>OY743224.1:64928565-65528565 GCA_963555765.1 Orthonevra nobilis
AAGCAAAAAAGCCTCGGATTTAAAATATCTGTATTTTTGTTAATAAAAGGTTCTCAGAGCTAAATTTTCAAATTTGTGTTTAGTTAGGGATGCACGTTGTCATCAATAAAATAGAAATCGTCATTTTCATATTCGGGAAAAAAGTGCATTTTGAAACCATGGACTATAGTCCAGCAGAATTAAGCAAAAAAGCCTCGCATTTCAAATTTCTGGATTTTCGTCAATTAAAGGTTCTCAGAGCTAAATTTTCAAATTTGTGTTCAGTAAGTGGTGCTCTTGAGTATCAATATCATAGAAATCGTCATTTTCAAATTTTGGAAAAAAGTGCATTTGAAACCATGGGCTATAGTCCAGCAGAATTAAGCAAAAAAGCCTCGCATTTCAAATTTCTGTATTTTCGTCAATTAAAGGTTCTCAGAGCTATATTTTCAAATTTGTGTTTAGCTAGGGATGCTCGTTGTTATCAATATAATAGAAATCGTCATTTTCATATTCGGGAAAAAGTGCATTTTGAAACCATGGACTATAGTCCAGTAGAATTAAGCAAAAAAGCCTCGCATTTCAAATTTCTGTATTTTCGTCAATTAAAGGTTCTCAGAGCTATATTTTCAAATTTGTGTTTAGTTAGGGGATGCTCGTTGTTATCAATATAATAGAAATCGTCCTTTTTATATTCGGGAAAAAAGTGCATTTTGAAACCATGGACTATAGTCCAGCAGAATTAAGCAAATAAGCCTCGCATTTCAAATTTCTGTATTTTCGTCAATTAAAGGTTCTCAGAGCTAAATTTTCAAATTTGTGTTCAGTAAGTGGTGCTCTTTAGTATCAATATCATAGAAATCGTCATTTTCAAATTTTGGAAAAAAGTGCATTTTGAAACCATGGGCTATAGTCCAGCAGAATTAAGCAAAAAAGCCTCGCATTTCAAATTTCTGTATTTTCTTCAATTAAAGGTTCTCAGCGCTATATTTTCAAATTTGTGTTCAGTTATGGATGCCCGTGACTATCAATATCATAGAAATCGTCATTTTCAAATTTTGGAAAAAAGTGCATTTTGAAACCATGGGCTATAGTCCAGCAGAATTAAGCAAAAAAGCCTCGCATTTCAAATTTCTGTATTTTCATCAATTAAAGGTTCTCAGAGCTATAATTTCAAATTTGTGTTCAGTTATGGATGCCCGAGACATAGAAATCGTCATTTTCAAATTTTGGAAAAAAGTGCATTTTGAAACCATGGGCTATAGTCCAGCAGAATTAAGCAAAAAAGCCTCGCATTTCAAATTTCTGTATTTTCGTCAATTAAAGGTTCTCAGAGCTATATTTTCAAATTTGTGTTTAGTTAGGGATGCTCGTTGTTATCAATATAATCGAAATCGTCATTTTCATATTCGGGAAAAAAGTGCATTTTGAAACCATGGGCTATAGTCCAGCAGAATTAAGCAAAAAAGCCTCGCATTTCAAATTTCTGTATTTTTGTTAATAAAAGGTTCTCAGAGCTAAATTTTCAAATTTGTGTTCAGTTATAGATGCCCGTGACTATCAATATCATAGAAATCGTCATTTTCAAATTTTGGAAAAAAGTGCATTTTGAAACCATGGGCTATAGTCCAGCAGAATTAAGCAAAAAAGCCTCGCATTTCAAATTTCTGTATTTTCGTCAATTAAAGGTTCTCAGAGCTAAATTTTCAAATTTGTGTTTAGTTAGGGATGCACGTTGTTATCAATAAAATAGAAATCGTCATTTTCATATTCGGGAAAAAAGTGCATTTTGAAACCATGGACTATAGTCCAGCAGAATTAAGCAAAAAGCCTCGGATTTCAAATTTCTGTATTTTTGTTAATAAAAGGTTCTCAGAGCTAAATTTTCAAATTTGTGTTTAGTTAGGGATGCTCGTTGTTATCAATAAAATAGAAATCGTCATTTTCATATTCGGGAAAAAAGTGCATTTTGAAACCATGGACTATAGTCCAGCAGAATTAAGCAAAAAAGCCTCGGATTTAAAATTTCTGTATTTTTGTTAATAAGAGGTTCTCAGAGCTAAATTTTCAAATTTGTGTTCAGTTATGGATGCCCGTGGCTATCAATATCATAGAAATCGTCATTTTCAAATTTTGGAAACAAGTGCATTTTGAAACCATGGACGATAGTCCAGCAGAATTAAGCAAAAAAGCCTCGCATTTCAAATTTCTGTATTTTCGTCAATTAAAGGTTCTCAGAGCTATATTTTCAAATTTGTGTTTAGTTAGAGATGCTCGTTGTTATCAATATAAAAGAAATCGTCCTTTTGATATTCGGGAAAAAAGTGCATTTTGAAACCATGGACTATAGTCCAGCAGAATTAAGCAAAAAAGCCTCGGATTTAAAATTTCTGTATTTTTGTTAATAAAAGGTTCTCAGAGCTAAATTTTCAAATTTGTGTTCAGTTATGGATGCCCGTGACTATCAATATCATAGAAATCGTCATTTTCAAATTTTGGAAAAAAGTGCATTTTGAAACCATGGACCAGCAGAATTAAGCAAAAAAGCCTCGGATTTAAAATTTCTGTATTTTTGTTAATAAAAGGTTCTCAGAGCTAAATTTTCAAATTTGTGTTCAGTTGGGGATGCTCTCAATTATCCATATCATAGAAATCGTCATTTGTAAATTCGGGAAAAAAGTGCAGTTTGAAACCATGGGCTATAGTCCAGCAGAATTAAGCAAAAAAGCCTCGGATTTCAAATTTTTGTATTTTTGTTAATAAAAGGTTCTCAGAGCTAAATTTTCAAATTTGTGTTCAGTTGGGGATGCTCTCAATTATCCATATCATAGAAATCGTCATTTCCAAATTTTTTGAAAAAAATGCATTTTGCAACCATGGGCTATAGTCCAGCAGAATTAAGAAAAAAAAGCCTCGGATTTCAAATTTCTGTTTTTTTGTTTAATAAAAGGTTCTCAGAGCTAAATTTTCAAATTTGTGTTCAGTTGGGGATGCTCTCAATTATCCATATCATAGAAATCGTCATTTGTAAATTCGGGAAAAAAGTGCATTTTGAAACCATGGGCTATAGTCCAGCAGAATAAAGCAAAAAATCCTCGCATTTCAAATTTCTCTATTTTTGTTAATAAAAGGTTCTCAGAGCTAAATTTTCAACTTTGTGTTCAGTAAGTGGTGCTCTTGAGTATCAATATAATAGAAATCGTCATTTT
This sequence comes from Orthonevra nobilis, assembly GCA_963555765.1. Classification (NCBI taxonomy): domain Eukaryota; kingdom Metazoa; phylum Arthropoda; class Insecta; order Diptera; family Syrphidae; genus Orthonevra; species Orthonevra nobilis. The sequence goes on from OY743224.1 coordinate 64,931,754, forward strand.
CAAATTCGTGAAAAAAGTGCATTTTGAAACCTTCGCTATAGTCCAGCAGAATAAAGCAAAAAAAAAACTCGCATTTCAAATTTCTGTATTTTTGTTAATAATTGATTCTCAGAGCTAAATTTTCAAATTTGTGTTTAGTTAGGGATGCTCGTTATTATCAATGTCATAGAAATCGTCATTTGCAAATTCGTGAAAAAAGTCCATTTTGAAACCATGGGCTATAGTCCAGCAGAATTAAGCAAAAAAGCCTCGCATTTCAAATTTCTGTATTTTTGTCAATAATTGATTCTCAGAGCTAAATTTTCAAATTTGTGTTCAGTAAGTGGTGCTCTTGAGTATCAATATAATAAAAATCGTCATTTTCAAATTCGTGAAAAAAGTCCATTTTGAAACCATGGGCTATAGTCCAGCAGAATTAAGCAAAAAAGCCTCGCATTTCAAATTTCTGTATTTTTGTTAATAAAAGGTTCTCAGAGCTAAATTTTCAACTTTGTGTTCAGTAAGTGGTGCTCTTGAGTATCAATATAACAGAAATCGTCATTTTCAAATTCGGGAAAAAAGTGCATTTTGAAACCATGGGCTATAGTCCAGCAGAATTAAGCAAAAAAGCCTCGCATTTCAAATTTCTGTATTTTTGTCAATAATTGATTCTCAGAACTAAATTTTCAAATTTGTGTTAAGTTAGGGATGCTCTTGAGTATCAATATAATGGAAATCGTCATTTTCAAATTCGGGAAAAAAGTGCATTTTGAAACCATGGGCTATAGTCCAGCAGAATAAAGCAAAAAATCCTCGCATTTCAAATTTCTCTATTTTTGTTAATAAAAGGTTCTCAGAGCTAAATTTTCAACTTTGTGTTCAGTAAGTGGTGCTCTTGAGTATCAATATAATAGAAATCGTCATTTTCAAATTCGTGAAAAAAGTGCATTTTGAAACCTTCGCTATAGTCCAGCAGAATAAAGCAAAAAAACTCGCATTTCAAATTTCTGTATTTTTGTTAATAATTGATTCTCAGAGCTAAATTTTCAAATTTGTGTTAAGTTAGGGATGCTCGTTATTATCAATGTCATAGAAATCGTCATTTTCAAATTCGTGAAAAAAGTGCATTTTGAAACCATGGGCTATAGTCCAGCAGAATAAAGCAAAAAATCCTCGCATTTCAAATTTCTCTATTTTTGTTAATAAAAGGTTCTCAGAGCTAAATTTTCAACTTTGTGTTCAGTAAGTGGTGCTCTTGAGTATCAATATAATAGAAATCGTCATTTTCAAATTCGTGAAAAAAGTGCATTTTGAAACCTTCGCTATAGTCCAGCAGAATAAAGCAAAAAAGCCTCGCATTTCAAATTTCTGTATTTTTGTCAATAATTGATTCTCAGAACTAAATTTTCAAATTTGTGTTAAGTTAGGGATGCTCGTTATTATCAATGTCATAGAAATCGTCATTTTCAAATTCGTGAAAAAAGTGCATTTTGAAACCTTCGCTATAGTCCAGCAGAATTAAGCAAAAAAGCCTCGCATTTCAAGTTTCTGTATTTTTGTCAATAATTGATTCTCAGAGCTAAATTTTCAAATTTGTGTTCAGTAAGTGGTACTCTTGAGTATCAATATAATAGAAATCGTCATTTTCAAATTCGTGAAAAAAGTGCATTTTGAAACCATGGGCTATAGTCCAGCAGAATAAAGCAAAAAATCCTCGCATTTCAAATTTCTTTATTTTTGTTAATAAAAGGTTCTCAGAGCTAAATTTTCAAATTTGTGTTAAGTTAGGGATGCTCTTGAGTATCAATATAATAGAAATCGTCATTTTCAAATTCGGGAAAAAAGTGCATTTTGAAACCATGGGCTATAGTCCAGCAGAATTAAGCAAAAAAGCCTCGCATTTCAAATTTCTGTATTTTTGTTAATAAAAGGTTCTCAGAGCTAAATTTTCAACTTTGTGTTCAGTAAGTGGTGCTCTTGAGTATCAATATAACAGAAATCGTCATTTTCAAATTCGGGAAAAAAGTGCATTTTGAAACCATGGGCTATAGTCCAGCAGAATAAAGCAAAAAATCCTCGCATTTCAAATTTCTTTATTTTTGTTAATAAAAGGTTCTCAGAGCTAAATTTTCAAATTTGTGTTAAGTTAGGGATGCTCTTGAGTATCAATATAATAGAAATCGTCATTTTCAAATTCGGGAAAAAAGTTCATTTTGAAACCATGGGCTATAGTCCAGCAGAATAAAGCAAAAAATCCTCGCATTTCAAATTTCTTTATTTTTGTTAATAAAAGGTTCTCAGAGCTAAATTTTCAACTTTGTGTTCAGTAAGTGGTGCTCTTGAGTATCAATATAACAGAAATCGTCATTTCAAATTCGGGAAAAAAGTGCATTTTGAAACCATGGGCTATAGTCCAGCAGAATTAAGCAAAAAAGCCTCGCATTTCAAATTTCTGTATTTTTGTTAATAAAAGGTTCTCAGAGCTAAATTTTCAACTTTGTGTTCAGTAAGTGGTGCTCTTGAGTATCAATATAACAGAAATCGTCATTTTCAAATTCGGGAAAAAAGTGCATTTTGAAACCATGGGCTATAGTCCAGCAGAATTAAGCAAAAAAGCCTCGCATTTCAAATTTCTGTATTTTTGTCAATAATTGATTCTCAGAACTAAATTTTCAAATTTGTGTTAAGTTAGGGATGCTCTTGAGTATCAATATAATGGAAATCGTCATTTTCAAATTCGGGAAAAAAGTGCATTTTGAAACCATGGGCTATAGTCCAGCAGAATAAAGCAAAAAATCCTCGCATTTCAAATTTCTCTATTTTTGTTAATAAAAGGTTCTCAGAGCTAAATTTTCAACTTTGTGTTCAGTAAGTGGTGCTCTTGAGCATCAATATAATAGAAATCGTCATTTTCAAATTCGTGAAAAAAGTGCATTTTGAAACCTTCGCTATAGTCCAGCAGAATAAAGCAAAAAAACTTGCATTTCAAATTTCTGTATTTTTGTTAATAATTGATTCTCAGAGCTAAATTTTCAAATTTGTGTTAAGTTAGGGATGCTCGTTATTATCAATGTCATAGAAATCGTCATTTTCAAATTCGTGAAAAAAGTGCATTTTGAAACCTTCGCTATAGTCCAGCAGAATAAGGCAAAAAAAAACTCGCATTTCAAATTTCTGTATTTTTGTTAATAATTGATTCTCAGAGCTAAATTTTCAAATTTGTGTTTAGTTAGGGATGCTCGTTATTATCAATGTTATAGAAATCGTCATTTGCAAATTCGTGAAAAAAGTCCATTTTGAAACCATGGGCTATAGTCCAGCAGAATTAAGCAAAAAAGCCTCGCATTTCAAATTTCTGTATTTTTGTCAATAATTGATTCTCAGATCTAAATTTTCAAATTTGTGTTCAGTAAGTGGTGCTCTTGAGTATCAATATAACAGAAATCGTCATTTTCAAATTCGGGAAAAAAGTGCATTTTGAAACCATGGGCTATAGTCCAGCAGAATTAAGCAAAAAAGCCTCGCATTTCAAATTTCTGTATTTTTGTCAATAATTGATTCTCAGAACTAAATTTTCAAATTTGTGTGAAGTTAGGGATGCTCGTTATTATCAATGTCATAGAAATCGTCATTTGCAAATTCGTGAAAAAAGTGCATTTTGAAACATTCGCTATAGTCCAGCAGAATAAAGCAAAAAAAACTCGCATTTCAAATTTCTGTATTTTTGTTAATAAAAGGTTCTCAGAGCTAAATTTTCAACTTTGTGTTCAGTAAGTGGTGCTCTTGAGTATCAATATAACAGAAATCGTCATTTTCAAATTCGGGAAAAAAGTGCATTTTGAAACCATGGGCTATAGTCCAGCAGAATTAAGCAAAAAAGCCTCGCATTTCAAATTTCTGTATTTTTGTCAATAATTGATTCTCAGAACTAAATTTTCAAATTTGTGTGAAGTTAGGGATGCTCGTTATTATCAATGTCATAGAAATCGTCATTTGCAAATTCGTGAAAAAAGTCCATTTTGAAACCATGGGCTATAGTCCAGCAGAATAAAGCAAAAAAAACTCGCATTTCAAATTTCTGTATTTTTGTTAATAAAAGGTTCTCAGAGCTAAATTTTCAAATTTGTGTTAAGTTAGGGATGCTCTTGAGTATCAATATAATAGAAATCGTCATTTTCAAATTCGGGAAAAAAGTGCATTTTGAAACCTTCGCTATAGTCCAGCAGAATAAAGCAAAAAAAACTCGCATTTCAAATTTCTGTATTTTTGTTAATAAAAGGTTCTCAAAGCTAAATTTTCAAATTTGTGTTAAGTTAGGGATGCTCTTGAGTATCAATATAATAGAAATCGTCATTTTCAAATTCGGGAAAAAAGTGCATTTTGAAACCTTCGCTATAGTCCAGCAGAATAAAGCAAAAAAAACTCGCATTTCAAATTTCTGTATTTTTGTTAATAAAAGGTTCTCAGAGCTAAATTTTCAAATTTGTGTTTAGTTAGGGATGCTCGTTATTATCAATGTCATAGAAATCGTCATTTGCAAATTCGTGAAAAAAGTCCATTTTGAAACCATGGGCTATAGTCCAGCAGAATAAAGCAAAAAAAACTCGCATTTCAAATTTCTGTATTTTTGTTAATAAAAGGTTCTCAGTGCTAAATTTTCAACTTTGTGTTCAGTAAGTGGTGCTCTTGAGTATCAATATAACAGAAATCGTCATTTTCAAATTCGGGAAAAAAGTGCATTTTGAAACCATGGGCTATAGTCCAGCAGAATTAAGCAAAAAAGCCCCGCATTTCAAATTTCTGTATTTTTGTCAATAATTGATTCTCAGAACTAAATTTTCAAATTTGTGTGAAGTTAGGGATGCTCGTTATTATCAATGTCATAGAAATCGTCATTTGCAAATTCGTGAAAAAAGTGCATTTTGAAACCTTCGCTATAGTCCAGCAGAATAAAGCAAAAAAAACTCGCATTTCAAATTTCTGTATTTTTGTTAATAAAAGGTTCTCAGAGCTAAATTTTCAAATTTGTGTTAAGTTAGGGATGCTCTTGAGTATCAATATAATAGAAATCGTCATTTTCAAATTCGGGAAAAAAGTGCATTTTGAAACCTTCGCTATAGTCCAGCAGAATAAAGCAAAAAAAACTCGCATTTCAAATTTCTGTATTTTTGTTAATAAAAGGTTCTCAGAGCTAAATTTTCAAATTTGTGTTTAGTTAGGGATGCTCGTTATTATCAATGTCATAGAAATCGTCATTTGCAAATTCGTGAAAAAAGTCCATTTTGAAACCATGGGCTATAGTCCAGCAGAATAAAGCAAAAAAAACTCGCATTTCAAATTTCTGTATTTTTGTTAATAAAAGGTTCTCAGAGCTAAATTTTCAACTTTGTGTTCAGTAAGTGGTGCTCTTGAGTATCAATATAACAGAAATCGTCATTTTCAAATTCGGGAAAAAAGTGCATTTTGAAACCATGGGCTATAGTCCAGCAGAATAAAGCAAAAAATCCTCGCATTTCAAATTTCTTTATTTTTGTTAATAAAAGGTTCTCAGAGCTAAATTTTCAAATTTGTGTTAAGTTAGGGATGCTCGTTATTATCAATGTCATAGAAATCGTCATTTGCAAATTCGTGAAAAAAGTGCATTTTGAAACCTTCGCTATAGTCCAGCAGAATAAAGCAAAAAAAACTCGCATTTCAAATTTCTGTATTTTTGTTAATAAAAGGTTCTCAGAGCTAAATTTTCAAATTTGTGTTAAGTTAGGGATGCTCTTGAGTATCAATATAATAGAAATTGTCATTTTCAAATTCGGGAAAAAAGTGCATTTTGAAACCTTCGCTATAGTCCAGCAGAATAAAGCAAAAAAAACTCGCATTTCAAATTTCTGTATTTTTGTTAATAAAAGGTTCTCAGAGCTAAATTTTCAAATTTGTGTTCAGTAAGTGGTGCTCTTGAGTATCAATATAATAAAAATCGTCATTTTCAAATTCGTGAAAAAAGTCCATTTTGAAACCATGGGCTATAGTCCAGCAGAATTAAGCAAAAAAGCCTCGCATTTCAAATTTCTGTATTTTTGTCAATAATTGATTCTCAGAGCTAAATTTTCAAATTTGTGTTCAGTAAGTGGTGCTCTTGAGTATCAATATAATAGAAATCGTCATTTTCAAATTCGTGAAAAAAGTCCATTTTGAAACCATGGGCTATAGTCCAGCAGAATAAAGCAAAAAAAAACTCGCATTTCAAATTTCTTTATTTTTGTTAATAAAAGGTTCTCAGAGCTAAATTTTCAAATTTGTGTTTAGTTAGGGATGCTCGTTATTATCAATGTCATAGAAATCGTCATTTGCAAATTCGTGAAAAAAGTCCATTTTGAAACCATGGGCTATAGTCCAGCAGAATTAAGCAAAAAAGCCTCGCATTTCAAATTTCTGTATTTTTGTCAATAATTGATTCTCAGAGCTAAATTTTCAAATTTGTGTTTAGTTAGGGATGCTCGTTATTATCAATGACATAGAAATCGTCATTTGCAAATTCGTGAAAAAAGTCCATTTTGAAACCATGGGCTATAGTCCAGCAGAATTAAGCAAAAAAGCCTCGCATTTCAAATTTCTGTATTTTTGTCAATAATTGATTCTCAGAGCTAAATTTTCAAATTTGTGTTCAGTAAGTGGTGCTCTTGAGTATCAATATAATAGAAATCGTCATTTTCAAATTCGTGAAAAAAGTCCATTTTGAAACCATGGGCTATAGTCCAGCAGAATAAAGCAAAAAATCCTCGCATTTCAAATTTCTTTATTTTTGTTAATAAAAGGTTCTCAGAGCTAAATTTTCAAATTTGTGTTTAGTTAGGGATGCTCGTTATTATCAATGTCATAGAAATCGTCATTTGCAAATTCGTGAAAAAAGTCCATTTTGAAACCATGGGCTATAGTCCAGCAGAATTAAGCAAAAAAGCCTCGCATTTCAAATTGTATTTTTGTCAATAATTGATTCTCAGAGCTAAATTTTCAAATTTGTGTTCAGTAAGTGGTGCTCTTGAGTATCAATATAATAGAAATCGTCATTTTCAAATTCGGGAAAAAAGTGCATTTTGAAACCATGGGCTATAGTCCAGCAGAATTAAGCAAAAAAGCCTCGCATTTCAAATTTCTGTATTTTTGTCAATAATTGATTCTCAGAGCTAAATTTTCAAATTTGTGTTCAGTAAGTGGTGCTCTTGAGTATCAATATAATAGAAATCGTCATTTTCAAATTCGGGAAAAAAATGCATTTTGAAACCATGGGCTATAGTCCAGCAGAATAAAGCAAAAAATCCTCGCATTTCAAATTTCTTTATTTTTGTTAATAAAAGGTTCTCAGAGCTAAATTTTCAAATTTGTGTTTAGTTAGGGATGCTCGTTATTATCAATGTCATAGAAATCGTCATTTGCAAATTCGTGAAAAAAGTCCATTTTGAAACCATGGGCTATAGTCCAGCAGAATTAAGCAAAAAAGCCTCGCATTTCAAATTTCTGTATTTTTGTCAATAACTGATTCTCAGAGCTAAATTTTCAAATTTGTGTTCAGTAAGTGGTGCTCTTGAGTATCAATATAATAGAAATCGTCATTTTCAAATTCGGGAAAAAGTGCATTTTGAAACCATGGGCTATAGTCCAGCAGAATAAAGCAAAAAATCCTCGCATTTCAAATTTCTGTATTTTTGTCAATAATTGATTCTCAGAGCTAAATTTTCAAATTTGTGTTCAGTAAGTGGTGCTCTTGAGTATCAATATAATAGAAATCGTCATTTTCAAATTCGGGAAAAAGTGCATTTTGAAACCATGGGCTATAGTCCAGCAGAATAAAGCAAAAAATCCTCGCATTTCAAATTTCTTTATTTTTGTTAATAAAAGGTTCTCAGAGCTAAATTTTCAACTTTGTGTTCAGTAAGTGGTGCTCTTGAGTATCAATATAATAGAAATCGTCATTTTCAAATTCGGGAAAAAAGTGCATTTTGAAACCATGGGCTATAGTCCAGCAGAATAAAGCAAAAAATCCTCGCATTTCAAATTTCTTTATTTTTGTTAATAAAAGGTTCTCAGAGCTAAATTTTCAAATTTGTGTTCAGTAAGTGGTGCTCTTGAGTATCAATATAATAGAAATCGTCATTTTCAAATTCGGGAAAAAAGTGCATTTTGAAACCATGGGCTATAGTCCAGCAGAATTAAGCAAAAAAGCCTCGCATTTCAAATTTCTGTATTTTTGTCAACAATTGGTTCTCAGAGCTAAATTTTCAAATTTGTGTTCAGTTAGGGATGCTCTCCATTATCCATGTCATAGAAATCGTCATTTGCAAATTCGAGAAAAAGGTGCATTTTGAAACCATGGGCTATAGTCCAGCAGAATAAAGCAAAAAAGCCTCGCATTTCAAATTTCTGTATTTTTGTCAATAATTGATTCTCAGAGCTAAATTTTCAAATTTGTGTTCAGTAAGTGGTGCTCTTGAGTATCAATATAATAGAAATCGTCATTTTCAAATTCGTGAAAAAAGTGCATTTTGAAACCATGGGCTATAGTCCAGCAGAATAAAGCAAAAAATCCTCGCATTTCAAATTTCTTTATTTTTGTTAATAAAAGGTTCTCAGAGCTAAATTTTCAAATTTGTGTTCAGTAAGTGGTGCTCTGGAGTATCAATATAATAAAAATCGTCATTTTCAAATTCGGGAAAAAAGTCCATTTTGAAACCATGGGCTATAGTCCAGCAGAATAAAGCAAAAAAGCCTCGCATTTCAAATTTCTGCATTTTTGTTAATAAAAGGTTCTCAGAGCTAAATATGATATAAATATAAACATGCCTCCTCTTAATTATATGATGAGATGGAACTCAACCTTTTCCATGATAAGTTTCATTTTGTCTCAAAAAGAAGCTTTTGAAAACTTAGACGACCCCTTAAGCAATTGAAAGCATTATAGGCCGTTGAGTAGCAGTTTTCGAAAAAAAATCATGGACCGTCGGTTGAGCGGGATTCCGCAAGAAGGAAGAAAGTGACGGGATCCTTTCATATATATATTTATAAGAAGACGAAGGAAAACGCGCAAGATCTCCAGTGAATGCGAACTGCCAGAAAGACTTATTTCAACAAGGGCAAGGGGCAACATAAGGGTATACAACCTTACGTTTCCACATAATTTTCGATAACTCGGCTTCTTGCGTTCTATTTCATATCCGCAAATCCGTTCAATTTCCTTTCCACCTACTTCACGTATATATGTGACTCCTTCACCATTAGCTCGGCGTTTGCAATCTCATGCCCTGTGAGATTTTAATTAATCCTGCTTGAAGAAAATCCTAATCGCTCCTATGAGCACTCAAGTATACTTGACACAAGCCACTAACGGCAACTTACGAGTACTACAATACATTTCAATAGCCGCATGCAATAAATACCAATGCTCTCCTTGGCAAAAGGGAGCACACTCCACTTGTTTCAGATAAGGATTAAAAATCCAATGCCTCCCCCGTCTTCCTCACTAAGAAAACCAATAGTAGTAGCACTAACACTACGCCGCCCAGCCCGCCTCTCAAGCCACAGCGCACATCCTGCTTAGCTGGCATTAAATTAATAGATGCAAAGTTAAAAGGATCGCCTTTCAAGTAAAAAACCACCAACAATATTTTAATGAAAGAAACGAAACTCATGGACGCCATTAAAAGTGGATACACATGTAGAGCGGAAAATTCGCAGCAAAATAACAAAGGACGAAAGGGAAAAACAACAACAACAACAAAGTCATCTCCTTCGTATAAAGGGAACCGACAAAGGAACTCTCATCCACTACTACCGCAACGCCGACGATGACGACGAAAACCAAGAATGGCCAAACAAAAAGGAAAATGGAATTTTCCAGGTTATATGATGCGATTAACTTGACGATACTATCCCGTCATGCTCCTCAAGATTTTTTTCCTTAGTTTACATCGACGAAGCCTGATTTAAATTTATCAGGACAATAAAGCAGCAATGTTTATGAAAATGTTCCAAGTTTTAATTTTTTTTTTTTCATAATATACTACAGGATATTGAAGGATATGAAATACCAACTCAATGTTGGCTTATAATCAGAGAGATAAAATTTTAAGCTCACAGCAACGAGGACCAAAAAAGATATCTTCTGATGAATAGAAAAAAAAATTGGAATTTTTGAATTTTCCACTTAAGGACTGGCGCTATTCCTTGTATTGGCATCCATATTCGCCGCCATGCCGAGGAGTCAAATCCATGGAAAAATAATTTTTACAAATTTATCCAATAGATAAGAGCATGCTTGAGTGGAAGCGAACTACGACTACGAGTACATTCGCGCCGTGTCGTGAGTTTTAAATAAAATTGTTAGCTTTTCCTTTGGCGATTGGAATTTTATTCTTGCAAGGATAATGAATGCTTCGAGTTATTCTTCAAAGGCGAACTGCATGCATTGGAGAATTTCAATATACAAATTGAAAGTAGAAAAAGTTGGCCACGGGTAGTTTTCAAGAATTTTTCGAAATTTAATTTGAATTGAATTGCCGGTTGTGGTAGCTCGTTGGTGGCTTAAGGATGTTATCCTTGTACGACCTTATCCGGTGTATTTTGTAACAGCATTCACCTGCATTCGAAGACTTGCGAAGCCGTCAAAAAAAAGCGCGGTCATTTGACTTCCTCAACCTTTATCTTGAGTAGACATTGTGGCGAACAATGTGGGTGCAAGTGGTCTGTGCATTAGCTGCTGAGTGAGGACCGCGGAACAACATCTGGTATTTTTTCACGGCCCTACTTCTCGCACCAATCCTCTGATGAGTAAAACTATCAAGAAAGCGATGTGAAGCTATGAGATGGTTCGAAAAAAAAGGTGAGCCGCACCACCAATGTAAGGGTTCAAAAAACTTTAAAACTCACTTCCGAAATTCATCGCTTGTGAGCCCAAAGTCTCTTTAAAGGCGAATCGAATAAAGCAGTAGATCAATCTCCATCAAAGTTAAACTTTTTATAGAGTAGTAGTTTTACATATCCATTACCAAATGAAAAGGAAGAAAAGCATCACTTTTTCTTTCTAAATTTTATAATCGAAGTCCCTGTAGAGAAGATTGGTGTAAGTTTTGAATGGACATCATCTGTGGGCGTGCGATACAAGAAGCCTTCCTACGTGAAGATGGATGTCATTCGAAGCCGTAAAGACAACTGACTGAAGAACTGGTTTGGTCACACGGTAAGCACACTCATAATTTATTTGACTCTAGCTGGCATATGCCGATTCAGGTATTCCCACGCACAAGTGATGTCTACTTGTGGTAGGTATACGAATACCAAAGGCAGTGGAGATCAGCGATCCCCACTTATTCCGCTATTTGGCAAGAAATTTTAGAATTTCCTTCTGCAAAGAAAGCTTAAAGACTCTTATAGTAAAGGCTGTTGAATTGTCGTTAAAGCCAAAATTTGAGCCTTCCCCTAGGCTAAGACCATCAGTCAGCGTGATAAAAATATCGCGCGCTTAACGCATTCGAGCGTTGCATAGTCTCTTTGGAAAATAAACTGACGATCTTTACATCCACAAGCAATCAGCTGACGACGGCTTTTTTTCTTCTGTAACATAACATTATAACATTAGTTTCTTATAAATAAAACCACAGTAAATTTATTAACATCAAGCCAGCTTACATTTTATAAATATGTTCTCTAGCATCAAGCAATTTCAAGCAGTTAAAGCTTCACTACTTTAGCATACTTTTCCTAAAAATTATTAATCTGGCCTTCACGTAGAATATCCTGTGGTATGACATTTACCCTTATGGAGTGAGACAAACTTATACGAATGAATAATCTCTGCTGCAGAGATTTCGACTAGTTCATTTAGTATATGTTGTGCTGTCCTGCCAAAAGGTGTAGGCTCCAAAATTTCAGCTCGCCAGCGATGGTGTATCTCATAGATTTGAAAGAACAATTCCTAGAACGAAAGTGTTAACTTTTGCCAATGCTGTGCCTAAGAAGAAGTTAGCCGTTTCAGGTAAGCAATGTGCCATTAAGATGGAGCCATTTGTAAAACGGACTAAACAGTATTATTTAAAATCGTGGAAATATGTAGTCAGTAGTCCTCCTGCGTACTGTGATGTAATGATTTATGAATAATTCTTTCTTTTATATTCAATAAGAGTAGTTTCATTATCATTTGGAAATATTTCAAAGAAATTAATCACAATAGTTTCATTAGCGAATGCACGCAAAATTATTGTCGCATTTGATCGCAACTTCGCTCTATCAATAAAGGACCACGAGAACACCTTGAAAGATGATAACGTAGTAATAAGAAGTTCTAATAGAGATATTTGAATGATTCTGTTGGGGAATATCAACTCAACAACTCAACTGTACTAAACATTAGGACCTAGCTTGTGCGCATCGTTGCCAGGATTTCATGCATTCACAGGATTCGACTTTGGTCCCGATTTCCATAGAAGAGGAAAAAGAAACCTTTTTTCAAATTTTAAGACAGTCAGAATCATTCATAAAAATATTTACAGATCTAGCGAATATAGACAACAACGAAGAATTTGTATGCCGAATAATCTGAAAGCAATCGATAATGTCAATACAGCTCGAGTAGCAGCGTTCATCAAAGCTTATAAAATGAATGATCAAAAAGATAAAATTAAATATACAATTGACGGTGCAATATTCCCTCCATGCCAATCAGAGTTATACCAATATATACTATGAGTCATGCTCATCAGTAAATTCCATCAGTAATATCACCCTTAGACTACGGATGGAAGGAAGAAATACACATTCAAGAGGTTCGACAGTGACCAAGTTCAACCATCACTACCTGGAATTACAATTATCGATGAAAATCCTGTAGGTATTTACCTAAAGTTTTTACAACACATTGAAGTTAAATAAAAGTCATGCCGAATAAAAATGTACACTTTCTTTACAGAAATCGTTGAAAGTGGCGTTGTTGAAACCTCAGATGATATGAAAGATGATGCAGAACAATTAGAAGACGAGCGGAATGTTATCATCGACAGCTCCGATGGTAGTTGTGAGGAAAGTGATGGGTATGACAAGCAGAAGATGCATATGAAGAAGTAGAATAATATTTTATATATTAATACGTAGGCTGCTAGATATATTTCTGGCCTAGGCAACACTAAGTGTTGCCAGGTGCAATCTGACATTATTGGAAAGTTTGACATTTTTTAGCATAACATCACTCAGAAAGTTTTGTCATTTAATCGTGAATTGATTTATTTACAGAGACTTGAAAAATTCATCTCGGCAAAAAAATGGAATTAACTCGTGAACACTTTCGTGCGATCATTTTTCACAACTTTCGACGGGGATTATCACGACAAGAGTGCATTGATGAACTTAAATCTTTGTATGGCGATAAAGCACCATCCTATAGCACTGTGAAAAACTGGTTAAATGAATTCAGTCATGGCCGACGCTCGCTCAAAGACGAATGGCAGTTGTGCCAGAGAACAATTCAATTCAATTCAATTGCATTTTTATTTTTCAATTCATTAACTTACATGCTAGACAAAAACGCTTAAAGCTAGCTTAATTAACTTAACTATGTCTATACTAACTTACTGGCCCTGTGTGGGCGCTCTAAGCTAATGTGCCAGAGAACATTGATGCCGTGCGTAAACTGATAATGCAAGATCGTCATGTGAAATGAGATAGAGGCATCCCTTGGCATTTCTCCCACTAGCATAGATTCGATATTGCATGAACACCTGGCTGTAAAAGGTTTGTTCTCGTTGGATCCCTCACAATTTGACAATCACTCAAAAAGGCTCTTGTTGATTGGTGCAAAGAAATGTTAAAAAAATACGATCGCAGTGCTTCAAAAGACGTTTATAAGATTGTCACAGGTGACGAATCATGGATCTATGCGTATGAGCACGAAACAAAACAACAATCGACCGTGTGGGTCTTCGAAGACGAGCCAAATTCGACAAAAGTTTTTCGTGGAAGAAGCACTTCGAAGCAAATGGTCGCCTGTTTCTTCGGCAAAACTGGTCATGTTGAGCGACTGTTCCGCTTGAACAACGTAGGACGGTCAATTCTGAGTGGTACACCACAATTTACTTGCCTGAAATCTTCGGCGAGATTCGAAAAACGAACAAGAGAAGACGAATCATTGTTCACCATGACAATGCGAGCTCTCACACATCGGCTCAAACCAGCGCCGTTTTGACCGGCCAAAACGTCGAATTGATGACTCATCCACCGTACAGCCCTGACTTGGTGTCTCAATCGGGGTGGAAAAAGTGTTTCGACAATTGGTTTCAGCGCATGCAATAGTGTATAAATCATGCTGGAGAATACTTTTAAAAACAATAAAACCACTTTTGATGATAAATATTCGCATTTTCATTATTAGGCCAGAAATATATCTAGCAGCCTACGTAGAAATCTATTTTTTTCACTTATTTATATTCTTTAAAAAAAAGTTTTTTTAAGTAATGAATATTTTGTTTTTAATAAAGAAATATTTCTGTATATAAAGCCGGCATGAAATTAGTAAATAAACTGTGGTTTTATTTATACGATACATTAATAACATTAATAATGTTATACTTATTGAATTTCTAGTATAATAAAATTTGAATGTTACAGAAGAAAAAAAACCGTCATCAGCAGATTGTTTGTGGGTGTAAAGATCGTCAGTTTATTTCCTAAAGAGACAATGCAACGCTCGTCAAAAGTACAGCTGACATTATTATTATTATTTTAAAAATATAAAAATTGAGATACATAAGTTTCATAAGGTATAAAACAAATTTTAAATGAGGTTTATGCACGTGGTTGATATTGAACCCCCCCCACGTAAATACAGCTGACGGTTATTTTTTTTAAAAACGTGATTAAAATAATAATTTAATACAGTTTCGCTTGGTACAAAAATTATCGGAGCAGAATTTTGTACAATGAGTTTCTTTTTGGTTAACGCATAGAACTGAAATGATAAGATAAGGGCTTAGTGTCCTTATTAATCTTTGATAAGTGGATCCCCATATATATGTGTATGCAAAGCACAAAGAGAAGCCGAAGAGTCAGTATCAATTATTGTTTTGATGTTTGACAATTTTGAAGGTTTGTTATTTGAATGCACTTGTTTCCATACGGACTTATTATTAATATGACGTTTGTTTGTTTTGATAAATTAAGATTAAAGAAGAGCTTTTTGTCTCGCCAGTTTCCATGGGTATACCACGGGATGGGGCGGCAGATTTAGTTTTTTTACATCAAGATTATTTGAGGCAAGGGAAGACGAGTCAGTGACTTTCTCAAAGATTATGGGATTTTTTTGCAGATTTCCGTTCGGGTGAATTATTTGTAAATAATGATTTGAGAGCATTAGGATCATTTTTAATGAAATGAAATGAAAATTCTTGATGAATGTAGAAAGATTTATGTTCACACAAGAGTTACGTTTCAAAAAGAAATTACAATTAATTATAGATTTATTATTATCATCATATAATTCAATACAGGTTTGATTCGGAATTTTTGAGTGTTTCATGGCAAGATTGCAATTTGCACAGATCTTAGACATTTTAGAAAAAAAAATCAACAACCGACGCGGAGAGAACTTAATCGAAGACTGAGCTTCTAATCCAAGTGCTAATCCCACACATTACGCCGTTTCTGATGATGAGACATGAAAGAAGAGAGGTTTCAATTCACTTTTTGGTGCAACTATTCTTGTAGGTAAATTCAGTTAAAAAATGAAGTGAAGACGAGTTGTTGCCAAGACTGGAATTTATGGAAGAAAAAAAATAATTTCGACTTCAGTTCCTATACTCGACTCAGTGGTTGAAATCTTTGAAAGATCCGAGAAAAATCATGGAGTTAAGTTCGTCAAGTTCGACGGTTATGGAAACTTAACGTAAGACGCGTTTTTCTCGAAACTATTTTTTTTTTTTCGATGCGATCGTCATTACTTCTCAAGTTCTAGTCGACCGATTTAATTGAAACTTGGCATGAATATTTCTTATGTATTCATCTATCGTATGAGCCTTTAAAAACTTATTTTTTTATTTTTCTATTTTTAAAAAATTCAGGAAAGTAAAAAAATTAGTAGAAAATCAACCTGAATTTTTGGGTAGCCACTATTTTGCAAAATAAAATGTTTAACTCTTGTAAATAAGCCATTAAAAAAATGGATGGTAAAAATATCATTTGATTTTTTTATGAATCCTCAAATAACGCTCGAAATTCGGGCTTCTAGGCTAGAATTTTCCCAAACCTACCAAATCGAACGCATGTGGAATAAATTAAGTTGAAAATGTGCTTAAAAAAAAGAAAAAAAGGTTTAGCAATAAACAATGTCCTCAATTCATAATTCACAACTCATTTCCACCACAAATAGTGCCATAGATCAAGATCATCCCAACCTTCGCCAGTATGGTTGAATTATTGAATATTTCTCCGGAAATTCTTCGCATCCTTAACACGCATTCACTCATAAAGAGCCTCAACAATACCCCACCACATCGTCCCACTTCATCGTCTAACCCCGAAAAACAGTTTAATTAATTAATCCGTTCCATCATTCCATGTTTAGCCTAAGTCGACCCTTAACCAAACCATTTCTCCACCACCCTTCCGACCGTTGAAACTTCCAAAAACTCAAGAATTCCACTCAGCTCTCCAGCATGACCCCAAACGAAAACACCAATTTCATCGCCCAGCAGCCGAGCCAGCCTAACAAGGAATGAAAAGCCAGCATAATCCCTCCTCGCAAATAAGCATAATGCATGGTGACCCTTTGCGTTTTGGGCCATTTATGAAAAGAGCCAAATTAATCAGACTAATAACTACGCAAAGTTTTCTTAATCAAAAGATTTACGACAAAGCGCCTTCCCCTCGAATTCCTGTCCGCACCCCCCCGCTCACTCCACAGCCACGTCCGTAGTAAACAACAAAAAACTAGAGATTCAAATTAATTCCTTTTCCAATGCTGGGCAGGAACAGCGAACGAAATGGAGAATATCATTCAGGCATTAGCAGTTCAGTTTAGCGAGGATGATGAAGGCCCGGTACTATGCCAACAAAAATCCAGAGACCAGCAATTGGCCAAGAAACAGACCAACGTGGGCAACCCTCAGGAGATTGAAAACAAAACAAAAAATACCGAAGAAGAGAAACTTAACTTCCTATTTCATATTTTCTTCGCTTGTTCGCCATTTAATGAAGGATCGAGCGCCATGGAAATATGAAAAAAAAAACATCCTTACGGTGTTTTTAGGGGAGCCGTCTCCGCCGAGTGACCTGGAAAGCAAAAAATTCATATCAATGATGGTAACAAAACATCTCCTCAAAAAAGAGCGGCAAGGATATTAATTAAAAAAATTATTTAAATAATTACGGAGGTCCCGCGAAGGACTCTCTTGGGATTTATTTGACTCTTGGCTTTATTTCTTCACCTGGCATCGTGAAGGATTCTCGGGTCGATTTCTTTTTCTTAATGAAGCTGCTTCATTAAGGTGAACGAGGAAGATGATCTGTTGTCTTGGTGACAGCGTAAGGACATCGCGCAAATGGAGGAAACATGACTTTTGAACAGGGGATAGGTTTGTGTTGCCAAGGAATAAAGTCTCATACAAGCTGGAGTGTTTATGGAAAAATCGAAAATTTTTGAATTGAAGGAAAAATTAAACAGGATCGTACTCGCTTGTACCACGGGGATATAAAGAAGGAGTCAAGGTCAAGGAAGTCCCACTCAACTATGCTGAATACATCATTGAATTAACCATAGCAGTGAAAATCATCAAGACTCACCTTCGGGAAAACAGGATCAAGTGCTGATTGCGTTAACCCGGCGTGAATGAAGTAAAAATAATTTCAAAGACAATGACCACGGATCCAAATTCCATGGATTGTTTTTCAGGAAATTTAACAAGTCATCTTAATTTTAATAACTAATAGAAAATCGTTTTAAGTCACGTTCAAATAGCACAAAGTTCGTCAGCTACATCTACTCCGCTCTTGGTGTCATTTGAAAGTTATTATTTCTGGTTTTCGTTTATTGCCATCATGGTGCGAACTTGTCATCAAAAGAACAATTTTGTTTTTCTTCGGAATGTAAGAAACCAGAGTGATATCTTTTTGATATCCAAAAGTAGAAGAGCTTGGGTCTTTTCCACGTGTTGTTACGTACTGCGATGGAATTTGATTCTTATTCTTGCGTAACGTTCCCACTAAAGTCAGTCTGTGTTCGTTAAGGAGATGAGACACCAATTCGTAACTTGTGAACCAATTATCAAAAGTACGATGAGTTTTGGAAACTGGCAACACAAGGCGTTGTGATTATGGGCCATCCGGCTGCTTGCCGGCGTATATCTCCAAATTGCTTACGGAAAATATTTTTGAGTCTACTAACGCAAATATTTTTATCCCATATTTGAACGGTTTAGACTGAATATACTTGCGAAAAAAAAAAATTGTTACTAATACTATACAAAGAACAACTTGCAGCAAAGGCTTTCGGCTCTTCGGATTGAAAATCTTCTATTTTAAATTTTTCAAATATATTCGGTTTTTTGGGAAATTCTTTTAGATGTTGACTTGGGTTAGAATGCAGTGAAGAATGTGATGCTAAGAAACTTACAGACGCTTAAAAGATTCGGTACTGCTTTCGCGCTGAAGCATGGTGGAGTTCCCCTTTGTTGCTGTTGAGTGTAAGTTGTATGAACCGGAAGAAGATTGTTATCTCCGATTTTTAAATGTTTGTACGAAATTTTGGCTAAATTTTAGTCTGCTTGACTGTTTCATAGTAAAATGTCCTTATAGTAAGACGAGCAGAGCGAATGAAGAGAACTCGGTGGTTAAGATTTTAGCGCTTATTTTAGACTGGCCTCCGACTGCTTTCAAAAGAGTTTAAATACATCCAATCCTGTAATTACGATTATCGAACATGCAGAAGCACGGACTAAGGGGATGGATGAAAAGTTTCATGCTCTATTTAACTAGCTGTTGGCTGTGACATTCCTGGTTTAGATTCCTTTCTAAGTCGAGACAAAAATTGAAGCAGATTATAACTCGATATTGAGAATTGTTTTTAATAATATCCTCCTGTGGTGGATTCAATAAACATACAAATATTAATTAATTTAACATTAACAACAAGGACGGACGACACCTGAAGTAAAGAACGTCGATAGATTCGTTGCGCTAGACTTTCCTCTTTGTATTCTTCTACGGTGGTAAACCATTGCAAAAGCTTTTTCATTTCCCTAACAATTTTGGTATCTTCGCATATTGATGGATAACAGCATTTGTACAGCACGTTGCTAAAGGAAATTGTTGCACTAATATGCTGGCATGACGTCAACGAAAAATCACGCGTTCAGGTTAAATATTCGTTGCAGCCATCTTGTCATCGAATTTCGTTGGATGCAAAATATATCGGGTGAACACGGCGGTGGTCCTCGCATGGAAACTATTCGCATGTATTTTTGCATGCATCGTGAGCACATGTTGCGCTAGTACTCGACATGCAAGGCGGTTCGCATGCTTATCGTTCTAGGAACAAAAAAAAACAGTATTAATATTGGTTTCCTAGTGCACGACATAGGTGAAAGAACGCGAGTGGTGGGCTTTGTACTATACATTAGGATGGAGACACAATGCATTTATTTTTGCATCCCTTTTTTGTAGATTTCTGCTGGTTATTTTTTGACGGCTTTATTCAAAAAGAAATTGATTGTTCAGAAAGTTGTTTGAATGGTCGATAGGATGAAACTTTCGTCATCCTGATTTGTCAAACCATGTTTTCTTTTTTTCCATGCGCCAAATTGCTGCCATTGCGGATGAGGGTCATTCGAATGATTTGAGTTTTACCGTTGCTGATCCCTTTTAATTATAAATTTTGTTACCGAAAGTATATTTTAATACACTTAATAAAGACACAAACAAACAAAGATCCACCAACCGTTCGAGGCCACACAACTGTATCTGGCTGAAGCAGATTTCATATGTTTGTGAAATCATGTGTGGATCATGGCCCAAATTCTTTGTTGTTTTATGAAAAATTCATATAGAAAACTTCGTACTCGGAATAATAGGTGGATTTTGCTACGGAAGCGAAGAATTCGTATGTTTTAGACACCACGTGTGGAGCGAACAATTATTTCTAGAAAGTTTTAATGACATATAGTACATTTGAAAGCCATCAGATAAAGATTTTAACTTAAACTCGTTGGCATTTTATGGGGTCAATCGTGAAAATATGAATATAAAATTGTTCTTATCTATGCTTTTAATGCATCGTTCTCCACATTAAATCTAAAAAAAAAAGTTTTACCCTTTTTTTAACAAAATAAATCCATTGTGCCCACGTCCTAATGCTTGAAACATTCTACTCATGTGAAATACATGCGACGCTACGAATTCGTGCACACGCATGTGATGTTTCCATGGCATTAAGTGATGAAGTGTCGCATGTTGTCCCAAATCACATGCTGCTTGCTAGTACATGGCATGCGAATAAGTCACATGTTTGTATGCGATAAAGGCGTAGCAAGGACTCACATGTACATGCGTGACTATATGCGACTTGCACAAATATGGGTAGTACACTACATACAAACTCCATGTTAGTATTGTGACAGATTTTCACGTCAGAATGACATCAGACTCGCGTGCATGATATTTGCAACAATTTATAGTACATGTCGTGTACTACGGGCTTAAGAAATGTGATTGTTCTACTCGCAGCAACTCTCAACAAATTTCTCTTACGTTCTTACTTCCCTGGAACATTACAAGTCGCCAACTTAATTTGTTTCAGCATGACCTAAGATTTCTTCCATTTAACTTCAATATACCTATTCCAGTTTCCACTTATCAGTATCGTGATTTCAACAACATCTTCTGATCTTGAAAGAAGTGTTCATGAAATTGATTTGGAGCTAAATGTTTTGTATGACCTCGCCGAGCTCACAAGTCAAATTCTTGGAATCAAACACAAATTATCTTTTTAACAGATTTGTACCGCTAAAAACTAAGATTGTTAACAATAATTCTAGGCCATGGTTTACTCGTGAAATCTGCATTTTGATAGCTCAGCGAAATGAGGCATAAAAGGTCTGGAAAAGCATGATCCCAGAGTTGACCAAAGTTATTCCTGTCCCAAAAAAAAACGGCAAGTTTAGGCCAATCCCTTTTCTAAACTTCCTCTCAAAAGTGTTTGAGAAAATAATGCATAAACAAATTTACAACCATATTAACAGATCAAAGTTATTTTCCCCACATCAGTCTGCCTTCAGACCAAATCACAGCCATATAACGGCCCTTATTAAGGTGGTGGATGAAATCAGACAACCCCTTGATCAGAACCAGCTAACTTTCCTAGTATTGCTTGATTTCTCTAAGGCCTTTGATAAAGAAGACCACAAAAGGCTATTAAGAAAATTATCAAGTTTGTTCGAATTTCCATCATCTGCGGTGCAGTTGGTGTCATTAAATTTAAGTGAGCGAATGCAGTCTGTGAGTATAAGCGGTCAAACATCAGATTGTTTGTCCCTACTTCAGGGAATACCACAAGGCTCCATTCTGGGTCCGTTGTTATTCTCCCATTGTATATATGATCTATAAACCGTCCTCTTTCACTCGCGCGCACAAGTATTCAGATGACGTGCAGCTGTACAAGAGCTGCATTGGTATTTCGGTTCAGCAATGTGTTTATTATCTAATCCTGACAAGTCAGAGTGTATAAGTGTATTTAATATAAAAATACTTTAGACTTATTCTACATCCCATGCCTTCTGCTGAATAACAGACCTATAAGTTTCGTCGACTCAGCTAAATACCTTGGTGTAATTTTTAAGAGTTAGTTTAATTGGTGTAACCACATCAACTCCATAGTAAGGAAATCTTTCGGCGTGTTACAAAGGTGACTTGGAGCATGATTTTCGTATCAAAAGGTTCACAAGTTCCAAGACGCGACTTAAAATTTCTTCGGTGAAGGGGGAGACGGCGAGGCGCGATAAAAGGGAGAAGATACTTTTTGCAAAATACTAAAATTTTGAAACAAATTCACATTTCACATTTACACGCATTCAAAATTACTTTTAAGTATCTTCTGGTTCTCCGTGCTGAGCATTCAAATGCACTAGCATGATTTGTATTTTGTCTCATGGTCATGTAGAAGCACTCCATGAAATTTCCACTTTTTCGGCTTCGAACTTGGACGTCTTCAGTTGGCAGTTTTATTTCCACTTTTCTTGTCCATTTCGGAAATTATGAGCACAGATGCTGACGGTTGAAAATTTCCAACACAAATAATATAGGGAGAATCTTTATAAAATATGTATTTTAAATTCTAAAGAGAGTAGACTCCTTAAAAGAAATCAAATAATTTTACTTGATTTAAGTGGCTTCAACCGATTTACATTGAATTCTTAATACAGAAATGAATTCACTGCTGACTTCCGAAAGCGATTTCAAAATTGAATGCACCTGCCATTGACTTCAAAAGAATGGCGATTTATTTATTTTTCGCAGTGTTTATTTAATTCAGTGAATGAATGCATTCAGAAATGAATGTATACCCTTACAATTCTGCAACCCACGTCTAGCATAGTGTAGTGTGATTCAATGCAAGATCACTGAATAAAGACATTGCATAACACTGTATCGCCCCACATATTTGAAAGTGTCAAATGGCATTCGATCAGTATGGGCAGTGATTCATGCTATGTTTTGGTCACTGGAGTTCAAGTGGTCATCATTGTTTACATTTGCATTCATTGAACTTGGGACAAAGCGAATAGAAATATTGTACACAGAATAAAGCAAAGGGGTCAGGTTGCTTATACATACTGACCTAATTTTGGATTAGAACAAAGGGGATCATAGGGTTAAAATTTGTATAAATAGAAATGTTTTGGAAGAATAAAGACAGTCTTGAAACTCAACTTGACTCAATTATTATTGTGGCAGTAATTTGCCTTACTTACAGCGAGCTGCGCTTTGTACAGCACGGAAGAGCGTGCTACGCTTTATATAGCTTAGGGGGTAGGTTACGGAGAAGACATTAGTTCTTCTAGTGAGAATACATCACTTGGCGATCCTAAAACATTACATGGCGATCCTGCCAGGAGGAATAGGCAGGCCGGTAGGTATTGGGCACTGTCAGGTTTCAGACCATCAACGTTTAAATTAGCTCAAATAAGTTTAAACAATTTTCTTATATTTTTTATTTCATAATATTCATACTAATTTTTAATTTATAATTATTAATTGATTGCTTACATATTATATTATTCATTTAATAAGTGTATTTATTTGTTATAAATAATAATTAATGATATATTTTTTTTATGTATTCATTCTTTTTTTGTTTGTTTTCTTCTCAAACAAAGTTTGCAAATTTAAATATTGTGTCTCTATATACATTTTGCGGACAAACTTCATTCAAATGAACACACAAAAATAAATTCTTTCTATTTATCTAAAAATTTTATAATACTCATAGATCCTTCAAACCGTCTTGCGAATAGTTTGTCTACCATCTTAAGGTTTTATTCAATTATTTCAAAGACAGTCTCCGCTGAAGTACATCTTCCTATGGCGAAGGCATTATCAAACGAACAACGAACCCTTTAAAAGTAGGTATTTTGGCAAGTACCTACACAAGGATGCAATCTTTTAGAGATTCCATCGCAACCCTTCTTCCACACGAAGGATAGCGATTTAATTCTTTCGTTCAGTCGTGGAACGCTTTTGCTTTACCGCCAACACAAGATTTAATTAAAACCAAGGACTTGATTTATGGCCGAGTGTCTAGTCTCTGGTCCATTGTGCTATACGCTTTCGTCGGGGTGGGGGTCGGAAGCTTGCCCCCTTTTATTGATTCTATTGAAATCCGTTCACGTTTGTGCTTCTTCCTTATTCTTTTTTAAATTTTTTGTATAACCCTTCCCCTTTTTTTTGTTTCTGTAAATTTACTATGTAAACCCCGGAATTTCGATTGGGGGTGTTCTTCTTTTTCTTTTGTTTTTTTTTATTGTGCCAGAACAAAAAAAGGCTTCCAGATGGTTTTAATGGTGCGGCGGCTTTGAGTAACTAATAATCCGTTATTTGGAGGGTTTGTAATCGTTTAATAGAATACGTGTTAATGGAACACGAATGTGCAGATGACGGAAGGGTGCGAATGGTAATGTTTTGGAATTCTGTATTTATTATTGTTAGGGTTTTTCCATTTCCGAAAATCGTTTAGGAATTCAATTTTGGGTTAGGAATCGACTTTCATTTCATTTTTATTGAAGTTTGTGCAATTTTTTGTTTAAGGGATTTGTAACGGTTAGGTTAAGGTAGCCAAGCAAGGTTAAGGTGGACGAAAGAAAGCGCGTCACATTCTCATAAAAAGGAGATCCTAGAAGATCAAGGCATATCTGGTCAGCGTCTGTGAAAAAATAACCATCCGACGAAATCGACTTGAAAGCCGCTTCAGATAACAATCTTCATGCTGAACTACTCATAGAAACGCTGAAACGTTCCAGGAAAACTAATCCGGCGCACTAAACCACGCGATGTACTCGCAGATAAGACCCTCAACCTCATACTTAACATGGTATTGTCATAGGCAGGTGTCGATCTGGAATTTAAGTCTGTCCACCAGTTGGGGATACGAAGATGATTTTGATGTCAACGTTCGCACCTGACGTCTCTTAAATAAGCTTTCGCGGGATAAAAATGAAGCGTAATCTTTTCCGGGACAAATGCCAAATAACAAATATTTGGACATCCGACAAAGACTCATCGTAGTCAATCCATGCTATTTAGGTTGGCCCAAACAACTAGGATCAAAGCTTCAAGCTCAAAGAACCGAATTCATGGTAAACTAAACACTCAATTTGCAAACTCTTCCCTATGAAGCCGAATGCTGGACGGTAAGCAAGTTATCAAATCAAGTTTAAGGATAGTTTAACAGAAAAATTCTCCGTCGGAAGGATATTGATCTTAAGAGGAAGATGAATGAACGAGAGTGTACCATCCACATTGAGCGCATGCACAATAATGGTCCAGCTAAGAGTGCCTTTAAATTCCAGCCACGAGGCTAATGAAAAATGGGAGGACCAATAACCAGAGGTGGAGTGATAAGTATACGTATAAGCATAAGTACAAGTATAAGTATAAGTATAAGTATAAGTATAAGTATAAGTATAAGTATAAGTATAAGTATAAGTATAAGTATAAGTATAAGTATAAGTATAAGTATAAGTATAAGTATAAGTATAAGTATAAGTATAAGTATAAGTATAAGTATAAGTATAAGTATAAGTATAAGTATAAGTATAAGTATAAGTATAAGTATAAGTATAAGTATAAGTATAATTATAAGTATAAGTATAAGTATAAGTATAAGTATAAGTATAAGTATAAGTATAAGTATAAGTATAAGTATAAGTATAAGTATAATTATAAGTATAAGTATAAGTATAAGTATAAGTATAAGTATAAGTATAAGTATAAGTATAAGTATAAGTATAAGTATAAGTATAAGTATAAGTATAAGTATAAGTATAAGTATAAGTATAAGTATAAGTATAAGTATAAGTATAAGTATAAGTATAAGTATAAGTATAAGTATAAGTATAAGTATAAGTATAAGTATAAGTATAAGTATAAGTATAAGTATAAGTATAAGTATAAGTATAAGTATAAGTATAAGTATAAGTATAAGTATAAGTATAAGTATAAGTATAAGTATAAGTATAAGTATAAGTATAAGTATAAGTATAAGTATAAGTATAAGTATAAGTATAAGTATAAGTATAAGTATAAGTATAAGTATAAGTATAAGTATAAGTATAAGTATAAGTATAAGTATAAGTATAAGTATAAGTATAAGTATAAGTATAAGTATAAGTATAAGTATAAGTATAAGTATAAGTATAAGTATAAGTATAAGTATAAGTTTAAGTATAAGTATAAGTATAAGTATAAGTATAAGTAAAAGTAAAAGTAAAAGTATAAGTATAAGTATAAGTATAAGTATAAGTATAAGTATAAGTATAAGTATAAGTATAAGTATAAGTATAAGTATAAGTATAAGTATAAGTATAAGTATAAGTATAAGTATAAGTATAAGTATAAGTATAAGTATAAGTATAAGTATAAGTATAAGTATAAGTATAAGTATAAGTATAAGTATAAGTATAAGTATAAGTATAAGTATAAGTATAAGTATAAGTATAAGTATAAGTATAAGTATAAGTATAAGTATAAGTATAAGTATAAGTATAAGTATAAGTATAAGTATAAGTATAAGTATAAGTATAAGTATAAGTATAAGTATAAGTATAAGTATAAGTATAAGTATAAGTATAAGTATAAGTATAAGTATAAGTATAAGTATAAGTATAAGTATAAGTATAAGTATAAGTATAAGTATAAGTATAAGTATAAGTATAAGTATAAGTATAAGTATAAGTATAAGTATAAGTATAAGTATAAGTATAAGTATAAGTATAAGTATAAGTATAAGTATAAGTATAAGTATAAGTATAAGTATAAGTATAAGTATAAGTATAAGTATAAGTATAAGTATAAGTATAAGTATAAGTATAAGTATAAGTATAAGTATAAGTATAAGTATAAGTATAAGTATAAGTAAAAGTATAAGTATAAGTATAATTATAAGTATAAGTAAAAGTATAAGTATAAGTATAATTATAAGTATAAGTATAAGTATGGATAAGATCCAACTATCACGTGCTCATACTGCCCATATCAAATCCTTTCTTCAGAGGAAAAATGCGACTAAAGACCTAAAATCAGCGATTCGACGCCGTTCTTTGCAAGACTGCTATATTGACGACCAGTCTTATGGCGTGTAATATTTTTCGCACAAATGGCGTGGATTGGACCTTCAGTATATTGCCGACTCCGAATCCCGCCAAGGAGCTTTATCTTGACAGTTTTAATCATCGGGAGATTGTCAATCGATCGCGATTATAAAAATGCCAGATGTTCCTACCCAAGACTTCATTATATTCTGAAAAAGTCACTGTTTGGTGACGGAGTATAATTGGCTTATTTCTTTTTGTTTCAAATCTGATGAAAAGGAGCCAGCAGAACCGTCAATGGCAAGAACCGCAAGCAAATTAGGGATTTTTCGATCCATTGTGTAAACAAGTCGTACAGCGGATGAAACCATGACTTTATTGGGACGCTGATTTGGTGAGCGATAAGTCTTAAGAAATGCACTTATCATTTAACAAGCCCAAATGGCTTGTTTGCAGAAAGTTTTTAAATAATTCTAATTCAAACAAGTTTTTTTTAAATTTCTGAATGTAAAAGGACTTAATTAAATCAGGAATTCAAAGTTTTGTGTAGCATTGTAAATTATTTATTTATTTTTATATTTATCTATATGAATATATATCGTTGTGTGTCAAATTTCCAAAATAAAAAGTATTAAAAAAGAAAATCAACACGATGCGGGCTTGAGCTGTTGCCTTGGATTTCGGCCTCCAGTATTTCCTTAGTCTATCAAAAGGACAAACTAATCCCTTAGAGAATAGCAAACACCAATGAAATATAAGCAATGCGAAAGAAAATGAACTTACAATTATCAAAGAAAACAACTTGTAATTTTTTAGTTCGAAAATTATATGTGCGCTTTTATTGGTAATATCTTGTCAAGTAATGGTGATGATTCAAATATAGCTGAATCATATTCTCATGATTGTAAGGATCATTTAGAATTTAACCTTTTTGAAGTCGAAGACGGTTTGAGGAATTTAAATAGCGACACTAGCCCTGGTCCTGATGAATGATAAGTTGACTTTTCTATTAAAAGAACATATTTCGCCGTTTCAAAACGTTTTTGTCACAGGAAGATCAACCAACACTAACCTTGCAATATTTTCTGATTTTGTGCTTAACAATCTCGAGAAAGGAAACCAAATTGATGTTGTTTTTACTGATTTTACGAAAGCATTCGATAGAGTAAGTCACTATTTTTATGTTAAATAAACTAGCACTATTTGGTTTTCATTCAAATATGTTGAAATGTCTTAACTTGAAGGTCGTGTACAATTCGTTTCCATTGACCAAGTTCTTTCAAGTCCAATTATGGTGACATCCGATGTCCCCCAAAGAAGCCATCTTGGCCCCCTTTTATTTCTTAATTTTATAAATGCCTGATATCTTCTTAAACTCTGAACGACTATTATTTGCAGACGATTTAAATTTTTTTAAATGTATTACTTCTGTTGAAGATTGTTGTCTTCTACAAGAAGACCTTAAAAACTTACCGAATGGTGTACTTTTAATAAATTATCGTTAAATGTCTCAAAATGTCAATGTTTTTCATTTTATCGCAAACACTTGAAAAGATACGTAAAATGTTCTCGGCTATGTTCATAAGTGATATCTTAACTCATCAAATCAAGATATTGTAGATGCACTTCTCTTTTGTCTTTGAGTGATTTTTATGCTCCATTGCGGCAAATGTGAATACGTCGTTTATTTCGGGAGAACGAACATAGGGTAAACTATGCGCTTAATGAACTAATAACTCGTTTTGTTAGAGAAGTTAATCTTATTTCGAATTATGTTGATTTCGATTTCCATTTAACAAGGAATTGACTATCGTTTCATATGATCTTATAATAATTACTTGAACTTAATTACTTGAACATATTGTTTGGAGAAATTTTACAATTTATTTTCTTCGGTGCAAGAAGAAAAGGTGGAAACATTTTAATATATTTTTTACAAAAAAAAAACAGTACTTACAAACTAAGAAAAATAAAAAATTACTTTAACTAACTTCTAGTTTTTAGTTTTAGCCTCTACCTAAACTAGCCACCTTTATAAGAATAGAGAAATTACTCGAGTCTGAAATATGCATCCTGATAAACCAATGCTTTAGATGGTATATGTCCACTAATCAATGAATTTCTATAATATCCATGGTTAGGATAAAAGAAACCTGATATGAATTCATTCTCAATAATATTAGTCGACCGCGCAAGGTGTAGAATGATATTGTAAACGCCGGAAGCATCCAATAGTCTTTTGTTGGAGGCGCTTCTGTACATTCACGTGCATGCCCGTAGGCATATCCTCTCAAAAATTCTGTACTTCTCCATATAAGATGGGCTTATGTTCCACCACATTGAACTCGCATAAGTTAAAATTGGACGCACAAAAGCTTGGTAGCAAATGACCCTCACATCTTATCTCAAAAAGTTGGAATAAAAAAGTTTCTTCAGCGACATAAATGCTAACCTTATTTTTTTTTAATTGGATATTTACATGTTCGTTATAATCCAGGAATTTATCTAAGTAAACAACAGTTTTTGATTCGATTCGAAGGCCATTTGAAGATTTTATAAGCGAATTTCTCCAATTGCGTCGCAAGTCTGAATTGCCCTGTCCTACTGGGGTGCGGAACAGTATGGTTTATTTTAATTTTCCAATCCTGTCAGAATTTTTCTCTGAATTTTAGAAATGTAAAGAGTATTTGTGCCTTCTAGAAGACCATTAATAACATTAAAAATGTTTTCTGTCTTGTACTTTCTATCTGTTACAACGAACTTCTTCTCGCGTATCATAGATACGATTATCACTATGAGGTGATGGGGCAACTCACATCTGATTTGTTTGTAAATAAGCCCGCCAATCCATACCGTTTCAAAGACTTTCTCGGTATACACTAGACAGGCACTTGTATTTTTTTGCCATTAAGGTTCCAGTTTATTTCAGAAACAGGTTGTCAGACGGCGATTTTTAATCCGTTAACACGGCACAACCGTGGAAATGAGTTCAGCTCTCTTTGTAGAATTAATGTTGCGGTTAACAGTTTCGATGGGATACAACATTTGCAGCGTCATATACTTACGCGAAGGCCCTGGTTTCGTTTTTTTGTGGTTTATAATCAACCCGTTGTCATGACACCATCTTGAAAACTTGTCAAACTCCTCTTGCATTATTTTTGTAGCTGCAGCAAGACACTTACTAAGTAGTTCGTTCGTTAAGAGTATGAAAAGTAAAGCTTCAAGTTTTGAGCCTTGTGGTACCCCAAAGTGACTACTTTTTTCATGGCCTGTGGTGTTGAGAAAAAATATCATCGGCATTTGATATTGCTAACAATTCATCCCATTTGGTGGCATCCGCATTTTCATTTTCATGAGAATTCAAAGACAATAATCGGCATTAATTACTTAGTCAACAATTCTTAAATTTAACGTTCTGTGTCATAAGGTTTTATAATTTTTATCCACTCTCAACGTCGCCCAATTGACATCTATTAATTTGCTAAATTCTTGGAATACCGTTAAGTAAAAAGTGCTAAATCACCGCTTAATCACAAATCTCAATTGACGTCTTTTTACGCCCCACACAGCACATTTGTAAAGGATTTCACCTTCACCGTAGACACCTGTTTTTTTTTCGAAATGACATTGCAACTTTCACTGCAAATACTTTCAACCTTTTCTTCGTCTTAATTGAAATCTCAGCCTGCCGATGATTATCTTCCGTCGCCGATTGACGTTTCAAGTTTAACGCTTTGCCATTTCGAAATTGAAATGTCAAAGTGTGCATCAGGGGGGAAAAAAAACTCAAATGTCATGCTGACAGGCGCGTTTTCCCTCTATACTCTTTTTTTTCAATTAACCTCGAACGTAATCTCCAACAAGGTGACAAAAGCGATTTAGTTTAATCATCCCCGAGAGAAGTGTTTCAAAGTTTCGGTCCTGCCAGGGACGCGACGCCTAATGACATTGATGAATTGAATTTTGAAGCACATTTCGCTGAGCACGCATATTGGCGAAATCTCGCGCTGTCATTGTGTGTTTTGCTCATTAAAATGGCGCAATTCGGCGTTCTATAGTATTTCACGCATTTCCACAATTATTGTTGCCGTCCAGTCGCCATTAGGTTTCTTCGTTTGCGTCACTCGGTGTCATTCAGGACTCCGAGTGACAGCCGGACATGGGCAACTTTCACACACCAACCAAAGAAGGATCCTAAATCCGATCGGAAAACGAATATTGTGATGGTTGAGTGGATTGTATAGAGGGGCATGATGCTCGACGCTGTGCTGATTCGCTTGCTGCTCGGATGGTGTGGTGATGATGATGCCGGGACGTGAGATGTTATTAACTGCTTGCTGCGTGTTATGTTCGGCAGCGCGTAACCCAAGCGATCCCACTGTATTATGGCGGATACGATGTTATCTGCCATGGACCTGAACTCTCGAGTCAATTCCAATACGGAACGGAATAAATTGAGAATGTTGCCTCGCGAATATTAGAACGCATCGAAGGTCCAGCATTAGCACTCTGTACCGGACCCTCCTGTGTCATGTTTAGTTCAGTTTGTAGCACTTTTGATACGACCGGGAAAGTCAATTCTCCTTTTTCCACCGCACCGACGACTACGACGTTGGTTTTTTGGCCGCGGTTTGTGTATGCGTTGAGATTTTTCACCGCACTAACTTCATTCCCAACCCGCCCCATGGTGAGCCGCGTTCCAGGACCAAAGGTGCCATGTTACTGTGTGCCATCAAAAGAACAAGCGACTGTGTTGTACAACTTCGTTTTGACTTTGGAACGCTAGACGCGCAAAGGATACGCTCACATGACCCGTATCCGTAGCTTCGTGTAACCGCGGAAGAGTGGATCACAAAAAACAAAAAAAAAACGCAGTTCGACGCCAACACCATCGAATGGCGAGGCGCCACCACCACTGAACGTCACCGGTGGTGCTGGGACAAACGTAAAACGCAATTTTGTAACCGAAAATTGGATACTCACTGAGCGTATTTGTGAACGTGCACAAGGATATGACACGGTCCCGGTCACTGGGGATATAATGGGTCCGCAGTTTAGGTTTGGTGCCTTTGCGGCGGTTCTTTGAGTTGTTTTGCTTTTTCTGCACTGTTAACCAGTCGAGGGATGGTTTCATGTTCGGGAATTTAATTGAAGTGTGCCCCCAACCAGCAATCAGGCTCCGGCTCCAGTCATATCAACCCTTGGAATGTGATGTGAGTGGGTTATGTTGTGCCCTAGGTATATTCCTATTTTCTGGACGCATAACATTCTTTTTTTTTAGCTCTTTGTTGTTTGACCAAGAGCCATATTGTGAGAATTATTTATGGCTGACCGGGAACACCGGGTGAGTGTGTTAACATGGCATTTTAGATTCGATCGAAAAAAAAACTATGTTCGTTGTTTTTTTTTTTGTTTTTGCTGCCGAAATGGTTAAATGGATTTTTGGGATGAATTGAGTGGGTTTTGTTGTTTTTTTTAGAAGAAGAATGTCGGGACAAGCTTCACCTAGATGGCATTGTGATTAATGGTCGGTGAGTGTGGCCAGTTGTAATAGCTTGATTTGTGGGAGCATTTGAGATTGTTGGACGATTGATAAATCAAAATTAAGCTCGGGATGATGTGTGGACGTTTTGGAAAAGGATTTATGATGCGCCCGAGGCTGTAAATCCACTATTTATTTTGGAATGCAGTGGCATGCTTGAACTTACCGAGCTTAACTAATTGGATTTTTTACAAATTTTGTTTGTCGCACGAGTTAGGGTAATTCAGATCCCGAAGTGTAGTTATGATTTCTAAGTAACTTTTAATAACCTATTTGCCCTGCTCTAGAGTGCACACATATGCTGTTGAACAGCGCTGGTACTGTACTTCTCTTTTGCTGGACACCCCGTCTCAGGGGTGTCCTGAACAATAAAGAACCTATTTGTTAGTGAACTGAGTTTTATTCTTACCAAATGTCGGGGAAATTCCATTTCCAGTAGCTTGTATATGAGGCCGTTGACCCAGACACAGTCAAATGCCTTCTCAATGTCCAACAAACAGGCAACTACTGTCTCCCTTTTGTTAAGTCCCGCGGTGATGTTTAAGCAGTAGATGGATTGTTGAGTGTTTTTCCCTGAATATGTATTCTTGGTCCGGTATTATTTGCTTTACGTGGCAAACTTTATTAATTTGCCTCAGCTATACCGACTGTAGGATCTTTCCTACACAGCAGAGCAGTGATATTGACCGATATCCTTCAATGCACGTTCTGTTGTTCTTCTTTGGAACTGGAACAAGTTAACATATTTTCCACGAGGTGGGAAAATGTCCGTTGTTTATGGAGTTGTTGAAGATGATGGTGAGCAGTAGGATCGAAATGTTCGGTAACTTTTTTAATCAGAAGTTGGAGATACGACCAGGTCCAGCTGATTTTTTTGAGTTTACACTCAAAATCAACTCCTCTACTTCTCCCGCATTGGTAAAAACATCGACATCATCAACATCATTGGTAAACCTTGATGATGACTGCGGTTGTCTCCATTCTAGTCAATCCAGTAAATTTGTATTTTTCTCCTTTAAGGTTGTTCCTCGTAAAGACGGCCCTTCTTCGTCCTCTAGTTATTTTGTCTTCTCTTTACGTGATGAACTCTTCAGGGCTGTAGCAAAAAAAAGGTAGATCCGATCCTTTTTCAACTTCAACAACTAAGTTGTTGAATTTCCGATCTGTTCGACTCTTGCATGGGCTCACTTTTATGTTAGGATTCCTTCTTTCTTGAGTTCGTCATGGATTTCCTTAGTTTCGCAGCTCAATTAAATTCCTTTGAGCACCAGAAGGTTTTTGCGGTCTTTTTTAGGGGTAAATGTGTTGTACTGGTATTCATTGTCTTAAGGTAGTCCCTTTTGCGTTCGTGTCCTTTCCTTGTTTTCTTCGTTATGACATCCAATCTCTTGGTGTGTCTACTTAATACGCAACATTGAGGTCGAAACAGATGCTCTCTTCGTTGGTTCCACACTGGGCTTGTTAGTTGCCTATGAGGTTAATGGTGTTTTTTGTTGTTGTTGCTCCTTTTGACGATGATGCTGCGTATTTTGATGTTGTTGAAGATGCGGTTGTTGTTGTTTTTTTTGTGTTATAGTATGGTCCGATAGTGAGTCCGATTTCTTCCTTTTCTTTGCCTTGACTAAGGTAAATGTTTCTTCTTCTACCGATTCTTCGCTATCGGTTTCTACGGTAAGCTCAACAATCGTTGAGTTTAGCTCTTTCTCTTCTTCAGATGAAGAGCCCTCGAAAGCAGAGCCTTAACCATGGCTTAATTGAATAAAAGCTCAATAACATCTTAGGGTAACATATTTATGTATAATAACAATAAACACTATATAATTGAACAATTCAAGTAGTTAAATTCAAAATTAAAGTAATTCAAGCTAAATAAAAATTAAATCT
Source organism: Orthonevra nobilis (assembly GCA_963555765.1). NCBI lineage: Eukaryota > Metazoa > Arthropoda > Insecta > Diptera > Syrphidae > Orthonevra > Orthonevra nobilis. Next base: position 64,965,981 of record OY743224.1, read on the forward strand.
TGAATGATTAAGAAAATTCATTATGTTTAAAAAAAATCGACTTCTACAACATTACCGGACAGATTGAAATTTATTTTAAGTATATATTTTGGTCATATTTTAAAAAGTTATGTACTATAGCCATAACATTTTTATAGAACCTTTTCAGTTCTAAAACTTTTCTATTGAAAGGAAGTAAATATCTCTGCCGATGACAATAGCGTTCACAAAAAACTAATGTTTTTCCAACGACTTTACCAACATAATTGGTCGCCACGCATGGGATAAATTATAGCTTATGTTCATCCAGAATGTCCATTGTAAATATTGCTGAAAGAATTTTTGACATCGGATACGTAGTTTGGAAGATTTCCTCATAAATTCAAACTTACAAACTTAACATCTCTATCAGATTAGAGTTGGTAAAACAGAAGAATAGTTGAAGAGTATGCATAAATACATCAACTGCGAGAAGAATTCATATAAAACACTTGAATTTTAATTTTAATTCAAATTCTTGCTTGCTTGACTACTTGGACCATTTTCCCCAATATTTTAGTTTGACTAAAATAAATACAGGTTTTCGTTCTGCAACTCGAGTGTGAAGACCGCCGAAAGCTTGGCGGCTTTTTATCGGCGTTACAGATATTTTCTTCGGGCGCGAACGGTTGAACTCTACACCGATCTCTTGGGCTTTAAACGTAGATCAACGTTGATTATTCATTTTGGAGTCAGCTTCAAGATATATATATTTGGCATACAAAATATACAAGTGGACTGTAACCACATTTTTTACATGCAGATATTTGAAAATATCTGAATTTTGAAATTGCCATGAAAAAACTTCCGTTTAATTGAAAAAAAACGCAAAACAAAACATTAATTGTCCACTAAATGTAGACATAAAAGAATAAAAATGAAATATCCAAAAAACAATGATATAAAAGTAAATGCAAAACTATTTAAATAAATAATGTATACTATAAATAAATAAATATATAAAAATTGAATGAATAAATAAATAGGAGGATATAAAAATTAAATAAATAAATGAACAGGTAAATATAAAAATAAAATAAGAAAATGTGCAATAAATAAATAGAATAAATGAATATGAAAAAAATAAATAAATGGTTTATTTACTAAAAAAGAAAATCACATTTTAGTTTACTTGAGGTATTTGGTTTACCAAAACATTATCAGCGAACGCACATCGTGTCAAAGACGTATTTGTTAACTTTTGGATTCTATGGGTTATCAATTCCACATTCCCTATTTTATGAAGATCAAAGGTAGAGTGGTGCCAGAGAAGATCTAGCATCATTTCGAGCAGTTTGTTTTGCGATACCTTGCAGTTTTTGGATGTGAGATTTAGCACAGCTACCCTTTACGTCCATATAGCAAAATCGCCTGAAATATGACCTTAAATACGATTATTTTGTTTTCGCTCGTCAGTTTCGATTTTCTGCTTACAAACGGATAAAGCATTTTTATGGCAATATTGATCTTATTAAGAGTTTGTGAAATATGCTCCTTGTATGTTAGTCTCATGTCGAGATGAACGCCGTTTATCTGTATTTGTGCGTTTGGAATGCTGCAATGACTTCTTTTTCGTGTGGCTTGTGTTTTATTCATATTAACTTTGATTTTCCATATTCTGTCAGTATCACTTTCGTATTGCTTAGAATTCTCTCAATATTGAGAGAAACTTCATGTTATGAGAATACTGCAGTATCAGCAATAATGGCGATCTTACATTACAGAAGCACAGGGAAGTCTGCAGTAAGAATATTATATAAGACAGGACTGATAACTGCATCCAAGGGGGCACCTGCTGATGTCTAACAGAATCATTCCAGTGGATGTTCCAGAGAATATGATCACAGATTCGTAACACTTTATGACTAGAACTATGGCGGCGCGTTCATCATTTAAGTCAGGAATATTTTTCCTGCTTTTGGTAGTTCTTTTAAGTAAATATTTCGTATTTTTTCAAGCCCACATGATTTTCTCGTTTTCAAGCTATTTATAAAAAACTCAATATCATCTTTCGAAACAAACTCATTGGAGGGTGTGTAAGGTTTGGTGGAATTAATTTTTTGCATTACAATGGAAACAGTCGTGTCCGTTGTTGGATCGTCCAAATTCTGCTACACCGTGTGGTTTTGAATTTTTATTATTTTATTCGATACGGTCAATATAGTATGTTTTAAGTAATACGGTGACCACACATTGGAAGCGTATTCAAGCTGTGGCCTGACAAATGTTGTGTACGGGCTACTTGTCATTAATGGACATTTAAATACTTTAATCCAGCGTTTTATGAAGCCGAGCAGGGAGTTACTTTTGTTGACAATTTGCTCAATATGAATTGAGAACTCAAGATTTTGAGAGAATTGTACACCTAAGTCCCTTTTCAGGTTAACTTTGACCAGCGCGGAACTATTTAAGGTATACGAAGAGGTCAGAGGATTAAATTTTATAGAAAAGGACATGTTAAAACATTTAGAAATGTTTAATGATAGGCTTTTGTTGGAGCACCATTTTGCCAAAGAATTAAGGTCATTTTGTAAAGCCCATTTTAATGTTGTCGGCATAAATTAGAGCTCTAGAGTTCTTGAGCACACTTACAACATCGTTAATAGATATAATGAATAAGAGAGGACCCAGGTGGCTACCCTGAGGCACACCTGATGTAGCGTTAATTGATCTAGAGGTTGATCCCCTAAACAAGACTTGATATGGAAAGTTTATCAAATGCCTTACTGAATTCGGTGTAAATGCAATCGACTTGAACCCCCTCTTCTAATGCTTTATTAGTAAAAGAAGTAAACTCTAGCAAGTTAGGCACAGTGGATTTATTTTTTACAAAACCATGCTGTTTGTCAGTGAGGAAAGGCTTGCAACTGAAGTAAAAACTGACAAAAATGATAGCCTCAAAGTGATAAGGCAAACAAGATAGCTCAGCTATAGGTCGATAATTAGTAACATCATCGCGGCAACATTTTTTTTTGATCCGGAATTATGAAACCATTTTTCAACTATGGGAAAACTGAACGCAAGGGGCCCTGCCAAAACACTGCCGCAGTTCTTTAAAATAGTTGGAGGTATTCCATCAGGTCCGCAAATGGTGTCATTTGCAAGTCGAGCGAGATGGTAGTTCACGTCATTAGAGACTATTGATATAAGACTCGTGGAACTGTGGCAAAAGCATGCGATGTGAGTGAATTCTTTTGGGTCGGGTATAAAATTGTCAGAATCATATGCTGAATTGAAAAAAGAAAAAAAAAAGTTGCAAATTGCTAGAACAATTCAAGTACGAAAGTATTGAAGGATATAGCCATCACATTTTTTCTTGCTATTAATGAATTTCCAAAATAATTTAAATTCAGTTAGAAGGGATAAACTCATTCTTTCAGTATATATAGTATATCATAAAGATGAACTGATATATACTACTGTGTCCAAAAAATAAGGTGACATATGAATTTTAACTGCGCGCGTCGAAGGATTTGGAAATTTTTCTTTCTTTTTAGGTTGGTAGTACTGTCAGTGACATCTATGTGCAATTTCATGTCAAAATATATTCATAGTGTTTGATATACGCGTCGTTTTGTGAGCTGCTAAAATGAGTTTTTCGTTTTTTGCGATGTCGAAATTTTTTGAGCAAAGAATTTGCATTAAATTTTGTTTGCGGAATCAATTTTCTGCTGCGGATACGTTGAGGATGGTGCAGAAAGCCTTTGATGATGAGGCTTTGTCTAAAAAAAATGTTTACAAGTGGTATAGTGATTTCCAAGCCGGCCGTGAACGTGTCGAAGACGAAGAGCGTTCTGGGCAACCTTCAACCTCAACCGATGAAGCTCACGTCCAACAAATCAAAGATTTGGTGTTGAAAAACCATCGATTAACGACTAGAGACCTTGCTGATGAAGTTGGCTTATCGAAAGGCTCAGTCAATACCATTTTGAAGGATGCTTTGAGCCTCAAGCGCGTCAAATCTCGACTGGTATCGAAAACATTGAATTTTTTGGAAAAAAGGCGTCGCGTTGAAGTGTGTGAAACAATGCTTTCCGACTACCAGGATGTCACGAAACGCATTATAACTGGCGATGAGACTTGGATCTATGCTTACGATCCCGAAACAACCGATCAATCGAGCGAATATCGTGCCAAAGGAGAGCCGAGACCAAAAAAACCCCGCCAAAGGCGCTCAAAAATCAAGGTCATGTTGACTGTTTTCTTCGATTATCGTGGTGTTGTGCTTTATGAATTCCTTCCAACCGGCCAAACAGTCAACAAGGAATATTATTTGAACGTTATGCGTCGTTTGCGTAAAGCTATCCGCCTAATAAGGCCGGAATTGTGGAAAGAATTCTTAGTTTTTACACCACGATAATGCACCATCCCATACCGCACTCGTAATTCGTGATCATTTCGCCAAAAACTCAACCCATATCATTCCGCAACCACCGTATTCACCTGATCTGGCGCCGTTCAACTTCTGGCTGTTCAACAAGCTCAAAAGACCGCTCAGGGGACACCGTTTTGATACGATAGAGGAGATTCAAGCCGCAGCGAAGACGGAACTGAAGGCCTTCCCGGAAAGTGACTACAACCAGTGTTTCAAAGATTGAAAAATCCGTTTGCATAAGTGCATTGCATCGGGAGGGGATTACTTTGAAGGGGATGAAATTGATTTGGAAGAATAAATAAAGAATTTTCAAAATAAATACAATGTCACCTTATTCTTTGGACACAGTAGTATACTTAACGATCGTGATCATCGGATTTATTGCTTGAAAGATACTTCTTCCATGCTTTATTTCGTCAATTTCGAAGATTACGTACTACGGCTTAGCACTCTTGTCTAATATGCTAAGCTTATGGTTCCGTTTATCATTATATTAACCCTGAATATTGTGTGAAATTGCAGATTTAATTTGGAAACAGGTTGTCGATACGTTTGCCAATGTCTTCGAGGAAGAGTTGATGTTTCTCTAAAGTGACATACGGTATCGTGTACTGTCGACATTTACATAATAAGTGCATGTATAATATAAAGGAAAAAAGCCTGTGTATAATGTGAAATGAATTTGTCCAAAAAGCAGTTTGTTTAAAGTAGAGTTTAATCATATAAGCGAAGGGAAAGAAGATGAAAGAAACAAGCAACTCATGAATTACTTAAAAAGATTTACAGGTCGGCTTAGAGCTCCCAAATGAAAATCGCCTAAATATCTCTTGAAATGACTAGAGTCCTTTCTATACCCAAAGATTAAAGAAATGATCAATCAATCTTACATTGAAAAAAACTCGGCAAAATTATCAAAATCTTTAAAAATTGAGTTGCTTAAGGGGGTACTCTAGTCTAGAGGCATAAATTTCATGCAAGGTTTGAAGTGTCATAAAAAAGGCAGTAAATAATTTTATTATACATTTTTTATTAGTTATTTATTCACATAACAAGAATACAAAAACACACAAAAAAATCAAAAACATAAAAAGTTGAAAATTTCAAAAATTAGCAGCTGTTGAAGTGGGGGTCTCAAAAAATTGGCGCGTAACCATACCCACGATTTCAACCCTCCTTGCAATCTGAAACCATAAAAAAAATGTCGCAATGTCTGGAACTACTAAAAAGTTGGAAAGATTTTTTTTCACAAAATGGCGACTGGCTGAAAAAAAAAACAATTTTTGTACCACTATTTTTGATTTAAAAAAAAAGTTACAGAAATTTAGGGATGGGGATAGTTCCAGACATAAACAAGTTTATAACGAAGACTCTCTAAAAATGTTAGGAAAATCGGTCAGGTAGAACCTGAGATACCGTGGGTATTGTTTTGAAAAATACCCAGTTTTGAAATGGACAGTTTCGAGAAAAACGTGTTTCAAGTTTCGCGTAAAGTTTTTCGCAGTCTAAGTCATTAAATGATATTGTAGACTTACATTTATTCAAACTGCCATTCCTGCTTCATACATCGGACCTTCCTTGACTTCAAAAAAACTATTTTCCGCGTTTCTCTCTTTATATCGAGCAGTTCTGGCCTTTTTTGATGCGTTGGATGCTCGTATCTCGGAGCGGTCAATCCGGGCGTTGTTTCGTTTCACAGTTTCACGGGCCAATTTTCATTCCCATAAGCTCCATCACTTTTAAAATATTAATGAAGCATTCATGAAAAATACAAACAGCAATAAATGTCGCTATCTCAATCATCTTAGGTCCGGAATGAATAGGTTTTGGTCCAAATCAAAGAGTTTAGAGACTCATTAATATTTTGAGTTTCTGAACCTAAACATCGAGTCAGTAATTTCTCTGATGATAAACTCTCTTAAATTGGCTTAATAATTGTCAAAACTTCATCACACAGAGGAGGATTTTCATAGTCTAAATATAAAAGATACAAGTCACCTTGTATTATAATATTTACAAAGGACAAAAGGCTTTACTGAGAAATATGGATTCAGGTAGACGGAGAATCCCTAATGCCTTTTGTTCGATTAGTTCCTGCTGAATCAGTTTGGATACCGGATAAGCAAAATACCGATATCTCCGAAACCAACTTGAATTTTGAAAAATCCTCTTGTAGATATATTCTTGAATTAAATTTCTAGACTAGAATACCCCCTTAAATAAAATTATATTGTCGCTCATGCGGATGACTATTGCACTCCGCCCGCCAAAAACTATCAAAATCTATAAAATGGACTGGTGGCGACTTCCTTGAACATCACTATTTATCAAAAATTGGAAGCTGCGCTATTGAATATGAAGATGAGACCACACAGAACGAACCATTTTATTCACAACGAAGCAGCAAAGCCGAGCAAACATTCCGGACAAGTAAAGATCAGCAACTGATTCACAAAGTAGTTGGTAAAAGTGAACAGTATCAAGTTTCTACGACTGCAGGATTTCAAACTAGACTAAACGTGCGTTCTCCTTGTGGTTATAAGATGGGTAATCATCGCCGACCTTTTTCAGGCCTCATTATACTTTGGCAGTCATATTTTTCACCATCAAATGGGGAATTCTTGGTGTGGGCTGGTTTTGTTTTTAAAGATTCCTTGATACTTTTCATGTGTTTTGTTTTATTTACTGATTAAAATATATCCATACCGTTTTCAAAGATATATTCTCACTGGCTGATTCGCCCTTCTAAGGGAAAAACTAATTTTTGTGCTGGACGTTTGTCTAGAGTTACCTCCAGCCAGCCGGGAAAGCATGAAATAACACCAGCTTTTCCCAGCTAGGCGGCATCAACGTTAGTATATCTTCATTAAATATATTTCGAATAAGAAATTGACATGTTTAATCCTAAGAAGGACCAGAAAATGAATTTCGGAATTCCTTTGCCATTGTTTTTCTTAAACTAATCTCAATTTCATTTCAAAACAAAACAAAAAAAAACACCCTTTAGGAGAAGAATAAAAAATTCAAGAAAAACAAAGAAAATCCGTGTAGACATCCGCGGCATCCTTTTAATTAAAATTAATTCACCCAAAATGAAACAATGTGGCTAAGTACCATAAAACTTATCAAAGGAATATCATCATCAACGAGCGACTAACACAGACAGACAGAACAACTTCAATCCCATCACCTCCAACATCCAAGAGAAAAGGGTCATCCCTCGTCGACTTAGGATTTGCGTGATTTGCTTAAGAAAAATGGACAAAGGGGATTTAGTCCTGCGAATGGTCTTAGCGCTGGCCATTTACTTTTCCACAGATACGAGTAAACCCTGCATCAGCCGCATCTCACTGAGACGTCCGTCCTACTCCTCTTTTGTTCTACCCATTTAGATTTATTCAGTGATAATCAGATGCTTTCACTTAAATTACTTTACTTTCCATGGACAATTTTTGGGGTGGCACTCCAAAAAGGGGTATGAGCTTAATGTGCATCTTGTTTTCCTTTCTTTTTTCCAAGGATAGGTTGAGTTTTATGTCTTTGTGCCTTGATAAAGTACTTTGGTCAGAATGCTGCGATTGGTACTCGAGCCTTAGCATAATGAATGAGGATGTCTTTTGTTTTTGTTTTTTTTTTTGGCGAAAAAGAAAATGGAAAACTAGATACAAAGACATAAATTCAAATGCACTGCGAAAAGGAAAGCGGGAATAGTGTATGGCTTTTGGCTTTGAATACATAATTCCGTCGTGAAAAAAAAAAGTTTTTTTTCTGTTAAAATCTTATGCTAATGAATAGAGGCTAAAATTTGTGCGAGGAAAAAGGAGGGCATTTCTATAAAATAGGGTGAAACCCCTCTGAAGTTGATTGCTTGGAAACTTTTTAGACGCCGCTACGGCGAAAGACGATTCGGAAATGTTTTGTTCGATTTCGCCAAAGCATTTAGTATTTAGTTGGGAATAGAAAAATACTTACGAGTGATGCTTGACTTAATCAGCTAATGCGACAAACGGTATTGATAAGGATGTTTTAGGATTCTAAAAACAAATGAATCAAATGAGCCTCGCTTTGACAATATGACAGCAGGTAATAAACTGTGTTATTCTTTATGATGAAAAGCCAGCTGAAATCGCTGAAATAATAGGCAGTTCAAGGAAAATGGTCTATAATGCCATTAAACTGGTGGAGAAAGGCGCGGTTCATTTAAATGAAAACAAAAAAAGGAAACCGAAACCAAGGAAAACGACCGCTTCAGCTAGTAGAGCCATTGACCGAAAATGCAAAAAGGATCCTTTTACGTCATCTCGGCAAATTGGATATAATATAAAAGAAGAATTTAGTGTTGACGTATCGAGCCGATTAGTCCAAAGTAGAATAAACGAAGCCCAGCTATTTGGATGTGTAAGCAGGAAAAAGCCACTCTTGTCAAAAAAATATTCAAAAACGCCTGAGTTTCGCAAGAGACAACCAAAATAAGGACCAACCAGTGATGAAACCAAAGTGAATAGAATTGGACCAGATGGCCGAACAATTGTACACAATCCAAAAGGCCAAGCTCTGAGTCCCAGATACACTCAGAAGACGAGTAAACATGGTGGCGGCAATGTTATGGTCCTCGATGCTTTTTCCTCGCATGGAGTAGGGCCCATATATCAATATTTTCAATATTTGTATATATTGAAAAATACCATGGAACCCTATACTTTCGAGTTTATGCCAGTTAACTGGATATTAATGCAGGACAATAACCCTTAGAACACCGCCAAAATAGTGAAAGATTGGTGTTCGTTAGAAAACATCCATGTTTTGGATTGGGCACCGCAGAGTCCCGAGCTTAACCCACTTGAAAATTTATGGCCAACAAAATTTTACAAATAAGGACAAACTTTGGGATGGCATAACAGAAGACTTGTTGAAAGTATGGGTCGTAGATGTTTGGCAGTAATAGAAAATTCTGTACCAAGTACTGAAAAGGTTAAAGTTGAAACAGAAACATTTGAAATAATATTTTGAATTTATCTTATTTTTCTTTCAGATATCCAATTTTGTGAATTTCGTGTTCATTGTTTATTTCTGTTCAGCTTTTTTTCTAATGTCTAGTAACACAAAATTTTCTTGTAAATAACATTCACTATTAACAATATTTTTAAATAAAATTAAGTTTATGATTATTTTTGAAATACAATTTGATTAAAAGACTCTTTGATTTTGGTAGGTAGGTTTATGCTATTTATGTGTCCATGGCTGTACACCTCTTTGTCTGGCTACCTAAGCGAATTTTCAATCAAATTTTTTGAAAGTGCCTACACATGTGAAATACTAAAACATAAATGAAACGGCGCGAAACGTTACAACGATACACGATATTTACCGGATATGTAAGAACACTGTAAACCGCTGCAGCTTATCATCGCTTGGAAGCTATCCTCACGTATTTATAGTTAATTACTGAACATATTGTATTGGTTCATAGGAACATGCTCTTGTTTGACCAATTATAACAAATTACTGCTTTATAAGCAAACTATGAAACCAGTTTGGACCTATGGAATACAGCTTAGGGCATGTACATGCAAAACAATTTTACACAAAATACAAACATTTGAAAACAAAGTCCTGCAGAATATAAGAAACAATGAGATCTAGAAATTGAAATGAACGAAGATGAAGTCAAAAGAGTGGCAAAAAGACATGAAATCAATAACGTCAACCCACTCTCTAACACTGGCAATCTGACTATAGAGCAGAGAGATCAGACAGAAAGCCAGATGCCTGAAAAATGATTTTTACAATTCGGCTGAACTTTCTCCATTTTCATTGCTATTTTATCATACCGATTTTTACTTACAGTAATCAATGGGTAAACGTGGGTTTTTCCCGCGCGCTATCTATTTGAAAAAATTTTATTACATCTTGTGAATAATGTATGGATTATAAAAATAACCCCTTTTAGTATGTTTTAGCCAATTGTTGCAGGAAGTAATTAAGCTGAAATATCCCTTTTTTATTTCTGTATGTATGTGAATAAGCTAAAAATATTTTTTTTATATAAAAACGCGAACGGGTACATAAATTACGATTTAGTTTCTAGAAACCTCGCAAGGAGCACAAGCAAAAATAAATGAAAAATAATATATAATGGACTGCTTCAAGAGAGTAAAGACCCTTAACACGCCAAGCAAAAGTGCTTATGCTGAAAATGTACAACCAAAATTTGGATTTCGCCATCGATCAACAAAATATGAGGAGCTGTGAAGAAACATCAGAATTTGTCGGACTTTCGCGAAGGGTTATCTACAAAATAATCAAAGAACAGTACAATCACCCAAGGAAAAAATTCCTCATCGGCACTGGATCACTGATTTGTTCAATTTCGTTTTGGAGCCCATACGAAGGATAATCTACTCCTTCCACCAATTTGACAAAAAAAATCGTAACATTGAGGTGCCTTAAGCAAAAAATCTATGATGAACTTGAAATAAACATAAGCAAGACATCACTTTGGAGAGTTCTGAAAAGCAAAGGATTCAGCTTTTGCAAGACGGAGGATACTCTGTGAAAGGACGAACATAGAAGTTCAAAGGATAAGATATATCCGGCAATCAGGAATTTCCGTAGAAGTGGATACCAAGTTATTTGTATAGATGAGTCATATTTACATATGTAGCTCTCACACAAGAGGAATGTCTTGGACTGATTGAATATTATCCCTCTTGGAAGACATTAATTAAGGACTCGATAAAAGCAAAAAACCGCTGCTCTATTTCTAGATCTAACTAAAGCTTTTGATCTAGTGAATCATAAACTTCTATTAAATATTCTTTATAGAACTGGATTTAGAAGCAATATCCACAATTGGTTCGCTTCTTATCTTTAAAACCGAAAACAGCTGGTACGAGTTGACGGTACATTGAGCGATTCCCTGAGCAGCCCAGGTGTCGGAGTACCCCAAGGATCGGTCCTTGGACAATTACTCTTTCTCATTTACATAAATTCAATATTTAAGTTGTCGCTGAAGGGGAGAATCCGAATAACAGAATAACAGCTCAGAAGAAGGTAGTTCGTATTATGATGTTTAAATCTAGATGGGAACCATCCCTTCCTCTATTTCAAGTTATCAATATATTCCCACTCAGACATTTATATGTGTATAAATTTTTAAGACTTTTCTATCTCCGTGAAGGTTATTCTTATACTAGAAGAGGAGATACCTATACCTATGTATTACGCTAAGAATCTGCAGTAATAGTACCAAAAGTGAACACCGAACATTTCAGACGCTTCGCAACTATTTTAGAACCTTTTATTTTCAACAGATTACCTCCAGATATATAGAGTCGTGTCCAGATCCAGATTTCTTAAAAGTTTGAGAACCTACTGACTACTGACAAGACGGGTCCGCAGCGTGAAATAGACGACGAGATAAGATCAGCAGGGCATGAAACACTCAGGCTACTCTGGACTTAAACTCAATTGAGAATATATGGGGTGTTGTAAAATCAAGAGTGGTGTGTAGATATACTACTTTTAATCTGGATGCCGTCAAGAAATTAGCAGAAGAAGAATTCGCAAAAATTACAGCCGAGGAGTGGAAAAGTACCTACGACAAAGACATAAGGACAGAAGACATTTATTTGGCATATGAACAGAGTTGGGATACCTTCGCCGAGAGAATTGTCATAAGACCCGGCGAATACTCATCAAGTGAAATAGAAAGCTACGGCGAGGATGATGATGATGAAAAAAAAACATCTTATAAATAAATACTCATATTATGAAAATACACATTCAAGTTTACCACGAGTACAACATAAACTTTGATAACTTGCTCACTGGTTTACCAAATCTAAAGTATTTGCGAGAGCAGAATGTAGGGGGTACAAATATTGTTCGAGAAAACTGTCTAAAGAATTGCAATTTAACAAACTCAAAGGATTTGAAAAAAGAGCCAAGGCGTAGGCTATGGCTTCTGGCTTCTGATGATATTATTGCAGCTACGTGGTATGATAAAAATATCATTACCATTGCATTCAACTGTCACGGATTAAATCCTATCACAAAAGTGGATCTGATAGGCTTGGTGTATAAAAAAAGGACAAAATTTCAAGTTGATTGCCCATCCATCATCAAGATGTACGATAAGTACATGGGCGGGGTTGACATATTTGATGAGCGTGTAGCTCTTTACGGTAAAAAGATTGTGGTTCCCCCTATTTTCATTTGGTTTGGAAACGGCTTCTAAAAATACATGGCTGATCAAAAGAAAGTCCGAAAACAACTGGAAGAACTACGAATTTCGGCGAAATATGGCAATCTACTTGTGAAAATATGGCAAACCTCCGACCCGCAACTCTGCTGCTGGTGTTCCTGCAAATAAGAGTGCCTACTAAGGCGAGGGAATGCGGACGATCACTCCGAAATTAACTACTCTTAATTAAGATGGGGTTATTGTCACCAACGCATTAGAAAAATGTGTGCAACATCGGTTTGCATCTAAAGTGTAATAAATCAGTACTGATTTTTTTTCGAATAAATAAATAAAAATTATTGTAATAGAAAATTGGTGTTGTATTTTTTCCATAAGCCTACCTATAAAAGTTTTATTGTAAAATTGGCGTTAAAATTTCGTGTTTCCATTAGTCTTAACAATACACAGTGACGATTGCAGTATTGTTAATAGATTCAGGTATATTAATTCGAATCGAACATAACAAAGCAGTTTAATAATCAATTCTGATCCCTCTTTCTGATCCCCCCTTCTTAGGCGAAGAATTAAGTAATAACGTAATTTTCTTCAATAGTTTGTTTCACTCTTGCGACATACAACAAACCTGAACTTGATGCTATTAATCCATAGTTATGAGAAATCATTTTCACCGCAGCAGTGAGACGCCAAAGAACTCGAAATTTTTGGGCTCCCACAGAACATTAAAAATAATTTTTAAAAAATTGTTATTTGAGACTAATTTTTAAAGATAACCATTACATCGGGTGATTGTTCTTAATGTTTGAAATGCTAATATTACTATCCCCATACGGTCTTTGTAAGGCTTTTTTACGTCGCAAGCCCAGTTCTCGATGGATTGAATGCTATTTGGTCCTATATTAAACCGATTTAAAAACTTCTTATGCGAAAGCGTTCATTTGATTACGTTTATCATTTGACAGCTGATGGCAGCTTAACGGCAGAATTCCCTCACCGCCTAAAGTGAAAAATGCAATGCTCTCCTTCACGTCACTAGAAAAAAGCCGCCGTGCGTTTAATTTTTTCGTGCGTTGATAACCGGATAAATGAATGGGTAAGCCAACTCATTTGCAAGCGTTATTAAAGATTATATGTCCAAAATATAATTCCATTTAATGCATAAAGCTTTGAAAAAATATTTCTTCCGACCTCTTTAAAAGAGCTCACCATTGTTATCGTAAAAAATTCACCCTATATCTATTTTAGGTGATCACATTACACCTTCCTCAATCAATGCCCCATTTATTTTTTACCTTACCTTTATTTTTCAAAAGGGCCAACAAAACGGCAACAAATTTGGTGGAACAACTCCCGAGTGAGCTTTAATAAACTTCCGACCCAGTGAGGGGACGACCGACAGTCCAAATGAAGTTAACATCACCCCCACTGCTAATCAACCGCCACTGGGTTGTAAATAATCCGGAAGCCTATTTCGTTTTTTTTTTTGCCATTCCACTCGTTATTTCCGCCCTTAGCATTTCATCCCCGGCTATTGCAATGAATCAATAATTCACTCCGATAAGGGAGCAAATAAGTCTCTTCCTTAACATAATCGCTTATTAAGGAACTGACAAGGACCAAAGGAAGAAAGTATAGAAAAAAAGACCATACACCTAGCCTCTCGGGACGCCAGGCATGAAACGATTTGTTCAGATAGCCTCTGATTACAGGCCTGTTTTTTTTCTTTTAAGAGCCCTATTTCAACCACCTGATGTTCCAATTGATTCATCGCAAAAGAAAAAGGGTCGTATCCTGGTAAACGTCTTAAAGTATGCAGTACTTTTTTTTTCGACTGCAGAATGTGGCCTCAGACAATCATTAATCTTCATGAGTTCCTTGTAAGTTTGGTTTGAGTAAAACACAACAAGTGCAGATGATAGGATTATGAACTTTTTTCTATCCTCCAACCAACTCCTTCGGAGCCGGGGCAGTAGGGCAATGCCAACAACAAAACCGTCGAAGAGAAAAAGAATCAAGTTCCCTTTTGACAAGCGAACCGATATGTAAGACACGTTCTAGATTTATGCGAGTTCATTTGTTTTGCCAGCGCTAGAGCGGACGTCTTCCAGGCAGCGGTGGCGGCTGCATTGTTGTGGAAGAATACTTTGTGGAGGTTAGTTTTTGGTCCTTTTTGAGATGCTGTTGGCATTGGAATGGATGATTAATGGGCTTGTGCATGAAATGTAGGTGGTTGGGGATGGGTCATGGATTAACACTTCATATATCAAAATGCTGCGGCTAGTAGAAGGGGGAGCTAGAAGGTTCCAACTATGCGACGAAAGGAGAAATTCAGTTTTGTTGTAACCGATTTGCAGGAAAAGCGCTGTTTGGGGGAGTTATCTGCGAATGGGTTGATTTATGGGCGACACATATACTTGGGGTTAGTTTTGTTTTCCTCGGGAATTTCCCATTTCTGATAATTGGAAATAAGTTTTTAATATTTGTGTGCAAGACGCATCATACGGGATTGAGGATGGGAGGAACCATTCTAATTAATCAAATTGTGGAAGTTATTCGAAATTAAGGCAAAAGGGCAAACAAAAATATGTCAATTTCTTAAGAATGTAGATTCTTCAATCTTAAAGTACATTATTTTCCACAAAACTTGGGCCTCCCTACGACTAAGTGGATGGCCGTTGTTACTTTATCAACTTGAAATGCTGCTTCGTGTCGTCAAATGAATGTGCAGATGATATCATTGAAGACTGAATGGATACGGAATATCCCGACATTTTCTTTATAGGCTCCGCACGGATTTTACCCATGGAGCCATTGAAGCCAAATTTCCAATGCTTCTCCTAAGCTTCCTGCTCGCTCCGTACGGAAATGCATGTTTAGGGTTATCAAAATCACTTGATAACTTGGCACTATCCGAGGGATGCATAAGCCCCATCAAGTTTGGGAATGGTGAAATATTGAATTTTAATTCTTTTGTTAAAAGGAACCAATTCAGTTTTCGCAAGGACGAAATAACTTATTGAGCTAAAATTTCTGACTTTTCTCTTGGCAGCCAGTACCCAAAGAAGTGATGAAATAATACCTGAGTGAAGAGTGCTACAGATGACCGCCAATCCTTTTGGAGCAGTCCCATAGCCTATAATTAATTAAACGAAAATCAATGTCATGTCGCACTTTCGCCTCCCAGCCTATAAGGACATATACAATTCTACCCATGGCTGCAGTGAGAGCCTGTTCTACTAATAAGATTTTCAAGCTTTTAGTTGGGCTTTCCCTAGCCTCACTTGAAGCTTTCTGAAATAGGATTCTTACACATTTGTGCGATTTATTCTCCGTTCCTGCATTCCGAAAAGTGTAACGTGAAGAATGTGTTGAGGACTTTTTGACTACTTTTAATATTGCTTCCATCTTTTTTCGTGATAAAACTAGGAACACTAGAACCATCTCCGGTTTCTGCGATTTATTCACATGACTTTAGTATTGCTCCATGTTTCTATTTGTAATGGTGCAGTTTCGAAAATTTCTTAATTTTTATTTTAAGTATTTTGCTATAAAATTCATATAACTGTGCAGCTCTTGAAGTTAACAATAGAGTCTTCAAATTAATTTTACCAACATTTAAATAAATAAGATGATAGTGTCTGTTGAAATCTACCATTTTTGCAGTGATCGGTTCATGCATGGTATGGTCTCCAAAGCTGAGGCTATAAAAAGTTTCGGTGCCTTGAGATTCGGGGTCTAGTATTAAAATTAATAAGTTGTAAAAAATTGGGTGACTTTATGAGAACATTAATAAGTAAGACACCCAGGTACAACGACAATAATCTAGAATGGGTCGCATAAGAGAGCAATTAAGGATCTATGAACTCAGATGAGAATCGAAGGTCGAAGGATAAAGCCTTATCTACTCTTAGCTTTATTCACGATATAGTGTAAGGGTTCATTTAAGCTCAATCTATAGAACTAAATTTAATAAAATAACTCTATTTAAAAAGGTCTCGTCAATGCAATTAGTTCGTCATCATCAGCATAGAGCATAGATCATTATAGAATGAAGATTGCAATGCTGTCATGAGCGAATGGACGTGTATCTCCCAGCCAAAAAATAATCCAAACTGTGCGAGTTTAATTTAAGTTATGTGCTTGGTCGTTTGCTCGGTTTTGTTATAATAAACTATAGTCAATTGCTTTTTTTGACAAAAATTAAAAAGTGAAAACGAGATCATTGTTCTTCTGTGTCACCTCGCCATTGCCTTACTAATACACAGCCGTCATCTCCAGTAAACGGCTCTCTTCGAATATGTCGCTACTAAGCTCAATATATCTTCGCTTTAAAGCTCAAAAGGTTAAAGTTAAGCAGTCAAATAATAATGACAGAAACAACAATAATTGCGACAGCTCTGTTCTCACTATCAAGGCACTTGAGAAAAGTCTAGCTATACAAACTTAAGAGCCACAACTTCGCCTAGTGGAAGAAAAAACAAAACTTCGAAACAAAATGTTACGGTAAGAAATTCAGTATCTGACTTTAATGAGCGTGTTCACGTTCTCCGACGGCAGCTAAATGTTCTTGAAGAGGGTATTCCAGTCTAGAGGCATGAATTTCATGTAACTTTTGAACTGTCATTAAAAAAGGGCGATTAATATTTTTTGCATCAATTTTTTTATTAGTTATTTATTAACATAACAAGAATACAGAAAAAAATAATAAAATAAAAAAGTTGAAAATTTCAAAAATTTGCAGTTCATGAAGTGGGGTCTCACAAAATTGGCGCGATTTTAACCCTCATAGCAATCTGAAAAAAAAGATTATTAACCTAGAATAATGTTGCAATGTCTGGAGCTACGGAAAAGTTGGAAAGATTTTATTTTTAAAAAAAATAGCGACAGCATAAAAAAAAAACAATTTTTGTACCACTTTTGTTGACTGTTTCGAATTAAAAAAAAAGTAATAGAAATTTGGGGATAGGGATAGTTCCAGACATACCAAATTTATTTACAAGTTTTCGAAGAAGGCTCTCTAAAAATTCCAGGTAAATCGGTCCAACAGAACTTAAGAAATCGTGGGTATTGTTTTGAAAAAGATAGTTTTGAGAAAAACGCGTTTAAAGTTTCGCGTAAAGTTTTTCGCAGTCTTAGTCATGAAATGATATTGTAGACTTACATTTATTCAATCGCCATTCCTGCTTCATACATCGGACCTTCCTCGACTACGAAAAAACTATTTTCCGCGTTTCTCTCTTCATATCGAGCAGTTCTGGCCTCCTTCGATGCGTTAGATGCTCGTATCTCGGAGTAGTCAATCATTACGTTGTCTCGTTTCACAGCAAATGAATGAGCTTCCGGGCCAATTTTCATTCATTTTTAAAATAGGAATGAAGTCTTCTTTTAAAATACAAACAGCAATAAATGTCGCTATCTCAATCATCTTAGAATGAACGTGTACGTCCACGTGGTTTGAAGGTTAGAATTCAACTGTTAGCAGGTGGACGTAAGTGAACACTAAATATAAAAGATACAAGTCACCTTGGGTTCTTGTTTTACAATATACACAAAGGACAAAAGGTTTTACTGAGAAATATTGATTCAGGTAGACGGAGAATTCCTAATGTCTTTTGTTCGAATAGTTCCGCCCGAACCAGTTTGGATGCCGGTTCAGCAAAATACCGATATTTCCGAAAACAATTAGAATTTTCAAAAATCCTCTTATAGATATATTCTTGAATAGTTAAACTTTGAAAATATCAAAAGATTTTTTTCAATTTCTAGACCAGAATACCCCCTGAAAGGAAAGCGGTCGCTGCTGATGCTTTACTCTTTGGAGTACCTGAACAACCAGTAGAAAATCTAAAATACCGTCCTCAACCACATGTGTCATCCCAGCGAGTGCAAGCCTCCACTCCTGAAGAATATTTTTCGCCCGAAGAAGCGCAGTACTTCCACCAACATCTACCGTGAAACATCTTCAACCATCATTAAATTCTCCAGCTGCAATGAGAGGAATGAAGTTCTGAAAACAACTGCATACCGCAAGCTAAACCGCAGAGAGCTCAGCCTAGATGACGTTGGCATTGCATCAGCTGACAATAGCAGCTGTTATATAAATGAAAGCTAAACCAAGCAATCACGCCTTCTCCTGCTAAGTTAGTATACTCTAAATTTGGTTTAGTTTACGTTAAAAACACTGCAACTGGCGATTTACTTCTTGCTGCTGGACATTGGAACCATCGCCGCACATACTGTGATATTTACTTCAAGGTTCTTGCATTGACGTTATATGTATTGATGAGAAATGGTTTAAACCAGAAGTTTCTGACGATCTGTATGGCATAGAGGGCTACAAATTGATTTGTCATGATAGAATAGCGAGAACATTTGAACTGCAAGGCGATTGGAAATTCGGGCAATACATATGTAGAATATATAAAAGTGGAAATATTTGACAGTAATGTCAAATGTCTTCTTGCGTGTTGCTATATCCCTGATCGTAAGTTTACATCTGAAACTTTTTTCTATAGTCTTGCTAAAATCTCACCCTTGCATTGCAACATAATTATTTGCGGGAATTTAAATACTTATTTATTAAAGAATGATTGGCGCGCTCATCAACTTGATGACCTTTCATAATGAACCAATCCAACCCAACATCAATACCTAGGCTTCTTGACCTCATAGTTGTATTTGATCCACTTTACTGTTCGATCAGCTCTATCTCTAGAAGGTATCTCTAAGCATGACCTTTTATTTTGTGCCCTTGGTCTCTCTTTTTCGCATAAAACGGTCTCTAATTCGTTTGAGTTTAAGGATTTCTCGGCTATTGACCACAATGCCCTCCCAGCAGCAATAAATGTGGTTCCTTGTAGGTTAACGTCGGACCACAACGATAAACTCAACCATTTCCAGATGTTCATTAAATATCTTTACAATGAATATGTGCCAACAAAAACTGTTCGTTTTATTATTATATAATATATCATTACTTTTCTTCTAAGCCGAGCACTACCCTCCCCCCGAAGGCATTGTGGAGAAATCTACGTGAAATTGGTGTTGAAGGTAAAAATCATATGGGGCGCGTGATTCATTTGGATGAAATGAATTAAATGATTCTACGACAGTCCGTCGAATCATAAAAATTATTCTCCAACAAATTATAAGTCACTTCCCGCACATTATCAACTCATGCATAATGACCACAACCTTTCCGTCGGTCTGGAAATGCCCAAAAGTGATACCAGTTGCAAAAAAAACCTAATCCATCTAGCGCCAACAACTACCGGCCAATTTACATTTTACCCTCTCTGTCAATGGTCTTTCAAAGAGTCTTGGCATGTCCAATTCGGGATCATTTTCTTCTAAATTCCTTGTTGTATCCCTTTTAATTAGGTTTTAGAAGTGGCCACAGCTACTCATCTGCAACGAGAAAAATCATGAACAATATTAGAAAGAAATTTGATAATGGGAATATCACTCTGCTGTGCCTTCTTGATTTCTCAAAGGCCTTTGACGGCGTTAATCATACAATTCTCTGCCGGAAGCTGCTTTCTAAGCGACAGATCACAACGATTCGTTATTGGGGACAAATGTTCTGCGCTAAGATTTTTTAAGCGTGGCATTTCTCAGGGATTTATATTGGACCCCATCTTATTCTGCCTGTACATAAATGATTTGCCATTAGCTCGTAAGCATCTCTCCATTCATCTGTATGCAGATCATGTACAACTTTACTAGATGAGCTTGCTTTGCGGTTAAACGAGAATCTAGCTACCATGGATAGATGGGCTGTGAATAATGGACTATTATTTAATCCTAAAAAGTACCAACATATATCTATCACTAACAGCACAATTGAACCAACTTCTATTCCTGATATTTTCTCGAATGTTCTAGGTGTTGTTGTTAAAATATTTAAAAAAAAATCAGAACATCTTCCGAGTTCAAATATCTTCAAAAATAAGAGTCAAGAAAACAATAACGTTTCTTAGTAGAAGCACTGAGATTTTACAACGCAAGTTCAGTTGAAAGGTAATTTAAAATATCGTATCTCTGTATTGTAAATTGTGCGCCAGCAGGTCTACATAATTGTTATTTCCACTAAATAAATATCTATCAAAAATCAATGCTTTCTAAATGTCATTGATAATTGTAAGCAGAGAGTCTGGTTATACGTAAGAAGAACTCATCAGTAAGTTTTCATTAAATTTCAACGCCTTGTTCAGTATAGAAAGCCGATCACTACGCCTTAAAGGGGTATTCTACTCTAGAAATTTAAAAAAGTTGTTTTTTTTTTTAATATTTTCAAAGCTTAACTATTCAAGAATATATATACAAGAGGATTTTTCAAAACTCAAGTTGTTTTCAGAAATATCGGTATTTTGCTGACTCGCCATCCAAACTGTTTTGGCCGTTACTAATGTCCGTCTACCTGAATCAATATTTCTCAGTAAAACCTTTTGTCCTTTGTATATATTGTAATACAAGAACCCAAGGTAACTTGTATCTTTTATATTTACTTACGTCCAGCATCTGAAGTTACATTACAGGAGTTTGATCACGAAAATCCTCCTCTCTGTGATGAAGTTTTAAAAATTATAAAGTCAATTTACGAGAGTTTATCATCAGAGGAATTCTTGACTCGATGCGATGTTTAGGTTCAGAAACTCAAAATAATAATGAGTCTCTAAACTCTTTGATTTGAACTTTCGATCCAAAACATATTCATTCCGGACATAAGATGATTGAGATAGCGACATTTGTATATAGCTGTTTGTATTTTTAATGAAGACTTCATACCTATCTTATGATGAATGATGGAGCTTATGGGAATGAAAATTGGCCCGGAAGCGCATTCATTTGCTGTGAAACGAGACAACGCCCGAATTGACCTCGACGTCAAAGGAGGCCAGAACTGCTCGATATGAAGAGAGAAATGCGAAAAATAGTTTTTCAAAGTCGAGGAAGGTCGGATGTGTAAAGCAGGAATGGCAGATTGAATAAATGTAAGTCTACAATATCACAATTTACGTTAAACTTTAAACGCGTTTTTCTCGAAACTCGAAACTTTTTCAAAACAATACACACGATTTCTCAAGTTCTCCTTGACCGATTTACCTGAAAGTTTTAGAGAGTCTTCCTTATAGACTTGTCTATGTCTGAAACATTCCCCATCCCCAAATTGGAAACAGTCAAAAAAAGTGGTACAAAAATTGTTTTTTTTTCCAAGCAGTCAGCATTTTGTGAAAAAAATATCTTTACAACTTTTCCGTAGTTCCAGATATTGCGACATTATTCAAGAATAATAATCTTTTTTTTTTGGTTTCAATTTGCTAGGAGGGTTGAAATCGTGGGTATGGTTACGCGCCAATTTTTTGAGACCCCCTGCTAATTTTTGAAATTTTAATTTTTTTTTATTTATTGATTTTTTTCTGTATTCTTGTTATGTTAATAAATAATTAAGAAAAAAAAATGGATGATAAAAATTTTAATTGCCTTTTTTTATGACACTTCAATAATTACATGAAATTCATGCCTCTGCACTTAATTGCCACTTTGAATGTGGGTCAATCACAGGTACTATGAATTATTTTTTATTTTTTCATGTACCTTAACAGGTACATTTTGGAGGGTATGGACCAATGTCCAATGATGAATGATTAAAACATCTGATTTTTCCTCGCTATGGAAACAAGCGTAAGTCCTCTCTACACCCGAAAAAAATCGAATGCTAATGCATTGAAGTATAACCACAACATAATGCTATCTCTTTAAAGGCACCATTCTTTAAGGAACTAGACAATCGGCTTCAACAAGTAATTGAATAAACAAGAAAGGTTTTCGACAAAAATCGTGCTACAAACGTTGTTCTGCTCAATTTCTCGAACGATTTCCAAAGGAAGAAACCAGAGAGTGGTATTGGTTGTACGGTTGACCATAGAATTCCACAAGGCTCGATACTTAGTCTGCTTGTGTTTGTTAAGCACAATACACTTGTTCACTGATGCAGCAGAGATCAAGCTAAACTTTCCCTTGACTTTGTTTAAGGAAGCCACTTTATTCAAGAATGAAGACCTTCAGTGCATATTGATTTGGTAAGATGCGAATAAGTTGTCTCAAAATACTGAAAAGTTTAAACCACTTTTGATCCACAAAAAAAAAAACATTAATAAATTTTTCTTTTCTCCAATTCGGCTGAAAATATAAAAGTGTAGATAAATTTTGCCAAAAAATGTTGCAATGATATTCAATAGATCTTAACTTGGTCTACTCATTTAAATGTGGTCTATTGCTATCCAAATTATAGTTCTTAAAAAAAACTCAGCGTTTGATTTTTAAAGTTCATCGAAAGATTGACCATGGTTGATACCCTTTTATATGAAGCCATTTGCCACTCTGATAAGCCTTTGAAAAGCGGATCGGATTTTTTTCTCTTAACACTGGAACGAGTCTCTTGGCCTTCCCTTTATTTATAACTAATCATGACCTCCTTGAAAGTTAAATTTCGAATGTCTCCGCACTAAATAAAAAACACCGGTTTTTGTTTTTATTTTTATTTAGATTCATTTTTATTAATATATATTTTTCTGTTTCAGTTAATATAATGTTTAGTCTTGGTTGCTAAAGACATGAGAACCAAGTGTACTAAAAGACAAAATAAACATAAATAAAATCATATTTAAATAAGCAATTACAGCCGAAAGAGAAAGGAATGCGATGTAATAGATATAGAAATAATATTAACAAAAGAATCAAAAAGAAATTTATTATTGTTTTATGTTATATTCCTGTATTTCGTATACGCAGAAAAGTTATAGAACTCCTGGCAGTACAAAAATTAAAAAGTATATAAGGTCTACCTACTAAAGCAATACTAATTTATCTATTTTTCAAATAATATTAAAATACTTGTACTTGTTTGTTTAATTTTGTATGCCTTTTAATTCATCTGCCAATTTGTTTATGCACTTATCACATGTTAATTGTAATATAGTCCTCGCTTATTTTTAGTTATTTGTATATTATTTATTTTAATATTTTTTATTTATTTAGTGATTGGTTTATTTAATTGTGTATTTATTTGCTGGTATTTAATATTTTCATTTTTTTTCTACTATTATTATTGGCAATGTTAAATTAGTAGTTAATTTACCAATAAATTAATTTCAATGAACCGTGCAATATTTCTACAATGAGTTGATATATGTTTTTGTTTCTCTGCTCTGAAACTTAAATATTATTTTAATATATGTAACATTATATGCTGTTAGAAAGATATAATATAATCAATTCTCTGTACATCAAATTCCGTAAATTGTGCTATAAAACATTGTTTATTATGAACGAAATAAATTTAATAAAAAAAAACAAAATGTTTACATTTAAGCAGAAGCCGAAAAAATTAATACAGAAGTCCACCTTTTGGTTAAGTTTTTTTTAAATTTAATTTTTGATGTTTTATATTTTAAAATCAATTGAAATTGACATTGAAACGTTTTCAAAAATTAACTAATATTTCTCAAACTCAATCAATACCCTTTAGCAAATTTCTTCCCCCATTTCTGACGAGTTTCTTGAGTTTTCGAAAGTCCTTTGGTTTTCTTAACTTAATACAATCCATCACACTGGTCAACACCTTAATCTGACACCTTGGCAGTTTATCTTGACGAGGAGTCCAGTTATTGTGTTACCATTCTTCCTCTACTGTCGAATGTGCTAAGGTATCTCGTCCTTAGCCCAATCTTTTCGAAATCAAAAATCTCTGTCAAAGTCTGACGAGGGGACAGGCTGCAAACGCAACCAACGGATATTAGTTTTGACCGTCATGTGGCCACCACTCGGAGGGAAAAGCCAACTGAATCGAACGTACATAAGCTTCTTCCATCTTATAGAGTTTTCTGTTGGCAAAATTAATGATGTCTTTTATTGGAACGTGCTGGAATAACTTGATTAAATTTTCGTCCTCGCAAGACGAAGGCAGGATGGGCGAAGGATTCTCAAAAAACGACGCGACGTAGGAAATGAGCCGAAATACTGAAGACTAATGAATAATTTGTTCGTTTTCAACATCCTTACCCATCGCACTAAATCTCAGAGGGTGTTTCCTTCGTGCTAGAAGCTGGTGAAACTATAACAACCCGAATCCCCATGCCCTTCATTGTAAATAAATGATTGATTTGACTTCAGTCGGAGAGTGGAAGAAGAATGGGTCAGAGTCAGAATTGTAGCTGACGATGAAGAGACAGTATCCTGAGTGGAGTTTCTCGGGCATATGATGTGGTGTGGTGGCAAAAGGACATGCGTTCGTGTGTGTACTGAAACTGGAAACCATACGGCCGACCGACCGTGGTATGTTTCGAATCGGTATTGGTGTTAAATCAATTACTTTTAATTTAAAGGGACTGATTTGATTAATGATCCAATGAATTGTATTCTTCGTTCATTATACTCGTACATGGGATACGGGTTTTTTACGATGCTGCGTTGGGCAGCGTTTTGGTATTTCTTTCGATAGCATATGCTGGCCAATTTCATCAAGGACATGGGGAGGATTGTTTTTTTGTTTTTTGTGTGAATGTTAAATTGATCTAAGCAAATAAATAGAAAAATCATTTGACTATAACTGTTGCCATTGTCCGGGAGTTGGCTGGTCTGGCCTGGCGTTTTCTGACATGCGTTTCAACTCTTCGAGCGTGAGGGAGTCGTGAGTGAGTCGTCCGCGTACAAGCAGCATTTTGTTGAATTGTCCAGCCCGGGTTGGTCCGACGTCAGAATATTAAAAAGTAGAAGTCCAACCTTTGATCCCTGTGCGACTCTTGCTCTCAATGCACGTGTTGTAGATTTCTTGTAGCCTACTTGCACGTAGAAAGTCCTGAAAGTAAGAAAAGGACTTTTATTAATGACGTGGAAAAGCCAAATGTGTTAATTTAAGAATTAATCCTTGGAGTCAGACAGTATCGAAGGCTTTTTCAATATCCAGGAAACACGCGATATCGTAACCTGGTGATTTGTTACGTCATATAAAAATATCCAATCCAATCCAAAATATCCAATATCCAATCCATCCAAATTGAATTTCCGGGATAATTCTACGAAGGCCGCAAAATTGATTAATTTTTCGAAGAATAAATTTACAATGTGAAACGCCTAAGTCTCAAATAGTTTTCTTATTAAAAACAATAAGATTTCACATCAACTCCATTAACAACATTACATGGAACACCTTACATAAGAGTTAAGGCATGTCTTTTGTTAACAGAAACTCAACTTTCACCTGAAGAAATAAAAGATATTTTGAAGCACTGTCGTAAATACTATGTAGAATTATGTAAGGAAATTAGCTCAAGGATAGATTTCAACGACGAAGGCCTTAAAGCATTTAACATTTTAGACCAAAAAGCTTAAGTTTCGCGGTGCATGAAGAAAACCCCCACAAGAATTATTTCCGATACATACACAAAAGTACCCGTACAACCATGGTGTCTGTCGATATTACAGCAGCAGAGAAGATCTCAAAGCTTAAAGAACATTTTTCCCTAGGCCCTGACGTTTCACCCGCTATAGTGCTCAAAAATGCACCTATCTTTCGTTCAGCCCTTAATTTCACTGTTCCAACTTTCCCCATAATCTTGAAAAACTCTTATATAATTCCAATTCATAAGAATGGTCCAAAAAATTCTGTTGCAAACTTCAGACCAATCGCGAAACTTTCGTCCATTCCTAAACTTTTTGAGAGCATAATCCACGACGCTATGGTTTTTCAATGCAAATCTATCATATCTTCTAACCAACATGGATTTCTCACAGGAAGATCGAAAACCACTTACCTAGTAGAATTTGTTTCCCGAATTCTATGTGCCTTGGAAGAAGGTAAAGAAATTGATGTTGTCGCCACCGACTTCAGTAAAGCCTTCGACACAATATCGCATAAGATAATTCTGCTCAAGCTCAATGGTCTTGGTTTGCCCGTAACTTTTATTGAATGGATTAAATCATATCGTGAAAACCGTCAATACGTTGTTATTTTGAGATCGTCCAAATGTAATCCACTTATGGAGTAGCTCAAGGGAGCCACGTTGGTCCTATTATTTTCATCCTTACTGTTAATGATGTCTACCTTATTATCCGCAACTCGTACATATCTACATATATACACCGACGACATAAAATTATATTGGCCCATTTCGTCTGCCGCTGACCACCTCCTTCTTCAAGATGATCTGAGCAATTTTTCAATTCGGTGCTAAAAAAAAACTTTCTAGGTCTCAATATCAGCAAATGCCAAGCCTTCAGGACCTACTTCATCTTAAATCTACATGTTCCATAAGTCTCTTCTCTCCGCGATTTGGGTATTATCTGCGATAGAGAACTCATCCGGCTCTTATACGGTATCATTGACTGCCCAAATTTGCTTCAGATCGATTGAAGCAAATTTGGGCAGTCAATGATACCGGATAAGACCCAGATTTGCTTACCAACCCCCGTAACCTCAGATAAATTAAGTTAAATGTTTCCAAATCTTTTAACGGAGGATAATGTTGAGGAGCTGGATGAAGAATTAAGGGTTTTGATCAATAAGTAGAGAATGTGGTTTGGAAGAGTCTTGATGCACTGTGTACGAAACAAAAAATGCGGTTGGTGAGCATTTTTTCTTTGCCTCATAATAGTGCGATTGCTGAGCGCATTTTTTCACAGTCGTTTTTGACAAAAACCTTTTGATGGCGAAATCTCTTCTCCAAAACAAATTTGCATCACAATGGGAACCTTTTTAAAGAACTCTTGGAATTTTATTATAAACGTAACATATGATTTATATTATATAAATACAATGGAACTTCGAGTTCGAGTTATAGAAACTTCGACTTATAGAAAAGACGCTAAATGTACGGGAATAATATAATTATTTGATTTTAAAGAATTCTGTAATTTTTTTTTTGAGTTTGGCTTTACCACTTCTCCTTTTTTACAAAATCCTTCACTAAATATAAATAATTATAGATTTGTTACGAACATTACTTCTGCTCTCCAGCTTTTCAATGGAAGACGAAAGTTGCTCAAAGTTTTTATTAGGTTCTGAATCTTTGTTCTCATACTCCTCTGAATCTGAAAAATAAAAATATTTATTTAATTTTTTTTAAATAATTTCAAAATCTTGCGCCTGAGTTACCTTTTACTCCGGTGTGCCCTTTCTATAACGCTTTCTAAGAAGTCATCCTCAGTATCCATTGTGTATGAACCATTATCAACATTAACATACACTTTGAATGTGACATCGTCCATATCACCTGCAGTTTTATAAGAGGCCCACAGAATATTTAATTCGGACAGTGGAAGAAAATCTTCTTCATCCCAGTAGCAATTCATTTGTTGCAAGCCCTGCTTTCCGGAAACAATTCCAGTTCCATGTCTTACTTAGCTCCCTTATTGCATCAAGTAGTGTCACTGTTGTAGAAACTCCTTCCTCCATATTGGCCAAACCTTTTAAGACAATCCGTTTTCTATAATGCTGTTTTAAATTTTGATTGATACCCTGATCCATTGGCTGTAATAGTGAGGTCATGTTTGGAGGAAAATATGCTAGTTTTATACTTTTCAATTTATCTGCAATATCTTTTGGGTGGGCAGGAAAATTATCAACGAAAAGTGGAATGTTTCGTTTCTGAGAGGCAAACGTTTTGTCAAACTTTATAAGCCTTTTATCATAAATCTCACTTGTCATCGAAGCCTTTTTGTTGCTTTCACAATCCACATCAAGTGATTTGATACCTTTTAAACAACGTGGGTTTTTTGCTTTCCCAACGGTTATTCTTTCTTTGCTAATTTTCCACCAAAACATTTCTCTCATTTCTCATTTGAATATGGAATTTAAATAACAATATGAATTTTCCCTTTTACGCTTCTGAGACAACGTAGCTCAATGAGTAAATGCGCAGAAAAATTCGAGTAACGATCGAAATACTATAGTATTTCTTCGAGTAGTTCGAATTATAGAAATATTCGAGATACAGAAATTCGACCTAGGGAAAAAATATATATACGAAACATGCAACGAAATATCATAGTAAAGGTTCGAGTAACAGATGTTAGAGAAGTTCCACTGTATTTATTTTTTTAAAGTTCTTTTTTTGTGTTAAGTGTAATGTTATGTGTAATAAAACCCATCAAATATATTATGTAAATATTTTACTACTTAAGGGGGTATTCTTGTCTAGAAAAATATCGATTTCTTTTTTTTTATATTTTCAAAGTTTAACTATTCAAGAATATATCTACAAAAGGTTTTATAAAATTCGGAACTAATCGAACAAATGACATTAGGGATTATCCGTCTACCTGAATCCATAGTTCTCAGGATAACCTTTTGTCCTTATATACATTGAAATACAAGAACTCAAGTTGACTTGTATCTTTTTTATTTAGTGTTCACTTACGTCCAGCTGAAGTGAATTATTACCTTCAAACCACGTGGACGTACATATTCATTCCGGACCTAAGATGATTGAGATTTATTTACATTTATTGCTTTTTGTATTTTTAATAGAGGCTTCATTCCTATTTTAAAAATGATGGAGCTAATGGGAATGAAAATTGGCCCGGAAGCTCATTCATTTGCAGTGAAACCAGACAACGTCCGGATTGACCGCGCCGGGATACGAGCATCCAACGCATCAAAGGAGGCCAGAACTGCTCGATATGAAGAGGGAAACGCGGAAAATAGTTTTTTTCGAAGTCGAGGAAGGTCCGATGTTTGAAGCAGGAATGGCAGATTGAATAAATGTAAGTCTACAATATTATTACATGACTTATTAGACTGCGAAAAACTTTGAGCGAAATTTTAAACGCGTTTCTTTCGAAACTGTCTTTTTCAAACCAATACCCTGGATTTTTCAGGTTATAGTCGACCGATTCGAGAGTCTTCTTCTTCTTTATAGACTTTTCTATGTCCTGAACTATCCCCATCCCCAAATTTTTATTCGTTTTTTTAAAAAATTAAAAGAAGGGGTACAAAAATAGTTTTTTTTAGACAGTTGCCATTTTTTGAAAAAAAAAAAAATCTTTCCAACTTCTCCGTAGTTCCAGACATTATTCTAGATTAATAATCTTTTTTTGTTTGGTTTCAGATTGCTAGGAGGGTTGAAATCGTGGGTATAGTTACGCGCCAATTTTTTTCAGACCCGCACTTCATCAACTGCTAATTTTTGAAATTTTCAATTTTTTTATTTTTTGATATTTTTTGTATTCTTTGTTATGTTAATAAATAACTTATAAAAAAATGGATACTAAAAATATTAATTGCCTATTTTTATAAGGACACTTCAAAAATTACATGAAATTCATGCCTCTAGACTAGAATTAAAAATGAATGAATGAAAAAATGTGGTATCATCCAGGCTCTATTGTTTTTTTTTTTATTTGTGTGTATTGAATTTTGAATGAAGATTTTCATTATTTTAATTTAAAAAATTTAATAAATTTCTGTTCTTGTTTAAAAAAAAATTAATTTTGCATACTTTTCGCGAGCCTAATATAATCCTCTCAAAACATTTGAGATACTCCTCAGCGAAAATTCGAAACGGCGGCCGTGATCGAGTATAGATTTTGGAGCCAAATGCGGAGAAGAGTAACAAATCCTGCTAAAAAGCCTTGAAAGCAGCGCATGTCAACCAGCTTATGCTTTTATTAAATCACGTTATTTCTACAAAAAATGCCAAAAAGCAATATACCGACAGAATACAATGCAGGCCTTCAGTCTAATCATAATTTAAAAGGAAACTTTTCACCGATACGCAGGAAATTGTGAATGCTTTCAAGCAACAGTTCCAGCAATTGACAAATGACCATTTAAAAGTTTTCCTAATAAAACAAGTAGGTATGGTGCAGATCATTTGTCAAGTTTGGAAGAACGATAGCATACTCGATGATCGGAATATCAAGGGTGACACAATCGAGGATTGTCAAGCGATGTTTAACTTGAAACAATTTTTTCTTGGCAGCACAAAACTTGAAATGAGTTTGATTGTGAATTGTACTTGAAAATTTCATTGTGAACATTAAATCAAGTGTCGTATAGATATTTTTACATCTGAAATTCGTTAATCATTTTCCAAGTCCAAATAAAAAATTATACTCTTAAAGTCGGAAAGTGTGGTTGTAGAAGGATTTGAATTTGAATGATGTATTTTATGCATAAAGGCAACGCACTAGAATTTTGTGAAAGAAAAACATCGACATTGTTAAATTGATTTTTTTCCTTGTCGAGGGACTTATGTTTCGTAATGATGTTCAAATCACCAAGTTTTCTGAGGAACATGAAAAGCACATCAGTGCCAGTCATGTAACAAGCTTCGTGCAAAATTGAGTGTCCTCGCCAGTGGGATTTACGAAAATAATGTCGGGACCCTTTCAGAAACTGAATTTGACCTACATGAGTAAGTTTTAGAAAAACTTGTTATCAAAAATATGTGGTGTTTTTTTTCCGTGGTGAGTTTTAAGCATCCTTTTGCTAGGTCGTTATGACCAGTCATAAAAATGGTCGAAATTTCCAATTCCATTTTTGTTTTCGCATTAAATTTCCGCAGACGATAAGCAATTTTTAACTGTTTACTTCTACTTCGAGTATTGTGTGCTGCCACATCTGACGTCACAATCGAGAATAGTCAAATGAACTCCAATATATCAAAATTGATCATAGGCAGTATGTTGTGGGAACCTCTGACGTTATGCAACACGCAGGTCGTCAAGAACCAGTGCGACTTCGTACACGGCAAATCGTCATAAGTTAAATTTTTTATACTTAACCAAATCCTGTCGGTACTCATCACCTTCATGACCACTGACGACAGAACCCATGACACAGAACTATACAAAGCTATTCGGGGTCCTAATGAAACTCATCCAGATATGATTCACAATGCTAGAACAGAGAACCTCATAAAAACAGCTAGGTGGCGGAGTTGGTACAGCGCTTGCCTTTCAATTGATTCAATTGGACCTATCAAACCACTACAAAATCGTTCATTCTTTACCTAATTCATCCGCTCGCTCTGTGCTACACGCATTCTAAGAGAACTTATATCCTCTTGAAAACGAGCCAATTATAAAAAAAAATATTGCAACATTGGGTGTCAATATGGAAAGCAATATCATTTTTAACTCTATCTAGCTTAGGAATACGAAGACTATAACGAAGTTATCGCTCGCACTCCACCTGCTGTTATTAAAACTTTCACGGTGATTGAAAACAGGCCAAAATGGCCAAAATAATTGGTACTTAAATTAATACTCTCACTCCACAAATCACATCTTCCTTGGGATCCGACAAGAACTCATCCTCAGCAACTAATTCTGCTCCGCTTTGTAATAGAATCTTCGAATCGAAACTCCTAACTCGAAATACCACAATCATCTTCGGGAGATGGGGAATGAAAGTGGTGCAATTGGGATATCTGCGAACTTTCCTGGTCTTGTATGGCATACATAGATAGAATGTGCGCAAGACTCTTTACCTCCTTTTTGACAACATTTTGTGTAGCACCGTTTTTATTGGCAGATTATGGGTCCAGCTGTCTTTGGAGTGTTTCAACTTAGGTTAATAAAAAGCCAGCCTTGATACTAGTTACTCCTGTGTCCTTACTGTTTCACTTAAGAACGTCTCCCTCATTAACACGCACTAAGATCTTCCGGTTTTCAGTGAAAAGATTCGAAATTTAGCTTTTGAGAAATTCGTGCGGTCTTAGTCTTAATATTGACAGTTAAAAATTAAAAAAAGACTTATGGAGCCTGGTTTGCCCTGAAATGTATGAATTGTTTATTACCTACCCTGCTTCCTTTAATCCTTAATCTGCATCATAAAAGAGCTTTATAATAGGACCGATATTCAGCATTAAATTGAAGGTCAGTTATAAACTTTAAAAAAGAGCTCCTCCTTGACAAAAGCGCGTTTACTGACTCCTCCAAATGGCAGCAGAAAAATTGTCAAACCATCTCTAAAAAAATAGATAACAACTCAAAGTTATGGAAGCATTAAAAAATTCAATTCATGTCCAGTGTTCCACGCACAAATACGGATACTCTCACTCCCCAGGGTATCGTTTCGCATCAAATGTGAACATACCAACCTTCATATATCCATCAAAGATCCTTTGGTTTTATTGCATTTGTCCTTCTGGTCTCCAAGGGCCGCCAATCAATTCGATTCCATTTTACCGAACCGTACTTAAGACGTCGAAATCGAGTCCATCCGCCATACCACCACCAGCACCAACCACCGCCGCCGGCCGCCCCCATGTACGATGACACAATTGGCCCATAAAAACGAAAGAACCATTCGGCTCATCGGTGTAATGGTCATGTTTATCGTTGGCCCATTATAATCAATGACAGGAAAGGACAACGTGCATTATGGTCTGTCGACTTTAAGGACATCGTACACTTTACGCAGATTGAGGGTGAATTTGGTATTTGCTCTCTGCCCGCACACATGCGACATTGGCCTTTTTTTTGTTTTTTTTTTTTTGTTTTTCTGTTTATTGGTCCTTGCCAAGTGTCCTTTTTGCTGAAGGAGCAGTTTCAATCGAAAGACGATATAAGAGTGTTTCCCATCGACATCGGCAGTCGGCACTGAAGAGCGTAACACAAGTAAGCGCGTGGCCTTTAATGTGCTGATGACTTATTAAATTTCGTTGCATGCATTAATTGTTGCTGGGCCCATTTTTTGGGAGGTGGGTGGGGACTACTGTAGTATGGCACAAGCACTGAGGGAGCAATCAAGCAATAAGTGATGTAATTACGACACCCTTATTTGCTCCCCGCCTAAGGATGAATAGGTGGTA
This sequence comes from Orthonevra nobilis, assembly GCA_963555765.1. NCBI lineage: Eukaryota > Metazoa > Arthropoda > Insecta > Diptera > Syrphidae > Orthonevra > Orthonevra nobilis. The sequence goes on from OY743224.1 coordinate 64,999,393, forward strand.
CTGGAGTGTTTCCGCCCGCACTCAAAGTGCTGCACGTTAAATCACTGCTGATGATGATGATGCGTTGAATCTGGGGGGGTGGACAATTTATGTTAATTGAACGCTTCCGAAAATGCTTTGATCTTGTCAAATTTGTGACTAATTGCGACACCTTCACCATGTAGTTTGCATGGTCTACAGACTGCATACTCCTACGCCCCCATCCGGGTGGAATGGTAGCGAAATGAGCGTTGACGCAGAACATCTTGTTGACATCCATAGGGATGTGTAAATGAGCCATCGGATGTGCGGCGCATTGTGCCTCGACTCGAGACGAAGACAGGTGCAGTGTCTAGATGGAGCATACTCGTATAAAGGATGTGCTTGGAAAATAATTAATAGGTCTCCCTATCGCATGTGCGTGCCTGTTTGATTAAGTGATACGAATTTGATTCCATTGGGGATGTTATCAATCGTCGCAGATTGGATGACTGCTTTGAATTTATGGGTTCGACAAGAATTAGAACAACGGGGATAGATTGTTTCAGTCCACCGCTTGTGATGAATGGACTGCAGGCGATTGGATGAAAGCATTTGAACGCGTTTCATATCTCTCGTGAAATTGATGTATGTTGCCACAAAATTCGCCTTCACCCTTATTTTAATTTAACCCCAAAATTAAGCCCCAAAATTTAATGAAACAAAATTTGTAAAATGAAAAAACACGGCCACGAAGCCTTTTGCACATTTTGCATTTCTTGGTAAAATTTGTAGCTTCTTCGTATAATAGCTACTTTTATTTCATCAATAATCAGATGTGTTTTGGATTTGAATGAAGTGAAGTTACATATTGTCTTGGCAATCATGTCCAGAAAGGAGCCCAATCCGATGAAAAAACCGGCCAAGTGCGAGTTGGACTCGCGCAACGGTATCTATAGGGAGGCAATTCCACATTGTCTTGACGATCATCTCAAGAAAAGAAGACGAAATCGAACACAGTCTGATGCATATTCGCCACTTTAATTTTTAAAGATGCCTCCTGCCCAAATACTGCACCAATCCCGATGATATAAATAAATCAAGTAATACATCAATCGAAAAATCAAAATAAATTCTCTCAAACTACTCCGACTGTTGAGATTTTTGAGCGTTAAGTCTCTCTGCTTTAGGCGCACACTTTCGGCAAAAGCTGCAATATTCTCAGTTGAGCACAAGAAGGTGTTTGGAAATGGATCAGCAAACACCAGCTGCAGTTGGCGCATAAAAAACTGAATATTATAGTCACATTGTCAAAAGATTTCACACGTCAAAAATACAAAAATCTTAAAACACTCAGCAGTGCAGTGAAAATTTCTAGGGTTCCAGAGGAATATGTATAACGCTGAGCTCAGTATTTGGAATTCCATTCCTAAATGAAGATTTTATATTTGTTAGAGATTCGAAGATCGCCTGAAGATCCGTCTTCAAAATAACAGAGAACTTTCCCTGAAATTCAAATGTCTTACAGCTCACAACGCGCATCTTTAAAGTGCCAGAATCCTAATTTTATTCAGTCCTTCTTCGATAAACACTTCTGAGCCTCATACATCTTCCATCCTTGACCCGATGCTTCCTCCTCAGGCAAAATTAACGAAGCAATCACACGATCAAAATGAAAATGGACGATGCGTACTATCACGCTTGCGAGACCGTCGGATCTACGAAAACGTATGCCTATACCTCGCCTATCTGCGCGACCGACTTGACTCTTGTATCGATGGCATAACAAGAACAAACGTTATGGTCTCTATTCAAAAGAAAGGTCTGCCAATAGACTACCAAAGAATTAAGGCAAATTTTCATTCGATAACACCATGACTTTAATATCTCGCCCACTTAGTTTGCAGATGATCCCTCGTAGCTTTAAAGAACACGTTCTTAAGCCAAAGACTTTATTCGTCCCTAACTCATCTTGTCTTAAATGGATATTCCTCTACTGTCAAAACGTAACGACATTTTTGCTCTTACTGAAACCAACATTTGCGAGAATATATTGAACCAAGAACTGTTCCCTGATACAGCTGGCTTCCGTCCTTGTAACACTACATCTGAGAAAGAAATTCTCTTAAATGACAGTTTCTCTGACTCCGGTCTTTTTCAAATTAGTGTTATTATAAACAATCTGGGCGGACAACTTGATCTTACCCTTTTCTACCGACACGGTAAACTCGATACTTTCTGCAAGCCCTCAACTTCGTTTTCACCTTCCTCTTTGTTTTAAATTCTCTTACAAGGTTGTTAGTACACCATCAGTTTCGAAGCGTACATACCATTTCAACTTTCGCAAAGCTAACTAACAGTCCTTCATCCCCTCCTTGGTTCAAGGTTCAATAAAAAAACTACGCACTCTTCGCAATAAAAGAAATAAGCTATGGAAAACCTTTCTGAGGTCACAATATCAATCTGACTATTACAACTAGGAGCAGGCTTATATTCGGTTCTTCGATTTATGTGAGCCTCTTGATCAAATGCAGGTCAGCCATGGGAAAGAATTCCGACCTTTAGCAGTTCTATCGGTTTATTGATCCAAAAGCTTATCCTTACCACTTGCAACCTTATATCAGATGTCCCTTAAGTAATCTGTCCTAAAGTTTGGAAGGACATATTTATTATTTCTGTCCACAAAAAAGGCCACAAAGACAATATATATAATAAGCGCCCCATAGCCAATCTCTCTTACAAACTCAAGCTCTTCGAAAGTATTGTCCGAGACTCTTTGTACCTTCAGAGTAAATCCATACTTTCCCTAAAACAACACGGATTTATAAAAGGTAAATCTATTATAACAAATCTTACCGAATTTGTATCTTAAGCTTTGCAAGCACTTCAGAAAGGCAAAGAAGCTGATGATATAGCCACTGACTTCTGCAAGGCTTTTGATAAAATCTCTCCTCAAATAATTTACCAGAAACTTAAGGCTCTTTGGTTTTCTCCAATTTCATCTCCTGGTTAAAATTTCATCAAGAAAATCGGCAGTATAAGGTTCTTTTCAGATACTCAGTGTCCGAGCCTATAGTCCATACCTCTGGAGTACCTCAAGGTAGTCATTAAGGACCCATCGTCTTTATTTTCACTATCAACGATGTTGAATGCATTCTTAAAGACTCTAACCTGTCCATTTATGCTGATGATATGAGAATCACAAAACACTTATCATCCAAAATCGATCATAGTTTACTTCAAAATGATTTGAATCGGTTCTTCCTTTGGTGTAACAAAAACGAACTTGAGCTCAATGTCGGCAAATGTAAATCTTTTATCTATTCTCGCAAACGTCTCCCTCAGCCTGATTCGATTTGTGACCTTGGTGTTCTCTGCGACAAAGAATTCAATTTCCGGTCAGATATCGATCGAGTCATATGTAGATCGAATTCCACCCTTGGTTTTATAAAACGAAGGTCGAAAGAGTTCTTTAATCCTTATTATCTTTCTAGAATATGCCAGTCAAGTTTGGTCTCTTAATTATAGAGCATATTCCCTTAGAATTGATGGGTTGATAGATACAACTTGCCTCCGTACGCAAATCGACTTAAATCGAACGATCTACAAACCCTTGTAAAACGATGAGAAGTTGCCGAAACTTTGAATTCTCCTTCATCCTCTAAATTTAAGGTTCTTGTGTTAGTCTAAAGCTTTAGTTTTAAGTTCTTTGGGCTGAAAAGTCTGGGGTGCACCCCGGGCTTTAATAACTTGTCCTTTCATAAGCGACGGCATCATTTGGAAAATTTCTGTCTTTGATGTTCTCTATGTTTAATTTTTTTAGGAAATCTAACTAGGCTTCTTAAGCATACAAACCGCAACAAGGTGTTAGTCGCGAGTGCAGTTTAAACCAGATTTAAAAAAACTTAAAACTTAAAACGATATAACAGCAGTTTGATGCGCTTTCTGGCTCCATCATAAGAATAGTTTCCTGAGTAGACGACGTTTTTGATTTGGTAAAGAATTTAATCCAGCTGGTGAATGAGCCCTCACCGATACAAGTATTACAAACTTACCATAGACGTATAAGTAAGATCTAGGCTCGTCGAATCAGTGTACCCCAAAGTGGACAGTCCCAATAGAAACGACCTTAACAATTTCTTTTGGAGTTTTATATTATAGCTTTGCTTCCTCGATATCGCCACCGCCGCCGACAACGCCGTTGTCACAAATTCATTTCCTCGGTATGAAAATTTGTATACCTTACAAGATGAAGAGCGCTAAACATAAAGCCAATTAGTGGTGCGACTTAAGGTCTGAAGAAGAGCAATTCTAGTCTTCCATCAATATTCTAGCTTGCAGTGCTGCGAACAAGAAAAATCTGTCCGCGGCCCATTTTTGCGGCTAAACTCATGATCGTTCAAAACATTTCATATGACGAACCTACTTTCGCATTCGTTAAATAGCAATAGTATTAAGAGATTTCGAATCCGGTGGTGTAGATGTTATTTTCCCATTCTTTCTCGCTGACAAAAACCTTTTTCCTACTCTCCAAATTTATGGAGAACAGCATTTATCCAGTACGTACCGAAGCAACTTCTCCCTCCAACTGTCGATCCATTGCACTAACGTCGCTTCTTTCTAAGCTCAGGAGTTAGGCTGTACGAAAGAATCCGCACAAACGTACGTACGCCCACAGACCTCTTTCGAAAGGCAATGGAGTCCGCCTACTAGGACCTCGAAACGTGGAGATATGTAAAAATTTTGAATTCCGAAAATCGGACCGATTACAAGAACTTACTGATGGGAGGTTAATTTCGTATAGATACAGCAAATAAATAGATTTAAAAAAAAAATATTTTATGCGCAAATCTACTAGTATCTAGATGTTTATACCGCACTTCAACCTTTTGCGAATTTCTTTGAATCTGTGTTTTCAAGGCCCACTACACCTAGTTTCATACTAGCCGCAGAATGCAAAATTAATATTAGCCTTATTCAACTAAGTCTCGGTTTTATAATCTTGGCTTTTGTGAAGCTCAAGCATAATTCAAGTCTTGGTACTGATGGTTTTCTCAAGCAATTTGCAACCCGCTTCTTAAAATTTTCAATCTTAAAGACTATTCTTAAATCAAGGAGTTTTTTGTAAAAGAATCTTTTTGCGATTGCGATATGCAGATCAGCCTTGTAGTGGGAAAGTCAACAACCACTAATCGGGCTTGCTTCTCAAATTTTGCCATGAATGCTATCGAATTTTATAAAAAACAGCATGCAAAATATGCAGTTCAGGTATACCACAGGGTTGTCATTTAGATTCGCTGCTCTTTATAATTTTTATCAACGATAATAATCTTAAATTATATATTGGAAAATGAGATTCAAGGTTTCACTTTTGCATCTCATGTTGATCACGTAATTGCTAAAGCTAATAATTTCTCAGGTTTTATAAAACGAAATAGCGACGAACTTTCGGATCATTATTTCATTATTTTGCTAGAATATGTGCATATTTTATGGAACCCATTGAAAAAAATTCACTCAAACCGCATTGAAAAAGTCCAGAGGCTGGGGCTTTGAAATCCCTTATCAAACTCGATGTCAGTGATTAGGGATATCAACTTAAGGCTCTCGAATCATGTTTGTAAAGTACTTGTTATGCTATCAACTTAAATGTCCAACTCTTTTAGCTCAAGTACCAATCTATGCCCCGGCTAGACCTTTATGGGAAAGAAATCTTCTCCTTCGACCAGTTAACAGAACTCATGAGCCTATGCGCAGAGCTATTGTTTCATTCAATGAGGCCTGTAATTGTGTAGATTTACTTTTTTCTCGTGATCGCCTCAAAAGCTTGTTACTCAATTTGTTGGTTTTCCCTTAGTCCTTAATAATTTATTTTCCTTTAAATCTATAATTTGCATTTATTCGTTTCAAGACTGATAGATGAAATAAATAAATAAATATATAAATAAATACAACTGGAAACATCATTGTATAGATCTTAAGAAAAGGCTAGCTGGGAGAGCAGACATTGTAAATTACTTAGCTGGTTAAAGATTAAACGTAAATATAAATACCCTTCGAACATTACTAGGGCTTTAGTTTTGGAATGGAATATTCATATATGACAAATGTCTTAAAACAACAATAAAAAATATTGAAATCAACTTGTAATCATGCCACCAGAAGCAGCATCAATGCATATCGTACGTCTAGGATTAAAAATATTTTGACAGAATTTGGACTTCCTACTTAAGAAGAACGTCAGACAGAAAGTTTTATAAAGCTTCTAGCTAAATTCTGTTCCTGCTTCAACTCCATAATCGACAATGATATCTCCTCTATCTCAGTCAGGTCAAAAACGGTGCAGTGACTTCCATTAACCATAGCCCGAACAATGAGCACCGCAAAAGAAATGGGGCTTTCAATCAAACAAATGAAACACTACTTTTCATCTTACTTTCTAACCTACCGTGATGTATAAAATCATCCTCATTTGAACTCACTCTGGCCGAATATAATAAAGCCAACACTGATAGTCGTATATACCCGTGACTTTACCTCGAAACTATGACCGAACTTAAGTCCACATGTTGGTAGCCTATTTTCACAGACGCGTCCAGATCAATACAAACAACCTTCTTCGCTGTTACTTCTGATAATGGGTCATTGTTTAAAGGCGGAATTTCGCCAGAAAACGCATCAATCTTCACTGCAGAAACATTTGCCTAACTCGTGTTATTGTCATAATAGGCACCGACAGTCTATCTACTTTGAATGCCACTCTCGGTACAAACCACAACACCGACCTAATAAGCCAGATTAGAGATATTCTTGCCAAATATACCCACAAAATAAAGCACATTTGGTTTCCAGACCACTCGGCTATACAAGGGAAAGAGTTTGCTGACATCGTCGCAAAGTCGTGCAAAAATGCGCCCGTTTTCAACTTCAATATATTTTTGGGAAGCTCGATTTACAAAAAAAAATATCTAACCCGACTGTTTAATTGGTAAAGCTGCCAGGAACGTTACGCAAAATTTAACACCAACCTTCCCTCTCCGGCATACCCAACATCTACCTCTAAAGTCATGAACATCAACTTCTTTCCGCTTCGCTGGGGACACACTCTCCAAACGCGTCAACACATTTTAAAGAAAAACGTCCCACCAAAATGCCAAGCATGCTACAAAAATGCTGGTATGCCCCAGGGCTCCGTTTTGTCTCCTATTTTCCTTTTATTGTAATCCCATTAGTTTTTCACGTATTCAGAATTTCGATATTGGCACAATGTATACATTGGGTTCTTAGAACTGAGGGGTATTAAATGCCTCCAAAGCGCAATGCCCTCTATTGTACTAGGACTACCGGTTGAAAATGTCGTTATTGCAGACAACTTCATATCTATAACTCTGAGGTGAATTTTGACCATTACAGCGTTCACATCAGAAACTTCGTGTCATTGTCTAATTAGTTCAGTCTAGGTTATTGGTCATTAGTGAAAACACACAAGTTTTTGTAAAGCCGTAAAATGTCTACATTCGTGCCATCAAAACAACATTTGCGGGAAGTTTTAATATGCTTCTTTCATTTAAAGAAAAAAGCAACCGAAGGGCATCAATTGCTTACCGATGCTTACCCGGGCTATGCTATAGACGTTAGAATGTTTCAGCGGTGGTTTAAGCGGTTCAAAGATAGTGATTTTGACACCGAAGACAAAGAACGCCCCGGCCAGGTGAAAAAGTTTGCTCGATCAAGATCTGTCACAAACGCAAGAAGAACTTGCAAAATCACTTGGCGTCGCACAGCAAACCATTTCCGATCGTTTGAAAGCAATGGGAATGATCCGAAAGATAGGCCATTGGGTGCCGTATGAATTGAAGCGACGATACGTCGAACGCCGATTTTGCATGTCCGAAATGAAGGAAAGTTATTTCGCAACATGACAATGCTCGGCCACATGTTGCAAATGTCGTCAAAACTTACCTTGAAACGCTCAAATGGGATGTCCTACCCCACCCGCCGTTTAGTCCAGACCTTGCGCCATCCGATTACTATCTCTTCAAGGCCTGGCTGACCAGCACTTCTGTCTTCGATGATGTCAAAAAATGGATCGATTCGTGGATTGCGGCCAAACCGGTCGAATTTTTCAGAACGGGTATCCATGAATTGCCAGAGAAATGGAAAAAATGTGTGCCTAGCGATGGGCAATACTTTGAATATTGAAATTATATCTATTTTTCCTCAATAAAGCATTGATTTTTGAAAAAAAAAAAAAAAAAAACATTTTCAACCGGTCCGGTACGTGTAGTAGAAATCCACAGCCATTGTATCTGTGAAATCCAAAGAGTTTTCTTCGGAATGTGCATCAATAATAACTTTAGTTAGATTGAACGTATAACTTATGTCGCCAAAGACACTGCGAAATGTCTAAGTTCCCAACAATCGTGTGAGAAATACCTTACCCCGTTTGATCTGGCTACTTGATAGCTTTGCCTCCCGGTTACTCCTCACTACAATTGACAGATGTTTAAAACAATGTACATCAATGCTTCTCCATTTGCGCTCCCTGATCCTTTTCACCTGCATTTTGTGTCACCATTATAAGGGTATTCATAACCCCCTAGACTGTCTCTAAGTTCTTTCGCTCTGCGCAAAAAGCATTATAAGGGTATTCATAATCCCTTAAACGCAAGCAAATTTTATCTTAGGCATTTAACCTCCTCGAATCCACGGTCGAATAAGTTGGCACATTAATTCCTATGTATAAAAAAGGGAATTCTCCAAACACCTGCTTTATTAAAGCTGGCATCAAATGATATCAATCGCGCATTGAGGTTCAACTGAAACCCATTCAAAAGTATTGACCTTCTATTCTGTGTTATTGGAAGCGTCTGAGGACAATGCCCATCGAATAATATAACTTAGCAATCAGCCAAGCGTTCATATCCGTTGCCGCCACACCAATCCAATTCACCTGAAATTCTTTTGTCATCATCACACTGCTCTTGCCAATTTGTCCATTCAGGCGAATGACTGGTGTGTTGTCGCCATCGCCATCGTCGTCGTCGTCGTCATCGTCATCGACAGCGTCATCTACGAGTACGTTGGGTTGACAATAACAAAAGATCCAATTTCACCTTTGACACCGACGTCTAATTGTAAAGATGTCCAACCATCCTTGTGGGGTTTCTATGGGTAACCGAGATTCTTCTCAACCGTATAATAAGAATTTACTATTTACGCTAAGGACCAAAGGATAACAGGGTGGTGCCAAGAACGAGCGAGTGGAACAGCATGACTGGGTGGTAGAATCACGAAGATATTTCGGTCGTTGTCGTTGGCAGCCATGCTCGTTGGGTTTATAAGTCGTCTATATATATATGTACTTGGAATATGTGCTTGTAGATACTTATAAAATACATTAAGGAATGCAGATGGCGATACGGGACAGAGGAGTAGTGTAAACTTGAAGAGAAATCGATTGTCCTTTGTTACCCTGGTGACACATTATGGAGAGCCATCATTAGACGAATATACTAAAATGTGACTCCATCTCTGGCCTTAATGATGGCTTTTCTCTGTTCCTGTGAGAATTTCAAATTTAAGCACCACTGATTTAATAACTGCCCTGCCCTGCCCTGCCCTGCCTTGTCTTTGCCACATGGGTGGTTAGAGTGGTGCTTGTAGTCGTGCCTTCATCATTGCCAAGACATTTGAGAGAAACTCAGTGAAAAGGGTTTCTCAGGTCCAGGGACTCAAAGTTGAGAATACGGTAGTCGTATCGATTTTATGAGTAAGGAACTTATGACGCAGATAAATGTCCTGGATTCTGGAAGACCATACAAGAAGCAAGTCATTAGAAAGAATATTTATTAAATATGAAATGCGGAGTACTTGTTTAAGGGCAGTTCTAGATATTTATGACGTTGTTTTGTTGAATCTTGAATTCTAGCTTAAGTTCCGAGAAAATGCTTTAAAAGCGTTTCATCAAGGATGCTATTTTTATAAACTCATTCCTGTTTTTTTTTTTTATTTCAGAATCAATCTAGATCAAAAGATTGTACTCCTTGAAGTATTCGGTACAGTTGAGTTGTGACATAAAAAATAGGAGATGAACTGAAAGCTTGTTATTTTACCTTCATCCACATCGTTTTTCAGCCTGAAAAAGATCAGTTGACGTAAGAACTCAAGTCTAAGTATCCTTGTAAATTGAGTGTCGGAAATGCATCGAGAGTTTTACCTTCTTTGTTCTCAACTTTGGGATTTTACCAGCAATCAGAAATGTCTCACTTGAGGCTCAGAAAGTTCAAGAATGATATCGTATCTAACTTTCCTAGCGCTTTATCCAATCCGTAGAATCTGCCTCGAATTGCAAACACTTAATTGTCTGTGAACTCGGTTTTAAATTTGTGCACCATCGAATGTGAAGGTGAGCAGAGGTGATGTGCCTCTGATCTCTATCGTGTCCAGTTCATCTATTTGTCTAAACGAAAGCAGTTTTAGGGCTTGGGGCATAGCTAAGTTGGTAAGAATAAGATGATGAAGCTTTGAAGATGAAGAAACAGCGATAAGCAAGCGGTAATCTTCGTTTTAGCGGAGCCTCGGTAGACAATGTCCTTAACCACCTCAAAGTTATAGCTGTCTATGGTAACGTGTTGACCAACACGTCGCATTTGGGTGTCCTTTCTTGATGACAACATATGCTTCTTTGTGCACCTCGTATACAGGCAAACTCATCTTTGCTCATAAACGCACTGTGGACATCAAGCTGCGTTCTCCGTTTACCGAAAGACCTTTAAAGATAGTGCCTCTGGTCTTGCAGCGGCACTTTTGGAATATTTTTCCAAGTACGATGTTGAAGAACTCGCATGACAATGCATCACCCTATTTGAAACGTTGTTTGACATCAAGTGGGTCGGTGACGTCTTTGCCGAACTTAATGGAGCAGCTTGAGATTTCCACCGTAATCCTGCACAAAAGCGCGAGCTTGGCAGGAATGCCAAACCTAGATATGTCTCGTAGATGCTCTCAAAGACAACCTTGAAATTGATGAAAATGTGATGGGTGCCGATTTGGAGCTTCTAGGTTTTTTCCAAGATCTATCGTGATGATAATGTTTGGTCTGTGTTGGACAATACTGGTCAAAAGCTACACTGATATGGAATTATCAGTCTTTTGACGAACTGCTTCAGACGTTCACATAATACGTAAGCAAGGATATTTTAGTTTCTTCAAGATTCGGGCATGCTTTATTCTGGTCGTATGTTATGTCGCAGATAAGTTGATCAATTCTCCTAACCAAGTCATTGCCGCCGCTTTCTTTTCTTCGTCTTTTGTTGGCCGGCGTCGTCTTATCGCATGGTTCAGGCTGCCTACCAGCGTAATTTAATTCATCATCGCCTTTAAATCGGACCGATTACAAGGACTTCCTGATGGTAAGTTAAAAAAACAGAAAGCGTTTCATATAAGCAATTAAATTATCAATGTCTTTAAAACAATGGTTACGGAGTAGGTGAATCACAAGTTCATTGTATCCCTTTGCGACCCCGTTGACACGATTGTGCGATCTGACCAAAAATCTTTCCTGTATGAATATTGAGAAATTTGCTTTTAGAACTAGCCAGCTAAGCCTGAGAAAAAAACTTTGGAGAATACAGCCATTTATCGATCAGTTCCGGTTGAGGTGTAACCAACTAACTACCGAAATCACCAGCTGCACTATAGTAGAGTAGATGGTTCCTTTTACTGGAAGATGTCCTGCATGCTAAGTTTTAAGATCGAAGGCCCGTAAGGTCGACATTTAGTAGGCAGGAAGTGGACTTTGAAATATTTCAAGGAGCTGAAGTCTGTGACACGGACCGTAAATAGTGACTACGTGCTTGCCGAAAGGAAGTCATTTGTACTTCGACCAATTTTTCACAACTATAATGAACAGCCATTTGGCTAAACGCATTCGTTTTCGAACGGACAGGGAAATGAAACGTGGATAAATAAGCCAATTTGTAAAGAACAACAATGTTGCTGCAATAAAGTGGTGTGAAACGAAATGTGTGACCGTTGTGTTGACGAAATGCTGCAAGGATCTTGTTCGTGAGACTAACCGGTTGAACCAAAATTCCGAAACGTCGGGCTCTTGTTCGAATACCAGCCGTTTTGCAGGGCTAAAACATAACCATAAGAGTTGTCGACATCGGAGATCAAATGCTGGAATACTATGGTACACAAATTTAGACCAAGAAATTCTTTGACGTTTCAATTAATAATTCCTGGATTGTATGAAGGACGAATGCCAGTCGCTTCGGTGTACGAGGGAACAGTATATCTCGTTTTCTTGTGCCCGGGCAACAATAAAGCGATGCAAGTATAAATTTCAGTTCTCTGTCCGGGCTCACGTTAATATATTTTTATATTTAATAGTGCTCAAGTGCTTAAGAGATTGGAAGAACCCTTAAAGTGGTTTTTTACACAAGGGGAGGGAGAGAAAGAAGTTTCCAACGCCCATTGGTTTTAAATTGTAGTAGGTTGCAGTGGAAAGGAAAGCAAGGTAGCACATTCCACATGGGGCTTGTGCGGCCTATAAAAGAATCTCGAAATTTGACAGTACGCCCGAAAGTAGGCTTAAGGGTAAACTGATGAGCATTGGGATGTTGCGAGTGGGAGAAATAGCGGTAAAACAAAGTCAAGCAAGACACATTTCGACGGTGGTGCAGCGAGTGAATTGCGTTCAACATGTTGTCAACGTCTATGAGTTTCATTGCTCGCTTTTAAATTCTATCTAGGAGTTGCAAGGTGGTCTTGGGTGCACCTGCCCAGATGTGAGCGTTGTACTCCATTTTAAGCTGAATAAAACCCTTATAAATTATGGCTAAATCAGAAGGGGTAAAAAACTTCTTGCACCGGTTTAGAAAACATAAGCATTTTTCTGCATTCTTGGCAATATCGAATATGTGGTCATTCCAACTTAGGTTAGAATAGACGCACATACCGAGCATTGAAAGCCTTTCGAATTCTTCGACGCAAGAGCCATTCATGGCCAATGGCTGGGTGTTAGGGTTTCGCTTTAAGGACATAAGACAGCATTATGTTTTGGAAGCATTAAATTCTTCTCTATTGGCTTGTCCCTATTTGATTATGCTGTCAATATCAGAATTTAATGAGTTAAGCATACGTTGTCGCTCGATGTCCACGTCCGAAGAGCAGGGGCTTGAGTCATTAAACGTATATGTGAAACTGAGGGTACTGTCATCTGCGGAAAAATGTATTCAATATAATTCATAAGGTGACGGCTAATCAGCGTTTCCATGACCTTGGAAAGAAGGGATGTAAGTGCTCTGGGTCTATAATTGGAGGGAGAAGAAGATTCACCTTTTTTAGAGACTCGATGGGAGTACGGACCTGTCACATCTATAAATTTGGGTGGCGGTCACAGATTCGGCTTTTACATAAATATCAACGGCACTAGGAAATCGTTTGCGACCATTGCATTGAGTGACCGATTCGTTGTCGCCAACCAAGAACTCAGAGCCTAAAATCGGCACATCGTGACATTTGACCGACGATTCTTAATGCACCTTCATGTCGCAAACGCATCAGTTGCATGAATGGCAACCTATGGAAATTTATCTAGCAGAGATGGTATCCAAAGGTGGCAGGCTGTTTTGTGGGTTGAAGAAAACATTTGATCTTCTTAGTATTGGCAACCACCCTCCAATGAGATTGGTGGTGGTCGTATCACCGAAATATCCTTCAAAGAATGTGATGTCTTGCTTTAAATTTCTTCAAATCGGGTTGAAACTATACGCGATCGCACACAATGTAGGCAAAGCAGAACTCGTTCGCGCTCAAGGCTTTGACGATGTAAGAGCGCGCTTCTCTTCAACTATAGATCGTTTCAAACGAGTATGCACGAAGTTCGCGCATGTTTTCTCTTTTCCAGTCATTTCACATAAAACAGAAGAAAAAAATTGCATATAGTCTCTTCAATTCAATTTTTAATTCTTTCGGTGAAGGTATCCCAACTCTGTTCACATGCCAAATAATTGTCTTGTGTCCTTATGGCTTTATCGTAGATACTTTTCCACTCCTCGACCGTAATTTTTGCGAATTCTTCTTCTGCTAATTTCTTGACGGCATCCGTAGTATTCCTACCCGCCACTCTTGATTTTACCATACCCCATATTTTCTCAATTGGGTTTAAGTCCGGATGGTTTGCTGATCTTATCAAGTCGTCTATTTCACGGGGATCTGTCTTGTTTCTTTTTACTATATCATATAGTTCAACTTTAAGTATTGAAGAGCTGTGTGCAATATTATTTTCTACCAGCCAATTAGTAAACTCAATTTTTGTTGCTGATGAAGTTGGCGTACGGATTTTTCATTTGTTGTGATATGAAGCATTGTCCATTACAATAACCGACGATTTATCCAGCTGCTGTAGAACCTGTTCTCCTAACCATTTGGAGAAATCTTCAAAGTTTGTCTCATTATAGTAGTCACTAGACTTCGGTACAGATGATACAGATTTGATCCACCAGCATGTGCTATAATAAGCCATGATCCTTTCCCAATAGACTTTTTTAATCCTTCCGTACTTCCATCAGTCCAAGACATTCCTCTTGTGTGGGAGCTATGTATAAATGACTCATCCTTACAAATAACTTAGAATCCACTTTCACGGATATTTATGATTTTCCGGATATATCTTATCCTTTGAATTTTATTGTCCGTCCTTTCACAATGGGCTCTCCAATTGTCTTCCGTCTTGCGAAAGCTGAATCCTTTGCTTTTCAGAACTCTCCAAAGTGATGTCATGCTTATGCTTATTTTAAGTTCACTGCACAGTTTTCCAATTGCATAGTGATTTGGAACGATCTATACTACCCATCTGTGGATCTCTAGTGGGTTGTTCAATATCATCACAGTCTACCGTAGCACACTCCGTCGATGTGCGCGTTGGTTGACAACACGACAATATATGTTTGTCGCGCCGCATAGTCGCGTGGTGCTGTCAAGCTTGCCAATAGTATCAATCTTCTCCATAGAGGTTTTACTATAGCTGACCGCTGTATGGGCCAGCTACGTATTTGCCTTGCGACGTTTAACACTCTCTTTTTGGTGCTGCCGTTGCGCTTGCATTGGTTCGGCGCAGGAATTTTCGTTCCCTGCGAGCACTTCATCAATGCGTGAATTGCGCCTACACTAATGCGATGACGTCACATATCTATCCGCAGTGAATGGATCATTAACGCATTAACGCATTGCTAGTCTTTTGGTTATGAGCCACTTAAATCTGACCATATTTTGTCGCACAAGAAGGTTCAACCGGCTACCGCTGAAATGCTAGTTTTCACATAAAAAACAAATGGCGATAAATTTAGAATATAACGTCATTTGATAAGGCCTGCGATACAGTTAACTTTTCTCTTCTATTTTTCACAAAAGCTTTACGCTACAATATAACGTTTCAGCAGCGGAGGCAGCAACTCGCCCTGCCTGGCTGTAATCTATTAGATTCGCTTTCGAGTGTTTTGATGTCCCTCAATGGTCCACATTTGGTCGTTTATTGTTTTCAATGTACTTTAGATAACTACTAATCGATAAGGGAAAATCGTTGTCGGATTCAACAAAGCATAGACTCCTTTCTCAATCATGTTTTCAAGTTATGGAATCGTACCCAGGAGCTTTCTGATCTAAATCTTAGTGGGTCCAGTAACCGACTCGTCAAGATCGTCTTTTAATGCCTAAACGCTTCTCTGAAGTAATTACAATGTAATGTGCAAAGCTAAACAATTTGTTGTTTATTTGAGGTGGAGGACTTTTGTTTTGCGTTAGGTGTGTGTTTTGTTTTTGTCACTTCGTTTCAGGTGAATATACGACCTTACTTGGGTTTGTTTTTTTTTTAATATCACCGTTCAACCACACAACAACATGGAATAGAAGTGATCGCACAGGATAATGTGCCTATCTGTCATATACAGAAGGAACCCAATCACAATACGTGTCCAATGGCAAGTCAAGCTGACATGCAGACCCCATTTGTTACTTTTGGATTAACATATAAGCAATCGCTGAATGGTGATCTTATATAAGCAGCGAATCAAGCTATCCAAAGAGATATACGTGGGCCCCAAAAACATACAAATTTGCTCCAGGATCTTGAGAACTTCCCAAAAACCTAAGAGCTAGTCAAAAACTGGCAATGATCTTCATGACTGCAACCCACGAATACGCTAGAAAGCATCAGGAAGAGGACAGAATTCGGCATATGTCAAAATTTTGTCCAAAACAAGGTTGCGGATTCATTATGGGAATCTTTTGAGAGAGGAACTCTACGGCCAGCATTGTAACTAAGCCTACACGCAAGACACTCGTCGGAAATTCTGGATCTACTCACGTCAAGGGGGGTTTCTGTCGACCCTGACTACTTTAAAGTACGAGTACGATCCAGAATCTGATTGTACTTTGCTAGGAAGCAACAGGAAACAGACAACGTCTTCCAGCTCAAGGATATCGAAAGCCTACGAACTGAAATCTTCCAGGTAGTCTCTACAAAAATAAGCCAGCAGCCGTCGTATCTATTTAACTGAAATCTTACTCCAGTCCGCATGGAACAATGGATGCAGCATCATTAAAATAACCAAAAGAGATCGAATAGTTCTCACTGAAAATGTAAACGGATTTGTGTAGCGGTAATTACTCTTCAAACGAAAAAATAAGCTCGAACATTCAGATATTTTGCAAGCTGAAAACATGGAAAAATATCGGCCCCGACTGGAACAAGGCCATCCTTGAGGCAAATCCTTTTGTATTATGTGAACATTGAAAGCCTTTTTGCAACACAACAATTGACCAATCAAACTTAGCCAAGACTAGTCATCCACTTCGAAGCCGCTTATGACAGTGCTTATCGCACTGAACTAGACAAACTGATGTCAGAATTAAGGATCCACGGAAAACCTAATCCGTTTATGTCGAACAACGCTAAAACAAAAACTGTGTAGTTGTGTAGGAGTTTGATGGAATCTCCGAGCTATTCCAGTGACTTTTGAAAGCTTAGGAACGAAGACACTGTTCGAACCCCACGTATCGTCATTAAAGCTTGCACGGCGATTGGAAAAGAGGCCAGAGAAATGCGGTCACAAGAAATCGATCTGCTGAACCGAATCTTTGGATTAAACATCACAATAACCAACTCCACACACGACATCTGGCCCTTCTGCGAGGTGGACGAATCCTACGAACTGTACAACGCTGTGGACGTTGTCAGAAGGCAAAAGAAAATCGCCAAGTACGAGTCGGACACGCACACGAAGGGTTCCATACTAAAAAGCGATTTAAAAAAAGAGTTTCATTATTCTGTGTCAACTCCCGTTTTGATTCCCCCTGCGATATCAAACAATCAGACAGACAGATGAACGATCAACTGATGAAGTTTCGTCGTTTAACGTACGGAACCCTAAAATTAATGGACATTGATGCTCGCACTAGGAGAGACTTGTCTTCCTCTAAAGGATGCAACCAGTTCGATGGCCATAAAATTAATTAAACCTTAACAGATGGAATTTTCCAAAACATATCGATTTTTGTGTCGCAATAAAAATCAAAATTGAACAATTTGACAAAATCAAGATTCAAGATTTTTGGTTTTATTTGAAACTTAAAACAAAACAAAAACAAAAAACAATCGACAAACTTCTATTTACAGAAATTATTTAAAATATTCGAAAAGTAAAAATACAAATATTTGGAACAAAAAAATGCGTGTATACAAGTTTTCAAATCTATGGAATAAATTAAACACGAAATCTTGAATTTTTTTTTTCACTTAAATTTAAATTTTTGGTAATTTAACTTAATTTAATTAAGTTTTTTTCTACATCGTTTCTATACACTCTGTCTTCGCATTTTATATTTGGATTTTAAATTTTATTCATCTAGGATCTTAAAATTTAAAGGATCAAGTGTCGTTTTCAGGGACGCATTTCTGTTTTTTTTTTTTATTTAAATTCGATATGTGCTTCGCAACGAACACTGACTCCGTGCATCGATATGAAAGTTCACAACAATTTGAAGGATGAATTCGTCGTGTATACTAGTACGGTCGCCATACATCGGTGTGTTTTGGGGTTCTACAGCGCATGGGTCCGACACTGCTGGTGCTGCGATTGCTCCGGTCGTCGACAATGTCATCGGGCGATGGAGATCTTCGTGTCGAGGAGACTGGTGGCGATGCATTCGGATTTGCATTCTCGCTATCCTTGTCATCGTTGGAATGTGAGATCAGAGTGACACAGCGTTTGACTAGATTGACGCCAGCTACCGCGTCCTGGAGACTACCATTTGAGGTGGCGTTGCTGTTTGTGCTGCTTGTTGAGGTTCCATTACGAAACCAAGGCAGGTCATGATAGTTGCCGTAGAGCTGAGTGTACAGCCATTGACTGGGCTGGGGGATGAGAGGATTTTGCAGAAAAAGCTGGGCAGCTAGGGCTGGATTGAATCCATTTGGCTGCTGGAAGTGTGAGGCAAATCCAGAGAATATTTCATTTTTTCTTAACGACGGATTGCGTTGGATGAGCGCTGTGAATGCTCCTGTCTGTGGTGAGGGAGTTCTCCGATCGTCGTCCTCGTGCGGGGAGGTAGTCTTTCTGGGGGATCCTGTCACAGATATGCTATCACTTTCAAAACCAGCATCAATGTTGTTATTGTTGTCGTTTTCACTTGTCAGCGGTGAGGAGGCGGAATTCGTGTTGTGCAGCGCAGAGTTGGTTGTGCGCGTGCATGTGGTTGGTGATCCTTCGGGACTGGTCGTACTGTGCGGATTGCATGATGCGGATAATTGACTTAGTTGGGTTAGATGATGGTTATCTGAAAGAAGTGTACCCTCGTTAAATTGAATGGAATCTAATGAAATAGTTGAAGCTTTACCACTAATTGATCGCAGTTCAGGTCGGTCTAAGCGTTCCAGAGTGTTGGCTAGGGCATGAGGAGGAAATGTAGAATGTTGATGGTGGAAGAATGCTGCACCGTGTGGGAATCCTAGACGACCGAGGGCTGGATTTGCACCAAGCGAACGCCAGTCAGGTGCATGCAGGTGGCCATGCATTCCAGCCAAGTGATGTGTGAATCCTTAAATGAAGACAAAAGAACACAAATCAGTTCGTGATTTTATTAGTCATAAAAAAAATCACATAATAGTATATTGTTAATGTCTTTCATAAAGAGAGGTCGGGTATATTATACCCGAAAAGTTTTTAAACGAAGAAAATTTTATGGTGTTGTTGCCAAGCGACTCCCGTCGTTTCAGTAGCTGGAGTCATTTTGCTCGATCGACAACAATTCAAATAAAAGACAAAAGACAAAGTCCATAAGTGGTAAAATATTAAAATATTAATATTATTAATATTTTTTTGAAATATTGAATCAGTAAGAGGGATCTTAATTCGTGCTCAGCTCAACTGAAAAGCTTTCATGGCAAGACTGCTATTGTGATTTGAGTGATATTGGGGAGAAAGGTAGCTGGCTAATTAGCTGTATCATCAATTTAACAAGAGACAAGCCAAGTGCGAGTCGGACTCGCGCAACGAAAATTCCGTACAAACAAAACTTGGTAATCGAGTTTCGAAGAGTTTTCCCGCTTTGATTTGAATGTTTTACCCCTTGGGGTTCTGTTTGCCCTTGTGAGTTAAAAATATGCGACAAAAAAAAAACTATTAAGAAGCTTGATATTTTTACAGGCTTAAGGGGCCGCTGTCTTTATTTTAACTCGATATTCATACGTGGTATTTATTTTAACTCGATATTCATACGAAAGAGGGTGTTGACAGACAAGTGATCCTTTAATGGTTCCGTTTTCCTTTTGAGGAACGGAGCCTTAAAAACGATAATATAGGGAAAGGCAGCAGACGTTCCGTCGTTTATGAAGCAATTCTTTTTACTTGGCAATATTTTTCTCCACGATAGCTCGATTTTAAACTCCGTCGAGGATGAAAATTGCAGTGCCATTCAAGGATAGTGACTAAAGTCACAGTAGATAACAAATTTTTTTGGTGGCATCAAAGCTCTCTGTTTTTTTACCTCCAGAATTGTTATCTTTTAATTTCGGATTTTTATGTGAAGCCGTTCCACTTTCACGATTGAAAATGATTATTTAAATTTAAAAGAGAGTCGTGGACAATACCAAGCCATGATGCACACCAACATTTACATAAAGAGTTTTCCAATAAGGAGGAGCAATTTTTTTAAATAAAACGCAATTCATTTGAGATATTTCAAAAACTTTATTATCGGCTTGAAGTACAATCAAATCATTTATGGAATGGAACTCGACCTCGTTCATATGACCACCGCGGGCACGTTTGCAGCGGTCGATTCGTTGGACCCTATTTTCGATGACTCGGCCACACATTTCAGCCGAAACGGCCGCTATTTCGCTTTCAATGTTGGCTCTGAGCTCTTCGAACTTTGTCGGCTTGTTGCCATAAACCAATGACTTAACGCAGCCCCAAGGGATATAATCAAGAGGCACGAACGAGGCGGCCAATCGACTGGTCCATTTTTTGAGATAACACCCTCATCAAACTTACCCTTCAATAAATCGGTTGTAAGGTGTGCCGTGTGGCTTGTGGCACCATCTTGTATAAATCACATGACGTCCAAGTCCATATCTTTCGATTCGGGCCAAAAGTAATAGGTAATCATGGCGCGATAATGCTGGCCATTCACAGTTACGACGACGACGAAAAAGTGTGGCCCAATAACGCCGTCAAAGAGTTATTTTTTGTCGAAGAAGTGGTGATTCATGAAGCAAATGTGGATTTTTACACGACCAATAACGCATATTTTCCTTATTGACGAAACCAGTGAGCTTCGTCACTGAAGATGTTTTTGCGATGAAATTCATCATCATGGCGCATTTTCTCCAGAACCCAATCGGAGAACGTACGTCGCTTAAATGGTCCCTCGGCTTCAATTCTTGAGTCAGCTTTATCTTGTATGGGTGTAAGCCAATATCCTTACGCAAAATACGCCAAAATATGGTCTGAGCGATGTCCAATTCTTGAGAAGGCCGAGGAAATGACTGATTTGGATCATTTGCTAGGACGCCTGAACGGCTACGGACGCCAACTCGTTGTCTAACTGACATGGCAGCATCACACAAAGAAAATATAAAGTCAAAGTTATTGCCTGTCTACTAGGGTTAGAATTACAACCGAAAATTGGAGTTAAAGCTTTTTAAGTTTCAGTCACCGACTCCGAATTTCGGTGGAAAATTTTTATAGTTCTTCACGTCAGCTATCTCGAAGATACAAGCAGATTTTTCATTTCATTTCAGCGAGTTTGCCTAACCCCTCATGCGAACAAGTCCTGAACTTTAAACGGTGTACCTCTAAAAACACCACATACGTTTGCCAGTAAAAGGTCTCCATGGTTTGATGGGGAGTGTACAAAGCTCCAGTCCAAAACGTTTATTTTCTTAAAACTTTTTCGGAAAACAAATTTTCATTTTTTTTTAAGGCGATTGTAGGGAGTACAAGCAGGTGTGCTTTATATGGGGAATTTCAGACTTCAATGTCTCATAACATTTTTGGAATTTGAATTTGACTGATGAAAAAGCTTACGCTTTGGTCTTGCCAGCGAGGAAGAACTCTTCTTCAGACGTATCAGCGGATTTGAGAATGTCAAGATTTTTTAAGTACCCTGATAAGCTGCAGTTACTGAAATATGATCCCGCCTTTTTTAAGAATTGTTGAGACACATCCTAATAACCGTTTGCTTACAAGGATTAACTCTATGTGAACATTTGAAACACACGTCTGCCAATAGTAGTGCTACTTTGGGCGCGCAAAAGACACGCTGTCTTCTATCAACCTTATTTGTGAACAGATATTGCGACTGGCAGGGGCCAACATGGGAGGCAATATTTTTTTTAAGTCGGTTGGCCAGCACCCAACGTTCAGTCATTGTTGCTTAGATGGCGATTGAAAAGAGGCCACAAAAGTTAAAGAGATGAACTAAAATAGATGTTCTCGGTTAGAAATTGATAGAAAAATCATAGTCGGCAGCTAAGATGTCGAGGTAAAAAAGGAGTTTACCCATCTCAAGATAAATACATCCGTATCAACTCGAAAAACAAAACGTTTCATATTTCATATTTTCATATTTATTTATTTAATCACATCATTTATAATAGACTTCAGATTCTTTAAGTATAAATGAAAGATAAGGAACAAAAAAAATTAAAAAAAAAGAAAAATGTATCATATATCATATCATCATATAGAACAAGGAAGATCGTTAATATATAAGGTGAAGAGTAATGGGCCCAAAATTAATCCTTAAGGTACACCTGTGGTATGTCTACAAACTCAAACATACCATTTTTACTGCTTGTTTTCAACCATAGAGGTACGAGTGAATAAAATTCGAAGCAGACGAAGAGAAACTATACATAGATTGAAGTTTGCTTACAAGTTTTCTATTGTTCACCATATTCACAGGCCTTGAAGAAGTCTAAAAGTGCTAAAAAAGTGATTTGATTTATGTCATTGATTTCTGATTTGCGCAGTTGAGCACCTGTGACGTTGACGGAAGCTCGATTGATTAGCACATAATAACTTGCTCCAGGAAAGCAGATATTTGCAATCGCCCTGTATTCCGCTAAGGAATTGGCCGTTGCTTTCTTTTTTAAAACTGGAATAATATTCGCTTGTTTCCAAGAGCGAAGAAATGTCGAAGTTGTTATCAAGGAATATACGGGAGTATCATTTTTACAAAAATTGGATTTTCATAACAACTCGTACTACATCTTCTTCCTCAACTCTACGAAACTTAAAGTTAAAAGAGCTATTATGTGCTCTTCAGTTTGAAGGCGTTAAATTTGTCTATGTGGTATGAACGGCAATGAAATTCCGGTTAAGTTTGTTAAAGTCGGTGTCTTTCAGTTCGTCACTTGTCGTGCGACCCACGCCTCATTCACGCAAGTTTCTCCACAATGTTTTAGGGGGAAGCTTATCGTCAAAATGGATTTAGTAAAATTCTTTTGTAGCTTGTTTTATCTTGGAATTTACCAAATTTACTAAATTTACTAAATTTACTAAGTTTCCATCTCGAGTAGACAGCATCACGTTTATTTTTGAGGGTGAATATTTCAGAAGTGAACCATTTATTGGACGAATGACGCACTCGTTTAGTAACAAGAGGTATGTGAGAGTTTAATAACTGGGTTATTATAGCTTGCTTATTTTACAAGATTCATTGAAAATCGGTTGTCAGTTTATAGCACGCAGGTCTTGTTCTAAAAGTTCAGAATTCAAAATATTGAAATCCCTGTAATTGAAATGCAAATGCTTTCTATTTATGATAAATTTGAAAGTAGCGAATATCAAATCTTGCTTCGAAAAAGCCGGGGCAGACACTTGGCTGTAAAAAACGTCTCTATCGTCACTCGTCCAGAACAAATGATGGTGGGGAACCCACGGAAGCTCATCGTAGGCAGTTAAAACAATTTTGGTTTGTTAAAACTGAAACGATCAAAACTTTTAGCCCTAAGGACTAAATGCTCTTAAATCATCCCTTTAGCAAATTTTCCGAACGCGCCAGATGTTAGGGTATTTTGAAAAAAATTCTCCGTCGTATATGTGTCCTCGTGTGCTGAGAGAGCGATTGAACCAATCTATCGACCATTATGCTCAAGCTAAGAATTTCTTCAAATCCCAATGACCTGGTTCATCAAAGACAAAAGTTTATTAAAGATCCAACAACCGTGAATGCTGGGAATATTTCTTTAACTTAGAAGCGGCTTAAGCTCGCGTTTAGAACGATGTAGCAGATTGTCAAGAAGCATGATGCAAACTTCCAAAGAAACTCTCAAGTAGAATAGAACCCGCAAAGAAAAAAAACTGGAATTACTTTAACCCCATCACATCCACTTCACATCCGTTCAAAAATCAACCCAAGATGGAGCTCTATAAATAATATTATAAAATATATACCAAAAAAAAACAAAAGCACAAGAGTTGTACATAACCAAAAGTAACCATCTTTGGTGGTAACCTCAAACTATATCGCCCGGTCTCACTCATACTCTCGAGTTCATTGGCATTACCAATAAAACCCGAAAATACACACGCAAAACCCACCTAAATATTCATTATAATTACACCACCAAGAGCATTCTTCGCCCCCAATCAGGCCGCATAAGGCTACGACACAAGGCACAACCTACTTCTTGTATGTGGTTGCTGCCTCAAACGAGCATGTGTGTGTACATGTGTATCTAACAAATTTCCCTTAAATTAAGAGGATACCCCCATCCATCCGTATGTAGCAGAACTCGCTCGCAAATGAACGAATGGGACACACATCCCTGGTTGGAGGTTTTGATCCTAAGCAACCATTCCTTGGTCAGCATCACCTCACCATTTAAACAGAATCGCGCAGCAGCGGTATCATATTATGATCATCGACGGCAGATGCTGCACGAACACGAGCACTATTATCATCATCAGAATCATCATCATCGATGGATGTTAGGATTACACCGTGCGACGAGTACTGCTGCTGCTTATCCTTTGCCTCTGTAATCGACCAGGACTCTTGACGAAGACGACAGAAACGGCGTCGGCATAGACCCCTTCAAAATACCGAGCACAGAAGTCGGGGCTCAAAAGTCGTAAATACTTATATACGAATGTATGTTATATAGAGAGAACCTCTATAATGAAGGACACCTCCATGTAAATACAAATACACAAACAGCAAGGACAATGAGGGCGCGGCGGCGGCAACAGCGACAGCGACGGCGACGATGGTGAAGGCGGGCGGGCGGGCGACGAGACTGCGGATATCGTCGTCGTGGTCGTCGTAGTCGTCGTAGTTCAGTGGCTTGCTTCACTCCCACTAAAACCTAAATATGCGGTCCTGTAAGGAAACCCTATGTGCGATAAAGGGTTAGCCACTCTGGGTACGGTGAAATCGTTGTTACGTTGCCAGGAGTGGGGCATAACGTGGTGCCATTGGTGCGCCGCAAAAAGCTTTTCTTCTTCTTCATCTGGTACTCGTAGACCTACCCACTAACTGACAATCCTGCTCTCCCCTGATCTCGCAGTTCCAGCAACAAAAAAAAACACATCACAAAAAAATAAACAAAACCAAAAAGCCACCCCCCGACAGCGCCCTCGAGATGGCGCACATATTTTCTTGGTTAGAATTTTGGGGCACACCTACACAATAAAAGCAAAAAAAAAGAAGGGCCAATAATTCCTTTTCCTTTCTACTCTGTGTGCTTAAAGGATGGCAGCGAGAAAAAAAGAAGAGGACGAGAGAAAATAAAACTGAGATTTGCTCTCTCCCACACAAACACACACAGCTCCAGCATTGCTACTTCTAATGTAAAAGCACACACATTAGAGCCGTTGGGGCTTGCTGTGTGGTATGAAACGATTCTCCAGAAATGTGGAGCATCCGCAGAAAGGATACGATTTCTATGCGTCCTCTCTTGGGTCGCTTGTACACGTAAGTATGCGAGAAACGTCTTGCAAGGAGTTGAACATATCGTTGCGTTGCCCTGAATCTGTAAATGTATTCGTGCTGACAGCTGCTTAAGGAAACCGCTTGACAGCTTTTCCCCAACCATTTCAGCCCGGTCTCCAGATTCTCTCTAATATCCAGGATGCGCAAAGAGAGCTGCCATCCGCTGGCATCTGCCAAGTACATTTTCCTTACATTGTGGCATTAAAATGTCGTTTTTTAAATTTTTTTTCTCGCTTTGCCAGCCACCATCATTCTTGGTCTTGTATTTACTGGAAAAAGAAAATCCACAAACAAAACAAAAAAAAAATCCAAGGAGTACATAAAACTGCATATCTACTGGGAAATGTGTGGTAAATGGCCACCCACTAGTCTGCGTTTGAGTGGGTGCAAAAAAGGACGTCCTTGATGCCCTCCGCAAAAAAAAAAAACAAATAAAATAAAATTGTTTTAGATAGTAAAACAGGATTGAAAAAAAAAATAAAAATAAGGATGCTCCTTATGTACATACGAGTATGGTGGATCCTTTCTCTGGATTTTAGGTGCCATATGCGAATGCTTACACATGACCGTTTCTATTTTATTTACTTGTCGGAATTAATGGAAATCTGTTTTCGTCGTGGTTCCTTCGTCCTTCGTCCTTTGGAGTTTTTCTAATTTTTTTTCTCTTTGTGCATATTTTCTTCATCCCTACTTTGGCTAACAGTTTGCATTGGGTTGTTTTTTTCAGTTTTCCTGTTCTTTCATTTTATACTTTCGGGTTTAAGGGGTTGGTCGGACTGGTCGGGACATTTGTGGGTGGGTTATGACACTTGCACAAGCCGCCATATTGCTGATGCTGTATGGGTTTTTTTTTGTGACGAATTGCAAGTTTTGTTAAAGTACTTTAAAGAATTTAAAAAATTAAAGTAATCAAAAAAGCAGTTTGAACTTCCGTAAATTATTCTTAATTAATGAAATTCGTAAGGAATCGTTTACAGGACAAGATTTTCTTAAGCAAAAAGAGTTAGTATAAAAAAGGACTTTAGATAAATTGTTAAGAGCCTAATTTAGTGTCTCGAAATGTTTACATAAGCGGACAAGAGGCCTGAATAAAAATCTTAAAATAGTCCTCACAACAATTTAAAAAATAATTTTTGCGTTAAAATCGTTCGTTAATGTGATCTAAAAAATTATTATTTAATTAATTAATATTATTAATTAATTAATTAATTAATTTATCACAATCACTTTTTCAGTGGTCCGTGCGGAGAGGCAAATTTCGAGGTATATGGCTAAATTCTTTCTAATGCCCACTATCGACGATGCGGCAGGTTGTTCGTTATCGGTTCATAAATGAGCTGTATTTTTTTTATTATTTTTGGAACAAGATCCTTGCGTAAAATCATCCACCTAGTCGAGAAACACAATCACAGATATTTTCTTGGAAGAAATGTGGTTTCAGCAAGATGATGCATCATTTCACCCAACAAGACTCGGATTGAAATTTGTTTATGCATAGAATCCGCAAACCCTTGACGCTTTTAAAAGCGAAAATTCGACAAGTTATGGCTAGGCTTTTTCCCGGTGAACGAGAATGTTGAAAAGTTAGCGAAAATAACCTTGTATGTATAAAGTCCTGCAAGAGGACATCGGATAACAAACGATTGCAGTACTATAAAGATGCTTTGAAAATTGAAAAAGCTATTCCCACACCGAAATTTGGAGCAGCTTATCATAGCAACTATAGACCAATAAGACTGCTCAATTTTCTAACCAACATTTTTGAACAAATATGTTATTCAAACTGAAACTACTCAAATGCATTGTGCATGAAAATATTCTCCTCGACCAAAGATAACCAAACAAAAAACAAAACCGTTCAGTAGGCAAGCAAACTGGTCTTCTTTCCTCGAAACTATCCTAAAATTATTCACATGAACTTTTGCTTCCGATTTTCATCGATCGAATTTACCATAGTTACCATCTTATGCATTAATGCTGATAACACGGCGATTCTTTCATCGCTTCAAAATGCATAAGAAATATTGAACTAATGTAACAAAAAGTGGAGAGTAATACTAAATGCTAAAAGTGAACGGAATCTTTTTCAAAACTTGCCACAAACGAAACAAATAGTTTGTCTTTAACGTTGTAAACTTTAAGTGAGCTATAAATATTTAATTGTAGAAAATAAAACAACATTTTATATGTTATTTTGGTCACATGTTCGTGGTTAATTTTCTTACAGCCTTCAATTGCAAAGAACTCAAAAGCAAGTACTTAAAATTTTGCTTAAGCTACCATGGCTGGAAGATCTCCACATAATGGCCAACATCGAAATAGTTTCGTTAAGAATATCAAATTTATTTGAGAAATACAATGCATCTTGTAGGCTATCCGAAAACCACTTGATCTTAAATTTAGCTATTTAAGGGAAAACAAATACAAAAAAATTTTAATAAGTAGTTTAATCTTTATTATTGTTGTTTATTTTCTATTCATTACTAAGTTTGCGTATCAGTGTTTTTTTTTTCTCAATCCACTTAAGTAATCATATATTTATCCATCATATTTATTTACTTATTTATTTTTTTATATATTTATTTATTTATTTATTTATTTATTTTTATTTACTTTTAAAGCCTATTTGAGATCATCAGCTCTTGCTTTCTTGCCTACCATCCCCTCCAAACTTGGAAAACTTATTTATAAGAATTTGAAGAAGGTCTTTCTTGTAGCTTTTCTCTAGACTCTTCATTATGTTAAACACTGATATTTAAAAAGTAAAGTAGATTTACACTAAATCTCTGTAATCTATGCAATATAGCCTTACGAAAGAAAAAATGTGAATAATTTTAGCTATAATAAAATACACAATACAATACACTGTACAATACAACTCTTTATAAAGTAGTTCTTCAAGAAATACTACTTCACGGGTGCCAAATGTAAAAATATGGCAAGCAAATTGATTTTCAAAACACAAAATATTAAACTTCCTTCGTATCACTCAACGCATGATACTTATATTTATTTCCATAGACATGAAAGAGGCTGACAGAAAATTCCACACGTGGCGTTGAAGTCTAAGATAGATGATGAAGATAAGTGTAAAACTTTACATTTAATTCCATCAGAAAATATAAATCACTGCGGCTGAACATAACAATACAATAATTCCAATTGCTGTCTGTTAATTCGAAAATTAGCTTCAAAAATACTATGCAAATTGAAAAATATAATTTTAGTTTCAGAGCTATTAATGCTTTGCAAACCAAATTCATTTACTCAAATATTATAAAGAGGAAAAGTTTGTAAGTTTATAGAATCTAATCTTCGACAGCAAATAATCCGATTTCAAAAATGTTTAATAGAGAGTGTAAAGATGAAGAAAGTAGGCGAATTTTGTGACAATCCATTTTGTTATTAAAGAAACCGAAAAAAATAGGTCAAGTGAATGCGTTGCTTGCGAACGCTGCATTTTCAGTAAGAGACATTCAATTGTTTTCAAAAGAAAATCTGTAGATCTAAAAAAGGTTTATAAAACGTCCACGATGACATATCTCTTTATGTTAAGGTGACTAAAAAATATTTTTAAAATTAGTTTCAATCCGTCACGGAAATTTGATTATGTAATGTTAAATTGAAATTGCAATTGCGAAAAGGCACATGTCTGAGTATTTAACCTAGTAAATGAAAAACAAATTTATTACTAAAAGGTATTATAATAAAAAAATATATTTATGTACGTTACATTTTTGGGCCAATCGCAATCAAAAGTTACAGAAGTAGTTTGATGCTTATTGAATCAGAAAAGCATTTAGAAAACATTAATATGAAAGCACGAATTCGTCAAAATATGCGAGATGTTCCCTTTTCGAGATAACATATTCTTAAAATTTTTAAATTAATATAATTTTGTCTATTGTCGAGGAAATTTTATTTACATACTAGCGGACCAAACAAACGTTGTCCTGTCGGACCGTTGGCATTAGTTTAGTATAAAGTATTTCGCTGTTCGAATTTTCGATAAACTATACATTTATAGACACAGTTATTCGACAAATGAAAGCCTGAAACATATTTTGATTTTGAAAATAATTTTTCAATAATTTTTGTGCTTAATCTCCTCTTCATCTTGTAATAAAAACAAAAGAAAAATTTAACTAGCATTAAATAAAAACGGATACATATAATTCTGATAGAAAACGCCTTTGAGTCCTGGAAGAATATTACTTTTATACAAACCAGTTAGACTTTAACTATAACTTCGACTATGTTTTTTTCTACTTAAGGACATACAATACATCCTGACTCTGAGGTGGCCATTTCAATACATACTGCGATATTTTCGACAAGTAATTTTATATACATAAATTCTTACTTGTACGTTTATTATAATATTTAATTTCCAACAAAGAATTGCACTTCACTTATTGCAACATCGTTTAAACTTTCCAAAGCCGATTGTTGCATTTTCTCAGGTAATTTTGAGATTCAGTCAATACTATTGTATGTTATGTATCTGTTTGTATGTATTATAATTTATTTATATGTATATATATTTTATCGTGAATAGTCCCTGATTTTAAGGGTTTAAGTGAGGCTTTTTCTGTACGACGTAAGCCTTTATTCCCTGTTCTTCTTGCGCTTACTGTAAATGTTCGATAAATTAATTTTTTTAAAAACTCATTTATACGTTAAAAATATTGAATAAAATAGCCGAATACAATCTTGTATCTAAAACAAGACAGTGGCGAAAGTACATACTTAACAAATTCAAAAAATAGATCAAATAGTTCTATTGATGGGGAAGCAATAGTAAATTTAAATGAAGTATAAAAGAGATAAAATGATAAAATATTTTCAGAGTCATAACATCATTGGATTAAGCATCAATTTAAGAATGGTTAAATGAAAAAAAAAAACAATTTTTTACTGCCTCTACGAATACTGTTTTCACTCTCGAGGAGCAGTAACATAATAAAAATTAGAAAAATGTTTTTTTTTTATTGTAGGTATAGTTACGAAATTTCTGGTGTTGATTCGCAAACTATAATTGTCTTGTACTCTAGCTATATAGTAGCCGGAGTCACAAAAAAATCTTTTTAAAACTTTGTAACAATATAAGTTCCTAAGGGCAATAAATTCGAGACATTTGAATAGCTCAAAACTGGGTGTCGTGCGATTAGTTTTTAAAATGATCCTCATAGCATGTTTCTGCTTTATGAATAAAGGTTGAATTTTGTTGAAATAAGTACCTCCCCAGCAAGAGATTCTATATTCCAGTTTCGATTTAAGCAAGCCATTGTAAACTAATTTTAAAACCGGTAGATTGCAGTACATACTAACCTCTCTTTTTTGTCACCTTTCGCCTCAAAAATTCTTTGAAAATTAAAATCGTACCAATTTGGCTAACTCTGACAGGTTACCGATTCATCAAGTCATAAAATCCTCGGCATACTTTTTTTTAAATCTGGCTACTTACAAAATAAAAAAAAATAAACGCCCAATATGACCATATTTTTGAATTATTCGAAGATGGTTAACTATTGACTTTTCAGAAGATTGAACGATCAGATAATCATTAGAAAACATTGGTTAGTGAACACAAACCATTCAGGAACCCACTCAAATACATACAAAAATATCGATCAAAATCGGTCCTATCGTAAAGGAGTAGTTCAGTGACTAACACACCCACAGAAGAATTTTTTTTTATAAAGAAATAATAATAAAGAACATTGTCTGAAAAAGTAGTATGCTTTGGTGTCAGTGGGTCGTGATTTAACGTTTTTGAGTTCTACGCATTCAACTGATATGATAGTCAAAGTACTGCCTGAAAATGCATATTCCGCTTCATCTTGAAAAGCTGTCTGTAACCTTTTGCGAGGCAATGTAAATAATAAAATAAAAATGAAAAATTGTTTGGGACACAAGATAGAAACGTTTGGCGCTCCAATATTGAAAAACAACCAGTCACACATTTTTGCCCTTTACGACATATTTCTCAGGTAATTCGTGAATCACTTTCAACAACCGAAAGCCAGTGTTATCTTGGTCAATGGTGTCAAACCCAGTACAATTCTTTCTATCCAAGTCTGTAGGTCTGCCGTCCGAAAACCGCCTTATGCGTTGTTAAAAGAAAACCAAAAGGAAATAGGCTTAAAATTACTCAATTTATCAGCGGTCCCTTTTTTAACATAACATTTAACTACAACAAAGAAATCTTTAGAAAAAATGCTTCAATTAAAAATTTACACCAAATTTATGTTCATGCAGTTTTTACAAAAAGACAATATAATGAATTTAGAGAAAAGATCCATTATTATTATTATCAATCAATATTAATGCCAAATGACTGCAAAGCATTCAAAAAACAAGAGACTTCAACTAAATCATGATTGAATTCAGAAAGACTTCAAAACATTCAATCAGTCTAAAAATTAAGGGGACTTTTGACTTGAAGCTTGAATAAGGCATTCCTTTACAGATCTGGCAGGTGTAACTGGAAGACTTTTCGACTTACTATCAGGATTCAAAATAAAATACAAAAACATTATGCACGTGAGGTGTTTTGTAATTTAAAAGAATAAAAAACAAAAAAAAATATACCAAATTTTTACAATTAAATTTAAAACGTCTGCTGAACCCGGTTGTATTTTTAA
Organism: Orthonevra nobilis; assembly: GCA_963555765.1. NCBI lineage: Eukaryota > Metazoa > Arthropoda > Insecta > Diptera > Syrphidae > Orthonevra > Orthonevra nobilis. Next base: position 65,031,507 of record OY743224.1, read on the forward strand.
ACATATATTTTTTGTTAACTATTTATGCAGAAACTAAATCATGAATATTGTTTTATTTAAACTTGCTTTTGTAGCCACAAAATCGAGGATCCTGTTCAATAAGAAAAATATTCTGCGCTTCTTTTTAGCGCTAGGCTCAATGTAGATTCTGCCTACACCATAACAACAAACACCTGTTACCACATGACAATTCAATCCACCCTTGTCTTGCCCTCCGACACGCAATATTACAGCCATAAACTTGAAATCAAAACATTGCTCTCACCCGTTTACAATTTTATTTTATTTTGAAAAATTGTCAACACACGGTGTGCTGGAAAGAAAAAAAATGCGAAACAAGAAGAATGGATACCCCGACCATCGTGCAGTTGACAACATCATCCGGTACAGTGACTCAATTTAAAATTGTTTAACTTAAAGTAAGACGCTTAGCTCCCCATGGGACACATTACATTGATTCAATTTTATGTCAATTTTCTTGTCAATATGACAAATCCCAATCCACATACCCGACCATCGCTATCCCCTGCCTAAGGTATGAGTTGTAAACCGAGCAACTTTCCGTTAGCATAACAACACGCTGCCACTGGTCGTCGCACACGGGGTGGGTAATATTCTGTGCAAAAAATTTTTACAAGGGTGAACACAATTTGTACTTGACTGTCGTTGTCACCCCTCGCGTGAAGTGCGAACGTGTCAATATTACAAGGATAACCAACCCCTCGATCACTACCCTTAAAGTGACACGACACCTTATGTCTTATTTATTAGTTATTGATATAAGCAAGTCCTTACCATGAACAAAATACAAAAAAAAAATCAACACTTGGCGTAAGGGATGCATGCACCGTCGTGAGGTTTGACAATTTGCACAACGGATACAAGTGCCTACCGTTTGAGTTGATATGAAAAAAAAATATTTTATCCTGTCTTTGTTGTCGTTTTTTGGGTTTGCAAATTAAATGTTTTGGGCAATTTCAAGGAAAGGTGTGTTGTCTTTTTAAAATATGGGGAAATACAAATGTAGCCTTAAAGCCAGCAGATATTCGAAGTAAACAAAGACAATGCGATTTAATTTTTTAAGAATAACAAACAATTTTTAATCACGCACAGTTTGTATTTTAAAAGTTCTCAGGTATTTGTGAACTTAGATGGAAAAAAAAAACGGCCAAATGCGAGTCGGACTCGCGCCCCGAGGGTTCCGTATAAACCTGTAGGTATATAAGTAAAAATTCATCCATCACTACACTTGAGTCATAGTTTTGGTATTTTTATTTATCGTTTCAGTGATACTTTATTTTATATTAACACATATCATTTATTTTATAATATAACTGAAATACGTTCACTAGCCTTGCACCGGCCTTGTAAAATAAAATATTATAGGAATAATACAAGAGAGCTGTCTGATAATATGTTTGACAGTATTATAATATAAGATGGCAAGTTGTTTGATAAATGTTGTGCCCTCCCCATAAATAGAAATAAGTCACGGTCATTGCGATAACTACAATTATGTTTTCTTGTGAGTATTTGCGAGTTTCAAAATATGCGGTATAAATGGTTTGCGTTTTTGCGTTGACGTAGAAACTTCAACTTGATATCTCTAGGCGTTCAGGAAAAAAAGGGTAAACAATTTATAATTATTATAAAAAAATATGTGATGTAACTTTAAATTTAAGGTTCTCGGAATTTTTTCTTTATATGTATTATAAAACATTGCTTCATTCCAAATTTCGAGACTCTACGTCGACTGGAATTGCCCTTTAAGTTTTGATTGCCTTGCGAGTAGTTTCGAGTTTAAAAGTATGGGGCTTAAATTGCAGTTTCTTTTGATTGCGTTGACATAGAAGTTTGATTTTATTACAGCTTAAAGGTATTATAGACTTGAGTAATTGATATGAATTTCATTTTCATACCTCATGAGGAAAGGGTTCATAAGGTTAAAATTATTACAAATATTTTTTTTATATGATGTAACTCCAGTACAGTAAACGGCTGAATCTGTTGATTGCGTCGGCTTAGAAGTGTCATTTTTTCACACCTCCAAGGGGCAGTAGACCTGAGTATTTGATAGAAAAAGGGATCGGACGGACAACAAAGTGATCTTATAAAGGTTCCGTTTTTTCCCTTTCGAGGTACGGGACCCTAAAAAGTGTACAGCTGAATGGTATGTTGCCATTCCAGGAGCGTTTGACACCGTAAAGCATGAAATAAATGGCGTGCGGGGCATAATTTGAAGGTGGTTCAGGCAAAGGTCACAAAGAGTAAAAATTAAAGATATCAGTAGCGAATTTGAGTTTCTCAATATTGAGGTGGCACAAGGTTATATTTTGGGGCCTAAACTTTTATTTCAGACTTTGCTTTGAATCTCATTTCAGATTTCAATCTCTCAACTATTTTGAAACTTTACTCTCATGCAAGAGACTGCCTGAGATTTGAATCGTTAGTCTTGCATTATTTTCGCAATCGATTCAGCTGCAGAGATTAATGTTTTTAGATTGAAAATGTTAATTTATTCAAATACAGTGAAAGCTCTACTTCCGGATAGCTCCCATAAGCGGACAATTCTCTTGAACGGACACTCTTCATGGAACCAATAATTTTCCTATATTTCCTCTTAAAAATGTTTGAAAGTATGTCCATGCTGAGTTTCAGTTGTGTAGCTTGGTAAGTTTTACTGCCTACGGTTTTCGTGCGCAGACGAACTTTGTTGTTAGTGGCTAGAATGGCACCACAATAATGAATGTTTTTCTAAAAAGTAAAAATGGAAGTTGTGAATGTGATCGACAAAGAAATACTTTCAGCTCGCGATCTTGAAAAAAGGATGGTTCATCAAATTGAACACAAAAAAGAGCTATTTAAAAAAATAAGGAAGATATTCGATCAATATGGAAGTCGGGACCAAATATTAATTAAAATAAATTTTGTCAAAAGTCGGAAGGTTTACATCAAGACAAGATATGCTTTTAATGGTTTGCGAGCGCTAGAAGTCAAAACGTTCTTATGTCCGGACAGTAAGTGAAGGCAAAGGCAAAAGAAGTAGCAAGACTGTTGGACTATAAGAGTTTCTCCGCATCTGATGGATGGCGTGGAGTGGCGTAAAAAACAATATTATTTTTAAGTGCATATCCCGTGAAGCTGCTCATGTAATTCAAGAGAATGTGAATCAGTTCATGGAAAAGCTCCCGTCTGTGTTGCTGGGTTACAGAGCAGAGGATGTGTACAATGCGGCCCTTTCTTTCGTGAGCTATCTTATAAAACTCTATGTTTAAAATCTGAAAAATAAACAAGTGGAAAAATGTCTAAGGACAGACTTACAATTTTGTTTTGTCTTAGCATGGCAGGACATTCCTCGAGCATTCTAGCATGTTGCTATCACTGACTTACCAGCAACTTGGAAATCAAACAAAAATGTATGGGTGACACTTAATATTATGTCGGAGTAGAATAGAAAAATGGGTATTCAAAAGAGAATCCTTGAGAATTAAACCACGTAAATGTGATGATAATTTTTCTGATACGGACCACTACTTTGTTTGCCAAACCTTAGACCAAATGATCATGCAGAATATTAAATTTCTTTATCGAGATCTAGTTTTAAAACACATCTTATCTAATATTGGAAGTGTTAAATCTGCATCAGAGCTTGCAAAATCAATTGATGATGTGTTAGAAGCATGAAAAGGTAGAATTGTTTTCGTAAAGCTAGGTTGCAGAAAAGTGACGACAATTCTACCAAGTTTGGTCCTGAAGATGATTTACCATTGTCAACACTTTCAAATTTATTGACAGGTATAACCAAATTGGTGCCAATAGATGGTCAGAATTTTTACCATGGAAGACCATAATATTAAGATTCACGGGGAGAAGCTAGAAGGCGAGTTACAGCAGTAAATCAGAAGACGAAATGGAGGCCAAATTCGAAGAATTTGTTTCTATATGACGAGGCATTGAAACAATTCGCGAAAGATGACTTCAAGATGTTTTAGCACTTAAAAGCTGTAGAGTCAATTTCAAAACTGTCTTATGCTGCAAAAAGCAGCAATGTTACGCCAATTGAAAATTTCAGATTTTATTCAATCTAATTAGTTTTTTATTTTATTTCTTCACTTACATATACATTGATATTCACATTCGAATGTACCGAATTACTTTTTTGATTTTGAAAAATTGAGCAAAAAACGCATATTCAGTTATTTTTTCAGTCAATTCTCTCAAACAACCCGAAATCTTCTATAACCTATCAAAAAGAGTGCGACCATGAATGTCCGCTTATGGGAACTCTCAGAAAATTTTAACTTGCTGCGCACTGTCGGCGTAATTCTTTTAATAGTAGGGGTTTATTTTAATAAAATTCTGCCTCTCTTTTCACTTCAGAATATATATTTTGAAAAAAAAAATCGGAAACTCAAATTTGACTTCGCTTTTCCACTATTCATGGATTTAAAAATTCGTCGCTTTTTCTGTTAAAAAGTGCTTAAATTTTTCTTTTAATGTGTGGAAAATCTTCATTTTAGACTTGTTAAAAGTTTATATCTACCAGCCAATAAAATAAAATTATACTATTATTAATTTCCTTTTCTATACATATCCGCATTAAAAGAAGAATCATGAAATTATGTCATTTCGTTCTTTGAACAAAGCAAATCAATATCAGATTAACTTTTTTTGGCCATCCTATAGCAGTTTGATTTATCAGGTTGGCAACTAAGTAATTGCGGATTTCTTTAAGAAAAAAAAAGACAATTTGATCAGGGAACGAAATAACTTTATTCTGTAATGTATTTTGAGCAATGAACTTTTGCCATCTTTCAGACAGCATCATAACTCCATGTTCATAAAACTTAAGAAAAAACTTAACCAGGTACGATTTGACATCATCATTATTATTGAAATTTTAACCATTCAAGGAGTTTTGCAAAGATCGAAATAAAAAGAAATCAGATGGTGCAAGGTCGGGACTATATGGTGGATGTGGCAAAACATCCCTACCAAGCTCCAATAATTTTTGCCGAGTGACCAAAGATGTGTGTGGCCTTGCATTGTCATGATGGTATACAACACCTTTTCGAGTTGTCAATTCGGGCCGCTTTTCTTCAACGTAGACATCTGAATTGATCGTTCGGTTGGGTGGTACAAGTTCAAAGTAGACAATTCCTTAGCAATCCCACCAAACTGATAACATTACTTTCTTTTGAAGAATATCAGCTTTAAATGTTGTTTGAGCTGGTTCAACTGGCTTGCTCCACGATCTTTTCCGATTGACATTGTTGTAAACAACCCAATTTTCACCACCAGTTATCAATCATTTTAAAAATGGATCATTTTCATTACGTTTCTTTGACAAATCGCAGATGTTAATGCGTTGTGTTAAATGATTTTCTTTCAGTTCATGAGGAACCCATACATCGAGTTTTCGTACAAAGCAAAGTTGTTTTAATCAATTTTCAATGCATGTATGTGATACATGAAGATTCTCTGCAATCCCACTTTTTGTACTGTGATGATCCGAATCGAATGTTGCTTTGATTTGGTCGTCATCAACTTCAACTGGATGACCAGAGCGTTTTTCATAACATAACAATAAAATATATAAGAATAACAAAGCGAAAAATGACGTAAATGTTCGTTTTGATTTTCCATTTTTCAAAAGACGCCAAACAAAAACTGATTGACAGTTGAAGTACCAACTATGAAATAACAAAATGTGGTTGACATTTCGAATACGTTAGCAAACCTATAAATTCAACTAAATCCATCTATGAGTGAAGTCCGCAATTACTTAGTTGCCAACTCAATACTTGGCACTTTCGGTTTATGCAGTTCTTTAAGAAGCTACAAAAATATAATTCCTTTGGTTTCAAAATTCAAATGAAGTCATTACCTAGCAAACCTAGAAACCTTAAAACCATTCTTATTTAGTTTTGACTCGTTTTCTTGTGAAGCAAGTTCAGTTCCTAACAATCATAAAAAAAAACCTTCACCAAAGTTGCGGTGTTAAAAACCCTCCCACCACAATGCTACTACGTATCGAACTAAGCGCCATCTGTGTCAATCTAATACATCCTACAACTTTATGGAAACCATAAATTGGATATTTCCTCCAAAAAGAGCGGTACTTCCGTTTGATTTTCAATTTGTAAATTCCTTTTTAACGGAAACAGGAAAAATTCTATTTGGGGAAATTTTCTAAAATTGAAACACCCAATTCCAGCGACGAAGGACGACTTCCGCTGATGTAAATTCGTTTGTGTTTGTGTGTGTGTTTTTTTTCCCAAAAAGGACATGTGTAAGCCTTTCAACACTCAAATCCCATTTGTGAATTCTCGACCCAATCCCGACAAAAAAGGGTTCAACACTACTATATTCTTTTTTTTGTCCTGTTTTGCAAGAAAACTTTGCAAACAAGGGTCGGTGGGTTGGACAGAGACTCCAGCGAACTTCTTTCACATACGACCGTACCCACGCTAAACTTTTTGCCTCTCATGCAAATTACATTAGAAAATTTTGTACTCAGTTTGACGCACACAAGAAAACTAAATGAATTTCAACTCGAAATTAATTTAACAAAACTTCCAGGACACGAGCAAAAGGACGTACGAAAATTTAAGTCAAAAAAGGGCTCAACACTCGAATGAACTTCTGAACAAAACCATACGACGACGACAGATGACATGGGTGCGTGTGCGTGCTACTTTAATATGAAACGCGTGAGTGCGTATATGTATGGTGAAATCATTGACGTCCTGTTCCAGAAATCCAGCTCAATAATTTAAAATTTATAATGAATTAAAAATCATAACAGCTACATAAATGACGCGGGCTAAAAGGGTTAACGAGAACACACACTAAGGATATGAGTTTAATCAGCATAAGAGCCAAGCACTCGGATACTATATGCAAATAAATCTATGTGTGTGTGGAGGGGTGGGGAGGTGGTAAAACGGAAAAAGGATATACCCATGAAGGAGTTCTGATTGATGTATTTTAAGTGAAAGAAACCCAACAAAACGAGGTTTTCCTCTTTTAGCAGTGAGTGCGTTAGTTCGGGATTTGGGTCTGGGGAAGTTCTCAAAGTAAAGGAAGTAAAACTTCAAACACACACGTACCTGTGGCATGGGCACCTGTCATCCTGGTGTTTCATCCTTACGCTCGCACCGTGTGTGTATATTGCGCTTCACGTGTGTGACGAGGTAGAAAAATTTCATTAAAATATCATCACACAATGAAATAAAAATAGATGGAGACGATGATGGTGGAGGCGACAAGATGCCAAGGGTGATTGCTGGTGCGGCAGGAGTGGAGCCTGTGAAATTGATTTGGGTTTTTAAGTCGGAAGGACTTTTGCTTGAAGAGTAATTACGTCTTCGGTGATGATGATGATGGCGTCAGTGATGATAATAATGAAGGTTACCCCCATCAGAGGTAGGTAAGTGTTGTGGAATGTGCCGGAGGAGCCGGAGGTAAACTTTAAAATATCAAAGAATGTTTCCTAATGAGATTGGATGGAAGGCAAAGGCAAAGTAACATATGGGCGCTTTACCTCTTTGCTAAGTCCTGAAGTAATGGGATGAATGAAATGGAAATGCTTTGAAGAGATTATATCTTTCACACATGAAGTTGGATCTGAAGAGGATGATTTGATCGTAGATTTGTTGTTTATAATATTTTAGCTAATGAGTTTGGCTTTCTCATTTCTAAGGATATCCAAGACAAATTGAATCGTTGATAAGATTAAATAAATCGGGAAATTTCTCCCCAAGACTCTTCAAAAAAATCTGTCGCAACAAACTTCAAGTAACAAATGCAAGAGATCTGATTCAAGGTTTTTGGAAGAAAATGTTGAAGAACTGAATTTAAGGCTCATAGGAGAGATGCTTAATAAATTCCAAGAGTCTAGGTTACGCAAGGCGACTGCCAGTGACTCGGCAGCATACTTGGTTCAGTAAAGTTAAGCAAATGTCATTGGCAGATATTTTGGCGGTTAGGCCTCCAATGAAGGATGCTTCAATGAGGAGTTGCCTCATGAGGTAACACCCTTGTCAAGAGTGGAAAAAATGTTTGAAAAGGATGTTATATGACTTTTAAGTGCATAATCCTTAAGTTTAAATCTAGCTCCTAATGTATTCTGCAGGAGCTAGAGTGTGGAAGTTATTAACCATTCTTCAGTGTTTTCATATTATTAACTTTCCATCCGGAAGGTCACATGTTCCACGTTTCTAGGTCCGGATTCCATTGTGACTGTGACATGACTGTGATTCCTTAGAGCTGTGAAAAAGGTTCTAAAACGACTCATACAAAAGATATGGCTTTTTTTGCTGCATAAATGCAACTGATGACGCTTTTCACAAAAAGATCATACAATGTACCTGTTTTTTTCTTTTTGTCCCACAGTACGAACAGTACCTAAATGTACCTGTTTCCATGTTTAAGATCAACAAAAAGGATACTCAAGATGCTCAGTTCAAAATATAACTAAATAAATAAATAACAAACAATCCACAACTATGGATAAAGGAAAGACAATAACCAAGGAGGGAAAAGCCAAATTCGAGCTTAGCGGGAATAAGGAAAATCCATCCGGTTCATAGTCAGCAATGTTGTAAGAGGCACCACTGTTGTAAACAGATTTATCAACGACCCAGAAAAGTATGAAAAAATCGCAAAGTAAGAGTAAAGAGCAAGGCAAAAACATCTCAGAAAAGGCGGGAGGTATTGAGAGCGGCTTCAAATTCAAGGCTCTCCACAAGTAGAGTTAAGGCAGAAACTGGAGTTACAGCTAACAAATCGACTGTTCATTTTTTTTTATTCATTTAAACGCATTTTTATTGATTCAATTCATTTTCCTTACATGCTAGACAAAAACTTGACTTACTGGCCCTCTTCGGGCGCTCTAAGCTAAACCTAACCAATTAGAAATAATGTCTTTCAAGTTAATACTACATTTTTATATTTTTATTTAAGTTACTATATAAAAACTAATAAAAATATGGACTTTTGAAACCAAAAAACTTAATGCCTGGCCTTTTCTGTGTATTTCTAGAACCATACCTAATAGCCTTAATAAAAACTAAACAACTAACTTATCTAAAATCTTAACCTATCTTAAATTGACATTATTAATATCTTACAATACCATAATAACACAATAATAATAAAAACTACCTTAAACATATATAAGCCAACCAAGGCTGACAGGACATGCTATCAAATTGCCTTGACTTCTACTCTTTGTCCACACACCAAAACTGTTTTTGTTGCCGTTTGACATCCGCTCTGTCGCGGTTTCAAATCACCCTACTAAGCTCGAGAGTCTCCGGTGAGCTACTTCCGACGTCTTGATCGTAGTTGACTCGCCCGTTCACGTGGAAAATTAACGGCACCGCCAAATTATCCTGGACCAGACTTTTTCTATCAAGATAGAAGAAAGTTTCATGGGGAATAAGGCCGCTAAGGCGCACAGTCTCGTGGTACATATCATTGGGGTAAAATGCCCCAAAGACCAAGTTGTTGTTTGAATGCATTGCTCTTGAAATGTGACTTCGAGTAAATTTTATCAGAAAGTTATCCACTCTGATCAAGTTGGCCCCGATGTACAGGACTTCATTACTATAGAATTTTTTGTACTCAGACACTGGAGTTCTATATAAATGGAGACAAGACCTAAGACATCATCTCTCGAAAGTTCGAATCTTTTCCAATAAGCTTGTTCCGGCATTGAACTAAACGGGACATCCAAAGACAAGGACAGGCCGAATGAGGGCCATGTAGCAGATCACCTTTGCATCGAGTTGACTGCTGTGAAACAGTTTCTTTGTCAAGGCAAACGCCGCTTTGGCTCGGGCTAGAACAGTATCTATATGTTTGTTTAAACAAAGATACTGATCTAGCCAGATCCCAGTGTCTGACAACACTTCGATTCGCCAGTGGCTGTCCGTTTTGTCCAACGATAGGGGACATTCGCTACTTCTCTCTTGTATTTCTAGAGGCCTCAGACAACGGAGTCGTGAATAGAATGGTCGCGCACTTTTGGAAATTGATCTTCAACTTCGTCATCGTCGCAATATCTCTGAATCTTTTCGAAGTCACGTTGCAAACTTTGAAAATTTCTCCTAATGGTTAAGAGAACAGGTTCTGCAGAAGCTGGATGAATCGTCGGCAATTCTTCATACCACAACAAATTAAAATACCGTACGCCAACTTCATCAGCAACAAAATTTTAGTTAATTAATTGGCTGGTAGAAAATAATATTGCATACAGCTCTTCAATGCTTAAAGTTGAACTATCATAGAACGACTTGATAAGATCAGCAGGGCATGAAGTACTCAGGCTACCACCATACCATCCGGACTTAAACTCAAGTGAGAATATATGGGGTGTTTTAAAATCAAGACTGGTGGGTAGAAATACTACTTTTAATCTGGATGCCGTCAAGAAATTAGCAGAAGAAGAATTCGCAAAAATTACCATCGCGGAGTGAAAAAGTAACTGCGATAAAGACAAAAGGACAGAAGACAATTATTTGGCATACGAACAGAATTGGAATACCTTCATCGAAAGAATTGTCATAGGACCCGGCGAATAGTTATCAAGTGAAATAGAAAGCTACGGCGAGGATGAGGATAATGACACCGGCGATGATAATGATAATAAATAAATATTTATATTATGAAAATACACATGCTTTAATTTTTTCAAACTTTCAATACCCATATTTTCAAGCGAAATCCATATTGGCAAAACATTTATTCTCCCTCTTAACACAATAACTGGGAACTATAGATCTTTAACCATTCATCGCTCAAATTGTCGTTACCCACTTCACTAAAAGAATAATGAATGAATAATGTGCGGAGTAAGCACATTCTCTCTATACTCATTTTTCATATTTTTCACATTTGGCAACAGCAGCTCCTTATTTTCAGTATACCTTGTCCACCAATCGTATTCAAGTAATGATCAGTCAGCGTTGAAAATTCACGCAGTAAATATCAAAAGGAGGCTCTATGCGATATTTTCTTCCAGAAAACATACGCGAACTTACTGCATACTCATTTGAAACGATCTAACAGAAGCTGAGCCTAAAGAGAACCACGAACATAAGATACACTGTATTATGCTTCCTATCTCACTTTCTCCCACGTTAAATCTTATGAATTTATATGTCTGTCATTTTTTACCGTCGCTTTTCCGTTTCATTGAGTTTTCTCTTCAAAAGAAAAATAAAAGCAGTTGAAATTAACACTCATCAACCGCATTTAGGTTGTTTTTTTTCAACCTTATTCTTGAATAGAACTGATGTGTAAGCATGGAAGGAAATATATTTTCATAAGTCCGCCTAGCTGTAAGTATTCGCAGACGACGTTGATATTAAGACTCCCACGCAACGTGCTGCCAGAAAGGTTATGTGGCAATTGAACAAATGAAAAAAAAAACAGATAGTCCATCGCCGCACGCTCTTGGAGCTGTATAAAGATGTGGCTTAAAAACGATTCCTTATGGACTGAAATGGGATAATCGGGTCCAAAGAAAGCTTAGTCAAAAAAGCAGATTTTTGTGATTTGAAAGAGATTATTTTCATTGATTATCTTCAGAAGAGTGATGAGGTCAAGGAAAAACCGGCCCCATTGGTGCGATAAATAAAATTGTGTTTTATCGAGAAATTTTTCTAAATTTGAAGAGTCGATTTTGAGTCTTTTTTTTTTTTAATTATTTGCTCGCTCTTCAAGAGGATATTAGGACTCTTATAATGCGTGTAGCACAGAGCGAGCGGAAGAATTAGGAGAAGAATGTGTAGTGGTTTGAGAAACTCAGGTGTAATTGGTTTCAACTCACTTCCGTGGGTGGAGCCCGAAACGGGACGGAGGATTTTGATATCGACCTATTAACTTTAACCTAATTCACAGGAATTTGTTCGACATTCAACAACTTTGAAAGTTTGGAAGATTTAGCTTAGACACCCCCGCTGTCAGTGTTATGCCTTCACAGCAGAGCCATCTACACACAATCTACACAACCAGAGCTATTTTGAAAACACGAATTAGGAACTAAGCCGATATAACAACCACAACAACAAAGCCACCCATTAGTCAGACTTCTATCACTGGTCGACCAATCCAGTGGTAGTGCCATTAACTTGATCCCAATGGCAAATGGTGACTGGACCAGATTCGAAAAACTAGACCACTACTCTAGGAATCGAACATGGGACCTATCAATTGAATCAATTGAAAGGCAGGCGCTCTACCAACTCCGCCACCCAGTCTTTGAAGAAGCTCAATGATTTCACTTTCAACAGGCCTTTTCAAAATTGTATTTTATTTTATAGTTTGGTAATTCTGAGACTATCATCGTGACACGATATTAGAAAATAGCTAGGTAGCTGTTACCAGTAATTGTTACAACTTTGCCTCTAACACCCTCAAACAATGTGGGCCTAGTGATGCTATCATAAAGTTTTCCATTTCATATTTGATTTTAGAAGTCGTTAAGCCCTTTCAAAAAAAGGGTTAAAAAACTAGCTCTGAACTATGCAATCAAGAAGGGAGTCGGTTAATCAAAGCGCAACGCGTTAAGATTGTTTTATTGAAGTTACAACTCTGTAACAAGTGTGAGAAGAATTTGCACACATTGAATGTTGGAGCAGCGAAAAGTTTATGCTTGTTTCTTCTCTGATTAGGTACATTATCAACTCTTTGGATGTGTTCACAAACAGTTGGCGGCGTAATAAGGCCTTAATTTTTGTTTTGAAACTCTGAAAGTCTTTGGTTTTAACAAGACAGTACATTTTGCCACACATCGCGTGCTACGAAGAATAATTTTGGTGAAAAAGTTCAGAGGTCGAATAAGTTCGTTTTGGTGACGCTAACTGGTCTTCAATATCATTTGATTAAACTTTGTTAAACATAAAGTGGAATATAATTGAATTAATATTCTAACAAAATAAAAAATGACATAATAGACTCCTGTATCGCCAAATGCCTGTCAGCGCCGTCATAATGTTGCGTAGACGTCCGGACAACCTGCATCAGCAAGGCTTGCCTAACGGAATCTCCATACACGCTGTAAATTGCCTGTTGCACCTTTATTGCTATGAAAACTTTTTTTTCAATAGAAAATAAAACAAACTATGCCGAAAAAGAACTTTCTTATCCTCTTATTTAAAAAAAAATTTAAAGCACTTAAAACACGTCTAATTAAAACAAATTCTCTTTTGCAACAAAATTTTCTTAGCGCTATAGACAGACGTTTTTCTGATGTATAAAATGCTACTTCCTCAAAACACCTGTAGAGCTTATTTTTATATAATATAGATAGATAGATAGATCTTTATTGAAGCGTAAACTAATATTCTTTTACAAAAGATTTAACTATTGCACATTGCTACCTTACAACTGAAATATTAATAAAAAAACTTTGCACAATAAAATATCACAGATCTAAATTTAACTTGGAAAGAAAAGCTATTTGAAAAAAACTTTCATACATATACGGTGGTGGCAAACAATACTTGATTGCAAGATTATTTATCACATAATTTAAATAAATAAGCGGTTGACACATTATGTTATAAATAAATAAATAAATAATAAAAAAATTAAATAAATATTAAATAAATAATAAGGAAATAGAATAAAAGAAAAAAATCAATGAATATATGGATGAATAAATAAATAAATATGTTAATAAATAAATAAAAAACTAAATAAGTTAAGTATATAAATACACATTTAAATAAATTTGTTACGAAAAATAATTTAACAAAGAGGACTAGAAATCAAATAAAAATAAAAATAATTAATACGTATATGGTAACTTTTATTAATTTAAATTAATCCTGAAATCAAGTGATTGTCAGAAGAACTACATGACCAAGCATAGCGTTATTCAGTCTATCAGGTACTTTGTCTAAACAAGCGATCAAATGCAGCTCGTCAGTTCCAAAAAAAACAAGGTAAATACAAAATCATTTTCAAAAGCTTGTTTTGCATTACTTGCAGTTTTCGTATATGACTTTTTGCGCAATTACCCCACACAGGGGACCCATAGAAGAGAATGGATAGGAATATAGATTTGAAAATCATTAGTTTATCGTCAATGCTTAATTTAAACTTTCGATTAATGAGAGGGTAAAGTATTATTTATTACTGAATTAATTGTCCTGATAGTTTCAAAGGTAAATGTTTTGTCCAGTATGTTGCTTGGCAGAAAACAGGCTTTTCTTTTCTTAGTAAAAAAGACAGCCTGAGTCTTTGAAGCATTGATTTTAATCTTCCAACTATTGAAATAAATTTGAATTGTGTTTAAAGCAGATTGCAAGTAAAAATTTCATACAGGGTGGGTGAAAGAACCGCACCCTGAGGTGCCCTGGCCTCAGCTAAGAATGCATTCGAGTACCAGTTGCCCAAGGAAACCTTAAAGGATCTGTCTGACATAAAGGACTGAATTATCTTGACTGATTACATGGGGAATCCAAGGCTGAAGAACTTATGCAGTAGACCTTTGTGCCAAAGAGTATCAAAAGCTTTTTCTACGTCGAGAACGACCATACCTGTGCTTCGTCGCTGGGTTATGCGATGTATTTGGTGCACTGTGGAATGAAATGGTCTAAAACCAAACTGTTCCGCGGGTAGTACATCGTTGTGATAAAATATTTAAACAATTACAAAAAACAAAACTTTGAGGATGTTACGTTTTGTTTTAAATCACGTAAGAAAGCATCACCCTGTAATACTGCGTATTTTTCCACGTCTATTATTATCATTCAAACACTTCAGCTAGTAAAGGACATTAAAATAACCATATAAATAAAGCTTCAAATAAACAACCAAAATGGGACACAGTCGTGCAACTAGTGAGGCCATTATTGCTACAAAAACGGCCGCCGCACAATTTATCACGGGCTGTTTAAAATTTTCTGAAAGAATTTTTCAACCAGCAAACAGTTGACTATCTACCCCTAAGTCGCAAAATATACAAGAACATAAGTAAATGAGCATTTTCATCTTATTAGAATTCCGCCTGCCTCCCCTCGCTCGCATCATCATGATCTCGTCAACATTTTCATAAACACATCAATAACAAACAGCATTAGCCCCCGCACCCAGCTCACTATCGTCGTCATTTGCCGTTGTCACCCAATTATCCCGAATAAAAGATGTGCGTCACCACCTTCTCGCTGCTGCTTGCCATTCACAAACACTGCCAGAAGATTAAAATCCATTAAACACTTAATCTTCTAACGGGAGTTGAATAAATTCCACAAAATATCATAGAGTTTGGGGCTTAGATGACACGTACCGGTAAAAACACCAAAAAAGGGGTGCACCAACCAAGATAAACTTCCAAGTTTTCAACCCCCTCGAGCGCGTGTTTGCAAGCTGAAAATTTTAAACCGCGAGGTGTCATCGTGAATAACTAATTTTTCTCTCAGCGAAGCACAGCGCAGCGCAGCTTGTTTTATTCACATTTTCTGACGTCTGTCAAAAAACAAAAAAACATAAAAACTCTACTCAATGGAAACCAATACGATTTCGCGGTAATTTAAACTCCATAATGGATTAGAGTTTCGAAATCTAAAATGTTCCCCCTGTTAGAAAAGAAACGAAATAGAAATATGTTTCCCCCGTTAACGTAGGCATTAGACGAGGTTTATCCAGGCCCGGTTGCTACAATATAATTGGCGAAAAGCCCCCTCAGGTGGTGCGCAATTGAATGATAGGCGCCCTTGGTTCTTTCAGGGATAAATTCCACAAAAGGACTTATACAATACTCGTACTCGTTGTCGTATAGGGAAAAGAAAATAACATGTAAGCAGATCAATTTCAGAAATTACCTGGCAATTTGAAGGGTAAGCCTCCCATAAGTGGATCCGGACCGAAGCGCTGCGGGCCAAATGCAAACGGATGGAATCCCTGGTGACGCACCTTTGACCTTGGCTCCCGGGGACCGTCTACGGTTACTTTGATGGCTTTGTTGTAGGTGGCCACTTGGATGGGGGACGATGATATCACGATGGTTAGACTAAAGCTCTTCCCTGTAAAATGCATTTCAAAATGTTGGAGTGTTTTAATTAGCGGATCATTGTTAATGTATGATGGTAAGGGATGATGGAGGGGGGGAGGGGTTTGGTTTGGGGATGCCATTAGAATGTAATTAAGTCATCGAGGAAGAAAGGCATTCAATAGATAGATGTTATGAAATTAAGATACAAATCACCCCGAAAGCAAAAAGGGTTGTAGTGGTGCAATTCACTGCGAGCGCATTCTGATGACCACTGATTTAGGATTCGATGGATGTGACTTCGGGTACAGTGGAAGAGGCAAGAAAGAATTTAATGAAAGATCGTAATCGAAATACCAGTATCCAGGGTATCCCGAAAACACTCACTATTTTTAGGATAATATTAGTTAAACAGGTTCCTCCATTCTTGGCTCTTTTTACAAAACTTTAAAATGTTTATAGTTATAGCAAAATGATGACACAATCCTACAAAATTGCACTTGTAGGCCTATCAACTGATGGCAAAAAAAAAATACTGCGAACTGAGCGAACGCAAATAAGTTGATAGCAACTTCTTTGTCCTCATTCGGACTACACAAATGAGTAATCGGAAGCCCCAAAACACAGTCTGACTGATAGGGGTAGTCATAATCCCTTGAAAGTGAGAAAATTATAATAAACGTTTTGTCAAGAACTTCGGCCAATAAGTTTTGGCTCTATTGTCGGATGTTCCCTGAGAGAGTATCCAGATTCTGTATCTTGTTCTTTTATACCATTGACTTAAAAAAAACCGCACAAAAATTTCATTGACGCGCCAGAGGTGTAAAAGGACGCTTTTTTGGAATATTTTCTCAAATTTCTTTTTTTATTTGAAAGTACAATCCTTCCGGTAAATAATGGAAAATAATTTCATTCAAATGGCTGCCTCGGCTGGCTATGCAGTAGCCTACACGATCGGTCCAATTTTTAAGCACATTGTCGATTGTGTGCAGCTGTATTTCACCAATGGCTTCACGAATATTGTCCTGTAAAGCGTCAATTGTCTCTGGTTTGTCGGCGTAACACTTATTTTTGAGAGCACCCCACAAATAAGAGTCCAACGGTGTCAAATCCCAGCAACGAGGTGGCCAAACGACATCAGCTCTGCGGCTGATAATGCGATCTCCAAAAACAGGGCGCAAAACATCGAGTGTAGCTTCGGCTGTGTGGCATGTAGCGGCGTCCTATTGAAACCAAATATTGCCAATATCCTCCTCTTCAATTTATGTGAACAAAAATTCGTTCAAAATGGCCTGACAACGATCGCCATTGACTGTAACGGCCACTCCTTGCTCATTTTCGAAGAAAAATGGCCCAATTATACCTCTGGACTAAAATCCGCACCAAACACTGACTCGTTTTGGGTGCATCGGCTTTTCAATGTATGCGTGCAGGTTTTCTGTGCCCCAAATGCGACAATTTTGCTTGTTTACATACCCGCCAAGATCAAAATGAGCTTCATCTGAAAAGATCATTTTTTTTTTGGCAAAATCGGCATCTTCTGTAAGTCGATCGCAGGCCCACTTAGCGAAGCGAAAGCGCATGGGATGGTCAGTTGGCTTCAACTCCTGAACCAATTGGACTTTGTATGGCGTCATACCAAGGTCTTTATGCAAAATTCGTCTCAATGATGTCTCCGAAATGTTCAATTGTTGAGAACGACGGTGCATTGATGTTGATGGCGCTTCACTCACACTTTCTGCCACAGCAGCAATATTCTCGGGTATACGCACTGTTTTTGGCTTTTCACGCTTTGGTTTATCGATGAGGATGCCAGTTTCTTTCACTTTTTTCACAAGATAACGAACAAACGGAGCTGACGTTGCATCCCTTCTTCTAAAATCCGTACGCAATTTTCGCACACATTCTGCAACATTACCATGATTTTAAAGTAATGTCGCAATATTTCCCAGCGTTGTTCAAGCGTATACACAACCATATTCGTTCAGCGGAAGGATAAAACTAATTATCTGTCAAATCAGTCATGAGCTAAGTGTTACCATTCACGAAATAAGCACAAGTTAAAAAAAAAACGTTAGATGGCGGACCCTTTATTTGGATGCAAAAAGACTGCGAATTAAAAATACTTTAATCTCAATCATTTTCGGCAATCAATTGAATTCGCGTAAGTCTGCGGTGAATAAATAATTTTCAATGAAGTCATTAGTGAATTCACTTTTAATCGATTGCTGTCAGTGAATTTAATTCAAATTGTTTGAATTCAAGTTGATTAACTTCAACATTGTGTGGGGTTTTCAATAAGTATATTGTTCCTCATTTTTTCAGCGAGCCCATGAAAGGGATAAGAGTGATCACAACCTTCACACTCTGTTGCATCCATATGTGCCCTATTGGCCTATGAAGTCCACCGATTTGAAAGTTTTACAATGAGTATAACTAGAAAGATATAATGATCGGAAATGAGATTTCTGGTAAAATATTAAACAGTCATTTCTCATGGGCGTTTATTGTGTATTGATTAATAAAGTTTGTTGTATGAATAGGGTCATCAAACATCTGATCGAAGTACATACATTTTCGAGGTCAGTTATTGCTAAATAAACTGCAACCGAAAACTTGTATCGCAACAAATTTAATTTACTTGGTACGCTTTGCCAAGAAATTCTTCTCGGCTACTTCAAGCTGCATTCTAATGATATCATCAGCATATATTATAATGTTCCCCCGCTATCCAAAGGGATTCAAATTAATTCTATTGATTTCAGTGACTTCAGTTGATTTAATGTGAATTATCTGCGGACTTCATCTAACATCAAGTGAATTCAGTTATTTAATTCAAAACAATAGAATAATTGGTTAAAACTGGATGCGCCATATGCTGACCATATGAATCGTCATGAAACTTTGCAAACTTAATAACCTCAAAGCGCAAAAAAAATGTCTTCCATTTTTCATAAAGAACCCAACCACCCCTATCGGTATCATTGTTACTTTTTTCTATGCTCAACACTATATGAAACCTGAAAAACCCCTTTTTCTTCCTTTAATAAGAAAAATTCCTCCGGACCCGATTTCAGTTTGGATATTTCAACAACCAGGCTAATACTCCTTTCTCCGGTCTTTGTGAGTCTCTTTATCATAAATATCTTAATCGAAAGCAACCCAGTCTTATTTCCGGTAGTTACCAGTTAAATCGATTTATAAACTTAAAACGTAAGACTGATTGTTGCCCAGTTACCTCAAAGCTCTCGGACACATCTTCTCAAGACCCTAAAGTTAATGTCTTCGCGCATTTCTCAGTCAATCGTTAGTTCTCAGTCAATCGTTTATTAACCATGTACTTTGTCCCGATTCTAAATTCATATTTCTCTTACCTCAGAAAGTGCTCAGAAACATTCCTAGTTTCAATCCATATTCATTAAAAGCTTAAAGGACGATTATTAAAAGGGTCCCGATGGACTTTCGGCATTAGTTCTAAAAAGATGCGCCAACGAATTATCTTCTCTTAACACAATCTGTCTCCCCTAAATTATGGAAGGCCGCTTTATTCATCCCAGTCCAAAAAATGCCCGAAAAGACGACATTTCAAATTACCGTCCCATAGCTAGACTCTCTTCTATCCCCAAACTCTACGACTCTCTGTGTTTTCACTGTTCATCAGTAATTTTACCGAATTCGTATCCAAAACTCTGCAAGCTCTGCAACAAGGGAAGGAAATGAATGGAAAAACGACTGAATTCGGCTTTTGCTAAAATTTCTCATCAAATCATTTACTTTAAATTTGACGGCCTTTAGATTTTCCTCGTCCTTCATTGGTTGGATGAAACCTAGCTTAGAAAATCGACAATATCAACTTCTTTGTAGATCCGTAGTGTCCAGCCATATAATTGCTACGTCAAGTGTTCCTCAAGGTAGCCACTTAAGACCCATCACGTTGGGTGCGTCCTTAAGGACACTGATTTTTATATTAACGCCAACGATATGAGAATCTCTAAACACATTTCTTCTTCCATCGTTCTTTTTTTACTGCAAAAACGACTTGAATCGGTTCTTATTTTAACAAATGCCGATGTATAACTTATTCTCTCAAGCGTCTAACACAACCTTCTCGAAAATATTTCTTCAACGGTTCGTGTACCACAAGTCGATTCGATATGCAATCTTGGTGTCCTTTGCGAAAGATAGCTCAATTTTCGATCGCACAACAGAGCCAACACTTCCCTTTATGCCATCTTTGCTCGTCCACTTCTTGAATACGCCTGCCAGGTGTTGTCACCTAATTAATTGGTGCACACTTATTAAGGAACGAAGCAGTCTAATGCAGGTTCATACGTTTTGCTTTACGCGGCGTAGCTTGGGTTGTCAACAGTGAAGGATTTGCCAGCAGGCTGAGAAGGCTTGAGCCTAGGGCGGCAGATTTGGGGACCGGTTTTTTTTGTTTTGCTACCTAATAGAAATCAAAAGGGTACGATATTTGCATGACGATTTTCTGATGTCTCACAGATACAAGTCTTCAAGAAATTTTGCTGTCTGGTATGTACAATGGTTTACAGGCTAAAATTAAAATTCAAGCACCGTTTGCATTTTTCTTTCCTTAATCTGCCCACTCTTTAAATTAAGTGGCAACTGCGATAGCTAAATCTTGTGCAGAAGCTTCTCGATTCTTCCTGTTGCTTCAAGTAATATAATTTTTTTTTTTCAAGTTCGACACAACGCTGGAAGATATTGATGACTGAAGTGGAAAACGTCAAGAGAGTGAACCTCACACGTTGGTAAGCTAGAGAGGATGCATGCAGAAGTTCGAGACATTCGTGGCACGAAGTTATCAAAGCTTTGGAAACAATCAGGAATGATTGCACCGAAAAGCCTGTCACACATAACAAAGCAACAGGAATTCTTAAAAATTAAAAAAAAACAACTGAAAACGGCGTTAATGGTTGTTGTGTGGAATGTTTATTTTAAATTTTGAAATATAGGCTTCTAGACCAAAGAGAAAACTTTTAGTAGTTCGAAGAAATGGCAATGGAATAAAGTGCGTCGAAGGAGTACACAAAAGACCTGTGAAAAAGACAACCAGAAAGAAAAAAAATGCTGATGAAACTCCCGATAAAGAAATGAGTATGACCGCGAGTGTTACTTTCAGAGATAATACATTCCTCGTCATCATTGACAGACTCGTATCCGAATTAGAAAAAAGGAAGAAAGCGTGCGACAATTTTAATGAAAAATTTTCATTTCTGACCAAAATGAGCGAATTGTCACCATCAACCCTTACAAAAAAGGCTCTATCCGTAGAATAAGTATATCCTGGGTAAGAAGTAACAGCCGGGTGGCGAAGTTGGTAGAGCGCCTGCCTTTCAATTGATTCAATTGATAGGTCCCAGGTTCGATTCCTAGAGGAGTGGTCTAGTTTTGGGATCAAGTTAATGGCACTATCACTGGGTTGGTCGACCAGTGATAGCAGTCTGACTAATGGGTGGCGTTATTGTAGTGGTTGTTGTATCGGCTTAGTTCCTTGTTCGTGTTTTCAAAATAGCTGTTTGTGTAGATTGTGTGTAGATGGCTCTGCTGTGAAGGCATAACCCTGACAGCGGGGTGTTTAAGCTAAATCTTCCAAACTTTCAAAGTTCATAGATCATAACTAATGTAGAATAAAATCCTGCGAATTAGGTTAAAGAAGTGAGTTGAAACCAATTACACCTGAGTTTCTCAAACCACTACAAAATCTTTCATTCTTCTCCTTATTCTTCCGCTCGCTCTGTGCTACACGCATTATAAGAGTCTTAATATCCTCTTGAAGAGCGAGCAAATAATTGATAAAAAAAAAATCCTAATGATAAAGAGACTGAGTTAGTTCAAGAATGCATACATTTTCGAAGCCACATATCTTCACAAAGCATTTTGGTTAAACCCGCTTCTTCATCATTAGAGAGTCTATCTTCGTTTCTGCGGAAACAGAGTTTGCATAACATTTATCCGAACTTGGACGAATTGTGAGAGAAGCTTCTCTTATTTGAAAAGAGTGAAAAATTATCTTAGATCGACCTTGAGCTCGTACATGACTGAGCTTTAATTAGCTCAACAAGTTTTTTACGTGTAATTTCAACGAAATTTTTGGATTGTAAAAATAATGTAGGAGATGACAATTGTATTGTAGAGACAAGTGCGACAGAACTTTATAGCCGATACCTTGAAAATTTGTAAATTTGCAACTGGTTGTCAAGATTGCTGCGCTCCGCTAATAGTTCTATTCATTTCCATTTCTCTAAATCCTCCCTCAAAAACTTCCCTAACACTCCGGTCAACTTTCCACACTCCTTCTAATATCCTTTTTGTTAGAGCTCGCTTTTTGTACGTTTTATATTATTTTAAGCTAAGTGAACAGTCCGGGGTTACCCCGGGTATTAATCTTTTAAAAGGATGGTGACTTAGGGTTTTTCAATCACAGTATTTTTGAGCAAAATGACTTCAAGTCTGCTGCGCGAGCTATGCATTCGATATGTGTCCTACAGTCTCAATTCATCAATTTGTGGCAGTATAATTTCATTGATCATTGTCTTTGCTCACCAATCAATCACAGTAATAATTGTATAACCTACAACTCCGAGGCAGCTGTTCGTGAATGAGACGTGGATGTATATCAACTTCTGACAGAAAAAAATACTGTGCATTTTCAGCGATAGCAAATTTTTCATCCTTAGTCGGGTTTTACTTATGCCAAAAGAAGCCGAATAACTTAACCTTTTACTCGCTCCGTGTATTAAAAGGGTACTCACACTCTCTTGAGTGCCTCCTCAAACAGCTTCCATGTCAAGAGCTTTAAATTCAAGACGCTTAATAAGATAAAGTATCTTGTCTATTGATTGCTGACTTGTTTGCAATACTGTCTCTGTACCAGCTATCAAAGATTGCAATCCCAAATATGCCGACGATTTCAACACACAACCGAGAGATTAGTTTCAAACACATTCCAATCCCCCATGGAACCAATGACGATAGCCATCAAAAAACGAGATCATGTCCTGTGAACAAGGCAATTATCATTCCGCATACAGCCCACATCCAACTCATTCTGCGACAAGCCGAAGATAGAGTTCGATTAAGGTGATGCATGGTGGCTTAACGACCACGATAACGATGACGATTTGACACCAATAAATGTTCCGATTCGAGTTGGCCCCAAACCTCCGCCCTAAAGAAACCTTGCCAGTGGTAAATTCTTCCTTCCTGAGTGCTGTTGTTTGCCCAAAGTTAGTCAGAAAATTATCAACACAACACACACATGAAAGGTGACATGGTGCACTCCGACTCTGGCCCATAGCCATGAGGATGACTATCACGCTGACAACTACATGAGCCTACACCAGCAAACATGCAAAAGAACATGGGAGAGGAAATGTCTTATTACCAGAAGCACGATGCTACCCATGCTTGTAATTCGTATGCAGATACAGCACCCGGCTCCGGCTTGTGCAAGGGACACAAAACAACTTCCGAAGCAGTAATGAGTTTAATGAATGAGCTCCGGAGCCTGGAAAGAGAGAGCTGCTCCAACTGCATGCTGCTAGTTGTTTGGATGACATCTTTGCACGGAGAGGGCTTCGGTTCGGCAATCGTGATATTACAATCTAACATACTTGCCATTGTCCACGTTGTGCTTCGTATTTCGTGTGTTTGTACCTTTGTGTATCCCCAATCCCCAAAAACACACATCTGGTGGTGCATGCGGCTGATTTTCTAGTCGTTTGCTGTGTTTGGCAAGGTGCCTTGACAAGTAATTAATAAGGGAATCGAAATTTGTTTACACATCTGCCCGATTATTTCGCATTAATAACACCCTCATGATGATAATGCCTTTTCAGTTTAGGGGAAGATGCGATGTGATTACACCACCCTCAAAAGCGGTAGGTGATGATGACTGGCTTACGTATGTGTCTTGCAGAGGATTTAATGCTCCGCATACACACCTTCGTTTCGGTGGCTCAGCGTAAATGTTTACAATTGCCAACTGAAACACAAATATTTGGAGCCACATCTGGATTGTTGCGTTAATGCAAATGCCAAATGGAATGCCTTTAACGTGTCTGCTAAAGCTGACACATTGCTCGACTAACAAAACAAAAGAACGATAAGCTATTGATTTGGTTTGTGGACTTCTTAAAAAGATTCGCACAGCACAGCACATTCTTCGTATTTGGAGTACCGGCGTCGAAGTGCGTTCTTCGCAACCAAATGACCACAGTCTTTTTCCGAGAGTCTGACCTAAGGGGGCAAGATGGAAGTATTGATCTTAAGGCGAACAAATCCACGCACGTTCGCCTGCTCATTTAAGGTCCCTCACTTTAAAGGTCTCAGTTGTTGTTGCCCGGGGTTTAATAAAACCAATATGGGAACGAGTTCTCTATCCCAGAGGATTCCTGGATCACATATCGAATCAACTAAGGGAATAGATTTATCGCTGAGGAAGTAAGTTCGGGGGGTAGGGGAAAACGTTTACGTGAATAAGTTGTTGCTTTTCATTTAGAGACATTCAGCTCTAGGTGATTTTTTTTTGCACCAAATATAAAAGCTATTCAAATCAGTTTGCAGGTCGATTCGATCTTTGAGGGATGAAATGTGTTTGTAAATTCTCATATCATCGGCACAGATCAGAGTTAACCAATATCTGTTCAACATCGTTTATAGTAAGTATGAAGATTATAGGACCTAAGTGGCTTCCTTGGGGAACGCCTAAGGTAGCAATAAAGGGGTTGGACTGTGACGATCGAAAAAGAACCCTTTATTGTCGATTTTGAAGATATGATTTAATCCAGTCGACGAAGGCGGATGAGAATCCTTGGGCCTTAAGCTTAAAGCAGATAATTCGATGAGAAATTTTATCAAAGGCTTTGCTAAAGTCTGTGCAGATAGCGTCGGCTTCTTTACCATCTTGCATAGCCTGTAATGCTTTAGAAGTAAATTCAATGAGGTTCGTGACAGTATCATAGATCTACCCTTAATAAATCCGTGTTGCTTTGTGGACAAAATGGATTTACAGTGAAAGTAAATTGAGTCATAGACTATAGTTTTGAAGAGTTTGGGAATTGAAGAGAGATTAGCAATCGGGCGATAATTTGAAATTTCGTCTTTACGTCCCTTCTTAAGGACGGGGATAATAAATGTATCCTTCCATACTTTGGGAAAGGTGGCTTGAGCTAACGAAAGTTGAAAGATAGTCGTAAGGGTTGAGATAAAGCGTTAACGCATTTTTTTTAAGGACAATTGGTGGTATGCCATCTGGTCCTGGGGAGTAGTCGTCCTTTAGGTTTTTAATTTTATTGACGACGTTATATTCAAAGTCGAAAAAGACGTTTGTGGGCAGTTATTGAGAAAGGAGAAATAATTTTCATCAGGGTGTAGCTTGTGTTTAGTGATCGATTGACTGAAAAAGCTTGCAAAGAGGTTTGCAACAGCATAGGAAACAGGGGAAGATTTTCTTTTGGTATTCATGAATTTGTAGTAATGTTGGACATGGTATGAGAACGCAGGTAATAGAGCCATAATTTATTTTATAATATTATTTCTCTGTAAAAAAAGTCGACAGCATTGTCAGTTGTTGGGTTCGTGTTGTTTTTAAAGAAAATGTTCATGTCTAATTTTTTGAGAAGGTAATTTAGTTTTGGAAAGTTTTCCTTTCGAAAATTGAAGTGTTTAGAGGACTCTAAAATATTGAGTGTGTTATCAGAAACGACAGCGAAATTAAGATGGAGAGCGGGTGGTAGCGGTCCAAAACAGAGAGAAGATGGGTGCTCTGAGTAACAATTAAATTTTCAGGATCGGAACAAAATATAAGATTTAATTGTCTGTTAAGATTATCTAGGACAGAACTAATTTCGAACAGAACTGAGTCAGAGTCTGAGTCGATCAGTTAGGAGTTTTTCTTTTTTTTTTCTTGCAGCTGATCTGAAAGGTCATTGTGGTTCACCATAAAAAAAAACTTTATGAACAAGATTCTCGACAATGGTTCTTATTTACATCATTTTGAGCTTATTTTTTGGTCATCAAGGTAGACCTTGAAAAATGACAGCCTTGAATTCTCTTTTCAATATTGTCCCCGTCAAGAGTAGACATCGTTTTTGTAGATAAGAAAAGTTCACACTTGCCAATGAGTTGTTCAGCAATAATTTCATTGCTAGCAGAATTACCGCCGTCAATCATATTCTGGATTCTATAGGCCTTTCCACGAGTTTATTGAATTATATCAACGCAGTTATCCTCAGTGATTTAAAAACTCAAAAGGCTCCGAGCTTCGACGGGGTAAGAAATGTGTACCTCAAGAATCTTCGAAATATCGGGATAAGTTACTAACAAAAATTATTTAACGAGCCTTAAGATTGGATATTTTCCCAGTGCAAGCCTGGCAAGCCTGGCAAGGAAGCTACTTCTCCCTCTAATTACAGGTCCATTCGCTTACTAAGTTCGTTAAACAACTTTTACTTTGTTTATTCTTTCCAAAAAAAACATTCCACACAACAACCATCAACGACGTTTTCAGTTTTTTTGTTAATTTTAAAAGAATTCCTGTTGCTTCGTTTCTTGTGTCAGGCTTTTCGGTGCAATCATTCCTGATTGTTGCCAAAACTTTCATAACTTCGTGCCACGAATGTATCAAACTTCTGCATGCATCCTCTCTAGCTTACCAACGTGTGAGGTTCACTCTCTTGACTGTTTCGCCTTCTCCGACTTCAGTCATCAATATCTTGTTGTTAGCATTGTGTCGAACTTGAAAAATAAAAAAACGTATATTTCTTGAAGCAACAGGAAGAATCGACAAGCTTCTGTGCAAGATTCAGCAGTCGCAGTTGCCACTAAATTTAGAGAGTACGCAGAGCAAGGAACGAAAAAAGGAAACGGTGCTTGACTTTGAATTTTAGCCTGTAAACCATTGTATACGGCAGAAATTTTTGCGTCATTGTCATACGACAGCAATATTTGTTGCGGACTTCTTTCTCTGAGACATCAGAAAATCGTCATGCAGAAATTTTTTTGATTTCTATTAGGCAGCAAAAAACAAAAAAAAATCGGTCCCCAAATTTGGCGCCCCGAAAATCTGCCGCCCTAAGCCCAAGCCTTCTCAGCCTGCTGGTAAGTCCGCCACTGCGCCGGTGCGGCTTTCCACAACAAAAGATACACTGATTCGTGCACACTTTCTCGAACTGCAATGATCTTACCATGAGTGATGTGGATGAGATTTGTGCGTTTATTTCAATCGTCTCAAGCTTGGAAGAGCATAAAAAGAAAAAGGGCAAATGAGGCCAAGGGATGGTTTCTTAAGAGAAGAAAAGTTGAATTACTGGAAAAACTCAAAGAAAATTCGCCGGGAAATTTCAAAAATTTTCTCCGGATCGATACAGCAACTTTTCATCTTACGATTCCTCCCATCCGGACAAAGCCTCGGAGAAACTTCACCAGAGATTTTGGAACAAATAACCACTGAAAAAATTTTCTTTGTATTTATTAAACAAGGTTTCCCATGCTTCTTTTCTTTTTTTTTCCATGGTTTTAGATTCAATCAATTTTATATCCCCCGCTCGGCGTCTGACACCGAAAATCGGAATACGCGCTAGCCCACATCCAGCACACAATTGCGTACACCGAAACTTTCGCTAGGACATTGTTGTCCATTCTTAATTTAGCCCAAACCATTGAAGTCCACTCTCCTTTATTCACCCTCATGGAACCGTTTTATCCGATGGACAATTCTTTCTTTCGAAGATCCCTAATATGTATTCCACTGTCTTGCTTATTGTCCAATAGCCCGGAAAAGCAGGAACAGTAAAAAAAAAACTCCTCTGAAAAGGGAGAGAATTGGCTCCAAAGAAAGCAGGTTTCCCTCTGAAGGAGAGATCTTGGCGTACGTTCTTATGGATGCGCCTAAGCTAACTTTTATTGATTATTGTCAGAAGCGAAAACAAACCAATGTCGAGTATTGAACGGAATATTTACTTGCAAAGTTTGATTGAAGATATCAATAATATCATTAAGACAAGGCAGAGTTAACGAATCCGATTTCCCTATAGCCATTTCAGCACCACCACCCTTTGTATCGTTCCCCCCTCTAATCTTATAACCACTCCTAAACCGATCAACCTCACACGTCAGCTTTACTCGGCCAGACTAAAATCAATTACACGATGGTGCGCCTTCTGTTTGTCAACAGTACACAGCCAGTGCAACCTGTGTGCGCGGTGCCGCTGTGGCCACCAACCTATGGTTCCAACAAAACTCTGCGCTAACAGAAAGAGTCCATTAAAACAAGCCCACAGGAATGAATTCGAATTTACCTTGCAAGCTTTTTCACACAAAACAACAAAACTCTTTTCACTTTAACAAAGTCGAGCAAGAAAAAAAGGGGAACTCTCGTTGGCTACACAATCATAAATATCGTCCTAACTGTTTTGGGAATTTCGCTCCTTCAAAAGCGGACCCATGCCATTTTTCATCACAAATTCAACCCTTCTCCTGCTGTATCTGCATTCATTTAACGTTTCCCCCCCCGTACACACAGCTACAACACCAGAGCCCCGAAGCAATGGTCTTTTGTTTCAAATGTGTTGACATTAAGGATAACAATAAGCAGGAGGAAGAAAGCAAAAAAAAAAAAAGTGGAAACAGTCAACGCTAACTCCAAGGGTTGCGTCAACATCCCTGGAGCAACGGCGAAACACAATTTCGCATCAAGAGTCATGAATCAAACATGTAGGGTATCCAGCACCTTCCCCGCCTGCAGGATATCACAATTTCATTTCTTAAGGGTTCGAACAATACGCCACGGTTCCATTCAAAACCGGAAGGCCGCAAAAAATCACTTTAAACTCTTTTTTGTTGACGAAAATTCAAAGTCACCCGAAAAGGGGTGAAAATTATGACAGACTGTTGCATGCACACGGGCGTCACAGTGGAACGGTTGTCCAAACTCAATCCGCATTCGAAAACCAACCAAACCATAGACGACGGAACCAGAAAAGCAGCGTTGACACCTAACCCAGTCTAGAGTCAAAACCAGTGCCGTTGCCTGCGAAAAATGACGATGATATGAACCGCCCGGAGAAGTCATTTAAGCATTTGTCAGAACTGTCAACTACAATGGCACCCCATGAATTTCTTATGCGCTCCACATGCACAAACACACGTGCGTGTTCACTCAGTTGTGCGTAGACAAAGTCGGTTTTGGCAACGCTTGGTGCTTGCTGCTCTTACTGTTAGTTGCTTGGTCATCCCTAAAGCAACAAGGTCGAATGCTGGTCGAAACCAAGTTGGCTGGCTCCCCAATGAAAGCCCACATTGGTACCAGCACCTCACTAACAACAACATCAACTGCACATTAGTCATACAACGTGTAGCTACTACGTTGCATTCCGTCGCTGTTCGGCAAGGGAGCTAAGGGCGGTTTTAGTGCGTCGTCGGTCGCACCCCCACCGAGGACCATAAAGGCAAAACAATGCGAATTAAATTGCTGGCGCTTTTGCTTTCAATGCGAAGGATAATGGTGTAAAATTTTAAAGGGGGGAGATAATTGTTTTTGTTGTCGCCTTAGCACCCAATGATGTCAATGTGGCGCGTTTGGAATGGTTGCTGGTGTGAGAGCCATGCATATGCCCAACGAGGGGATGAAAGACTAAAACTGCGTCGCTTAATGGGATTCTTATTAAAGTTTTGTTGAAATTTAGGACGCTACCGTTAACGGCGGAAGTTACTCTTTGCAAAAGAGGGTAAAGGTTAATGGAGCCCCACTAATGAATTTGACGAAATAATTAAAAAACAAAAAGTAGCTGAAGAGACAGTTGGAAGGAGAGATAAAAATAAAATACAATGACCAGAATCCAGCAGGACCAGAAGCATCGGTTTCTCTTTTAAGAAACCTTTGATGAGATACTTTGAAATGGAAAGAAAGGTCGTTGGGCGAGTCGGCAATAGTTTTGGACTTCGTCGATTCAGAAGTTTGATTTTTGTTTTAACAGCTTTAATGAACCGAAGTCATAAGTAATTGGCATTAATTTGAAGTTCATGCCTCAACGCATCTTCCAGCTTGACTTTCTTACAGCTTTTAGGGACCCCAGTTATAATTATTTGGTTTTTATTTCATGATTTCGTGACGTGAATTTCGTGAAACGTGACTCCTGCGTGCGTTTTTAAAAAAAAATTCATGGCAGACAGACAGAGGGGCCACTAAATAATTCTATTGCGATAACGTTTTTTGTGAGATGCCGTACCTCAAACGGAGAAACTGAACCCTTTAAGATTCTTAACAGAGTCGGCATTTGGAGGTTGTACTGAGTCCTCATTCGGTTGAATGTGATCTCATAAGGCAATGGCCAAAAAGGAAGCTATCAAGCTTTCTAATGCTCTCTCTCTAGATTTCTCCAGTGGGCAATGTGTAGCTCGGTCAACCCTGTGGCCGTAGTCGAGCTTATGCCACAGAAAGGTTCCGGATCAGTGAACGCGGTTTTTGAACCAGCCCTGGCTAGCTCGTCCGCAATTTCATTTCTTTCGATTTCATGATGAACTGGCACCCATCCTAACCATTTCTTACGTTGGGCTAGGGATTATAAGGCATCGGAGCAGCTTTTGACAGCTTTTGAATTCCATAAGATTGTATGACAATACCTTACGAACTGCTTAGCTGTCTAAATATATGAGAATTCTGGCTCCTTTTTGGACTTTGCAAGGTTAACTTTGGCGCAGCATTTAATGGTTTGTAGCTCAGCCTGAAAAACACTTGGATGCTTTCCCATAGGCATAGAGATTTCAGTGTTGCGTCCATAGACACAGACACCTACTCCATTTACCAATTTTGAGCCATCAGAATACCAGATTAAGTTTCTGGGGTCGGGGGCAGGTGTGTTGCTCGACCAATGGTCACGGTTAGGAATATCTATCTCAAAGAGACGCCTTCATCCAATCTGGGATCGAGCAGAACATGTCTTTATCCATGATGAAATTGATTATTCCCTAGTGTCCCGTTTGGTCATCTGGTTTGCACTTCATTGCCAGTTGCATCTAGAGGGCATTTCTGGTGGAAATTTTTTTAATGAAAGTGTAAAGAGGAGACAGCCCAATGACAACTTCCAGTGCTGCCGTAGGGCAGGTGGTAATAGCACCAGTGATGGCCAAAGAAGCTATACGCTTGACTTTTTCTTGCTTCTGTGATGGACTTGCTGTATGAAGTTCGGTTCAGTTTCTTATCTAACATAACACCGGGATACTTGACTGCACTATAGTATTCCAGGGAGGTACCTTCAATTAAAGTTGGAGATAGATTCAGGTGCCTTCTTATTGCCTTCGCAAAGAGGGAACGGTTTTGCTAGGATTGCAGCATTCTAAGACTTTCAGTAATGCTGAATGCATAAAACTGGTGATTGTAGTTTTGCCTCTTATGACAAAAGCCTGATCATCAGCATAGCCTAATGTGACATAGCCAATCATAGCCATTGAGGCTCATCAGGAGGTTGTCTATGAGCAATGACGAGAGGAGAGGCGACAGAACACCTCCCTGAGGACAACCTCTCGTTGCAGTGACTGACTTTGACAGGCTTCCAAGCGAGGATCTTATCCATCTGCTAGTCAATTCATATATTCAATACCTATACTCCGAATTGCGTTCATAATGGAGTTGTTACTACTATAGTATTGTCAAAAGCACCCTCAATATCCAAGAAAGCTCACAGAGCATTTTCCTTAGAGTGAGAGATGTTCTCTGTTAGTAACAAATACAGACTGCCTTGTTCACTGTATCTTCAATATTTTTTCCCAGTAAAATACCCAGATATTTAGCTTCTTGTGAAAGTTTCAATTCTGTTCCATTCATTTTTGAAAGAACAAACTTCTCAAGGCCAAGGCCACTTCTGACAGCAGATAGATACTTTCCTGTGACATCGGCGTATGGTACCAAATTTATGCCCGTGGCTATGAGGGTTGTCAGGACCTTGTCGATCAGTATGATCTAAAATAAGGGTAAAATAATACCACCTTGGCAGTGCTGTCTTTGTGAGCTGTCTTCGAGAATCGATTTCCGTGATTCATACCTATTTATTCCACTCCTTCATTGTTTCCATTTATCCTTACCTCAACAATAGAGTGATCTTCACTACATCAAAAAATTGCACGTTCAGGAGTTGAAATTATGGGCATATGTGCTTATTTATGAAATCATCATTGGAACATCGAATATCATTGGACGACCACAATCGACAGTTCAGTGTTATTGAAAATTATGCAAAAAATAAAAGCTTTGACGTGGCTCCAGGAAGAGGTCGAAGAATGGGAAATAGAACGAAAGGCTGATCCAAAGTTAAGTGCTCCAAAGATAGCTGCTGACATCAATTCAAATCATGGATTATCCGTTAACCCCCAAACAATTCGCAATTCTTTGCATGCGAAGGGATATGGTCGTGTTAACGTTGAAAAGCGTATAACCTATGCAACTATGTACGTCACACAGCCAGATGATTTTTGAAAAAATGTGCTATTCGTTGACGAAAGTAAATTTAACGTTTTTGGGTTGGACGGTTGACAATTTGTTTGGAGAAATATCAATACTGCATTGCAGTTGAAAAATATGCAGCTAAAAGTGAAACGTGGAGGCGGAAATCTTGTGGTCTGGAGAGCTATGGAGGCAAATGGTGTATGGAATTTAGATTTTGCTGAGACAACGATGGACAAATTCAAGTATCTCCAAATTCTAAAAGATAATCTCAGAGCGAGCGCTTCCAGCTTTGGTTAACAGGACGTTTTAATGCTAGTACCAGACAACGATCCTAATGATCAAGACTGGTTAAAGAATGGCTTCTCTACAATGTTAAATCGCAGTTACGCCATCCTCCCCAATCCCCAGACCTCAATCCGATAGAGCATCTTTGGGATGTATTGGAAAAAAAAGGTCAGAGAATCGCAGATAACCAGCAAAAA
This sequence comes from Orthonevra nobilis, assembly GCA_963555765.1. NCBI lineage: Eukaryota > Metazoa > Arthropoda > Insecta > Diptera > Syrphidae > Orthonevra > Orthonevra nobilis. Next base: position 65,064,460 of record OY743224.1, read on the forward strand.
CCACTTCAATATCGTTATCATAGACGAATGGAATAAAATTTCGCCGGATGTTACGTCGAAACTAGTCCTTTCAATGAAGAATCGTTTAAAGGATGTAATAAGAGCGAAAGGATACCACACTCGGTACCAAGGATTTAATATATTCAGGTTAAAAATCAGTGTACGTGGACTTTTTTGATGTTTATTTTTCTGGCTTGTTAATTTTCCTTTTTATTATTTCCTTTCATGAAGTTTATTTTATTGAATTTAGTTTTGTTCTTAGTACTTGTATAATAAACAATATAAAAAGAGAAAAAAAAATGTCAAAAGTCCTTTTTTCCGAAAATACTTAAATTTTTCTTCTGAAGGGTCAGCTGTACGTGCAATTTTTTGATGTAGTGTAACTCGGCACTCGTATTTTTAATCTTCGACATTTTTCCAAAATAGTAAAACCAAAAAACTATTAAATTTCAAAGATAAATGTTTAATTCATGAGAAAAAAAAGTGGCAAAATTATTTGCACAAGTCCACCACACCGCTTTAAGGTTTAAAAAAAACTGATAAAAGTCCCCACCAATCACTGATCCTTCAATACAAGGAAATTTAAGAAGAGACGTACGGGCGAACGATTTATTAACAAAAAAAATAAGAGGATTTGAAAATATAAAAAACCGGTGGAAATAAATAAAAATAAATTTATATAGCTTCCAGTGAAAAAGTGACAAATGTTTCGAAAAACCTTGAAATCAATTTGACTAGAAGAATATTAAAGCACATGTGAAAGGAAAAGAATAATAATAAAAAAATGGTAATCCTGGAAAAAAATCTATCAATCGATAATTTAATAATTCAATAAAATACCTCATATTTGAAAAATATTCTTTGCATGGTGTTAACAGTTTGTTCCATATGAGGCACCAAAGGGCCGATATTCAAAACCTACAAGGCACTCAAATGAAAAGAATGGTTCAATACATTCTCACGAAATCGGTTAATTCGCAAGCGGGTGTAGAAGATAACCACGACCAGCCTCCTCAACCGATTCCATTCAAACAAGCTCGATCTCACATCGCGTAGTTCAGTCATTTCTTGTCGAGAAGAAACGTAGACGATTTATTTTTTTCCGCCGTGGTTTGTATCAAAAATGTGATCGATCGTGCTCGTGGGGATCATTTCAAGCAGTCAAAAATAACTGACAGTCAATAGCGAGTACTTCAGGAAAATGATTACCCATTTTTGACTCCCGATTTCAAAAACAATTGTCTAAGTGTTGGTAAAAATCTTACATACAAAATTGCCACAATAAAGTTTTTGTAAGGTCCGAAATTTTCGACTCTTTTATACCATTCTCTGAAATTCCTCAAGGAAACCCCTTAGGACCCATAATCTTTATTCTTACTATCATATTTAAAAAGACTCGATATGCGATCTTGGTGTCCTTTGATGTTCTCATAAAAAGAGTGTACTTTGCCGTAGGAATTGTTAAACGATGTTCAAATGAGTTTTCTAATCCTTTAGTCCCTATAAGTCACCTTTGGTAGCCCAGTTCTCGAACACGCCAGTCAAATGTTGTCGCTTATTACGGAGCACACTCACAAAAATCGGAGCAGTCCAATGTAGACTTTACGCGGCCAATGTAGACTTAAGTTTGACCAAAACAACTTGCCTCCTCATAAAAATCGGGAAAAATTAACCTTTTTTAAAATTAATCTTGTTAACCGACTACATGCAGACAGTCCGAGCTGTACAATTGGTCAACAAATTACCTCAAGCACAGGACCTTTGAATTTGCTAATGGTGTCATGGCACTCTTGTATGTTGTTGCTTGTATGTTCAATTTTTTAATTTCATTCCATGTCGTCCCAGTTCGTTTTCAAAACTCTTTTACGTCATAACTTTAGAACGGACTCAAAGCATCCAAAATAAATGTCATAACAGACCTCTGAACTTCTCAATCTAAATTTATAAAAATTGATTTCAAACATTTCGACGACACGACGTTGTTACGTCCCATCGCGTTCATTTCATCCTTTTATGAACTTTATATTTTCCAAGTTTATAAATATTTCAGTAAATAAAGTTCATTCCTTCCAGCCAAGCAGATTCCAATCCGCAATTTAGCCAGACGAGGCGAGGACGACAGCGAGAGAGAGAGAGAGAGAGAGAGATGGTTTTTATCGCTGCCACAATAGCAACCTGCGAATTGTCAAAGCTCATGCAAGCATGATTCGCAATCTAATTTCCTTGTCTTCCTGCCGTGCCAAAAACCAAAGTCATCTGTGTCCTTGTTGCCGTAGATACAACAGCAGTAGCAGGAGAGTTATGAATTTTTTAAATTCAACAAGGGTGAACGCAACTCGGAATTTAAGGGCAATAAATTTTAAGGGGGAAATTCCAGAAGAATCAATTGAATCCTGTTGTATCTAGGAGCATCAAGGACGAACGTACGTACATACGTATGGCTGCCTGGGTGATAAATGTGTCATGTGATGCGGATTTGTGAAGGCAACGGTTGAACAAATTGGAAATGCGGTGAGATTCAGAATATTTTGCGATATATTCTCTCAAAGCTGGTTGTCCAATGAAATGTAACAAGGACACATCGATATGTGATTGGATTCGGACTGCAATTCATCAATTCAATTTCTTCTTAAAGTTCTTAATTGAATTAAAAATCCTGCCTTCCTTTGTGCTTAATGAGTTCACATTTTAACAAGGCGCTTAAAATGGCGAAAAATCAATTTTGCCCGCTTTTCCAACGAGATAATTGTGTGTGCGCGCTACCCAGAAATCTGTCTTCTATTTGTTTTGTGCTTTTTAAGGATTTCAAAATTGTCCCCTTTGTATACGGGGAAGTATCCTGCCAGCGGCAGCGCTAAGAAGGCGAAAAACATTCAACCAGCACCTGTTTCTTGGTGTTCACTGCTATTAATTAAGCTTAACGAGGTTACTGCTCACCAACAGGGTTCATCTAACCCGAAACTTTACAGCGAAACACTCAGTCCCAACATCTACCGCACCGCGCGTCGCTATCATCCTCAAACTCCATCCAACGCCCCGCTATGCCACCCTTTGTATCGTCATTACCCTCGGCTCTGCGTTGGCTGTCTTTGCATTTAGATGAGTAGCTCGAGGGCATAATACTTAACCTCGGTGTGTATACTTAACAACAGTTTGCCACTGCTGTGTAACCCCTTTTTATTTTGAAAGCCTTTTCCTTTTCATAATAATAATTAGGGGGCCATTCGTGTAAGCACCCGTTGGGTTGTTGGGTGGGGGATGCCTGTACTACGTATTTTGTATCCTTTTTCGCTACTGTTACTTTGGTCTAATCGGTTAAAGTTTTTGCGCTGCGTTATCCATCTTTGGGTACAAGACACACACACAGTAACAGGCATATCCTGACAAAGTAAATAAATAAAGGATAAGGGAGCATCTTTTCGTTTATTACTCGAATATTCTGAAAGCATTTTCTGCTTCTGTTTTGTGTTGTTTTCAAAACGTTTTAATATATGACGTGGTATTAAATTCTCGAGAAAGAGCAAAAGGATTTGATGTGTAAGTGTGTGTGTGTGTTTGTGTTTGTGTATTTACCAACTATTTGGTTTTAGCTTATTTCGAAGGCGAACATTTTCTGTTTACAAGAGCAGAAAATGGAACGTGGCGGTTGTTCTTGAGATCTTCAATAGATGAGTATTAATTATCCTTGTTTGCTTGAATGCCGGTGGTAGAACACGAAGATGGGTGGTGTCCTTCGACCGATGTTGTTTACAAGTTTTTAATTGCTATTCATTTAAGGTTAGACTCGCGCGAGATGGTGCAACTTTTCACGAGCACTAATTTCGTTTTTCAAGTGGTATCCTTTTTAGATGAGCCTCCATATAGCTGGCGGTGACAATGGCGGCAAAGTTGAATTACAATCAAATGATAATGAAACAATTAAATTTTAATTTGATTGAGTAAAAGAGGAAAGCAGAACTGACAGATAAATGCCTGTTTGTATTCGACTTGAACACCTTGTTGATGGACTTTTGTTGGTTTTGCAATGATTATCCTAAATTGTTCTTCAGAGAAACTCCTTTCAAGCTTTTTAATTGACTTTTGTATGATATGATTTTAAACAAATTAGTATCTCGATAAAAAAATTAAATGGAAATGAAGAAATTTGAATTCAGAATTCGACATTTTGATATGCTTCGACGTTTCGAGATCCCCAGAATTGGATAACATGACATGAATAGAAAGAAGAGCGGAATCTGTGATGGCATAACAGTGGTAGCAGAGTGATGGTGAAATTTTTCACCAAGAATTGTACTCGCAAGTACACTGTGTTCAAAATCGACTTCTTTAAGTGAAATAAGAATTGAACACTGAAGATAAACAAAAAAAAAACTTTTTATTACTTTAACACAAAAAGTTCACAAAATCTGTCTATTCTCAAAAATAAAAAAAATGGTTTGGGTGCGAGTTTGCCTTAAACGTATTTGACATGAATGGGGTCGGTGACGTCTTTGCCAACCTAAATGGAGCAGCTTGAGTTCTCCATCGTCATCCTGCACAAACGGACGTGCTTGGATGGGACGCCAAACCTAGACATGGGTTCATTCATCTCGTCTCCGTGGATGAAACAGAAACTAAAACCAACCTTGAAATCGATGAAAAGGTGATGGGTGCATTTTTTTCAGTTCTGTCGAATTGTTAATATTAAGTCTATGGTGGACTTCTCTGGTCGACAGCACATGGACCTATCAGAGTGTTGACGAGCGTTTTCAAACGTTCACATAATACGGCAGGAAAGATGTGATAGACAATGTTGAGGAGATTGATGCGTCTGTAATTGGCTTTCTCCTTTCTTCAAGATTGGGTTAAACAATTCTGATATTCCATTCATCTTTGATGCTTTATTGTGTCATTGCCGCCGCAGTGAAAAGTTTGACAGCTTAAGTGGCTTTATTAGATTTAAGCTTACATATGTTATTTTTATCTTTACTTCGTCTATGTCGGGAAGACGCTGTTGCTTTGCGTCGTCTTCATCGAATGGTTCAGGCTGTGTGCCAGCGGAATTTTATTCATCGTTGCCGTTATACAGTCTACACAAGTAGTCCTTCTAGGTCCTTAGCATTGACTGCAATTCTACTATGATTTTGCTCGTTTTGGTTTGGAGTCTTTAACCCTGTGAAAATTGTTTTGTTTTATTTGTTGTAGAAGTTGGTACGGCTTGAGAATGTTGTGCACGAGAATGGAAATGGCGCCAAAAGAATGTAAATTGTGCAATCAGATTTTTACTTAAATTGTTTTGTCGGTGACCAAAATGTCCACTAATTATCAATCGGGTTAGAAAAATATAGGACCAACGACCCAAATTCTTAGCCACTCTTCCGTAGGCACTTTGTGTAACACAGGCATTGCTCTTAGAGCATAGAACTCTACGTTCAGATAAGATGTGTCAAATTTGGAGTACCACAACTTTAACATTGGATTTTAAATTTGATGTTTGTTGGTAAAGTTGCTTTTCAACTTCACCAATATAGTGTTTTAACTCGTAAGGGACAGACAGCCAGAATTAAGAAATAAAATGCAGGTAAGTTAAACTTGTGTTGAGCTTACACTGAAACGTCACTTACAAATTATTACTATTCTTGTAAAAAAAAAGTTAAGAAAGTTGTTTTGAGAAAAAGTTAAATTTGTGACAAGAGTTTGGCTTCGTATTGCGGAATTCAAATCGTCGTTTCGATATAAACATTGTGAAAGACAGCTTATCTCAACTCCTTGTCCAATTTATTTTAGAAATTAATTCTACGACCTTGTACGATGCACATGTTGTGCTCGAAATATTAAAGCGTGATTACCTTTATGTCGATTAATTTCAAAAGTACATAGTTTCAGTCGAGAGATTTCCATAACCTCTTCCTTCCGAGCTGTGGAGATGTTCAGCATCGGGTATCTTTCTTTCTGGTAAAAAGATGGCTCCACGAGGATAACATTCAGTTCAGTTTTCTTTGGAGATTTTTTTGGGTTGTTTCCTTGTTTCTTGATTTTGAACTTTTTTTATTGGAAAACTTAATTGATTTTAATTGAAGAAGTGAAATTGTCCCTTTTTCACAGTTTTTTCGTCATAAAATTTAAACCACCCTGTCAAATTTAACCAAAAACTAGGTTGGGTTCGATAGCTTGATTTGTTTTCGAGTTATGCTTGACGAAAAAATTCGCACAAGCCTACACACACGGACATCTTTCTAAAAACAATGGAATGGACCTCGAAACGTGGAGATATGTAAAAATTTTGAATTTCGAAAATCGGACCGATTACGTGAACTTCCTGATGGGAGGTTAAAAATATAAATTAAGGAAACAAACAAAATTACAACTGAATTTATGAAAAATCAGTAACGAGAGATGAGATTCGTTTAATCTTTTATCGTAAATCCTTTTTTTTTTAAATCAGACAGGCATCGACGTTGCATGGAGTCCAGCAGCATGAATGACACCTTTTCGGAGTAATTTTATTCCAGGCATTCTGTTAATTTGAAAATAAATTTCTCTACAATTGTGTTAACTTGAATCAGAGATGACACGAGGCAACATTTTAAAATAAACAACCGAATGCAAATAAGACGATAACAAATTCTCCCTTTCATTTCTTGTCCCAGTCCATCAGTTCGCTCTGTGCAAATGCAACAAGCTCTTGAGAGCGAGAAAATTCAATAGTCAATATTTTGAGTCAAATATATGTATGTGGAGTACCTTAATAATGTCTTTTACTTGTCGATGTCTCTGGGAAACTTTTTTTTGAGTACTGAGTTTTGGGCTCTTAAAGTTTTTGAATTTCTGTTCAAGTCGCGTTATCGCGCGCCAGTATACTGCACAGCGACTTTGACACAACAAGTACATATGTATTTAATGAACTTTACAAAAAAAGAGTTGTCGATGTGCTTAGAAAGATATCATTGCAACATTTCGTCGTCGATGGTGATTCCTAAATATTAAAAGCTTTTAACGAGTTCTACACGCTGAGAAGGGTTTTGTGGAACACAGAAGACACAGTTTCCACTGAGCCACGGGCACGTAGATGAATACACTCTGATTTTTAGTTTGTTTATTTACCCCTGTCTCCAGCTATTTTTAAAATACCTTTTACGGTATCATCACCGTAATAATGTGCCTCTTTAAATAATTCGAAGGATTTCGATGACATACTCGTATGCATAAGAAGAATAAGATTGGACCGAACTTCGGTATGAGATGCAAATGAATGAGACAATATCGAATAGCCTTGCAATGCTTAACTGTCAGTTCAGACGGCAGATTTCGTCCCAAACTCTGACAATTTCCTGGTTTACCTGTCAATATTTTGTCTGACAACGATGTAAGGTTGGAAATGGTAAGTTCGCACACGCATTTCCAAACAAATTAAGTTGTAAAAACGTGAAATAATAAAAAAAAATATATCGAAATGGAACAAAAAGATGCACTTTTGGCAACATACGTTTTAGAAAGCATGAATTGCCCCAGAAACGTTGGCGTGTTTTGGGCGAAGGTGACGAAATTGCTCATCGAATTAAGCGTATTTGATGATCTACTTTACTGATTCCACATATCCGAAGACAAGGATCTTTCCCACATCAACGTATTCACTCATTTTCACACTAAAAAAAAAGGAGTAGAACAATTTAATACAAAAAAGTAGGACAGAAACTTCGTTTTCCCCGTTCATATGTGAAAAATAATTGTCTGGCAATGAAGAAATTATCAGACGTCACAGGCACAGCACATTTGACAAAAGAAAATGAGTTTATAAATGTCCTTAACGACTGACAATGGTACAATTGTGTGTTCAGACGATTGCCAGATTAATTGTTAGATGGCGGTCATACAATGATCTGACAATGTGTTTTCTACAAGTATTGGAAGACAAAAGGCATTTGGGACAATTTTCTACTGACAATCATATATACATAGCTTTAACGTTGCCAGTTATATCGAATTAGCATGAGTACCGAGTAACTAAATAGCAAGGAAAGGATCAGGAAATATGCGTCCCGCTGACAGCCATTAAAAGAGCCATAGATCACTGGACAACCCAGGAATTCAAAAATTATTGTGTCAACTAAAAAGATGTAGAACAACAGAATCCTTAGTAGATAAACCGAGAAGCTTATTTACCCAAATCTCCACTCAAACAGACTCGGATTAACTGAAGAAAAAGATCTGGAGTACTTCCACTGTAACTGTCAAGCAACAGCGAGACTACGACACAAAATACTGGGTTCAGCACAGATACCAGTTTTGTGGCACCTGAAAAAAGAAGAGACTAGTAAATTAATGGTCTTCGCAAAATATAGCAAAGTAGTTTCCGACCACACAATCCAAGCCGGTACATAGATATCCTATTCCAGCCTCCCTGTCACTGCGAACCCCCCAAAAACTTGTTTGATGAAATCTTAGTTTAATGATTATTTTTTATCGGCAGGTCTACAGAAAGCTTCAAAAGTGCCCTCATTCACAATACAAGTGTATACCTTGTTCTACACGAAAGCCAACAGGAACTACTACAGAGGTTGATACCCTGTATAATTTTTCATTATTTTTCGTTTTAAAAACAACTCCCTCAGTGTCGATTTTCAAAGCCTTTGGAAAATTATATATACAATAAAATAAACTCACAGCTAAAGTGCGTTGGGCCCTTATTGTTGAGCCAACAATATATAGATTGTAATTATGTCTAGTTTTAAGTCAAAATTATAAATAATGGATTAAATAAAAATAATTCTTAAACGTTAAAATGAATCGTAATCTCCTTCAACCATGTGGCGAGGTGAATCCTAAGATTTTCTGTGATAAGCTTCGTTTTTATTTAGGATTCAGCGAAAACAAAATGCTACTAACTTGAAACTGAATGGTTCCAGAGAGTGATTATTAAGATAAGGTCCTCGACTATGAAACACAAAGAAGCAAGAGACCTGCGGGGCTCGATATTGGGTCCCATTAAAATTTTTTTCCTATACAGAAATCCTTCTTTTTATAGCCAACAGCATTCTTTTGAATGCCAATGAGCTTGATTTAGAACCTTATATGTGAAGTAACTGCAGATTTATCTACCATTCACGACGGACCTGTACTTAATTCTTATTAGCTATTGGTTTATCAACAAAACCAACTCCGCTTTACAAAGTCAGAAATGAACATTAATAATGAAGCTGGCGGAATTTAAGGTCGACTTGGAAAACACTGGATCTCAGGTCGGTTTAGACCACAACGTTGAGACTTGAGCTCATCAATGTACTCTTAGTCGCTGGGTTGGTTGGTTTTTCCTGACCGAAAATAAACTACAAATTTTGCGACGAAAGATGTCAAAATGGAAGTCAATATCTTTTGCAGCTCTATCAAGGCACTGGCATACGCAGAGGTCGCTTCCAACGTTGCGACGAATTAAAGAGTGGGGAAAAAAATACATCCCGTAGACAAAAAAGCCATCATCCACCTCGATAGCCTTACCATTGAGGTAGCAATGTAGTTCATCTATCCGGGGACAAAAATGAACTTCACAAACGACACCTCGGTGGTGATGCGACGAAGAGTCATCCTCAGGCTAACGACGCGACTGTCCAAATCACTTGGACCCAAATTCTCAATTCGAAGGACAAAAATCGTGATCTAAAAAACACTCACAATGCTAGGCGACAAGCCAGACATTACTGCAGATTTTACACGGCTGGGTGGTGAAGTTGGTAGAGCCCCTGCCTTTCAATTGATTCAATTGATAGGTCCAAGGTTCGATTCCTAGAGTGGTCTAGTTTTTCGAAAATGGTCCAGTCACCATTTGCTATTGAGATAAAGTTAATGGCACTATAACTGGATTAGTTGACCAACGCAAGTAGTCTGACTAAATGGGTGGCGTTGTTGTAGTGATTGTTGTATCGGCTTAGTTCCTAGTTCGTGTTGTCAAAATAGAGGTTGGTGTAGATTGTGTGAAGATAACTCTGCTGTGAAGGCATAACACTGACAGCGGGATGTTGAGCTAAATCTTCCAAACTTACAAAGTTCAGATATCAAAATAATGTTGAATAAAATCCTGCGAATTAGGTGCAAGCTAATAGGTCGATATCAAAATTCTCCGTCCCGTTTCGGGCTCCAACCACAGATGAGAGTTGAAATCAATAACAGCTGAACTTCTCAAACCACTACAAAATCTTTCATTTTCCTCCTAATTCTTCGGCTCACTCTGTACTTCACGCATCATTAGAGAATTCATATCCTCTTGAAGACCGAGCCAATTATAAATAAAAGGAAACTTCCAAAAATCTTGGTGTGTTTGAGAGGAAGGCGATTGGAGTGTTATTATCGTGAACTCGTCTAACGTCTAAGATTGCTCAACCTCATAGAGCGCATGGACAACAAAGCTTATAAGGGAAGTTTTCTACTCACAGCCAACAAAAATAGACCGAACCGATTCGAGAACTTAGCAATCGCGTATGGAAAGGAACTTAAGCTTTTTGTTCCTCGTCCTTTGCATAGCCTTCTTACTGGTCTCATCTATTACTCATCACTTTTGCTAGCACTCATGCAACTAGGTTGGTTGGTCGTCTTAAATGACCAAACTAAACCAAACAGAATACGATGTTTAAAAAAATGTTTGTGCTCAATTAGAATGTCTGCAAAATTTTGAAGTAGCTTTTTCAAAGGGTCTTGAAGTGTCAAACCAAATGAACAATTCCACTTCGTTACTGCTTCTAGAAAAAAACAAGTAGGTATGCACCCTTAAGGATTCTCCAAGAGCAAGATAACCTTAGGAATATTTTTTTTAAAATTCAGCCGTCCTGTTCAGCCCATTTCCTTTGTTCCTTGAATTTGTTGTACAAAGCGTTACAACCCACGCATAATAACATAAATATACCTTATGCAGGATATTTATTACAAAAGTCCTGCGGAATAATTTTTATGAAGTTTCATACTTAAATCAACAACCTCCAAACGTATCCCTCAAAATACTAAGACACTCTCTTGACACGTCTCCAGGAGCAACTCTCAGCGGCATTAACTACGAGAAGTATATCAAAAAGAATGAAAGTGAACATTCAAGGCCCCCAAGGCGACATCCGTCCGAGACGTGGCAACCAAACAAATTTCCACTGAAAAAAGGAAAACGCGAGCTTCTCAAGTATTCGCAAGAAGAAGATTGCGTATAATGAGAGGGCGGCTAAAAAGTCGCGGGTTAATGATTTCAATAATACGAAAAGCGATTTGCTTTTCGAAAAGCCTAAAGATGCCCTCGGGTTAAATTGGGGGAGATGCACACACAGACTTGTGCACAGATATAACCGCGAGGGGGGTAGCTATAAATTGCTTACGGATTTGGGTCCTTTATTAAAGATTATGTGACATTTATTGTTCACGCTGTAATCGCACGCCGCATCCTTGTTGCGTTCCGACTTGAGAAAAGTTGTTTGTTGTTTGTGAACTCTTGTTTTCATTTCATCGCCTTTGGGCTATTAGTGTTTGTCTGATGTGCGAAGGGGATGCTATACTCTGAAGGTTTTTTTTTGACGATAACATCGTCGTCTGCTGCTCCTGTAGACATTCTGTGCCTATAATCACTTTTATATTCAAACATCCTTCGGCGACACCGACGACGACGTCTCGGGCTCCACAGGAACGGGCGGGCTGAGGAAAAAATAAACTTTCACCGAACAACAGGAGTCATTGGCAATGTAATTTTGACTTTGTGAAATTTAATTTCCTTTTTCCTTGCTCTGGAAGGATGTGCTTGGGGGGGGGGTGAGGTCAATGGAGTTTGTGTTCACCCTCATAAGGCCACAAAGAGCATACGGCAAGCAACCGACAAAATCTTGAAAGACGCCGGGTGGAGATCTTTTTTTTCTTTTTGTTTCCTTTTTTTATTTGCAAACGAGGGAAGAAATAAATTTTGCATTTTTAAGTAGCTGCGTTGGCGATGGTCTTCAGAATGGAGTTTTTTTTTTTTTTGATTTTGTCCTGTAAGGATATGCAAGGAGCATGTGTCTTGTGTGTCTTTCGGGGAAGAGATCGAAAGTTGTCGTACCCGAGTGGTTGGCAAATGATATCGAAAGATAAAGTTTGCAGCCGGAATGAGTGGTCGGATCCATATGGTTGTTCTTTTGAGGACGATTGGAACGTGACTTCAATTAAATTCCTTCGATTTGGTTGACGCTGGCAGTGGGCGGGGGAAAGCTCGCGTCTTTCTCTCTGTTTGATTTAATTGAATATTTGTCCTTCGTTGGATTGGGTCGCATGGAAACAAACAAGGGAATGTGGAATTCGATTGATGGAATTGGAATCGTTATTCGAGATGCTGATGCGTTTGCTTTTTGAATTTGTCTTTGATTTACTCGAATTCGATTGTTTGCGTTTGCATGTCAGATTTGAGGTTATGAAAATAGCGAGAAAATACAATCGACATGCGTTGAAGAAATTTGTAAATTTATTCATACAAGCTCGTTTTTATTTACCCGATGATTAAAAATTTAAAATGCAAGGTGGTCTTCATGGTGGTCCAAAAAAACACTCACTTTGGTCTGTGGCTTGTTTTCATACATACGTGACCTCAAAAAACTTTAAAGAACGAAGTCTGCAATGGTCAATTATTTTTTAATTGTTCCATATAATCATGAGTGAGAAACACAGTGCTTGGAAGGCTGTTTCAAATCAAAAGTGTGCGGTGAAAAAGTGAATTTCTGTAATGAGCAGTAAGTCCTAACGTAGGCTAATTCTGCTAAAGTAATAGAATGCAGCTATCTTTTTCAATGGTGACTGTGAAACATTGTTGAAGGGAGTCAAGTGACTAGCATTTTTGTCTTCTATAAAGCTCTTCTCTCGCTTTCAATCCCGTATTGGAAGGTTTTGGATAGAATCCGGACCGCTTGCCAAATTGTGGGATTCGCATTCCCATTCATTTCAGCGTTTAAGGAAACCTAACAATTTCACAGCATTTTTGTCGTCACCGGTTCATTCTAATCAATATTGTAATTATTCTGCGCCGCATAGATTATGCCTTAGACATTGCTTACAGCATTCTGTTTTGGTGGCATACAATGTTGATTCGAAAATTTCCATGCTCTGAAAACGGATATAAAAAAAACTGGCCATATGCGAGTCGGAATTTCGCAACGCAGGTTCTATGAAAACTTGTAAGTACGGAAATAGTTAAAAGTAAATAGTTTGACACCCATTTTCCCAAACGTCGCAGGACTTACGCAGGGAGATGCATATGGGGAAGACGGAAAAGATATTCGACACAACAAAAATCGAATGGGCCATTAACAGTTTCTTGCCCTATAAGTCACCAGAAACATATGGTATACCACCAGCCCCTTTGCAAAGGAGAATAGACAGTCTGAAACAATTTATTTATAATGATCTTGAACTCTTGAAAGAAAAGTGGAATTTAAAATGCTTTCTCCTTTTATTGTTATTTTCCTTAAAAGAAACCTAATTTAACCTTACTTAACCTTACTAAACCTAAGCGTAGCTTCAACCCAGTCAAGCAACCAATATTTTGCTCTTTTAAATCTATTTATGTCTCTAAATCTCTTTAAGACACGCTCATGCAGTACCTCCAGTCAGCAGATCCATCCCCCGAGTGCATTGGCACACTGTGAGCCCTTTTGTCTGTAGCCCTTCTCGCAGCATGGTATAAAATATGAACATTGTTCGAGTCCGATAAGTAGCCATGTGCGTACAGACACAGGAATTCTTCAGCTGGTAAATGTCCGTTTTCTAATGAATTTCTAAAATATCACGGGTTAGGATTAAACAAACCCAATATGAGCTCATTCTCAGTAACATCCGGCGATAACGCAGATGACGTTGTCAATCCTAGACATGCCGGAAACACCCAATTGTCTTTTGTTAGAGACGTAATGCCAAAAGTCGGAATGTGCGCTTCTGTACAAACGAGTGCAAACTCGCATGCACTTTCGTTCTAATGTTCTAAACTTTTCCATATAAGATGGACTTCCACCATACTGGACTCACAGAAGTCAAATTTGGACGCACAAAGGCTTGTTAGCAAATCTTAGATAGTTGGAGAAAAAAGTCTTTTGAGCGACATAAATGCTGCTTTCGCTTTTATCGATCTTGATTCTAAAGCAACAACACACAAATCAATAAGCGTTTGGAACATATACGCATCATAACAGCGTCCATCGGCGATGAAATTACGGGGAGGTACAATCTCTCAAAAAACTAGAAGGATCATGCGCCAAGTACATGGCATATGCGGACGATCTGGCGATCCTGGTTCAAGGAAAACATTTCAACATAATAGGGGGAACGGGCTGAATGTTGATGCTAGGAAAACTGTATTGGTCCTCTTTACGAAAAAGACACAAAAAAGTGACTTCCAAATCCCTGAGATTTGAGGTACGAGACTTAATAAAATCGACAAGAAACTAAACTGGAAGTAAAATATAGAAGAACGCTTACTGGATATACAGAAGTCCAATACAGTCTACTGGATATTCAACTGTATAATGGCCAACGATGAATAAAAGATATGTAGCCGACAGGATCACTAAATTCTTTAGCATGCTCAAGAATTAGGGCACCAATCTCTACGCCGACTACAGCCACCAATGCAATTCTTAACATTACACCAGTACAATTGGAAGTGAAGAGACAAGCAGGAACTTGGCCATAAAACTCAAGGCACTGGGTTACTGTGATGACAGGAAAAACACCGTGCATAGGAAAATTGTGAACATTGTAAGGGCGATGATTCCATTACTGGAACGCCAATGCGATCCAGTGGAGAAAACATTTACCATTAAAAACAACTTTTAGGCAATTTGGCCAACCAGGGCTTCTAGGGCAAAACCCCGTTGAAATCAAGATATATAGTATACGGGTGGCTCCCACATATGGTCTGAATCATGGGCAGGGACCACTGCCCAAACCCATCGATCGAAATTTCAAGGTTCTTTCTTTCGCTACGGTCTTTCAAGCAGAAGTTCTCGCAATACTAACTGGAGTATAAACGCTCACCGACCTCAACACACGAGAGAAGCAAATACTAATCTACTCCAACAGTGCAGCAGCAATCCAGCTATAACAAATCCTTTATCAATATCGACACTGCTAAGAAAGTGAAAACACAAACTAGCAAGACTAAACGACGGGTGACGAAGAAGCTGGAAAGGGAGTAGGTTATACAGACACAACCCCCGTAGAGGAAATAGGCGTCCCGCTGACAGCTTCTAAAAGAGCTATAAACAATTAAGGGTTGGACTGGTAACTAGGCACTTTATCTTAAATCTCCACTAACATAGACTCAGGACGATCTGGAGCACTTTCTCTGTCACTGCCCAGAAACAGCGAGATTGTGACATAAAACGATGGAATGGATTTCACAAAAAGAACGAAAGGATTTCCCGACCACACAAAACAAGCCGCTGTATAAAAATCCCTTGGCTTTGGAAAAGGATTTGGCGATCTCGTGCGATTGTAGCCGTCCGACGTCCAACTTCCTCACAGTACTTAATTGTTTTGGCGGTGTTCGGGGTATCCGCAACCTTACCTTGGCTACAACAAGGTGGTGGTCCGATTCAATGTTGGCCCCTTGAAAAGATCGGATATTCGCAAAATGATCAATCTGGCCATTACAATATTTCGCCCCGGTTCATCCCATCGCACTTCTTGGATGGCGGTAATATCTGATTTGTAGCAGTCTACGGCTTCCGCTAATTGTTCGGCTGCACGTGGCCTATAAGGGGACCTTACATTCCACATACATAACCGAAGATCGTTGTCCTTATTTCATTTGTATGGTTGGTCATAAGTAGTTCCATCCGTTTTCGAGGCTTGTTGTTGCTTCGTAGCCGGATTTTTTTTTTTTGAGTGGCCGGGCAGTTATCCGGACGGCACAACCCACAACATGGAGGACAAGTTCCTTTTCGCACTTATTAGTTTAGTAAGTGGTGTTCGGGTGAACTACAACCAGTACCCGGTGGCTACCACTTGGAGGTAAAATAATCACAATGGATGTGTAGGAAAAGTTACAACACTGGACATTGCCAGATTGATGCCAATCAGTACCTACCCGATTCCCACGACGCCCAACCATCGTTCTTATCGTTTTTCACATAAGTAAAAAAAAATTTAAAAAATAATAAATAATAATAAGACTTATCTTTTTTATTTCAATCAAACTTAATTGCCATCAATTTCAACGATACCTCTTCTTTTATTCGAATGCATTCCAGCTGTTACACTTTTTCTTACTAAGTCTCTCTCTTGTTTTTTAATTGTTCTTATTGTTGCTGCATTCGTTAAATAAAATTAAACAACATCAACAATTCTTACTTCATTTTTTTGACGTTCCAAAATGACAAATTTTGTTTCTAAAGCTTGTAATTTTTCTCTTCGTCTCGGTTTTGTTAATTTTTGCTTTTGCCATGGTAAAACTTAAGTTTTAATTAAAAGGATGTTATATAACATAATTCTTATTTATTTACTTACTTAAAATAATTTACGATATACAAAAAAAAATCATGACAATTATGAAAAATAAAAAGTTTAAAATGTTTAGACAAACGAAGATGATATTCGTTCAGTTGCTTTTTTTTTTTAATAATACACGGCTCAAGGGATTGGTTGGACCCTTATAGCGATGAGTTTACACAGCACGAGCAGAAAGAAAGTTAGAATTGAGAGAAAGAAGGTAGCGGTGCACATTGATCTTAAATTACTGTAGGTTGCAGTGCAGAGGCAAAATAGATCGAGGTAATGCATTCCACATGCGCGATGTTCGGTCTAAAAAAGACTCTAAATTTCACAGTACGCCCGAAAATAGGCTGAAGAGTAAACTGATGAGCATTCAATGATGTGCGGGTGTTGCGAGTGAATTGTTGGAGGGCCGGAATGCAATTAGCTATTTCTTCGGAGCATTGGTGGTAAAAGTAGCGATAAAAGAACGACAGGCAGGAAACATTTCTTCGAAGAGTGTATTGATTTTGTTATGTTGCTGCCGTTTATAAGCTTTACCGCACGCTTTTGGATTCTATCTAGCGGGTGCAAAGTGGTTTTGGATGCACCTGCCCAGATGTGAGCGTTGTACTCCATTTTTGGCCGAATAAAAGCCTTATAAATTGTACCTAAGTCAGAGGGGGAAAAGTATTTCTAACACCGGCTTAGGAAACCTAAAGATTTCGCTGCATTCTTGGCGACATCGAATATGTGGTCATTCAGCGTAAGTTAGAATTGACGCGCATACCGAGCAGTGAAAGTTTTTCGGTTTCATCAACGCAAGTGCCATTCATAGACAATGGCTGGGTAGAAGGAATTCGCTTTGATGTCATAAGACAGCATTGGGTTTTGGAAGCATTAAATTCTACTCGGTAAGCTAGATTATGCTGTCAATATAACAATTTTATGAGTTAAACATACGTTGCCGTTCAATGTCTATGTCCGAAGAGCAGGGGCGTGAGTCATTAAACGCATATGTGAAACTGAGGGTACTGTCATCTGCGAAGGAATATATTGGATTAGATGTGATAGACAAGAGATCGTTTATGAAAATTAAAAAGAGAGTCTGAGTCAAAACTTGTATTGTACGATTCGAAAGGTAGTTTCTAATCCATCGAAGAAGAGACTTACCGATCCCATATTCACACATTTTCGACAAAACAGCCGGATGCCAGACTCTGTCAAATGCCTTTGAAATATCGAGTGCAACTGTCTTTGTTTCACCGAAGCTATGTATAGATTGGGTGCACTTTTCAGTGAGACAAGTCATCAAATCACCAGTGTACCTGTTTCTACGAAAACCGTACTGTCGGTCATTAAGAAGTTTTCGTGATTCAGACATTTCATAAGCTGGTTATTTATCAGCATTTCCATGACCTTAAAAAGAAGGGACGTAAGTGCTATGGGTCTGTAATTGAAGGGAGAAGAAGAAACGCCTTTTTTAGGGACAGGCTGGACAAATGCAGTTTTCCATCTGCTCGGAAAGAGACCTGAGGAGTCGAAAAGATGAAAAAGCTTACGCAGTGGTTTTGCCAGCGTAGAAGAACACCTCTTCAGAACTATAGGGGAATTACCATATGGCCAAGCGAATTTGTGTATGTCTAAATCTTTCAGTACTCTTGCGACTGTGTGAGTACGGAAATATATTTTTCCCATAGAATGTTCAACGCTCTCGAGCACATGTGGTGATAAAGTGCAATCTGGAAGTGTGGAACTGGCCGCGAATTGTGCAGCAAGCAGATTGACTTGGTCAAGATTATTTACGACAGGAGTATCGTACGATATAAGCGTCGGAGCTTAAAATGATTAACTCATTTACACATACAATTTTAGTAGAGCATTTTTACGTCGAATTGTTACTAAATTTTATAATTTAGTAGAAATAAATTTGCTTGCAGTAAAATTTTGACATTTTCAGCATATTTTTTTTTCAAATTGTCATTTAAAAACTCCTTCAAGATCGAAAGCGTGAAAAATCAGTAATGGGTGTAAGTCGTCTCTATTCCGATTCGGCTTCTAAAATTTCACCGCCAACAATAACGACGACGGTAACCGTTAAGGCAACCCAACATTTGTGTATTATTTCGAAATAAATTTCAATTTTAATGTAATTTCTAATAAGTAATTGATGAAGTTAATTCCAAGGATATTGCCGGAAAAGCTCTCACACAAAAAAAAAAACAATCCCCCCTCATACTCAAGTAAAGTATGAAAAGAAAATCAACCCAGGATAAACATGGAACTTCCGTTTTCATAATTTATACAGGACGTTAGGAAGTTAACAACGAGAGCAAGCAACAAAAGACTCCCGGAACTCTGCGTTAAAAGAGAGCAAAAAAAACAAAAAAAAACAAACAAGAACAAAAAACAATCGAGTCTTCGTTTCTCATGGAAGAAAAATGAATGTTGCATAAAGTGCGAGGGTGGTTTCCTGCTTTCTGATCTCAATTCTTTCGTTGAACTTTCTATACACATCTGTATTTGAAATCAACTACTCCACCCGCCGCGCGCTGTGCCAGCTGCCATCACCCCAACCAGTTGCCATCGGCGAAAAATCACGTCATTATCGCAATTTTCCTTCTGTCATTTTTTAAAAGAACAAAAATCTCCTTCGTAGACAGAGGAAGGAACTTGGGCAGGTCTAGCTTCGGAATGAAGAAAAAAAAAAAAAAAAAACAGGACACAGATAAATGACATTCTCGGATGGACGTGTAGATTTGTGCCGAACAGACAAAAAAAAAAAGGAGCATCAAACAAGAAATTGATACAATTGGGGTGACAGAAACGGTTTCCTTTCGATTTTACGGAAAAGCGAGAAAAATGGGATACAATTCGACATTCGAAGGACACTGGACAAAGGCGGATGTAGTGGAGTACTGCAGTGCTAAAGGGAATTCCGGTTGATCCTTGCTAGAGATAAGAATTCTTTGGCGCAACATTTTGTATAAATATGTAATTTCCAATCTAGGACATATGTGTTCATACTTCAAACAAAAGCAGAGATGTGATGTTCAGTTCAAAACAGATTAAAAGCGCAGTGGTATTGATAGTTTCGCTTTAAATGCAGTTGGCCCAGCAGACGTCATTCAATCCTGTACCCGTGGATCGAAGAGGTCTTCTAAGGGATTCGCCATGATACCGAAATCTAGCTGCATCAACAAACATTGACATTTTAAACTGAACTTTGACAATGACAATTCACACAACAATTTTGAAATCAAAACCACAATCCCAAATCATACACTCATCTTGCCCATTCATCTACATACATATGTATTTGTAAGCGAAAGTTTGATTATAAGCAATGGAACTTCGAAAGAAAATCCTGCGAATGGAGAAGAAGTTACAACCATGAGCTCTTCGTGCTGTACATCTTTTGCAGAAGCAAAAATCCGTCGACTATAATGGCTTTGCCGCATTAAGTAAATTGACTGCTGTGCTCCATAACAGAGTGTCTTCGAATCACAGTACAGTAACTAGATAAAAGAAAAGACCGCAGCTCTGTTTGAAAGACCAAGCAATCCGCCTTCAGTTCAGGCAAAAATCCTTTGCTTAAAAACCACTGTATTCTTATGGTACTCTAAAAGACTCGGGGTATCTTTTTCCGTGGGCTCGCTGGTCCGCGGGTCCGCGGGTATATAATGATTTACTCAAAGGTAAGCTTGAATATGGAGTGACATATCGGGGTGGTTCATATTTTAACACGGTAGACACATTCTTTGTCAAATGTGCAAAGTTTTGAAATCATTTTTTTGTTAGATCCGGTTGTAAAGCTGCCAAAAGTTTTAGATGCAAAAGAAATGAATCAACTTTTTTAAGAAATATTGGAATTTGGATTTTCTCATACAAGCACAATGAAATTGGAATTTTGTTTAATCAAATGTAGATTTATAGATAACTATATAAATTTAACTTTTCTATTATCTACAAATGCTACTGCATAAAAAAATTTATATAATATTTTTTATTTTATTTTATTTTTATACTCTTTTATTATTTTTTACCTGATAACCCCCATCAATGGTTCATTCGTATTTCGTTTTTTAAACTTTAAATTTATATTGGTTTTGAAACATGTCTTACAACTGATTTTTAATGAAATAGAGTTAAAATTAAAAAAAAAAAAAACAAAAAAAAGATTTCTGGTTTCTGGCGTCCAAAAAACCTGTTCAAAACCCAGCCTGAAAAATATTTAGACGGTTATTCACTTGCGTGTAACATTTGGGTGAATATTTATCTCAATTCGCAGTGAAGGGAGATGCCTTCCATATTTTTTAAAAATAAAGAAAATCACTGACTGTATTGAAGAAAGGCTTGGGAGGAGTATTTGTGAAATTCAACTGGGGTATCATCTATTCCCGATGCGTTGTTGTTTTTCATTTTATTGAAGGCTGCTGTAAGCTTGCTCATACAAAGCTGCGCATTTAGGTTCTCATTACCTGGCGTTCCCAAAACCTGATAAGCAATGCTCTACTAAGGAGTTCGAGATTTTGAATCTGCCTATTCCACCGTTTAAATCACTCAAAACCACAATGTTCGCAATATCAAAACTGTTAATAAAACTACAAAGCTCAATTAAATCGATCAATCAATTGTTGAAATAAATACAAGTTGGAATTATAAAATAGTAATCATTTATAATTAAGAGCTTTACTAGAATTTGACAATCCCTTACTCAAAAAAAAACTTAGACATCTTTTAGCAGCGGGTTTTGGATTTGACCATAAATAAATTATCGTATTGAAATTTGTTTGACTTTGATTTTTTTTATTAAAATATATTAATGAATGGAATATAAGCTTTAAAAAAGACAAAAGGGTGTCCAGATAAGCAAAATAAGGAATCAAAATTTTATTTATGTAATAACAGTGCTAGATATTAAACTGATTGTGGATTTAATTAAAGCTTCGTTCATGGCGTTATTTGTGGAATAGCAAATAATATAAATGGCTCCTTGACTAAGGACTTGCAGTAGACCTACATTGATGCGTCGGCCAATTGATGAACGCTCATACTCATATGAGTTGCGTCAGTTGTATGGCATATAGTGGCGTCATGTTGGAACCACAGCTCGGCTATGTCGATATTGTCGAGCACTGGCCAATCACGATAACTGTGTCGAATCGACATTTATTCTTTGATACCGCCTTTACTGCAGCTTTATCTTCTTCATTTTGCACCAATCATTGTCACGATGCGATGCGATAAATTGCATGCAGAATGAAGTCATGACGAAGTCCACGTTTTTAAATTCGAAATTCGATAATATTTTTAAATGATTTCCACGGGAAACGATGCATGGTGAAATGGCAAACCTTACTGAATATTTTAACAGCTTGAAACTGTTGGAAACTTTAACATCTGCTAAAAGATAACAAGTGGAAAAAGTAACGTTTTTATCTGGTCACCCGATATATCCAATTATCTTATGTAAGTGCTTTTGTTGATTTTTTAACATTTTTTTGTTATTTTAGGCTGGGCGCTCACTTGGCAACTTTCGTTGCGCAACGAAAAGTTGCTCAGAAAAAGTGTATTGGCTTATATGGTAGAGCGCTCACTAGGCAACGCAATTTGAGAGCAATTTTTCGTTGCCAAACATCGGCAACTTTTGAGCAACGCAATCGTTGCTCAGAAGTTGCTCTCTTAGAAAAATGTATTCGACAACTCACTAGGCAATTAGTTGCCGGGCAACTTTCTGTTTTTTATTTATTTTGACCCACGGTCGGGGTAGGTTGTGACCAGAAAAATGTGTGCGGTGCTTATTGGTGAAAATACTTTGATCGATGAAGTGGAAAAGAGGCCGTGCTTGTTTAATAAAGATTTAAAAGAACAGAAAAAGGCTTTGATATTTTCCTTTTTCCTTTCTATCACGATTTATAGGATGCACCAAGTACTTTTTTTTTGTTTCTTGTTTTTTTTTCTCAGTATTATCAATAATGCATAAACAATAAAAGTTTGTTCGAAATCCATAGTTATTGCAATTTGCGCACATTGCTGGCAACTAGTTGCTTAATGAGCGCTGTATAAGCAAAAGTTGCTCGGCAATAGTTGCCGGCAACAGCAACAACTTTTCGTTGCGCAACGAAAAGTTGCCAAGTGAGCGCCCAGCCTTAAGTAATTTTTTTCAGAAAAGTGGCCTCCCGTCTAAAGGATGAAATATAGGCAACATCTGCTCTAGCTTTTTTTTCGTTGACTTGTTCGACCTGAATGTTAAGAATTCTTTGAAAATGTATAGTCTCGAGTTTATTTACTAAAAAGGGAGGTGGGTTCTAACCAACATATGGAAAAATATACATTTTTAGACATAAGGATATTATATGGATCCTACGGAGCTCGTAAATGAATCTTACAGCATTTTTTAAAGTCACTTTAACCGTACTAAATGTAAGAGTATCCAAAATGTTATAAGCTGCAAAGGTTTCGCGAGCAAAAAGGCCAACAGACACACACATTTTAGGTTGCCTCAATAAATGCATCTTAGCACAATGTTACAGATTGTTCTAGTATGAAAGACCTCTATTAAGTTAACTATGAACCGAGGGGAAGAAGCAATATCAACTAGTTTCACTTTAGTACAAGACAAGCCACATAGCCGGAATAGTAGCAAGTTCAAAGGCTCATGTAGGGATAATAATCGTAAGGCTTGGAATTTTTTTAAAATCCATCATTAAATCTCCTCTTATATATTTTTTATTTAAAACAACTTTCTCCACTATCACTTTGATCTGACATTCAGATAGTTTCTTATAAGTTTTACGACCACGTCACCCTTACCCTGTTAAGGTCATCGGGTAGTTAAACAGACAAAGCTAAATAATAAGCCACTTATGAGATTTGTGTGATTTATTGACCAAAATCATTGTCATTGTAAATGCCCAGTTATAGTCTTTTCTACAGCCTGTTTGCTGAAGATGCAAAAAAGAATTAAGAGATTAGTCAGCTAGAATTTGTCATTTGGTTTCTTTGTTATTGGTATAACCTTTGTACGTTTTTGGGCCAAAGGATACGTAGAAATAATTGTGTATGAATAGATCAGGGGCCGATTTCGTCGAAATTTATTATAAAGCACCTTCCTTCTCGAAATTAGCTCCCAACTCTCCCACGGAACCTTATTCGTTTCTATTTGAAGAGCATTGTAGTTAATAGTTACAGACAGCATTATGTGAACAACAACAAACATGCCAGTTCACCGCTTCCTTCTAAAAACGCACTTTTATAGCCCGTCATCTTTAACTACGCATTTCTTGTACTAAAAATTAACACCGTATGGTCCTTTTGGCTCTGCTTAATCCTTACAAAGCAAAAGTGTTCCAACTTCTCGAAAAAACAAAAATTTAAATTTATTCCAACTTTATCACTTGAATGTGAAATCTCTCTAATCCCGACGATCCTATGCAGAGACATCATCAGCATCATCGTCATTAACATCATCCGCATAAGCGTCTCGCAAATATAAAAAGCATTAAAGCCTAAGTGATTCCATTAGAAATGACTACTTAAGCTCATGACATGACCCGAGACCCCTCGCTACTCGCTGTCCGTCTACAACCGAAGCAGACCCAAGTAATCCTTTTGTAAATTTGTTAAAACAAAAAGGATAATTCCAATCGCTCAGGAAATTATCACAAGCGCCGAAAAAGAGCAACAACCCAAACAAAAAAAAATAAACAAATATCCTTAACCAAAGCGACTTTTTTTTCCCCAGTTCTTCAGATTTTGTTTCCGTTTCTTTTTTTATCGGTTATTTGGAAAAGGCTGAATGTAAATCCTTTCGTATTATCCCACTTACCGCGAAAGATACGACTGTGATGAAGTCAGAAAAGAACAGATACGAGAAAAAAAAAGGGAAACTTTGTCAGTAAATTCTGAAGATGAAGCATCCCTTAGAAAGTGAAAAAAAAATTAAACACTCGATAAGGGAAAAATATCACATCATCCCCCTCCCCTTTTTAAATGCTCGATTGTCTCCCAACCTTTG
Organism: Orthonevra nobilis; assembly: GCA_963555765.1. Lineage (NCBI taxonomy): Eukaryota > Metazoa > Arthropoda > Insecta > Diptera > Syrphidae > Orthonevra > Orthonevra nobilis. The sequence continues at coordinate 65,088,914 of OY743224.1, forward strand.
CGCCTTCGTCCTTCAGCCCTGGTAAATTGACAGTAAAGCACGACAGTGACGTTCCGCGATCACGCGACAGCAGTGTTTCCACCCCCTCCCACAGTAAAAAAAAATGGAAAAAAAGAAAATTCTGATTGAATTAAATGAAAAAACGAAGAAATTCCTAATTTCCCGGGCAAACACTTTAGAGCAACCAAAGAGCGATGAGGATTGAGTCAGAGAAAATGAGCAATCATTTGCGTCCACAAAGGACGTGGAGTGGCTGCTGGACAGGGGTAGGTAAATAAATTGGATCCTTTCTGCACACAGAGGGGTCGGTTTTGCTTGATTTTTTTTTTTTTTTGAGAAGCCACGGATGGAATTAAGGATTCGTTAACACCAAACCGTCGCGTCAATCGCAGCACATTTCAAGTGAAAAGGAAAAGATTGAATGGTTGGACATGGATTTGGGAAATTTAACATGTTTTTTTTTTTGTTTCATTTTTAAGACTTACCCCTTCCACTTCTCCCCACGAATCTGAGATCATTGAATTTCGCTACTTGGTTCTTCATCACTGCGGTACAATTGCGCAGCTCACCGCAAAAATTTTCATCGTTTCCAGCGCGTATAGTCACAATGGTGCCGTCCATGACATCTCCCAGCGCTAGAACTTTAAAGGCAATCGGTAGGGTTTTATTAGAACGCCAATGGGTTGGCAACACTGTGCAGACCTATGGAAAAGAAAATATTAAATGAGTTTTCAAATTTCCTCAATTAACAGAAAATGGAAATTTTAAAGCGCTAATTAAAAAAAAATATTTACAATAAAGTTTCAACAAGCAAAAGAACTGCTTCAACATGATATTTTAAACATCCCATAGAAAAGTTCTTGTAATCAGTTCGCTTTTCGAAATTCTAAATTTTTACATTTCTCCACGTTACGCGGTCCCAGTAGTCGGATTCCATTGTTTTAGGAAGCGTGTGCGCTTTTGGTTAAATTCCACAGGGTGGTTTGAATTTTATGACGAAAAATTAACAACTGTCAAAAAAAGGGACAATTTCACTTCTTCAATTAAAATCAATTTGGTTTTCCAATTGAAAAAAGTTCAAAACTAATTTCTATCTCTATTTCCTGATCCAAATTCACACGGAAGTTCTTGGAAATTGTTTCAGAAATGTGAATCCTGCAAATCTTTCCCATTTTTCATGACTCAGAATGACGACACATGAAAACATCCTAAGAAAATTATGGAGCGACCAGTTTTTTTGTTCAAAACCTACTCGGCTGTGGCTTGATGCTTTTTTATCGTTATAATATATTAGCCAAAAGAAGCTCATGGCGCAGCTTACATGAGGCAATTGAATTCAAAGAAAAAGCATCGAGAGAAAGCTAAATGTCAAAGTTAAAACACATGGCTAAACTGCATTACTTGTTTATTGCAAGGAAGATCACAACATCCGATTTAGTTTGTTTTCTCCTGTTGCTGTTTCTTATCATGAACCCAATTCTAGAAGTCACTTCAGGAAATATATAAAAAATCCTTCGAAACCGGCCTGACAACAACTGTCAAAATCTGCAAAGAAAACTGGACTGAATGTGATCCTCTTAAAGCCATATATTAACCAGAACAAAAAGATCTTATGCTGAGCAGTTCTCAGCTCGGAAGGAAGAAGCGATCGAAATCTCGGGACTGAAATTATGTACTTTTGAACCCTTTCAAAAAGGATATAAAGTTAAGCACGCCTTAATGTTCCAAGCAATGGTTAATATCTTCCAAAGAAAAGCATTTTGAAAATATTTTATTGATTAGAAATAATTCCGAAAATACATGAAGTTGAGATAAGCGGCCTTTCACAATGATTATATCGAAAAAATCTAAATTCAGCAAACAAAAAAAAGCACAGCCTGGTCACAAATTTCCCTTTACTCATTTCAAATCCACTTTTTAAAATTCTTTTCCCTATAATAGCATAAGTAATAGTAATAATTTATTAGTGATGTTTTAGTGATAACTCAGCATAAGTTTTAATAAAAAGTTTTCTGAGGAAGGGAAGGGAAAGTTTGCAATGAAATTGCAGAGTTCAACCGAATCAGACAAATTTTAATTCCCAAAAAAGAAATATAGTTCCTGTTATGGTTGCCGAGAAGGCTTTCGATCATGCTCCAAAATTTAGTTTGTGTCACCATGCCACTGGTCCTCAAAGTTTTAAAATATCAATCCTTACAAACAGAGTTCAAGATTTCAAAATATTTGATAATTCTGACTATCTGATATATAACACTTTATTGAAGAAGTTGAAGAACAACTGCAAAAAGCGAATACAAATTGAACTTCAAATGTTAAAGTTGTTGAAATGAAATCGATTTTCGCAACTCTAAACTTGAGCTAAATCTTTCGTTCTTCTCCTAATTCTTCCACTCGCTCTGTGCGACTTGGATTAAAATAATATTCACAGCCTCTTGAGAGCGAGCCAATTATAAAGGAAATTATCTTCACGTCGAGTTGGATACTCTTAGAGGGATGGCAGTGTGCTACTATGTGCCCACAGAAGACTGGCTAAGATTTTGGGTCGTTGGTCCTACATTTTTGTTTTAAACAGCAGGAGATGCTATCCTTGAGTCGTGAAATGCAAGTCATGGACAGCCAGCCAGCTTCAACATGAAGCTCGACAAGATAGAACTCATACTTTCTCCAAAACGCTTTAACAAGCCATAGAAATTTCTCACAACCAAGACGAAACTTCTTACAACGAGCTCACAAACTCAAATCAAAAACGATTATTTCCAACTTGTTGTCCTGATCACTTTAAATAATACATTCGTTAGTCAGTAATTACCGATGTTGAATTAAAATTAATGTTTAATACGCAACTTTACCTTCATAGCAGCTAACCATTCCCCAACCTATTCCCATTTCAAGTAATAATTGTGATTTTAATTTAATAGAGCTTAAACTGAACTGTGATAGATAAATTTCCTTATCATTCAACTTTATGACCAGGAATTTGTTTTAATTTAGTTTTAATATTTATATTTATATTTTTAGTTAATAAGTTTGATTTATAAGATTAAGTAAGTTTATAAGATTTATTAGTATTTCTTACTGGACTAGCATGTGCATAGTAAGTATAACTTTATTATCTATACTTTATACGCAAATCTTATTTTATATGATTCAAAGATGCGAAAACCAATATAAACTTCGAGGGAAGCTCAAAAAGTGAGTATCTTAAAGTTGATGTTGGGTGTTAATTTAATAGCACCTTAATGTTTTTTTTAATCGTGAGATGGGAAGTTTATGGAATGGGCAGGTGTACTCGCACCCAAACCAATCTTTTATTTTTTTTTTGTTTTGATATTTTTCTTTCTTTTATTCTTATTTTTATAATTTGTTTATTAAACTTAACATAACGCAAACTTTTTGTAACTTTTTGAGTTCTTCTATAGGAAGCAATTAAATATGTCTTACCATTAAGGCAGCGTTCACAAACATTCAGCATTCAGTCTAATTACAAAATTGGTCGTCTTGAAAGGACAAATAATTTAAAAGGGGAAACCCCGAAAGTTTATTCTAAATAATGATGAAAAATGATTTGAATTCCGATGAGTAGTTTCGAAGATTAACTTCCACATACAACCTTCGAACCACAGGCCTATATCGCTTCTTCCATCGATGAGTAAAATTTTGAAAAGGCAACATTTTTAAAAAAATTGATTCCATCAGTGCTGCTCAATTGGGATTCCAAAGAGGTTAGTGTATACAAGATGTTTCAGTTTCAGTTGTAGTTTATTAAATAAATTTACATTTGATGCAACGGCACCAATTCTTTTTAACATTCACGTTTCTTAGAATAAACTTTTCCAAATGTGAAACCATACTGTTTCGCAGTCCAGTAGGACAGGGTAATTCAGACTTGCCAAACCTGGCAATAACATCCCCAAGTGGACTTTGCATTGAGTCGTAGACATTTGTGAAGTATTTGGGTGTACAATTGGACAATTTTTTGTACTTTAATGAACATATAAATACTCAAATAAAAAAAACAAGAGCGGCATTCATGTCCTTGAGAAGTCTGTTTTACCAAGCCTTTGTGCGTCCAATCCTTACCTTTGCGAGTCCAGTATGATGGAACATAAGCCCTTCCTGTATGGAGAAATATAGAGTTTCGAAAGTGCCTGCGAGCTTGCACGCGATTGTACAGAAGCGCTCATTCCAAAAGACTATTGGATGCCCCCGGAGTGTCTAGGATTGACAACGTTATCCTGTGCCTTGTGAGGAATCATTTTGCGCGATCGCCAAATGTAATTGAGAACGAACTCATATCGGGCTTGTTTTATCCTTACCCGGGATATTTAAGAAACTCATTAGAAAAGGGGCACATACCAACTGAGGCATTTTTGTATCTAGACGCACATGGCTGCTTGTCGGACTCGAGCAATGTTCCCATAATATACCATGCTGCAAGAAGAGTAACAGATAAAAGAGTACTGTGTATGCCTACAGAATCTCGAGAAAGATCTCCTGTCTGGTATTGCTGCATGAGCGTACCTGAAAGAGATACACTAAATAATGAAAGGCTAAATCGCAGCAAATACTGGTGGCTAGATTGGGTGGAAGCTGATGCTTAGGTTCAGTGTTTTTTTAGGTTAATTTTTGTAGGTAGTTGTAGGTAGTTTTAAGCTAAGTTAGGGTTGATTATTCATTCGAAGATATTCTTTGTCAACCCTACCGATTCATTGAGGAAATATTTTCGTTTCACATTTCGTAGTTTCTTTTATTTAAGTGCTGTTTGTCCCACAAAACTACTAAAAGCAATTCAAAACTCCAAACATAGTATTAGCTGGTGGGGAGCGACATATTTTAATGAGTTACAACCGTTATTAACACTGCAAAAATATAAGTATGTTAAGAAAACTCTCCCGTAAACACCGCCACTGTCCTATGTAATTATTTTACAATAATAGCTTGCCGGCTTTACAATAAATCGCCTCTGTCGATTTGGTCCGTAAGGACAGCCAATTGTTAATAAAAGAATTCAGAAACTGGCTTTTTAATTTTACATATATTTAATTTTAAAATATTTTAAAACGTTAAAAGGAAAAGATGTGAAGTCTGCATCTAACTTCCTGGTGACCTCAAATTATTTGTCTCTTTGTTCAAATTCAGTCGAATAATTAATTATATTAACATTCTTATTAAGGGTCAAAACTTGATCTCTGCGGCTATTTGGTTTAGTAGGACTGCAACGGAGCGGACGTCGAAAGGCAATACTGACACTATTGCTGGCTGAACGGCGTATAAAACTCTGTCGTTTTTTTAGTATTCAACTTGAGTGCTCTTATTGCAAACGGGAAAGCATGTCCTGTTAGCCTTGGCTGGTTTACATATATTTAAGGAAGTGTAAGTAGTTTTAATGTTGTTTTAAGTAAGGTTAAGATTTTATGTTTAAGATAAGTTTTTAGCTAAGTAATTAGGTCGAGTTTTAAAAACTATAAAAAAAACGTCCATCGTTAGGTTTTGTTGAGAGCGCCCCCTAAGAGAGCCAGTAAGTTAGTTTATACATAAAATAGTTAAGTTGATTAAGCTAGCTTTAAGCGTGTTTGTCTAGCATGTAAGGAAAAATTAATTAAGTTTTCAGCTCTATGGTTCTCATATAGGCCACTTAATACTAATGATTAGAAATGTTCAGAGAGATATACGAGTATTTACAATACCAGTTTTGAATATTTAACTTTTAGTTTATATCTTATTCTAAGAGAAGTGTTGTAAAATTGAATGAGTAGAATTTACTTAGTTTTCTATATACATAGCTTATAAAGGAACAATCAAGTTAAAATTCTACAATCTATCCTCTTAGTTTGGGCAGTGAAGCTTTTTCTTAAAATAGCAGTAGTTCATTTCCATTTGAGTCATATTCAATTACCGACCACGATCTTTCGTTCATGAGATTGAATGGTGAAAGGTAATACTGGTCGTAAACGTTTTGACCAGCATTTAAGTCCCACAGCGATTTGATGAGCGGGTTAGTGTGCGTGGCAGCACCAATATGTCTTTTCTTTAAAGCCTTTACCATGTTATTTAAAAGTGGTTTAACTTTTGTGACTTCATATGATGTCTTATTTGTAAATAATTTTTTGTTTGGTCTTCTTAATTTTCCACTAAAAAAGATGCGTCTTTCAAATAGTTCAAGCTGTTTTGCTACAGTAGGTGAGATACTGAACCAAGAACTAAAGCCGTACGTCAATTTGGGTCTAATAAGCGTTTTGTATTCCAAAATTTTCGTCTTCATTGATACATCTGTAGAGGACAATAGCTGCTTAAGAGTAGAAGCAGCCATTATTGCTTTGTTCAGTATCTTCCTGCCATGCTTGTTAAAAAATAAATTATTTTTGTATAACAATAATAAGTACCCCTAGATATTTAGTTTCTTGTTTTAATGGTATTGTCAAGTTTTGAATTTCTAAGGAGAGAGTTTTGCTTTCCTCTCAAGCCGATGACCTTTTCCCTTTGAATTTCGGAAACAAACTAACCCACATTTTTGTGTATCTAATGTATGAGTAAAGGTAACGAAATTTTTAATTTATGTAGGGCAGGGTGGGGCCTAACTCCACTTGTTAGGATTCTGGTAGAGCCGAAGATCGATCGACTATAGCCGCATGTCAGAGACGTCATTAGCCTGTGTGCAACGATCATGATATAATCACGCGTACAGTCATGGCGATAAATGAAAAGCACCCAACCAAAAATTTATAAAATGCCGTATTTTATGAAAAATTGTAGTATTCGTAAACCCGTTTTTTATTTTGTGTTTAGAAGTATGCAATTTCCTTGCCTCAAAATTAGCCACGTTTGACCAAACGACATTGCTCCAATCTTCGTACCTCCAATCCTTATGTAATTTCGCTCACTCAACACGTCGCTTTTTGTTTTTCCTCAGAAAGCCAAATTTTTTTGGGGAATTGCAATCTCTTCAGCCTGCTTCTTTAAGTCTTCTTCTTAACGTTCTCCCAGATAGCGTAACATTATAGCGGAAGCTGGTACAAAAAAGGCCTTTCGACAATATTAAAAAGACTCTTTGACAAGAATCTGAAGCACACGACCCAAAGACTTAATTTTTCTATCAGCGCGCGGCATAGATATGTGCTCTCTATTTTCCCTGCAAGGCCTTAAGGCATAACGAATGCTTCATGTGTCATTTCGGGTTAGCCATTTTATTTACTTTTATTATTTGAAGACAAAAAAACATAGATTGGGGAACAAAAAAAATATATCCGCAAAAAACTGATGTGCACACTTTCACTACTATTTTCGAAATGATACCAATTAGACCGTTTCTAATGCACACTAAAAATCCAAAGTTGAGTACCGCAGGAATTCCCCAAAATTAAATCATTAATGGGTATCCTAGTATAATGAAAGGGATCCTGGAAATCAAACAATTTCTTTTAGCTGCAGTCTTTTTTTGTAAAAAAATTGCAAGTGTCTACCTCTTATGGTTCAGAAAATATATTCCTGTGACGGACGGACGGACGGACGAAGGAATTTGTATCAGGGTTCATTTGGCACTCTTTGGGTACGTTATTCTAAAACTCGATGAACAAAGTATTGACTTCTAAGGGCCCTAGAAACTCAATGAAGCTAAATCATGCCGTTTGAAGTCTGCGGAGGATTGTCAATAATTAACTATAGGTTGAGCCGTCGAATATGTCAGATATTCACTCTCAGCCGCCTCACTTCCCACCCATTGACACCTTAATACTTAAAAATTTGGCCTAGAAAACATTCTCTTCTTATTTTCACTTAGCAAATATCAAAACAAAATTCACTCATGGTCGACTTCAAAAACAAAAAAAAACTTTTAAATAAAAAATAAATTAAATATAAAATTAAACCTTTGAGACTTTTTTCATACTTACGACATGTGGTGATCCGGTTTTGACTAATTCTCCTGGATGTTCCGCCAGTAGTCCGTCGACCGTTCTTTCAATTAGGTTTTCGGGCGTTAAGTACGGACTATTGTCTACAATTTTCTTACTGGCTGCACTATTATTATTGGCATTTCCAACATTATTACTATTATTATTGTTGTTGTTACTTTCACTACTCCGACTAGCCCGACCGCCATCATGATGTGACTGATTTGTTGTGGAACTAACTTCACTTGAAATATGCATATCACTCGAATTCTTTTGACAACCAATTTAAATTTAATCTCGTTTATTTTTTTCTATTTACGATAAAACTAACACTTCACTTTACCACAGGCCATCAACACGTGCATTTTTTCTGTCTTCATTCTGAAATACAGATTTTTATCAAAACACTGAAGTAAAAATTATCCCCTGCAATGTGTAATGGAAACCTGTTGAACGCATCCTAAACAAACAATCAAATTGCTTGTAATCACAAATTCAAAAAAAAAACAATTTACAACCAGTAAACGAAACAGAATTATTTTTTTTTTATTTATGGTCTCGAAGGACCAAAACACTTAAACTCCTCGCCACCATGTGTGTCGCTACCAACCGCCAGTAAAATAATAGCGCGAATTATTTCTGCGGAACCAAGCGTGTCCGGTCGCTTATGATTTCAACTTTCGAATAAACCGATAAAAATCGCTTAAAACAAAAAATATAATACATTTGTAAAGTTCTCGATATCTCATATATGAATACGCGTTGAATAATAATTTTTACCGTTAATAATGTCCTTTTTTTTCGAAGCAGACCAAGCGCCCTCGGTGGCATCCCCCAGACCGTTGCCCATATGTGACAGTCCGGTTGGTTTTTTTGCCGCCGCTCAAATGTGTGAGTTGGGTTTCATTTATTTTGTATTTATTTTTTCTCTTGGCCCAATTTGTATATGAAATGGAAAAATAATAATTCGAATAAAAAAAAATATAAACAAAAAGACTGCAATGATGATTTTTGCCGGTGGCACTCGCTCACGACTGTGCGGAAAGGATGTCCTGAAATTTTGTGCACACACAAAGTTTAAGCATTGGTGGCTTTTGTGTTCTCGGGCCACAGACCATACATACAGTGGTGGGCCACATGCCATACAACCAAACAAATCAGTTCGAAAAGGAGAGTTAAAAATTTAACAATTTTGAAATCATCAAAATTAACAGTGACCCGCGAAAGTATTCGGAATGCAATTTGAAATCGAAATGTTTGTTCATCTGTCTGTAAAGCGTGTGTAAAATAAGTACTGTTTTAGATGCTGTTTTTAACTTAGTAAACACACCTGTATATACACTGCAGTCCAAAAGTTTTAGTCCATGAAAATTGCCTTCATTCGTGCATGCAAATTGAATTCTAGGAAAATCTTATGTCTCGATTTATCTATCTGAACCACGAATTCTGTTCTCATAGGTCGAACTTCTATGAGACTTTAAAATGACTTAAATGATTTTTTAACTTCAAAGACTTTAAAAAGACTCCAATGAAGTCACTGAAGTAACACAAATTTACATTAAATTGAATGCAATCTTTGAATTAAAAAGAATGAGTTCGCAATCAATGACAAATGAATGATGCAATCACATTAAGAAGTTGAATTGTTTAAGTCAAGTCTTTAGTTTAACAATTTCGGAGATAAATCAAAAGAGACAAAATCTTAAAAGACTTGATTCCTTAACAAATCTGCTGTGGGGTTTTTAACGTCTGAACGTGTTTCTCTTCACGTCGACAGGAAGATCTATATTGAGTGATTCAATATAAAGATAAGGAGTCACACAAATCGATATTGCATGAAAACGCTAAGACTAATTGACAAAGAATAGCGATTTCCATGCGACGACGATTGTCAAGATTTTGTCAAGGCTGCTTTATCAAAAAGACGGTAAAGAAATATTAACCACTCCCCTTAGGATTTGGAGAGTCAGGAATCAATTTCCAATAGCAGAATCTGACTTGAAAAGTTTTGGAACCTTATGATCGACACATCACAGAGCAAAAAACGAAATTTGTTAAAAATCTTTAATCTTCAAAGTGTTTCCTCGATTTATTGGCTGGTTTCGAGTACTGAAAGTTCTCGTGCAGTTCGGAATGAGGTAAGCATTGTTCGGGATTAGTAAATACAAATGTTAAAAAATGTATTCATTGATGAAACCCTTTACAATTAAATTGTTGCAGCCACCTTTCAAATCGGATAGCTAGAAAGAAAAGATTTGCTAAACACAAGTTTAACAATTGGAAGCAAAGGTGGCTTTCTCTAATTCAAAAAAGGAGCATTTTCGATTCAAAACTTCTTTCAAGTACAGGGAGCGACGTTAAACTTTTGGCCTGCAGACTACCATCGTCGGTAAAACATCTCTCTCTCTCTCTCTTTCTCTGTTTCTTTCTTGTTCAAAATAAGACGACGGCTGTCGCAAAACTGTCCTGAAAACGTATTCGTATTTGAATAAAGATAAAAATACGTAACTCGTAAGGTTACGAAAATTGAGGAAGGTTTATAAATGATAAAGGATCAGAAAGGACCCATCACAATCCGTGGGGCGTATCCATCGGCCACAAAGTCTATAAATTCTATACCAAATTGGCTGTCTCATATGTAAGAATGAGTCTAGCGTAGACAGTGCTTCATTGTTGGTTTGAAACCCAATTTTTTTCAAGCACTAATATCTTTAGTCTTTCTGTTATATTCCTTGAGTTTATTTATATAGACTGCGTATTTGGAGAGAATGACAATTGTAAAACCTAGTCTTGTGTGTTCTTTTCCCTCTCTTGCTGCTGTTTTGAATGCTGCCATAAAAACATTGCCCTTTCGAAAGCGATTATTATCATAATTTGCTTCAAAGAATTGCAGTCTGACCACTCATCTGTTTTCTGTGTGACGCGCAAAAGAGGTCGCTAATAAAGAAAACGTGAGCAAAATCTATGAGCTAGTGTTGGCAGACCCCCGAACAAGAAGGTGCGATCAAATTGAGATGTAGGCGATATGATCGGTGCCATGTGTCCTCACTCAAGGCAACAAACGCATTAGTGATACCACTTCACAGAGGCGCTTGATTTTGCAAAATCTGTAAAACCTGGTTTAGAGATACTCTTAGTTACTTATTTTGGAAGGACTTATCAATTTTTCAGCTTCCTAATCGTATGAATAAAACTCGAACAAAATTATTTAAGAAAACTTTTTAAACTTTTTAAGCGAATTTATTTCAGTAATGCATTACATTTGCACTTCACTGTATTAAAACACTGTCTAATATAAAAAACCATACGAGTATGGCATATCGACTGCGAGTTGGTTAAACAAGAAAAAGTGTATTTAAAAAACTCTCAACCCCGTAAAAACGCCAAGAAAGGAATGGTTTCGGTGGCTGATTAAGTATAGCCATAGAACCGCCACTAGGGGGGCACATCTTTTTTTTCTGGCCATATGTGTTCCCACGAAATATGACAAAGTGCGATAGAGAATTAAAAACTGGAAAAAGGTAAAGTGAAAAACATATAGAAATTGAAATAATTATTTTCACAGGATAACGCGTACACTTCTCGACTCAGTGGGACCAGTCATCGAGAGGACAAACAAAAAAATTTATTAAAAAAAATACAAATAAGGACACCACAGATGTGAATTAAATCGTTGACTAATGTGTGCGTTTTTTTTTGTCCTGATGTTTTTTGAGGACATTTATTTTTATTTATTTTTTTTTTTTTCTATAACATCCTGCCGTTCGTCCATGTGTGTGCTTTGTTGTTTTTCGATGGCTTCCGCAAGGATAATAGTCCAAACAATCTGTCAGTTGATTATGAATGAAGGATCTGGTAATGTGTGATAACATTTTTGCTATTTGTGAAAATTATTATTATCCTTTTTTTTTGTTGCTAAACTTTGGAAATAATTTTGCAAATTTGTCGCTAGAGCTGTAGAAAATGAGATAAAGGAGCAGCATTACCCTTTTTTTTTGGATGAATTTAGTTGGGTATCCATATTGTGCGCTCAGTCTGAGAACAAATGATGCTCATTTGGACGAGGACCAATTGGAAATCGCTTTTGTAATGTTCATTATTATGAGAATTAAATTTTAACAGCCGACGATGACAAAATATAGTCAGTCTTATTTAAGTTGGAATTGAACTATAATATGTTAAGTGAAGTCGGAATCCTTACAGATGCTTTACTGCTGAGCTTTCATTTAAAAAGTATTTATGTATCGATTTCGTAGGATTGAATTCAAAAGACCTTTGAATGATGATTCATAATTTTTCAACAAGATTCCAATGCTTTGGTTAAAAACATCTCCCAAGCTTGCAGTCATCGGATTTGGGTTGGCATTGCATTGATATTTGTAAAAGTTAAGCGATCGAAACTACATCTGCCTCTGGTGCGAAGACTTTTAAAATGATGCAGAATTATTTCTGCAGTGATAACCGATCGAAAAGAAACGTATCTTGGTGGCACAGTTTTCAAAAAAGGTCGTGAGTCAAAAACCAACCTCAAATATTAATAATTTAAACCAAAAAAAATCTAGCAAATGGACCATCAGAGAACTGTCGGAGGACTTCGATGTGTTGAAGTTATCTTGGTTCACGATTTGGGCTTCAGACATACCGCATCAAAGCTTGTGTCGAAGGAACTGGGTTTTAAAAGTGGGAGGACCTACATTTTGTTGGACATGATTTTATCGGATGAATGTGACCCACCGATACTTGGGCTTTTCATTACGACACGCTTATTTATAAGGTGTGAACGCAAAAAAAAAAAAAAAAGTGCACAACGATAAAACAATGTCGCAAGAACCGTCCTTTTTGTAAGTCTTTTACCAAGATCAGTACGATTACCATAAATCACTGAATACAACTTTTTGACTCTGTTCGATAGAATCACGCTTGAAATGACTCATTCTTCAACCAGACCAAAAGCTAAGAAACATATTTTAGATCGGAACGTGTTATGTAGCAGATAAAGCTGTCTTACATCCAATGCTTGCAGATGGTTACTTATGTTCATCCAAGTCAAAGGATCAAATTATCCAAAGTCATCTTCCAATTTGTTTGATTACACGAGTTACAAGGGTTGATCTAATAAAAAGTTTAAGAACTCATGTCAAACGTGGAGCCCGACCGACTCGGTTAGTGCGATCATATTAAGAATGAACTGCGTTTAAATGCAATCACAAAAACGAGACAGGCATAACGACTCTCAAGTCTCATAAATGCAATAATAACGCACAAATGGACCAATAAAGTGGGATTGACCCCACATATCCGATAAGTCGGTATATTTCCGACTAAGTGTGAACCCACCACTTCAAAGTTTCACCGGAAAAATCTCAATTCCGGAAAAATCTCATAATTTCTATTATGCCTTCAGTGGTTTAACTAATGTAAATCATTGTGTCTCAGAGTTTTTTGGCATAGTGATCTGATCCTTTTTTGGGTCTAAACAGCGCATTGCTCATGTTTATTATTTCCCGCTGGTTAAATTGCCCTCAGATTTTGCAAGCACAATGGCTTTTTCTTAGCCTATGAAGATAAGTGACTCGGCATCTGGATGACAATACTCGGATGTGGTTTTCAATGCATTATGTTGTAAGCTTAAGACCAGATATCAGTTTTATCGGGGATATGCAAATGACAACATCACTGTTCAATACCGATTTCATTTCCAGCATATCTGTTTTTAGAATCAGCTAGAACTAGAACAGTCTCTGCCTGATATACGCTACAAGAGTTCGGTAGTCGTAGAGACATCCAAGAGCTAGTGTAACGGAAAAGATACATCAAGTCATGAATTCTACTTTGTATGAATTTTTCATGTTTCAACTGAGTCACAAAAATAGCCGGTAGTTATAAGTTATATTTCAATGAAATTTTGATTTCAATACATAACAAAGCAAAGCGTTTGACACCTTCTGGAATGTGTCAGCAGAAATGGCTTTAGAGGAGTACTAGCAAAATGGCTTCGGAGCTATCTGACTGATAGAAAATTGAAAGTCAAATTGTCGGATCTATTTAGCAACGAAAATTCAAGCGAAAATTCCTGTTCATACTATTTACCAACGAACTTCTGCGACTTCTCAAAAAATGTACTGCTTATGCCGATGACATTGCAACAGTCGTTAAACACAAACACTTAAATTCCGCCATGGAAATATTGCAAAACGAATTCAACGCTGTCTCCAATTCGTGTCATGATAACGGATTAGTTATAAATGCATCCAAAACGAAGGTGATGCACATACGAGCACCATCCAAGCAAGCAGAAACTGTCCGGATTTTTCACCGAACTGACTGCCCAACACTATCAACCAACAGCGAACCAATTGAGGTAGTCAAAAGTTTCAAATATCTCGGAGTAAACATCGACGAACATTTTTTTTGGCGTGAGCATATAACTGCCTTGCGTTCTCAACTTAAGAGCACTATTTTTGCAATGGTGTATCTCAAGCGACACTCAAATCTCGAAGTGCAAAAGCAGGTGTACTACTCACTAGCTGAGTCACGCCTAAGATATGGGATCCTGGCATGGGGAAACGCAGCGAAATCTCATTTGGACCAAATTTCTAACCTACAACATCGTCTCATCAAACTTATAAGACCTGATGATTCAAATCTTAAAATTTTAGATGTCAAAGCAATTTTCAAGATGACAATACTGCTGCACTACATGGACGACCAGCGTTTTCTACAACCTATACGCCACACGCTAAACAAAAAAAGACGAGACCAAGACATGTTAGAGCCACCTGCAACTTACAACATGTACGGAAATCGAGAGCTACGATATGCTATCCCAAAACTTATAAATACGCTTCCTCAATTTTTGAAAGATATCCCGAATTTTAAGAAAAGAAAAAAAGAGTTAAAAAAATATTTGCTTGAAATTCATTTTGTAAACTAAAATTACCACTATTATTATTATAACTTTATTTTATAAATATTGACAGTATTGAAATTGAAATTGATATGCAATGTGTAATGAAATAATTCTATATTAGAAATCACTTCAAAACTAAATTTTTGAACAACCACCTGCAGATAAGCACGTTGCTTTGCGGGTAAAAATTATAAACTGTATACAAAACAAATGTGGTAAAAAATAAAATAAAATCAAATCAAAAATCAAATCATTCAAATGTCAACCAAGGTGATTCCTATGCACTCGATTTTAGCAAGGTAATCGGCCATAGTTTGACGAATATCCTTTTAAAAAACATGAACGATATAACCAATATTTTCAACATGCTTCAATCAGCTTAAAATACAATGATACCCAATTGAAATAGGCACGTTTCGTCATATCCTAAGACAAAGGATTTTTCTGATCCAAATCGCAAGCAATCGAAATGCATTAAATGCATAGTAAACCGAATTCCACTGCCGCTCACTGTTAGCACACAACCCCAATGGAACGATACTAGAAAAAAAAAACACATTCAAATGTAGACTTTATGATAAAAATTTTACGCTTTTTCGCACAAATGAATGAAACATGAAAACTCATCACGGCCGTCAATAGGTGGATCTCCTTCCTCGCAGGAAGCCATCGGGTTTCCCGGCTCCATTGTGGGTTGAAAATCATGGAAAATGTGAGTAATCGGCTGGGGAAAAGCAATTGTTGCAACAGCCGCTGGCACATATGGAACCAAGCAACAAAAAAAGTTTGGCGAAAAATAATAAAATAAAATAAAAAAAAACAACAAACAGAAAACGGAACGGTATGTGGTAAAGAACTACAATCGCCTGTTAAAACCGCACATATGGCCAAAAATAGCTTCAGGAAAAACGCACACTGACATTGGCCAAACAGAGTGCGCCAACAGGAAAATAATGTTTATTAAGCGCCAAAGGAAGTGAATAAAATTAAAAATTTAAATAAATAAGTATTAAATGGAAATTAAATTTATGAATTTAATTTTGTGTAGATTTGAAATAAATTAATTTAAGGTAAGATCCTTTAAGACAAACAACTCTAATCTTTTCAAGTGACTTTTAAAATGCCTCTATGAAAGAACACCCGATGACGGTCACGGAACCTAACAGAATGGTGTTCGTTCCCAATGATGTTCGAAGAGCCAACTAGATGGTCGATGAATGACAATATTAGGCCTCTTGAAATTTTCGAAATAACAAGAGGTCTGCAACGGGATGCAGTAAATCTCTTCATCACATTCTTTTTACACAGTGGCTTTGATGTAGTGTCCGACCGAAACATGATTTTCACCCGAAACCGAACCTTTTTTAGACAAGTTGAAATTGATTATGAATTTTAATTGTTATAATATAAATTTAGTATATTTTTACACATGCTGAAAGTTATCCCATCTATCATATAAGCACGAGAAAATAAACAAATTCAAAAATACGGCTCACGGACCAAGAACTCACGCGAAGTTAACCGTGCTAATCAAACAGCAAAGTTTGTGTTGGAAAGGCTCAATGCAATCTCGCCATGCACCAGAGCTGATTTTGATCAGTCCTCAATCTTTGGAGTAGATTTCCCTTCCAATAGTTGTATACTATATAATCTCAAAAACAAATTTTCCGATATCGGCCGGCTCCATCACGATAACAACCGATTGGTCAGAACTCGAACGAAAAGTGGAAGTGGAAGTTTATCTTTTTGAGTAATCTTAGTCTAGAACTCTCCTTCCATGTTTTACCACGACCGCGAAATGGCTGTTGTATAGTAACTTTGTTGGAAATATTCACTTCCACTGATAGCCAAGCTGCCATAAAATCTACATCTAAGCTTGTTAAGGAACGCTGGGTATCCCTAATGGAGAAAGCAGACTTTTTTGAGGTTCATCATTACGGGGTTCCAGGACATAGGGAAATAAACGGAAGCTGCAGAGCAGAGGAGCTTGCCTATGAAGGTACAATGCACCCTCACAGATGCACCTCACAATATATTGACATACCATTAGCTGCGGTCAAACTGAGCATCAAAAATAAATACATCAACCATCTTGCAACATCACCAGACAAACCTGGAACCTCCTTAACAAACAGAGAAGCAGAAAGCTACTTAATCTCCTCAATGAATGTCCGGTCATAGCAATATCAAGACATAGAAAGCTATGCTCCCATTTCTTCACAGCTTTGCCACGATTTGTTAAAGCAAACTCAAAAGACCTCGCTCAGTTCATTTGAGTAGCAAACTATTTTCTCCACCTTCTCCTTCTTCACCGTCCGGTAGGAAAACCTCTCAATACTCACTTACTCCCCAATATAGGTAGATCCACATAACCTTCGCGGCCAAATTGCTGCGTGCCTTGTGGAAGACTGAGTTTCGGCTGATTTTTTGCCGAAACCGAAACTGTGGCCGAAACCAATTTTTTGGCCGAATCTGGCGAAAACCGAAACCGAATGTTCTGTCGGTCAGTACTTTGTTGGGATTAAACGATTGGAGGTTTAAATTAAACTAAGAAAAGTGCGTTGCAATTCAGTAAAGAAGTCCGTTGTCTAGGGAAACCAGAAAGAATTGCCGGAAATTCTCCATCAGCGGTAGCCAAGCCAAGCTATGGCTTGACCAATTTATATTTTTGTCAAACAAATAGTCGTTGATCCGGCCAGAGCCCAACTTTCGGCATAACAAAGAGACAGGTTGAAAGCAAAAAACTTTATGCTATGGTGAAGTTCATCTGCTACTTGGTCCTTGTGGTTCAACGTCGGAGCAAGTTTGATGGAAGGGATTCGGGTTTTTTAATGACAAGTCCTAACACAAAAAAAAATTATCGCAATGAGGTTCTCTTCAACTTGTCCAATATTATAAAGATGGATAATCTTCTCATTAGTCTTACTCGAAGGCACATTGAGAGGGCAATGATCTTGACTAACAACTATATCCCCCGGCGGCTTTCAGAGGAGATTCTATTTGGGACATATTAAGATTTTTGAAAGGCGAAAAATTTGGTCCGACTAATGGATGATGTACTATATAATGGAAGACGAGGCCTCGGTCGCCTTTACAATTCAGAATCTAAAAAGGAATTTACGAAGCGGATTTAAAAGGAGTGGTGACTTCGAAGCTTATGGTGAAGTCTAGTTTCTTCTGCACCGTATGTATGTCTAATTACCACGATTCTAAGGCTATACTTTTTGAATTATTCAAATGTAGAGCAGGCCAAACATTTACAACTAACTAACTATTTTTTGCATATGGGGATTACTCGCGTATTGGCCAGATTAAGTTTGGATGGAATATTTTTAGCTCCTAACTGATGAGAATTTTAAAGATTTTACTTACTATACATTCTTGACCAGTGCAGTCCCGGCTGAGATTACTATGCTCAACTAAGACTTTATTCGACAAGATGAAAATTTCGGAAAGGTAGCTTTTATCAGTCCTTTCGAATGAAGATTAAAATCTACTTAAAAAGTACAAATCATTCGAGGTTCAAGTTGGATTTCAGGAACTTCTGGAGCACGATAGTGATAAACAAAATGGAATGCAAAACTTCGATCCGACATCTTCGCTGAACCGATTCACTGGCGAACCGATACTTTTTTGGTATGTGACCAGTTCCTCCAATGAAGAATTTCTTGCCGACGCAGTTGATCCTAATCTTTCATTGCAAAAAGATTAATTAACGATCTCAGTTATGGATGCAGACCCATTCTCGGGTTAGTTTTGCCAATTTTCTAGCACTTCTGAAAGCTGATAAAGACTTTTGGACTATAAAAACCTCCTACTACTACTAAAAGCTGTTTGTAAAAGGTCCTTGAAACTGTTCTGATAACATTGCAAGTGCATAAATCGACTCCTGATATCCCGTCTGTTAAAGAAATGTTAAACACTATTTCGAAGTGAATGTTGATGGGGATGGCCAAGGGGGTAGATGGCGCGATATTGTATTATTGAATGAAAAGCGGCGAATAAGAACACGAACTTTTTTAAAAATGATTTAGAATTTCTTAGAGTCTACACGTTTATTTTTAACTTAATATTATTTTGTTGCTATTTGTTATTGTAGCCGCAATCGCAAGTGTCTGTGAAGTAAATGGACGGCCGGACGAACGGACAAACGGACAGCGGAGGCTTAGTTAAAGGGTTCCGTTGGCACACTTTGGGTATGGTATAAACGATTCTATCATTTAAGTTCAAGCTAATTCTGATTAAATAAAATCGTGGATTGAACGTTTTCCTTTTAAGGTAATAGCGAAGGAAAAGATCACCAATTTGTGTCTCTGATTTGACATCCCTGTTTTTATCACGCACGTCAAACTGCACCGTCGTCCCAGATTTTACATAAGTTTAACCAGTTTACAATACGGATCGTTCAACAATTGCTGAGCTTGAAAGGTACGATTCACGCATCACGTGAAAATAATGGTTATCGTCCCTCTGAGCCTTCTAAGAGGCTGACAGATATCTTGAAGCCTATCATTTAAAGAAACGCAGACTCTGGAAAAAATATGGCTGCTGGAATCTACGGAAGACGGAGAACACAGCATTGTGTCTCACGGCACGTTTGGACCAATTTTTACACAACATTTTCTTCTGCACCGAGGCTCATTTTTCACTTCATGGATAAGTTAACAAACAAAATTATCGCATGTGAAAAAGTGAAAATCCACAAATGTGAGTGATGAGAGACTTTAGCGTCCACGAAAAGTGACTGCATGATGTGCAATTTGGCCTGGTAGAGTCATTAATCCATATTTCTTCAAAAATGCGGAATTTGTTTATCCTCATCGTTACGGCCAAATACTCTATTGGCCTAAAAATTAAGGATAAAGATGTGGTAAACTTGTGATTTCAACCAGGCGGTGGCACACATCACATAACACGATCCTTCGTTTCCTTCCTCGACGAGTAACTCGAGTTTATTTTGGTGATGCGTTCCAGGATCGTGTGTCTTTTCGCCGTTTGTTTGCTTTTTATGGGGGCATTGAAAAAGAATATTCGTCTAGTTAGGACCATTCTATTGCTCAGTATGTGTAGAGAATAACTTTGACCTACAAAAACTCGCTTGAAGCATTCATGAATGATGTTTTACTCCATTCATAATGGTAAGATCCAAACAACATATTCGAATAAAAAATCAATCGAAATCTGAATCACAAATGTACACCACTTGGAATTTGAAACAAGACAGGATATTTTCGTTCTTTACAGACTTGTAAATCGAATTTTGAAAATTTTGTAGACGCTCAAAAAATCATTTATTATTCTGTTGGAACTTAATTCAGTTTCTGGCGAGATTTGATATCCAAAACTGTGAACACTTTGAATTTTTAACTTATTCAAACAACACATTGCAGGGGATGGCTTTTTTTTAAAAATTGTAAACACTTAAAAACAAACGTATTTTTTTTTCAAACAATTCATTTAAAATACCGTGATGTAATTATTTTTTTTTTTGTGAAAAATTCTGTTGACTAAAATCCATTTCAAATGTTTCGGTTACTCCGAATTAAAATCACCGAATTGATTTGACCGAATAAGTGACGCGATATTTTTTGGCCACGCTCAACGCCGAAAACCGATCGAATCGACCGACGCAACGATATTAAACTATTTTTTTGCGGTAACCATGAATCCGACCACTACTCGTCATCATCATCATCCTCATCTCGGGATACCCCAACCCAATATCCACAGAGTTGTCGCCGATACTCTTCGTCTTCGTCTTCGTTTTCGTCTTGTGTCGTTTTCGTGTTACCGCGAGAACCAGTAGCAGTGGTTTATGTGGAAGGCCGTACTACCTACCAACCAACCGACCGGCCCGACCGACAACCAACCCAAGGATAACTGGTTCACCTATACCACCCATGTACATAGATATTTTTCTTTTCTTTTTTTTCCAGCAAAAAAAAAAATATAACGTAAAAAGCGTTTTCCCTTTATTTTTTCTCTTCTCAACTCCCATCATCATCGGCGGCGAAATTTGTTGTTGTTGTATTGTGTTGTGTGTCGTTTGGAGTCACGCAAAAATCGCTTCACACATTTCCAACAAGAAATGAGAATTATTTCCACCACCAACCAAACCTCCCCCTCCAGCCCATTAGTGGTAGGTATGACACAAAAAAACAAAAAAAAAAGCAGAAGTAGAAGAAAAACTCAACGTCCGTGCTCTTTACTACGAATTCCAATATCTTGAGTCAGAAAGAATACATAAACAACTTCTACTCCAGCATCCGTTCCAACGAGCCATAGCCACCCCCTTAGAAGAGGTCGCCTCTTTTGCGCCCATCCACCAAAGAAGAGAAAAATATTCATAACAGAAGAACGAACAAAAAAATAATAAAAAAAACAGAAGAAAAACTGTTGAGAGCCGAGGTGGAATCCAGAGCCCAGAATCCAGATTCAGACCCATTGTCGTGCAATCATCTCACCACCCGCATAGCTTTGCATTCTCGAGTAATGACGACGAAAATGAGTGACAAAGGCAAACGATAAAAACGAAAATAAACATCAAAACAACGCACCCCCTTAAGTAAACCCATTTCTTCTCCCTTTTTTTGTATTATTTTTTCCTCCTTTTTCCCGCTCGATTTTTCTTTGTATTTGATACAACCCTCCAACCCCTTTCATATCTCTTATATCTTCATATAGATATAAAGAAATTCCAAGACAGTACATGTCTCGCTCAATCTTACAGATCTCGCAAGCTACCCCCGAACTTCTTGAGTTTTTCTTAAGAGATTTTTCCACAAAACGGTAAATGGTCACACCAACATGTACATAAACCGTACGCCACCGCCGTCGCCGCACCAAAATTGAAAAAGTCAGGAAAGAGAGCAGCAAAAAAAATTAAGGAAATAAGATTCTACCCCCAAAAAGAACCCCACCACCCACGAGGAGAACAGAGCTTGGAACCAAGTTTACCGGTGGTAGTGTGATGGTGAATACCTCGCAAGTCACCATACAACATCTGAGAATGCACAACCACTTGCAAGTTGTGATCCGTCCGTTGCGTCGTCCATTGTTGGTTGGGTTTGGGGTGGTGAGTGATTTTCTTGGGATTCTTTTTATATATTTTTGCGCAATCTTGCTTGGTGAAGTTTTCTTTTCTTTTTTTTTTCCTGTGGGAAAATCGGTGGGCTCCATCGTGGTGATGTGGTAGTGGTTAAAACTTAAGGGTTGCAAAATTGCAGAAAAGTATTACCCCGAAATCCAACCAATGTGTTGTGGCTAAATATTGTGGCTGTATTCGACCATAACCATAGAAGAGGAGTTGACTTGTATATTTCGGGTAGAAGAAGAACAAAAACCAAAAGAAGCAGTAGAAGAAGAAGAAGAAGAATGATAAAAAACATCTCGTGCCAACCCACAAAATTGTTTGTGAATTGAGTGTGGATGGGAATGGAATGGGGTCTTGGGACTACTTCGTTTGCCGACGGGAAACACTCGTTTTGAAATAAATTTTAATTAGTGGTATTGGGGGTATTGATCAGCTGCCAAAAGTAATTCAGGGGCTCAATAGGGTATCGCTATCGAGGGTTTTAGGGTTGTGTAGCCGAGGTTCTATCCATACATCATATTTCTGTGGAAATGAAAATCATGATGTGCAGTTTGAAGGTGGAGAGAAATCCAATCGGAGATATATCAATCGACCGGAGGATCATTGAATGATCCTTGTTGTTGTTTTTTTTCGGATTTTTGTTATTTATAAAATTTTATTTCTCCACATAAACAGTAATCTGGATAATAAAGTTCTGGATTTTTAAATTTCTCCTCGGAGAACTGACTTTCTTTTTCATTTATCAGATCATCGATTCTTGGAGGATCTGGTCATGAGATAAAGCTGTGTTCCATGATTTCCGATAACTGCGATTGCTTGATCTTTATCTTCCTTAATACTATATATGCTCTTTTGTCTTTCTTATCGTCTGACATTCGACTCTGTATAGAAGAACTGGCAAGTTAGGTGTAGGGAGTGGACTGGATCAAATAAGTGACCCATTTTGAACCCAATAATAATTTGTTATGACTTTCTTTTAAAGGATCCATAGAGGAGAGAATTCCCGTTTGGAAGTACTTGTTTTTTATTCTGTATTCTTCTTCAATTAATATCAAGAAATGATCAGATTTAAAGGTTGTATAAGCCTTCTTCGTATCCCAACTGGTCATGACGGTGGATTCGCTTGTGTGTATATCGAAATATATTGGAAGGTCGCACTGGTGTTACTGCATTTTCCTCCTTGGCCTGTTCATTTTCCGTAATCGAGCTTATTGGAACATTGATTGACGAGGTTCATAAGTTTTGTCATTTGAACCTTACAGTAC
This sequence comes from Orthonevra nobilis, assembly GCA_963555765.1. Classification (NCBI taxonomy): domain Eukaryota; kingdom Metazoa; phylum Arthropoda; class Insecta; order Diptera; family Syrphidae; genus Orthonevra; species Orthonevra nobilis. The sequence goes on from OY743224.1 coordinate 65,112,071, forward strand.
CAGCTAGAACAAACAAATTCGAAGCTGATTAGACCACTGCTGTTGCATCTTATGAAGGTCATTCTATGGGTCCAATTTTTCAAAACACTTTGGCAGTGCAGTAGGCCTTTTTTCGCACGCGCAAAATGATGGCTTCAAATCGTTTACTGTAACAGCATTCATACGTGACTCGATATACTGTCATAAACGTACCCCCAAAGGGCTCAAATCACGGTCTCAAATGAGCGGCAAAATGGACAGGTGAATTTCTTGAGATGATTTGCTCAACAAATGTTTCTCCCAACTAGGTAATGGTTTAAATGCATGTTCGAAGCATGTTGCGTCGTCGCGAGTCTTTTGCCAAACAGTGACTTTCTCGGCATATAAGAGGCGTTAGATTGTGCTCACTCCAAATCTTAAATTGTGCTCAAGGCTTCAAGAGTCTAAAGAACAACTAAACTAGAAACAGATAGGTTTATACAAACAAAGAAGAGCTTGTTACTAAAAAAGCACTATTCAAAGTATGGAGTCATTGAACTGAGTAGGCTTTTAAAATCGATGCTAATTCAGTAGGTCAGTAATGGAATTGGAAGTTCGCACCCTACAAGAGGATGACTCTCCTCTTGATTTAAGTGATCTTGACTCCTGTAACCCATAAGACTCTTTCGAAGAGTGTGCTGGTAACTAGCGCCAAGGCCGTTAGTTTGTTTAATTTAAGCGGTGTGGGATTAGCACAAGTTCCCCTTCCGGAAATCAAAGCTCCGTACATATCGATATACAAATTTCTGGGACATGCTTTCACGGTCGGTCTATCCTAGTTATAATGGCCGATTCGCATTCTTTAGTGAATCATGATTTACTTAATCTTGAAATTTGGCCGAAATGAGGTCGGGACATCATAAGAATCGGACAACCTTGTAGGTCCAGTAAATTCTGTGACACTGCCTTGACACACAGTAAGGCTAAGTAGCCGATTTCAGTCTCCAGCTTTCCCAGCAAGGACACTTGATACTTGATTTCGGTTTTCAACCGGCTGTAACGTAAAAAGATTTAACAATTATATTTTTTGAAAAGTTGCTTAGTCTTATTTTCTGCAAAAGTCTGCTTCTTTATGCGCATTCCTTTCCAATACTAAATTATTATTATTATTCAGTGAAATAGAGTCGAAAAAAAATTTTGATAGCAAAGACTGAAACCCATCAAATAAAAAACAAAAATCATTCTTGCTCCAAATTTGAACTGACAATGCATTTGTTTCTTATAGATTTCTTAAAGCTTTCCGTACATCAATTTTCGAACGCTTTAAAAAAATAAGAGATTTATTTTTTTGGGCATTCATACTTTTTTTTAACTGGCGCCCAACCTAAAACACTCGGCGTTCTCTCCCCACTTGTAGGTTCTATTCAAAATTTATTCGCTTTAAAGTAAATCACTTCGCAATCTTATATCATCGCTTCGTTCATTATGACCACAAATTTCTTGAGTTTTCCACCACATAACAACCCAAGGCGGAGCTTAGGACCGTCGTCGTCGTCAATATTTTCCCACAAACGGACCAAACAGCAACAAAAAAAAAACAACCTCAAAAGTAGTATCAATCTTGTCGCACACCAGCGGGTGTATCTCAACCAAATAGACACCCCCTTAAATGTGACATGGAAGTACATAACATAGCACCGACCAAATGGCACATTAGGCTCCTATCATAGCCTTCGTGTGTCTATCCAAGGTTGTATCCAGCACAAGGGAGAGAAAGAGTGAAAAGGAGAAAGAACAAAAAAAGTAACTGCACATTGGTGGTTTCCCTCCAATGGTAGACCACGACGTCTCCGCACATAAGCCACTCGAAGTATTTCTCTCGTCTACCCGCAATCCCACATCATTTTCCTTCTTCTTTGTGGTGTTGTTCCGTAGAATTTAGGATACCTTTCTTCTCCTTTCCACGTCATATTCTCAGTATTTCGCGTTGAGCATAGCAAAAGAAATGAGTAGCAGGACTCTCTTGAATGCTCCGCAGAATCCATTTTTCATCTATTCTGTCTCTCGTCTTTCTCATCACCAGTTGCTCAAGTTTTTTTATAAAAAAAAAATTATGAAGTGGATTTGTCTTCCCCTTCTTACCACTACCAATACCACGAACATCTTGGAAATGGTCGCAGGACATTATTCCAGCATCAACGCAACAAATTTTATATCTCAACTTTTTCTTACTTTCGTCCTGACAGTCATTTGCCACGAGTACGGTGACCAGCAGCGTTTTCCTCGTGGGGAAAATGCGCGGGAAAGAATTTTTCTCAGTTCGCTTTCTCTTTCCGTTTGCCATCTAAAACACTCGCCCCAACCCGCGTATTGGAATTTTTCTTGAAGACGTTGGTTGGCCACATTTTGTCGTTGTGTGCAATCTCATTTAACCATCATGCCGTGGTGGCGGTGAATTTAAGTTAAGGGTCGGTGTGGTGAGATCTTTGATATATTTCTTTATTTTTTAATGTCCTTTCTTGGTTTGGGGTTTGGGCCAAAACGAGGGCGAGACACATTTAGGGATACCATGGAACGGCATAAAAAGAGGTTTTTTATTATTCGCATTGACAAAAAGTCCTACAAAAGTGAAAGAAAGTATTATTTATTTACTACTGTGTCCAAAAAATAAGGTGACATTGTATTTATTTTGAAAATTCTTTATTTATTCTTCCGAATCAATTTCATCCCCTTCAAAGTAATCCTCTCCCGATGCAATGCACTTATGCCAACGGATTTTCCAATCTTTGAAACACTGGTTGTAGTCACTTTCCGGGATGGCCTTCAGTTCCGTCTTCGCTGCGGCTTGAATCTCCTCTATCGTATCAAAACGGTGTCCCCGGAGCGGTCTTTTGAGCTTGTTGAACAGCCAGAAGTCGCACGGCGCCAGATCAGGTGAATACGGTGGTTGCGGAACGATATGGGTTGAGTTTTTGGCGAAATGATCACGAATTACGAGTGCGGTATGGGATGGTGCATTATCGTGGTGTAAAAACCAAAAATTGTCTTTCCACAATTCCGGCCTTTTTAGGCGGATAGCGTTACGCAAACGACGCATAACGTTCAAATAATATTCCTTGTTGACTGTTTGGCCGGTTGGAAGGAATTCATAAAGCACAACACCACGATAATCGAAGAAAACAGTCAACATGACCTTGATTTTTGAGCGACTTTGGCGCGGTTTTTTGGTCTCGGCTCTCCTTTGGCACGATATTCGCTCGATTGATCGGTTGTTTCGGGGTCGTAAGCATAGATCCAAGTCTCATCGCCAGTTATAATGCGTTTCATGACATCCTGGTAGTCGGAAAGCATTTTTTCACACACTTCAACGCGACGCCTTTTTTCAAAAAAATTCAATGTTTTCGGTACCAGTCGAGATTTGACGCGCTTAAGGCCCAAAACATCCTTCAAAATGGTATTGACTGAGCCTTTCAATAAGCCAACTTCATCAGCAAGGTCTCTAATCGTTAATCGATGGTTTTTCAACACCAAATCTTTGATTTGTTGGACGTGAGCTTCATCGGTTGAGGTTGATGGTCGCCCAGAACGCTCTTCGTCTTCGACAAGTTCACAGCCGGCTTGGAAATCACCATACCACTTGTAAACATTTTTTTTAGACATAGCCTCATCATCAAAGGCTTTCTGCACCACCCTCAACGTATCCGCAGCAGAAAATTGATTCCGCAAACAAAATTTAATGCAAATTCTTTGCTCAATAAATTTCGACATCGCAAAAAACGAAAGACTCACTTTTAGCAGCTCACAAAACGACGCGTATCTCAAACACTATGAATATATTTTGACATGAAATTTCACATAGATGTCACTGACAGTACTACCAACCTAAAAAGAAAGAAAAATTTCCAAATCCTTCGACGCGCGCAGTTTAAATTCATATGTCACCTTATCTGTAAACTGTCGAGTATACCTAAGCTCTTTGAAAAAATTGTTTATAATAAGTTGACTTTTCTATTATGAGAACACATTTCGCCGTTTCAACACGGCTTTGTCACAGGAAGATCAACTACCACTTACCTTGCAATCTTTTCTAATTGTGTTCTTAACAATCTCGAGAAAGGAAACCAAATTGATGTTGTATATACTGACTTTGCAAAAGCATTCAATAGAGTAAGTCACTCTATTTTGTTGAAAAAACTAGCACTATTTGGGTTTCATTAAAATATGTTAAAATGGTTGATGTCTTACCTTGTAGGTCGTGTACAATTTGTTTCCATTGACCAAGTTTTTTCAAATCAAATTATGGTGACATCCGGTGTTCCCCAAGGAAGCCATCTTGCTTCCCTTCTATTTCTTATATTTATAAATGACATGTCTGATATCTTCTTAAACTCTGAACGACTATTATTTGCAGACGATTTAAAATTCTTTAGATGTATTACTTCTTTTGGAGATTGCTGTCTTCTACAAGAAGACCTTAAAAAACTTACCGAATGGCGTACTTTTAATAAATTATCGTTAAATGTCTCAAAATGTCAATGTTTTTCATTTTATCGCAATTTTTCACCAATTTTCTTCGATTATAATATTTATAACCAAGAGCTTGAAAGGGTTTTTGAAAAAAAAGACCTTCGTGTTATTTTTGATCATAAATTTAATTTTGTTAAGTACATTGAATTTACCGTATCAAAAGCAAATTCAATGGTAGGTTTCATTAAACGAAATTCAAAGAAATTCAAGGATCCATTTACTGTTAAATCGCTTTATAGTTCCTATGTTAGGTCTATCTTAGAATATTGCCGTGTAGTATGGAACCCTTTTTACAGCATTCATTCTAATAGAAATGATCCAAAGAAAGTTTATAAAGTATACAATTCAGAGATTGGGTTGGAACATTAACACTCCAACGTATTCTACGAGATGTCAACTACTTGGAATTCAAACACTTGAAAAGAGACGTAAAATATTTTCGGCTATTTTCATAAGTGATATCTTAACTTATCATATAAGATGCCCTTCTCTTTTTTCATTTAAAAAATTTTTGCTCAACTGAACTAAGTAGTTATCTTTTATGGTATCTTCCAATCAAAGCTACAATATGGTATCACGTGTTCGGGAGGTACATATGATATATGAACAAAATTATGCCTCTCTTGATCGTGCAAAAGAATCTTTTGAGAATAATATGCCGTAAACATCGTCGTCATCCCAGTTATCCTTTGTTTCGTGATATGTTTTAAAGTCCTTAAAACGTTCTTCAATAGATCGGGATACCTCAACTGGAGGTAAATTGAAGATTACAATTTGCGTAAAAAATTTTCGAATTTTGTTTCTGTACCCAATTTTCGAACTAATCTTAACTTTGCAGCATTTCAAAACTTTTTCTCTAACATTTTTATATAATTAAAAGAGTATTTTAAGGTTTTCCTTCTTTTCTCTCTTTTTTTTTCTTAAATATTTTCGTCTTTATTTCTTCTTTGGTGTATCTAATTTTATTCCAATTTCTTTCAAATTAGGTTGAATTTTTATTGTTTTTAGCGAAGTTAATAAGGGTAACACCACCCATCTATTTTTTATACTTTAAGTTCAGCCTATTGAAGTGGCGTTTGACACTTTTTCTATACTTTATGTTTTCCTAATAATAAATTTCACCTTAATTATTTGATTTCTTCTTAAGCCATGTGAAATGCAATTGTGAAAAATAAGTGAAAAAGCTGAAAAATTTAATTCAATAAAAAGCATAACATATTACCAAACATTATTACAGCGAAAGCTTACATAAGCGGACATTCACGGTTTCACTCTTTTTGTCCGGTTCTGGGAGAGAATTGACTGAAATAAACCGATTTGTATAAACTCAATGTTTGCATATGTATGAATTTGTCAGTGAAGAAATAAAAAAAAACTAAAAAGATTTTTAAGATAAGTTTAAATGCATCGCGATATGATTTTATGGAAACAAATTCTTGGGGATTGGCCTCCATTTCGTCTTCTGATTTACTGCTGTAACTTTCGTTGTCGTTTTCGCCTTCTAGCTTCTCCCCTTGAATCTCAATATTGTGGTCTTCCGTTTGAATTCTTTTGTCGTTGGCTATAAATTCTGACTTTTGGCTCCAACTCGATTATACCGCTAAGAATCAAACTCGGTAGAATCGCGGTTACTATTCTGAAACCCAGCTTTACGAAACAATTCTCAATGTTGACTGAAGTCACTTCGATCCATGATGTGAATATGAAGGATAATGCTTCTATCACATCAATAGTTTTTGAAAGTCCTGATGCAGACTTAACACTTCCAACTTAAGATAAGATGTGCTTTAAAATTAAATCTCGATAATAAAAATTTTAAATTTCTTATGATCCCTTTTTCCAAGGGTTGGTAAGCTGATGTAGTGTTCAGTGGCAAAAAAATGATCTTCACATTTACGAGGTTTAATTCTGTAGGATGGGATATGGCATTTGCCAAAAACAAAACAATTTTTCTCATTTGAATACCCATTTTTCTATCCAATTGCAACAACCATTCATATATAATATCAGATGTCATCTATACATTTTTGTTTGATTACCAAGTTGCTCTTAAGTCAGTGATAGAAACATGCTTGAATGCTCGACGACGCCTCTTTTCAGTTCACTTACAATCTTCAAATCAATTAAACTTAGAGTTTTATTAGGTAGTGCACGGAAGAAGAGGCCGCTCTCGTCTGCATTGTACACATCTTTCGATTTGTAAACAAGCAACGTAGAAGGGAGCTTTTCACATCCTCTTGAGTTACATCAGCAGCTTCAGCGAATATGCTCTCAAAAAAATAATCTTGTTTCTTTTACGCCACTTTTGCACCCATCCAACAGACGCGGAGAAAATATTACAGCCTAAGAGTCTTGCTACTTCTCATGCCTTTACCATCACTAACTGTAATGTAAACCTTCCGATTTTTGACAATCTTTATTAATTCCCCATCAGGAAGTTCTTGTAATCGGTCCGATTTTCGGAATTCAAAATGTTTACATATCTCCACGTTTCGAGGTCCCAGTAGTCGGATTCCATTGTTTTTTTAAAGATGTCCATTTGTGTGTGTGTCTGTACTTCTGTGCGGATTCTTTCGTACAGCCTTACTCGAGATCACCTGAAAAGCTCCTGGCTAAATTTGACACGGTAGCTTAAATTTTGTTATGAAAAAACTGTCAGAAAAGGAACAATTTCACTTCTTCAATTAAAAACAATTTTACTTTTCCAATAAAAAAAATGCAAAAGTAATAAAATTAATAGTTCTTAACTGTCTCATCAGATACAAAAATATGCATAAATATTAACACTACCGTTCATGAGTTTCCGGACAAATTCGTATATATTTTTTTTTGTTCAATTTATATTAAAAAAGTTTCATCAATTAGCCAATTGACTTAATTTCGTTAGTTATTAACTACAAAGACTAACTTAAAGACTAAAACAGTGTTAAGTTGAGGCCATTTCAAATTTTGATGTATGCCTTTTTCTATTTTTTGATCAACGTTTACACGGAAGTGCTTGGAAAACTTAGATAAGGCAATTGATTTCGCAAAAAAAGCATCAACAGAAAGCTTAATGACAAACGAGAACCATCATACAAGCCGAAGACTTAGTTTTTCTACCACTGTTATGGTTTCTTATCATGAACCAGAGTCTAGAGGTCTGTCCAGAAATTAACAAAGAGATAAACAATCACTCGAAATCGGCCTGGAAACAGCTGTCAAAATCTCCAAAGAAAACTGAATTGAATGCGATACTCTGAAAGCCATCTATTTACCAGAAAGAATAAGATCCTATGCTGAAGATTACCCCAGCTCGGAAGGAAGAGGTTTCAGAAATATCTCGACTGAAACTATGTTCTTTTGAACGTAAACGACATAAAGGTAATCATGCTTTTATATTCCGAGCACAACAAGTGTACAAGGGCGTAGAAAAAGTTTCTAAAATACATTGAACAAGGAGTTGACATAAGCGGCCTTTCACAATGATAACTTTTAAGTGAAGCTTCAGTGATAGCTCAGCAAAAGTTTTATTCTGGCTGTCTGCCCCTAACGAGTTAAAAAACCTTATTGGTGAAGTTGAAAAACAAATTCAACTTCCAATGGAAAAGTTGTCGTAATACGAATATAACTCCATCTTTGACACATTTTATCTCAACGTAGAGTTCTATGCTCTTAGAGCGATGCCAGTGTGCCAGTATGTGCCTACAGAAGACTGGCTAAGAATTTGGGCCGATAGTCCTGTATTTTTTCTAACTCGATTGGTAATAAGTGGACATTTTGGACGCAAACAAAACAGTTTCAGTAACAATCTGATTGCATAATTTTCATTCTTTTGGCAAACAAAACTCCCGCACAAAGAAACAGGAAAGAGATTCGAAAATTCTACCAACAGACCCCAAAACCAAAGCCTGCAAAGTTCAAAATGGAAAAATCATAATAGAATTGCAGTCGATGCTGAGGACATGGAAGAATCACTTGTGCAAACTCTATAACGGCAACAAAGAATAAAATTCCGCTGGCAGTCAGCCTGTACCATTCGATGAAGACGACGCATGCAAACAGCGTCTACCCGACCTAGACGAAATAAAGATTACAATAACACATTGATGTTTAAATCTAATAAAGCCACTTTAGCTGTCGAACTTTTCAAGCGGCGGCAATGACACCCAGTCAATCTAAACCGTGTCGAAGGCTTTTTCTTATATCCCCTCGACTGCTCGACAGTCGCCCGTACATCTTTTGCCGTAAAGGTACAAGTTAATATCGGATACTCGTTTTGTTATGGCGTCCACCACCGAATGGTTTGTTTTGAATCCAAATTGATTCCGCGGTTATATCTCTTTAGTTTCGCATTCGAACAAGATTGATTTGACAACAACTTCTTCAAAAACTTTCCCAATATAAGGTAAGGGGCTAATTGGCCTATAACTAGACGGATCAAAAGGATCTTGGTTTTTTTTCAACAATTGGAAACACCTTCGATATTTTCCAACAGTTTTCATTATTTGTTTTTGAAGTTTTTCGCTTTTCGCGAAGAATGAAGAACAACATCTTTGGTCCTGGTACAGTATAAACAACCTTCATGACAACATCTTTAACGGACAAATGGTGATAGATTTCACAGAACGGAATGTAATTAAGGGAAGAAGATGGTTCCCTCACCTCATCGTCCTCGATCAACTTAAAGCACTCGTTATGTATCGACTCAGATCATATGTAAATTGCAGGCACGGTTCAGATAAGGATCGCCTACTCATCGATGGAAGAGCTCCTTCCCTGTGTTCTGCCAGCCACCAGAATTGTCGGTGCTGGCATTCTACTTCTTTCATATCGCGGCCTGAGACCGCCCTACGGAACCGAAGACGCTGCGCGGATCTGTTGGCGACGTCTCGTTCGTAACTGAGTCACTTATCCACAGCTCGTCGGGCAATGTGGAACCTATCGAGTCTAGGTTGAGAAAGGCCTCTGGGGTAGTAAGCCCCGGAGATCAAATTGTTTACCGAGTTAATTGCTCTTGCAACGGGACTTCGTGTCATCTTTATAATACAATTAACCAAACTTATTATGTCTGCCCTGTTGTAAGGGACCTCTTTGGGATAGAATTCTGGAGTTCTGAATAAGCGTAAGCAAGTCCTAAGACATTGCCTTCCAAAAACCGAGTCTTCTCCATTCAGCTTGCTTTTACATTGATCCACACAGGGCATCCATAGATGAGCATAGGCCGAATCAGAGCCATGTAGTAGATTGCTTTTACTCTAGCATCGATATGGTATCCCTAGAGGCCACAGACAACGGCGTCCTTAACAATATAGCTTCGCATTTTCGAAAGTTAATCCTAAATTTCCAGTCATCGCAATGTCATCGATCTTCGGACCTGATCTGTACCCAGTCACGTCGTCTACGTTCGCTATGACATGGGGAAGTGTTCTTACATCTTACGAAAGGACAGACCGTTGCAGACCATTTATTAATTTAAATGACCCTTTAGAAGTTACATTGTCATTTTTTACAATGAATTGTCTATTGACTAGCATATTAACAAGCATCTACAACAGCGGTTTGCTGATGCCCATACTATTCAACTTGTAAAAGAGTCTTTCTAACCATACAGTATCGAAAGCCTTTTCCAGGTCGACCGGGTCGACTGGTGTCTACCAGTGCATAGATGTGTAGGAGTCTTTGGAGTCTTTGCAGTGCATTCGCAAGAGACCATTGTTAGCTTTTTCAACCACGTATTCTTATCGAGATGTCTTTTGCCGTTAAAATAAGATGCAAAGAACCACTTTCAGACAGCAATCAGATACCATCTGCAGCTTGATAGAGGCGTTAAAGATCGCCTTCAAAATTAGGCGACATCTCCTAGCGAGCTACATACATGAGCAAAAGCCAAGCGACTTACACTGAAGCACGTACTCGAAGATTCGGTAAAGACACTGTTGAAGCTGTGTTGAAGTAAATTGACGATGATGCACATTAACGCGATTCAGATCCACTAAGGCTACTGGTGCCGTGGGACATCCTCCTGAACCTTAAAAAGCAGCTTCACTGACGTCGTCAAGTGCAGACGCCAAAATTTTGTCTAAATTTCTAAAACAGCCCCAACATTGAAGGCGACAAAAAAAACTCAAGTTCAATTTTTTAGAATGAAGCTCTTGCGGATGCCAAAAAGCTGGGTTAGATGAGTAAGAGAACCTCGCAAATTGTCGAACCACTGGCGAATAAGGTTAATTTTATTAAAATCCCCACTTTGTCAATCGTTTTGGCCCACTTCAAAGCAGTTTTAGATCAGAACAATTCAGGACCGCTCAGATCTTCACTCTATGACAGATCTGACAAAAAATCACACACAGCAATTTTACTGACGATGAAGGCTCTCATCAAGAATTTTTAAGTAAAGAAAAGGCTTTTTGACATATTTACGCTCGAATTCTTTAACATCATTTTCGAAAGAATTGTTCGAAACTTAGACACCAACACCAGTAGTACGGTCTTTGAAATACTCGTATCTGACACACATTTTGACATATCATAATTGGCGCACCAAAGAAGTAGTCATAAGTATATTTGGGAATCAAAGAAAATGAAGGACAAAAAACCTTGTCGTGAAAGCTCAAGATAAAGACCGCAGAAGCTTTATCTTTGGGGGATTGTCAATCAGTGTCTTCAGATCCTTCCAGAAGTTGAACTCGAACCTCAAGCTCATGAAGTTAAAAAGAATATTTAACCGTTTCAAACGCATTGGTCAAAACACCACAGTAGACAGATATAACTTCAAGGTAACCAACGATTTCTTTTTTGCAGGATGAGAAGAAAATTCGTGTTACGAAATCAGTTCGAACATCAAAGGAGTAATGACTTTTTTTAAACTGCAGTTTGTTTTTGACTAAGAAGATATTGAAGTAATATAAACGTACCTCGAACCACCAAATTGATATTTTAAAAGATCCTTACGGTTCCGGTTGCATTATACCGAGCAGAAGCAAGGAAAAAACTCTTGTTATGAAAAGTAGAGCAGTCGATAACTCGCAATACGGGCTTAAAAATCTTAGAATCTACACCATAGGCACATCTCGGTTATCGAAAGAATAACTTCCAAGTGGCAGAGAGATTCAACCAAACTAAGGAGACTTATTGGTTAAACTCCACGTCCATCCCAGACTGTTGTGGCATCAAAATAGAAATAAGAAAATAGAATTGAACCTAGGCGCAGCATCAATAATGTACCCAAAAGCATATATAGTACTCATCCTAGCTTGCTCTTTTCAACCTCTTAGCCTCCTCATCCCATATCCGACGCCAGCATAATCCTAATCCTCATAAGGAATAATCCTTGATCCTTGGAAAAACCATATCATTTAATTTCAAAAGGTGTTAGAAATTTTTTCAACTTCCAAATGTTATCAATATTCAAACGCGTTCAAAAAAAAAAACCCACAAATATTTATCCTTGTTTTTTTTTCTGAAGAAAGGCCTTTCCAAAGCTGCACTCTAGACCTTAACAGCGCCCCACATACATAGCTTCAAGGAAAACAGTGTTTAAATAAGAAAAAGCATTTACAAAGCAAATCCAGCTCATTCAACATCTGACAATTTATGGCCAATTAAAACATAACCTAAAAACACGCATCCTCAAGAGTCCTTGCAAGTTTCCATCTGTCAAACACAGGGCTCACCATGTCCCCCTCATTGCAAATAGCCAGAAGGTGTTGCGCTGCAGCTTCCGTCCTGCACTCGTCAAGTATGACAATTATTATTGTCCTGTGTGCTGTGGATTCAAATCCTGACACTCTACACCGACCAAAGAGTTAACCCATGATGTATGTGACGACATAGTATGCACGTCAGAACATTGTTTGCTCATGTTCTTGGCTTCACTTCTTCTTGTTGTACGAGCACGAGCTGGGCATACAAATTTGTGTTGGCACAGGTAAAAGTCTAAGGAGCTTTAGCTGGAACAGTCGGGGTCTTCCACACATCACACTCCACACTCCACACTCACACAAACAAACTAAAGAAAGGAAATTGTGTCAAAACCTTTGTCAACACAGTTAGAGCTGTCAGACAATTTTCTTAAGTGTCGAGCAAACATTGCAGATGAATGTGATGAATTCGAAAAAGGTGAATGTGGACGGAAAGCAGTCATGTTTTTGAATGCTGCATCCTTAGAGGTGGCAAAATGGATTTTGGGTCATTCATAGGAATAAGCGGAAATCGAATGATGTCACGAGGAGAGATTCTAGTGTTTATACGAGAGGGGTTATAATGCTTAATAAGTAACAAACGCCTTTGCTTATCAAAATGATATTTTAATTCGGTACGGATAGGAGACTGTTTTTGAAGTCAACAGTTTTAATGCATTTTTTTCTTTTAAAATTTGGCAAAAATAGTTGAGCAAGTTTAAATAATTCTCCATCAAAGCTAACAGTGCAATTTAAACAAATTTCGGCGCAAATTTTTGGACATCGTTCTTACTTTACTAACATTTTTAGATTACAGATTCCTTTCCTTCCACTTTTATCGATCCCAGGCACTCTGTTTCTCGTTATCTAGACCAAGCGCTCTGACATCCACAATCGCTTAATCCTCAAAACTGAAATTCGGTATTCCTTGTCGCCTCGAAACTGTGATTGCTGGTGCATTATTGCCCATTCGCATGATGTGGCCGAGTTAGTGTATTCGTTGTATTTTGGCTTTTTAGACAACATCCACATCTTGACATCTTGACAGTCATAGAGTTCGCGATAATATCTTCTCCTCCATGCGCCATCATCGCATGCGGGACCAAATATTCGGCGAAGAATTTTTCTCTCGAAAATGTTAAAAATCTGCTCTGGCTTCCTGCTTACCGTCCAGCATTCGGATCAAGCGTCTTCTTCGTGTTCTTAATAAGAAGTTTTGAGCGTATTTGTTCCGCCAAACCGAAAAGCAGCGGTTTCCTACAGATGATGTCGATATCGATATTCCAGGAACTGGACAGATTTGTTAACAGACAGATTTTGCCTTCCGTGTTAACACCTGCCCTGCGCACTATCTGCCGAAATCCGGCGCATGTTTGGAATAGTTCGGAGGAACTGTTTCCAAATATAACATTACACCGTGTGATTTCCATTGTCACGCGGCACAGCTGGATAAATTTTTCCGGGATCCGGAATTGGGCCATCGCCTTGCAGAGTTTAAGAAGACGAATGCTATCATATGAGGCTTTGAAGGGATGGTGAGTCTCAACTTGAAATTCGTTGGTCCTTTCCAGGATTTGCTTTAGTGTTAATATTTCACCGATCGTCGAAGGAAGCCCTCACTGGTACGTGCCGATTAGTGTGTTGCAGAAAGGCTTTAGACGTTCATACATTACGTTTAGTTGGATAGGACCTTACATCGGCTTTGTTATTTTTAAGCTTTTTTAAAGCTGAGCCTCATCCAAACTGGGAGTGGGAATGGTTACTGCATTGACAAGATGTGGGTTCTCTTCTCGCCCTATCAATCTCTCTACTTGATGCCCATTGAGCAGCTTCTGGAAATGCTGTGGTTCGGTGAATAAGATTACTTTCTGTTTCAAAGAGCCTGCGTTTCGGGCTGGAAGCCAGCTACCAGCTGCTTGTAGCTTTCGCTTGACTCTTCGATTTCCTTGAGCTGGGAGGCTGCGTGCGCCCTTTTCTTTCTACGCATGATTTTCTTAGCCTTACTTCTTTTTGCTCGGTACTCTCCCTCGCTGGCTGCAATGCTTGCATGTGTACATGTTCTGTCATCTTTTTCCGTCGTATGTATTCGTCATCATACAAAGGGCTCCTTTTTTGTGGTGGCTAGTAGCCTATGGTCGGATGATAAACTCAACCTAGTCAGGAAGAAAGCGAGGAAACTCTTTAATTATGCCAAGAAAACAAAAAAGTGGAATGGTTTAGTTGGTTGGTTGGTTAGTTGGTGAGAGTGAACTTAATAAGCTATTTACTAAGGCCTCTGGTTGGGCCCGTTGTGCTCCCCTTTTTCCTGTCTGGAGAACATTTTGATCAAAATGGGGGCTTTGAAGTGAGCTTGTCTTGATTAGAATGATCGGGAAATATTTTCGTTCGTTTTGCGGACTCCATTATCTCACCGATCCCTGTTTATTTGAGTTGCGTTCGATGGTATCAGTGTTGTCCCCAGTATTTTTTTATCGCAGTCTCTTTCGCATGTGGTATTGAATTAGATCGGTTCTCGCGGAGTACAACGCTGAGTTCAAGCGTTTCAAGCCAACTGCAACGACATTGTTGCTGCACTACTTGCGAAATCTTATGGATCCTACACGACGGACCATGCGGATACTTTGGAAATGCTGTTGAGCGTTCACTTCCCAGGTTCGTCTACCACTGCGGGGTTACTCACCAGTTGAAAGCTACCACAGGGCTGTTCCAACAGTGTCTTTCAGTAGTGACAAGGTAAAATGGGCAATTAGCTCATTTAAACTCTTCAAAGCACGCGGTGGAGATGGCATCTTCCCCGCCCTTCTCAAGAAGGTCATGGACCTTATACTTCCGGTTCTCATCGTTTTGTTCAAACCTTGTTTCAATTGGGGAAAAGTTCCCCTGATGTGGGAACAGGTGAACGTTGTATTTATACCAAAACCTGGAAAAGACCATGAAAGGACTTAAATAGGCCTGCATATGAGGCGATACTTGGAAACTCACTCTCCCCTGCATCCCAATCAATAAGCATACATGAAGGGAAAATAAACTGAGGGGGTACTTCATCCTATGGCCACCCTTGTTAAAAAGGCATTTCACTCTTAGGAAATTGCTCTCTGCGTCTTCCTGGATATTGAGGGTGCTTTTGACAATACTAGTTACAACTTCACGAACACAATTCGGAATAAAGCTATTGACGACTCGTCTAACAAATGGATAAGATCCATGCTAGAAAATCATGTTATAACTTCCTCGCTTGGAAGCGTGTCAAAGTCAGTCACTGCAATGAGAGGCTGTCCCCAGGGAGGTTTTCTGTCACCTCTCATCTGGTCATCGGTTATAGACAACCTCCTGGTGAACCTTAATGTGATTGGCTATATCACAATAGACTATGCTGATGATCTGGCTATCGTCATAAGAGGCAAACTACAATCACAAGCGTTATGCATTCAACATAAATGCATGTCTTAGAGTGGTGTAAGCGTAAAGGACTCTCTGTGAATCCTAGCAAAACTGTTCTGGTCCCCTTCACAATGAGGAGGCAACTGACTCTGTCTTCAATTGTTATTGAGGGAACCTCTCTGGTATACTCCAGAGAAGTCAAGTATCTCCGTGTTGTCTTGGATAAGAAACTGAACCAGACTTCACATATCGACCACATGATGGTCGGATCTATTATAACTTACGCAGCCAGAATTTGGTGGCCTAAAACTTTAGAACAAACAACTTCTAAGAAGCTTCTATAAAAACTCGAGCGTATAGCTTGCTTGGCCATAAAAATGCAACTGGCCTGATGACCAAACGGGACACTTGAGAATAATCAATTTCATCACATCATAAAGACATGTTCTGCTTGATCCCACATGGCATGAAGACAACATACTGGTTTGGGCGTCTCTTTAGGATTTACATTCCTAACCTGCCCCCTGCCCCCGACCACAGAAACTAACCCTGGTATACTGATGGCTCAAAAATGGCAAATGGAGTAGGTGCCGTTGTCTATGGACCCAAAATTAAAATCTCTATGCGCATGGGAAAACATTCAAGTGCTTTCCAGGCTGAGCTACAAGCCATTGAATTCTACGCCAAAGAAAACATTGCAAAAGGCCGAAAAGGAACCCGAATTCTCATTAATTCAAACAGCTTAGCATCGCTTAAGGTATCGTCATCCAATCTAATGGAATCCAAATCTGTCAAAAGCTGCTCCGACGCCTTATAATCCCTAGCCCAACGTAACAAAGTTAGGTCAGGATGAGTTCCAGGTCATCATGGAATTGCAGGCAATGAAATTTCGGACGAACTAGCCAAGGCTGGTTCAAAAACCGCGCTCACTTGTTCGGAACCTTTCTGTGGCCTAAGCTGGACTGCAGCCACAGATCTGAACAATAAGTGGAAAAGCCAGCTTAGCATTGACCACTGGAGAAATGTACTGGGATTCAGACAATCTAAAGAGAAATCCTTTAACTCAACAAGGAAAATTTGGAAAGCTCGTAACCTTCCTCTCCGGCCATTGCCGATTGAGATCACATCTAACCAAATCAGGAATCAGTGCAACCACCGAATGCCGACTCTGCTTAGAAGAGGAGGAAACGGCTGTGCACATTCTTTGTGAATGTCCAGCTCTAATTTGGTTAAAAAGGCGTATCTTCCTCAAAGAGATATGCTCCCCATTGGACATAAGTCCACCCAATGGTTAAGACATTCCAACCTTCATCAGAACAATGGAATGTCTATTATGGCCTGAGCTTACTTTCCCAGAATACAATAGGTCTTTTCCTTCAGACCCCAGTGTCCACCACTTAGGCAGGGGAAGATATGTAAAAAAAAAAATTGTTGTCTCGGCTAAGTCCTTGATGATGTCGCGGTACTGGCTCCACAAATTGTTGGCGTTTGTCAATGGTTACTCATGCGCTCTCTATAAGCTCTGGCTACTCCAGTTATTCTTAGACTTCCAACGGTGAATTTCTATTTCTTCTCATTGGATAGGGTAGGTTGGATAGTCGAGCTCTGAATTTGGCTGAGATAAGAAAGTGTCCAGAGTCGACGTTTACCCCTCTGAACGCTTGTTCAGATTATTGGATGCGTACCTCGCATGTATTGGTTCATGGTGGATATGGTTAATGGTTCGACCGTCTGGAGAGCGTCAGTTTGCTGCGCGATTAGCCGGAAGCTATTAACTGTTGTCGTGTCGTGGAGGCTGTGCTATCCGACTAATCCAGCAAAGATGCTTTCCTTGACAATTTTGGCTTTGAAGTCTCCGAGTATGATTTTGACATCGACATCTTCTGACAAGCCGAATCTTACGTTCAATAGCCAAGTGGTCAGAGTCACTTATGTGTGATAGACACGAATCGTGCATATTCCCTAGAACCGTGCCTATTTACAAAAACAAAATGTTTGAAAGTTCTGGAAATAACCGACTATCAGTACTCTTGTTTTGAGTTGTGTCCCAGTGACAAAAATAGCTATCGCTTTTGCTTGAACTCTTCCAAGTCATGAGATCAGTTCAACCCTCCAACCATACACACTAAACATGACTGTCATAAAAGGTCACCAAAGTGATATTCAAGGTTCCAAATATAATTGAATCGCTGATTGTGCTCGCTCGCTGATCCCCTTTTAATTATTATTCGACTTAAGGTCGAGTAGACCGCAGATTACATATGGTAACACTCCCTACAACACGCGTTCGTCTACTGGCAAGGACAACTCCTAAACTCCAAAGGAGACAGATACTTGTGTTCCTTCCAATTACTCTAATAAAGTGGAACAATCCAATTTGTGTTAAACGGCCAACCAAAGTTAACACACGCAAATCCAACAAAAGGGCTCCAAACAAAAAAAAAGGCTAACACATCTAGAAACCATGCGGCACATGTGTTCCACTTTGTTGTCCAGTATTAATTTTTGTGTTGTGCCGTTGTATTATTTTTTTTTTGCGCCAAATGTCCTTCCAAATACATTCAGCATCGCACAGATACATTACAAATTGGCTCAATTGCAATTTTATGTCATGCTCTCAGATCCTAACGAACCAAACCGAACCAACGAACGACACCAACTCTCTACGAGTACGAGTCGCCTCGGGCATCATCAGTATCATTCCAAGTAAAAGTGTGCTTCATGGAACTTTTTCTCGTGTCAAAGTAGAAGAAGGACAGACGCACACACATCCCAGCTTTAAGTATATTCACATACGAGTGAAAGCGGATTTAGGGGGGCATTATAGCACGAAATTGTATTACACCTTCGGGGATCTGGTGGCAGCAGCTGAGAAGACGACACATAGCGAAAGTGCCATCGGTTGCTCGGTCGGCTTAAGTGGTGTTCCAATATCCTTTTTTTTTATTATCATCCACACCCTCATTCGTATCCTTCGTACGCTTAATTGAATGGGTCATTCAATTCAAAATAAAAAAAAACTCAGCCCATTGAAATGGAACCGGAAAACGATAAGAATGACAACGGTCAACTTTTTTATTGGTATCAATGATGGTAATGACGATGTTGATGATGATCCGTGCTCTCTAACTTGACCCGGGAGTACCTTGTCACGGTTCTACCCCGTGTTCGAGGGCAAAATCGTATTCAACGCACGACCACACTTTGTCCTTTTACTTCGCTCTTCTTTTTTTATTTTTTCATCCCTTTTCGCTTTTTAGTTATTTATCCGTTTTGCACATGTGTCAGGATCAAATGGGTTTCAGTGTTGCTATTTTTTTATGTTTTTTCTTTAGCAAGGATGTTAAAATTACTTAACCGTTTGAGAGTTTGGCATCCATATTGCCCCCTGGTTTCGTGATGGGCGACATAATGGTTCTAGTTCGACAAAACCGAAAGAGTATCGGCAACCCTCGGCTTTGTCTCTTTTTTGTTGCCAACTTAAATACACTGCTCGGAAAGGGGGCGATGAGTAATTTGTTCGGCCCATTAGATTTCCGGTGGCGCAATAGGCCGAGAGTATATTCGTACGGCGGTTACAGCTCCCATGTGTGTAGTAACCGTGAGATGCTACTTGGTTCAAAGTTAGGCTGCTTCATTTTTACAAAGCTAATATCCTTTGAGGATTGTCAGAAGGAAAAGTCGCGATTTTTTTTTCTTGTGTTTACTTTTTTTGACAACCCTCAAGTCGATGTAATTGAGAATCGCATTTGGTTTGGCGAACATAAATATCACAAGAGAAAAGAAAACAATATGTTTTGACGAGGAAAATTTGGAAGGGGGGGTCGCACCCCAAAGTTGCTTTTTTTATGATTTGAATATATTCATATCCTTTACGGATTCTCTTAGGAGGATTGGATGATCTGCTTTATGGCCACTGGATTTATTGCGTGGAAATATTGGTTTTTACAGATTGAAAGGACCAAATTGAGCCATTCGAGATGAAGTTAATTTTGCACTAGAGATTTGTGATGGCCATTGAAGAAATTGCTGGTTATCTATGGATCACCCTAAAAAGGGCAAACGTTGTAAAGCATTTTGAGATTTAGTCACGAACGGCGAGAAAATCGTTAGTACTTCCAGTGATAGTTTGTAAAGAAAGGACAACTCCAGAGCCAGCAATGTTCACCGCGAGGCGTTTAAGCATTCCAGACGTATCCGTATATTGTTGTCCTTTTTCGCTGCGTGTCGCCTTTGTTTTAGTGTTCGGTAGCTTACTTACTCAAAACAGCACCCCGTTGCACATGGCTGAAATGGTAATCCAACGTTCAATCGCCATGTCGACGTTGTACTCATCGTTTTCAAAAAATTTTGTCTATGGGAGCAACGTGGATGATTCCTTATTTACAAAGCCATCGTTTCCTTTAACATTTGCATCTTAGCTAAAGCGGCTTTCCAACCTTTATGGTTCAGGATACGCTACCTCTAATGTGAAGCATTTTTGTCCATTCCCTCAATGTAGCTGAGCCATTGCAGAAAGTTCAATGTCAGCTTTATTGTTTCTTGGCTCCAGAACTCCGGAAATAATCGGTAGCGATTGATTGGATTCGCTGTGAGTTAAAAAGCCAGAAATAATCAAACAGGGTCTTCTGATGGGTCATGACAAACAGTTTGTATCAACATTCCAGCTTTTAGTTTAACTTCAAACAGCAATCTATCGAGTTTCCAGTCAATTTAATACCAACTAATGACAACTTGTTTTGTTTTCGAAACAAAACGAAATTAACGAAATCTAATTGTTAGCATGGTTGGTTGTTAGCTTTGAGCCTTTTAAATCTCCATGCCTGGACGGCGTCAGGCCGGCTGAACTGCAACAGGGTCTTGAGATACTATTACCATGGCTGAGAGCTATTTTCAGCAGCTGTTTAAATAAAAAGCTTCACTCCAAAACTATGGAGGAAAGCTAAAGGTATTCATACCAAAGAGTGGTATAGCCACACACAGCTCACCAAAGGATATCAGACCCATCACCCTCTCCTCATTTCTTCTGGAAACAATGGAAAGGCTGGTGGATCTACATATTAGGGAAGGCATCTAGTCGTAAAAGGAAAATTTCTTCATACCATTTGAGATGTCCATTATCGTGGGAGCTTCTTATGCGACTTCTCCGCCCTTTTAAAATCATATGTCCTGCAATTCAAAATCATCATTTTACTGATGTAAAAACTCGTTGACGAAGGTTCTGAATGATACTCGAAAAAAATTAGATTGTCCACGTGACATTGTTTAGACGCGAAGGGCTTATGTACTTTCTGCACTTTGTGAGTGAAAATGTGTACCTTTTTCACTTTAAATTGCTTAGCAAGTCGCTTGATCGACTTAGACGGCTCCTTCTTGATTAATCAAAGCAGCGATATTCTTATCGGAATGATCACTATGTGGCCTTCCGTTCCGGCCAGTTTCTTGGAGCTGGCCAAAATCTCTGATGAATTATTCTGAAAATAATCAAAAGCATACTTAAATCGAGGGTATGGTATGCACTGGCTTATCGACGTGTAATCTTAATCAGTTAACTTTTCTTATATCAAATCAAAACTGACAGCTGCCGCCATTTGCAAAATATATACTGGTCTCCGATAGGTCGATACGTTTTGATCCAAAATCGTATCCTGCGAATTGCATCAATTTCAAGTTTTCACTTCAATCATGCCCGTTTTTCAAAATCGTCCTTAGCGGTTCTATTTAAATAATTTTCCTCACACCTATTCAGAGAACTTTGAAAGTTCTGACTGTCCTTTGTATCCTGGTAATGTCACCGCTTCACTATTCTTTTTTTTTTTTTTTTGATATCCAGGACCAATTTACATCTGTGGATGGATGCGATCCAATTCGCTAAGGGAAAATATATTTTCCTACTTTGATCCTTTTATTTTATGTGCGGATGTCCGGACCGCACCGCACCGCAGCACACTTCACCCCCGTGAAACCCTTCAAGTCTAGAAATTTAAAAAAAATTGTTTTTTTTGTTGTAACGGGTCCGCCATCTAACTTTTTTTTATCAACTAGTGCTTATTTCGTGAATGGTAACACTAAGCTCATGTCTGATTTGACAGATAATTAGTGTTATCCTTCCGCTGAACGAATACGGTTGTGTATACGCTTGAACAACGCTGGGAAATATTGCGACATTACTTTGAAAATCATGGTAATGTTGCAGAATGTGTGCGAAAATTGCGTACGGATTTTGGAAGAAGAGAAGCACCGTCAGCTCCGTATGTTCGTTATCTTGTGAAAAAAGTGAAAGAAACTGGCATCCTCATCGATAAACTAAAGCGTGAAAAGCCAAAAACAGTGCGTATACCCGAGAATATTGCTGCTGTGGCAGAAAGTGTGAGTGAAGCGCCATCAACATCAATGCACCGTCGTTCTCAACAAATGAACATTTCGGAGACATCATTGAGACGAATTTTGCATAAAGACCTTGGTATGACGCCATACAAAGTCCAATTGGTTCAGGAGTTGAAGCCAACTGACCATCCAATGCGTTTTCGCTTCGCTAAGTGGGCCTGCGATCGACTTACAGAAGATGCCGATTTTGCCAAAAAAAAATTATCTTTTCAGATGAAGCTCATTTTGATCTTGGCGGGTATGTAAACAAGCAAAATTGTCGCATTTGGGGCACAGAAAACCTGCACGCATACATTGAAAAGCCGATGCACCCAAAACGAGTCACTGTTTGGTGCGGATTTTAGTCCAGAGGTATAATTGGGCCATTTTTCTTCGGAAATGAGCAAGGAGTGGCCGTTACAGTCAATGGCGATCATTATCGGGCCATGTTGAACGAATATTTGTTCACAAAAATTGAAGAGGAGGATATAAGCAACATTTGGTTTCAACAGGACGGCGCTACGTGCCACACAGCCGAAGCTACACTCGATGTTTCGCGCCCTGTTTTTGAAGATCGCATTATCAGCCGCAGAGCTGATGTCGTTTGGCCACCTCGGAGCTGCGATTTGACACCGTTGGACTATTATTTGTGGAGTGCCCTCAAAGATAAGTGTAACGCCGACAAGCAAGAGACAATTGACGCTTTAAAGGACAATATTCGTGAAACCATTGGTGAAATACAGCTGCACACAATCGATAATGTGCTTAAAAATTGGACCGATCGTGTAGGCTACTGCATGGCCAGCCGAGGCAGCCATTCGAATGAAATTATTTTCCATTATTAACCGGAAGGATTGTGCTTTCAAATAAAAAAAGAAATTTGAGAAAATATTCAGCAGTTTTTGTTTATAGCATTTTAAAAAAAAAAGTTATTTGGCGGACCCTTTATTTCCGATGTTTTCGGCTCCCATTTAACGAAAAACTTTATCAACCAAGATGGTTGAGCGCCCAAATCATGTCCGGATCCAACCAGCGATGTCAAAGTGCAGCTTCGCAAAACGCAAAAACGATTCTTTACACAATTATTGAGCTAATGGAGAAGTATTATTGATCCAAACTTATAAATCACTGAAATTTTGTTTAAATCGATCAGTAAATTACTTAGAATTAGGTCATTTAAGTAAACGCATTTTCGCATTTTTCGATGCGATCCGATCCGAAATCGTGGCACCACAAATCATTCAGGTGTTTGTTTTGTAGTTGCGCCAGGGCTTTCGCGCCGCTTTTGTTATTAAAGTACAGTGAGGAAAATAGTTCTGGGGAAAAACTGTATACTATTGAATATGAACCTTCGTCCATTGAATTAGTATTTTAGAGGCTGGCCACACGAGCATTGAATTGAAAGGCATGCCCATGAACGACGTGGCTACACACAAAAAAAATTCGTCATTGGAATGAAACTAATTTTAACGGCAAGAGGATCACTGAACCATGAAACTATCCATTTGCTTTTTAGCAGCGACAGGAATGCGTCTTGCAACCGCTGCTATATTTTTTTGGTGCAGCTAAAAACCAAAAGCAAACAACAAATACTGAAAGAAAAAAGATAATGGATTAAATCTTGAAAGAACCACCATTTTAGAACGTATAGTTCATGAGTTCCAGCACCAAGAAAAATTCATGTAACATGTTGTGTTCATGTGTTCGGTATGATTTGGAAACGAAACATGCATTCCCACGCAGAAAGAGCCCGGGAGCAGGGCAGTGAATTTATTAAGAAGTTTCTTATCTGAAAGGATGCAATGAGTTGTTGTTGGAGATTGTTTTTCTCAATTGAAACTGCTCAAACAAGGATGCATGTTTATTAACGATCTACTCTCAGTCTGTAAGCTTCACCTTACTGGACTTCGCAAAGAAGATAATGAGTTAGTTTACAAACTAAATAAGGACCTTTAAGCTATTCACGAGTGGTCTGTAAAAAACGGGCTTCTTTTGAATCCTGACAAGGTGCTACCAATTTCAAGCAGTCCAATTGGTGAGGATACAATACGTAGTATTTTGCTCTCTACCTCGAGGCTTAAGATGGTAAAATCCGCTACAAGCTTAGGTTTCGAAGTCAATCAGAACCTTTCCTGCCGCAATGTTATAAATTATGTGATTGGAAGAGTCTATGTGTGCCACAGGAAATTGTGGATAACAGCTAGGTGCATGCTATCGGCAACAGCTGCAATATTCTCCGCAGAGTCTCACGAACTTTCGTCAAAAACTTAGACCAACATTTTCCACACTGCATTGAAAGTAATTTTGTCCAAAAGTTATTTGATCCACTACAGCTCTGGCAGGCTTAAGAGCACGAGAGTCCGTCAGCGGCTAACTTACATATGATTCAAAAAGAATTTAATCGATGGGCCACCCTGTAATATTTTAATATTTCAATATCTATTTTTACTGGAATATTAATTGTTTTAAACAATTGAGTGCACTCACCAACGAGTTAAGAAACAAATGTCCCACGAAGGACAGTCCAGTTTCTTAATTTATTCGCGTCTATAAATATTCAAAGCGACAAACTTTCTCCATTTCCTCACACGACTGCACATGTGTCATAGTTCCCATTCACGAATCCTAAGAGTATCCTTTCCAACTATCAACCCCAACCCTGTCCAGATCCATATTCCACTTAACTCTGGAGAAATCAGGTGGCGTCTCATAAAATGTAACGTTAAGTGATACTACAACACAACATAAGTTTTAAGTGTATAAAAATCCCATCAGGACCCCTTGTCCATTTCGGTGCGCCCTTCTCCTCTCCTTCCACTCCACACACATTTGCATTTAACCCCTTTAATGTGTGCCCTCAAACATTGAGTGCTGAAAAGTATCGTAGTCGCCAAAAGATCCATGTGTACTTATATAGGTTTGTAAGCAGTGATATTTCTCATGCAGGACGATGAAAGTCCTTTTCATCACAAAGAAGTTTTATTATTTTAAATTCTAAATAAATCCTTTGAATACTGGTTTTCAAAATAGTAGCAGTAGGACGAAACGAATGATAAAGCAGGACTAAAAAAAAAAAAAAACTCGTTGAAAAGTTTTACTCTCGTCCTTTTATCAGACATCGCCGTTGTCGTTGTCGTTCTTTTGGTCTAAGGATGAACCCTTAGCTACGACCCACATTATCGTTATACAATAAATATGCAAACTACAAGGACTCCGCAGCCGTGGGTCCGGATGGGGGTAAGATTCAGAATCCTTTTTTTCCATTTTACTCTGTGAAATAAAATGGTAACGGAGGAGTTCAAAAGGATATCCTTAAGCAAAATGCAACACAGAGTAGTGTTTGATTTAGCCACCTCTCGTCAGTTTTTCACCCCACATTTCGCCTGCCCTCCCTTGCCCCAAAGACTGCATGCGGATATGACGTTAAAAGCATTGGGAAGTTTTGTTTCGACTCGGCCATTACCATCAGCAATCCGCATCGCATCGGGAACAGCATCAGCAGCTGGAAAGTCCTTATGGGTGGCCAAATTGAAGTTTTAGCTGAGGACAGTCATCGGGGTCGTCCAGAAAAATAAAACAAATCTCCAACAAAAAAGTTGCAAAGTTTTTCAAACAAACGCATACAGACACCCGAAAAGGACGAGAGCATGCTTGCTTTTTCTTTGTTTTTGTGCGATTTGAATTTTATGTATAGCGGTACCAGAAACGCAAATAACAGGACATTAAATATGCATTTGCATTTGAGAGCTTGCAGAAACCAGTGGCAGCGGGCAACGGGTTTCAAGGGGGTGAAGTGTGCTGCGGTGCGGTGCGGTCCGGACACCCGCACACAAAATAAAAGGATCAAAGTAGGAAAATATATTTTCCCTCGACGAATTGGATCGCATCCATCCACAGATGTAACTTGGTCCTGGATATAAAAAAAAGAATAGCGAAGCGGTGACATCACCAGGATGCAAAGGACAGTCAGAACTTTCAAAGTCCTCTGAATAGGTATGAGGAAAATTATTTAAATAGAACCGCTGAGGACGATTTTGAAAAACGGGCAAGATTGAAGTGAAAATTTGAAATTGATGCGATTCGGAGGATACGATTTTGGACCAAAACCTATCGACCTATCGGAGAGCGGTGTATATATTGCAAATGGCGGCAGCTGTCAGTTTTGATTTGACATTAGAAAAATTAACTGATTAAGATTACACGTTGATAATCTAGTGCATACCACACCCTCGATTTAAGTATGCTTGTGACTATTTTCAGAATAATTCTTCAGAAATTTTGGCACAGGTTTACCGGCCGTCCAAAACCAACTTGGCCAACACTTAGGCGTTTAGCTGACAAGCTCCAAGAAACTTGCCGGGACGGAAGCATACGTAGCGATCATTCCGACAAGAATATCGCTGCTTTGACTGATCAAGGAGGAGCCGTTTGAGTCGACCAAGCGACTTGCCAAGCAATTTTAAAGTGAAAGTACATAAGCCATTCGTGTCTTAGCAACGTCACGCCGACTATCTAATCTTCCGAGTATGATACAGAACCTTCGTCAACGAGTTTTTATTGCAGTTAAATGATGATTTAGGAGGACATGGGGTTTAAAAAGGCGGGGAAGCCGCATACGCAGCTCCCACGATATCGGACAATTTGAATGATTCGGGTCGCCTTATAAGAACAAGGCTCAGCCTCTGCTGCAAATATAAACGTCTACGTCTCCATCAAAGAGGTAAACGTCATGTACTAAAGGACTTATTTGATTCCATTAAATTGGTTAAACAAAAAAAGAAAGCCTAAGCTCTTTTTCAAAATAGATTAAATTAAAAGCCACAAAGTCATAAAAAATGAAAGACATTTAATAAACCTGAGTCTGGAAATAGACAAGAAACTTATTTAGGAGAGGATGAGGTATCATTCTGACCAATTTCTATGCACACCTCCAATCAGTACCCTCCGAAACCCTAGGAGGACTAGTTGGAATAGATACAAGGACATACTCCTTAAAAAACTAGAAAATGACATCGATGTCATGGTAAAGAAAATCACAAAAGCCATAAAAAAGCATGCCCTACAAGCAGACAGAGTGAAAGCAGCAAACCGAAATGGCGGAACTCTGACCTTTCAGCTTACGCAAATAAAGCAGAAGATGATTCAACCGTGCAAAACTCTCCAGAGAGACAGCGGACTGAGATCTGTATAAGCAATGTCTCAAGACCTATAAAAAGGAGGTCAATATTTAATTTTTTTTGTAGAGGCAATAGCAGCACACCTTCAGTAGAAATTGCAAGTGTCTCCCTAAACCGGTTTAGGAGATACAGCAGAGGCGTTTGAGGGAACGGAACCCTTAATAAGCAATCTTTCGCTATGAGTCCTCTCCAAACGGACACAAATTTAAACCATATCTTTTTTTACTTGAATTTAAGTTTTTTTTTTTGTGTAATATTTTCTTAAATTAAAAAAATATATTTCTACTTAAATTTATTGTGGAAAAAAAGAGGTCCCTTTGTCTGTTCTTTCATCCTGCTACTAATTAAGGCACATAATTTTCATTTTCCATTTGTTTGGTTTTGTTTTTTTCGTTTTTTGAAGAAATAGTATCCTTTTTTCCTCGCATCTGGGATGAGGAGTAGAAGAACACTCGTGCGTTCCTTTTCACTTTGGTGTAATTTAAACAAATTACAGGTAATGGTACATCCATTATAATATGTAAGATCTTACATTACAGCACATTATCCTGGTGGCATCAAACGATTTCCTTTTTGTTTGTCTTTTTTTTTTTGCTCGCGTTGTTTGTTGAATCCTTAGAGTAAGGAAAAGGTATATGTACCTTTTTTTGCATGATTTTTCCGTAAAAAAGGGTCGACATAGATATGGGAAAAAGGTATGTGTGTACAGCAAGTCAGGGATGTACATATTATAATTGCGAACACACATACTTAGAGGCAAGGCGGCAGGACTGGAAGGAGTTAAATTGTTTTTGCCTACGTTCATCCGTTAAAATTTACCCAAACGGAAGAGAGTGATTGTGATTGAATCCGACGGGTTACGAGTGTTTCAGGAGTGATACCGACTTGCCACAATACAACGCAAGCGGGAGTGATTTTTCGCCATACGTGTATTAATTATTGTAATTTATTTTTTAAGTGGATACGTTGTGTGTATTCGAGTTCCTGGAAGGTTTATATTCTCAAATGAAAGCGGGGCGGGGAGGGAGCACTTTTGGAAATTACTTGCTGTGACTTTCGAAAGCACACAAAAATCTGTACGTGTAAATTTAAGAAAATGTGTTCCTTTCGAAAAAAACAGACATCGCATAGTTTCTAATTGGCTTAAGCTTCGTTCCATCCTAATCCATTGAGACTAAACTGTCCTCTTCCGAATGCCAACGAAAAAAAGATGTTGAAATGTATAAGGTTCGTTAGCATAATGGGTTGCCTATGGGAACAACCTCAGAAAAAAAGATTCGGGTTTTCGAGCTAAAAATGTCTCATGACTTACTTATTCGAAGACACCTTACAAGAGCTTTTTACCCTAATGAGACGAGTACCTTACCGGTCTTACTCCCCCTGAAGCGCTCCTCTATTTGGATAGAAAAGGTCTGGTTCAGGATAGAGTAGCGGTACTGATAATCTTCCACGTTGCCCGAACAGCTATGAATAGGCTAGGCAACTACGACCACCGGACGACACCGAAGACACTTCGGTACAATAGGGCGGTATGAGGACGGCAAAGGCAACATCGAAACTATTACTGATCTTTGATGGCATTATGTCAATGAACACTATAGTAGTTCCGATATACAAAAAAGTAGACAAATGTGATCCGAATAACTATAGGCCGATTTCGTTGCTCTCTGTTTTTTCCAAAATTTTTGAGAAAACCAGCACGAAACGAATGATTGCATTTCTCAGTAAATATGATTTTTTGAGCAAGTATCAATTTGGTTTTAGGAAAGGCAAGTCTACAGAAGATGCCATATTATCCCTCTTGGAAGACATTAATTAAGGACTAGATAAAAGCAAAAAAACCGCTGCTCTATTTCTAGATCTAACTAAAGCTTTTGATCTAGTGAGTCATAAACTTCTATTAAAAATTCTTGATAGAACTGGATTCAAAAGCAAAATCCACAACTGGTTCGCTTCTTATCTTAAAAACCGAAAACAGCTGGTGCGAGTAAACGGTACATTGAGCGATTCTCTGAGCATCCCCGGTGTCGGAGTACCCCAAGGATCGGTCCTTGGACCATTGCTCTTTCTAATTTACATAAATTCAATCTTTAAGTTGTCGCTGAAGGGGAGAATCCGGGCATTTGCTGATGATCTGGTTCTGTCTTATGTTGCTCCATCTGCGAACTCTGTTAAATCGGAAATGCTAACAGACTTGTCGATGTTAAAAAATTGGTTCGCCTACCACCAAATGGTGTTAAGCAGCAAATCTAAAATTATGTTCTTTTCTCTTACAGAACAGCGACCTATGGATGGAATTTGTCTCCATGATTCAAAGTGTAAAATCTTAAGTTCTTCAAATGATTGCATAAAAATAGAATCTGTCCCAGAATTCAAGTACTTAGGTGTTACTCTCGATAGTAGATTAAACTGGAAAGCACACATTACTACTATCAAGAAATCTGTTTATATTGCCATGAACAAGATCTTCCACTTACGTAAATTAGTTCCGTCCAACACTATATATTATGCGCTGGTGAACTCTCGCCTAGAGTACGGAATTTCGTGCTGGGGCAATGCTTATGTGAGTAATCTTCAACCCCTTATCACAGTTCAGAAGAAGGTAGTTCGTATTATGATGTTTAAATCTAGATGGGAACCATCCTTTCCTCTATTTCAAGTTATCAATATATTGTCACTCAGACATTTATATGTGTATAAAGTTTTAAGACTTTTCTATCTGCGTGGAGGTTAGTCTAATACTAGAAGAGGAGATACCTATACCTACATATATATTACGGCAAGAGTCTGCAGTAATAGTACCAAAAGTGAACACCGAACATTTCAGACGCTTCGCAACTATTATAGCACCTTTTAAT
The DNA here is from genome assembly GCA_963555765.1 of Orthonevra nobilis. NCBI lineage: Eukaryota > Metazoa > Arthropoda > Insecta > Diptera > Syrphidae > Orthonevra > Orthonevra nobilis. The sequence continues at coordinate 65,141,999 of OY743224.1, forward strand.
TTCAACATATAACCTCCAGATATATGCAGTCGTATCCAATGTAAATCCAGATTTCTTAAAAGCTTGGGAACCTGGCTACTGACAAGATCGGATGTAGAAAATCTAATGCATGTTACAACATAATAAGATAAACCGGTCCATCTTCCTTTGTATCTATATGTATATACTTAAAATACAACTAAAACATCTCATTATTCAAATTTTTTACGTAATTATCTTTTTTAATTCCATTCCATTCCTTGCTTCTTCGTATTTCACTTCGTCTTTCATCGATCTCTTACCTTTTACTGCGAATCTGCTAGCTGCTTTCATGCAATTTTTGATTATATTTAATCAATAATGCACTTAACACTGATATTTTTTATCACCAAGTGTATAAAAGACACCATTTCAATAAATATATTTTATAACAGAATTCATGGTTAAAAATGTCTTCCAAAAATGTACCTAGTTATGTATTATACTCAACATCTAAAATGGATAATGCAAATGTTTAATTGTTTGAAATATGAATTAATTTATTGTAGAAATATTGTAATTTTGAAATGGAAAAAACTAAACTAAAAAAAAACACAGGATGTCCTGTCGGCGTTGACCGGCATACATATATTTGAGGTACTGGAAGTAGTTTAATTGTTATTTAATGTAAGATTAAGTTTAAAAGCTTAAGATTTATTTTTAGTTTAGTTTTTAGGTCTATTTTAATAAAAACTAAGCGAATGGACCTTTTTTTAAGAGTCCATTCGCTTAGTTTTTGCTTAGAAACTTAATGCGTTTAAGCTTTTGTATTGGAACTTATACGCGGAGAGGACACCTAATTTTAAAATTAGTCTAACGAATGTTGTTATAATGAAAGTGAATGATGTTATAATGAACGCAAATAAAACTATAACCACACTGTCAAATTTAAATACTCTTTCCGATCAATTACCCCCACCATTTACCACACCTCAAAAAGTCAACATATTAAGAAGTTTGCTTAATAAAAAGAAATCTTGCGGACCTGACTTAGTTTCTAACTTTCTCCTTAGAAATTGCCCCTTCTCATTGGATGTGTCACTCTCACGCGTATTCAACCACTGCATCAACAATGGATACAGTCTGGAAAAATCAAAAATATTTCCTATACCCAAAAAATGTACATCAAGGGACGTTAAAGACTTTCCACCTATTTCATTACTCTCAAATATAGGTAAGTTATTTGAGCGGGTATTGTCTGAAACCTTGGATAAGATTTGCGAGAAATCCCCAAATACCAGTTTGGGTTTAAAAAAGGTCACTCAGCAGAACACTCTCTATTACTTTTTGGAAACAAGATTACTCACTATCTAAGGGTGAAAATGTGTACCGTCTCACTAGATAGATTGATTTTCAAGCAGCCTTTGATTCCATCTGGCACAAAGGTTTAATATATAAACTAATAAGTCTTAGATTTCCTCCATCAATTATCAAAATAATAATCTGTTTTTTTGAATTTGCGAACCGCTTCAATTTTCATTGGTTCGGAGTCCTCAGAAGAATTTCCAATACTCTCAGGTATTGCCCAAGGAACAATTATGGGTCCTAAGCTGTACAACGTCTCTCCTTACGACTTCCCTATAGGCGATCCTGTCTTTCACAAACCTGGTGCTATTTTGTACGCTGATGACACAATTATTCTTGCAAGTGGAACAAGGCCACAAACCGCTTTAGATAAAGTAAAGAACTCATTACCTGTTCTTATTTCCTATTTTAAATCTTGGGGCTTAACTATTAATGCGCAAAAATGTGAATTAATTTGTTTCAGAAATTCTTACGGTAAAGGGCATAGACTTGCGGTCAAAGAAAGCAAAACTATTTCCCTAAAAATCGAAGGTACGACAATACCCCTAAAAACAGAACTTAAATATCTGGGGATACTTATTGCAAACAAACTCCTGTTCAACAAACATGGTAGGAATATACTGAATAAAGCTAAAATGGAAAATGGCTTCTTCTACTCTAAAGCAATTACTATCATGGCGTGTCAATGAAGACTTAAGTTTTAATATACAAAACGCGCATCAGACCGATACTAAAATATACTTTTAGCTGTTGGTTCAGTAACTCACCTACTGTAGCAAAAGAGCTTGAGTTGTTCGAAAGGCGCATTTTAAGACCAAACAAAAAATGGTTTTCTAATAATACACTTTATGAAACGACAAGAGTCACACGCCTTTTGCTACTCGTGATAGAGACCTTAAAAAAAAGACTGAATAGTGCTGCCTCCCACACTAATCCGCTCATCAAAGCTCTTTGGGATCAAAACGTTAGCTAAAGTGCTTACGCCCTATACTACCTTTCACCTTTCAACCTTATAAACGCAAGATCGTGACCGGTAACACAGCATAACGGAAATTCACTGCCTAACCTAAGAGGATAACTTGTAGAATGTTGAGCTTCCTTGTTCCTATATAAGTAAACATTTATTAAGCAAATTTAGGAAGTCTTTTCAAAACAATTTTACAACGCTCCTCCTACAAGTTGACATAAACAGAAAATTGTTAATAAAAATCAAAAACTGTTTTTCATGAATTTGTCCTGTCTGAATATCTAGTCATTAGTTCTAAGCGGCTGTCACGAGCCTCATAGTCTAAAAGTATGCCGGGAGCAAGCATATACGTTCAAATTTTGTATAAGAAAATTGGTTTGGGTGCGAGTAGTCCTGCCCATACCATGAACTTCCCATCTCATGATAAAAAAAAAACATTAAGGTGCTATTTAATTTGCTCCCAACATCAATTTTAAGATACTCACTTTTTTAGCTCCCCGTAAGTTTATATTTGTTTTCGCATCTTTGAATCATATAAAATACGATTTGCGTCTAAAGTATGGATTAAAGGGTATACTTATTATGTACATGCTAACACAGTAAAAAATACTTATAAATCTGTGAAAGATTCGCGACATTAAGTATACATTGGTCTTATTGAAATAAAACATATCAGACTAATAAATTAAAAATATAAATATAAAGATTAAATTTAAATTAAAACAAATTCATGTTGAAATATAAGGTACGAGATTATAATAATTGAGTTGAATCATTAGCAAATTTATCTAGTTCAGTTAAAATTCTATAAAATTAAAATCACATTTATTACTTGAAATGGGGATAAGAAGGGGAATGGTAAGCTGCTATGAAGGTAAAGTTGAGTATTCCACATTAATTGTAATTCAACATTTCGGTAATTACTTATTTACGAAAGTATTCTTTTAAGTGATCAGGACAACAATTTGGAAATAATCGTTTTTGATTTAGTTACATAAAGTATATCTAATGTTGTGGACAAGATTGAAAAGTTTGTGAGCTCGTTGTAAGAAGTTTCGTCTTGGTTGTTAGAAACTAATATGGGTTGTAAAAGCGTTTTGGAGAAAGCTTTACCTTGAAGATGATTCTCATAGAGCGACACTTCAGTTCTTCGAAAGAGGGCTAAGCTTTAATAGCCAGAAGTATTCTTCGTTTGATCTCAGCACTGATGTTTTTATCTGTATTTATAGCGGAGCCAAGATAGACAAAACCCCAACTACCTCAAATTTATAGCTGTTTATGGTAACGTTCTGATCCGGTTTTGGTCTTTCTTTATGACAGTATATGCCTGTTTTTGCCTTCTGGCGTTGAAAAGGTTCTTTTGCACTATTGTCCTAAGAATGATGTTGAAGAAATCGCATGATAGTGCATCATCTGGTCTAAAATTTTGTTTGACATCATCATCAAACCAACATTGAAATTGATGAAAATGTCGTGCGTACTGACTCGGCGCTCCTGGGTTTTTTCCAAGATCTGCCGTTATGTAGAAGGTAGAAAACCACATTAATGCGGACCTATCAGGATGTTGACGAACTGCTTCGGACGTTCACATCATACGGCGGAAAAGATGTAAAAGGCAATTTTGAGGAGATTGATACCTCTATAATTGGCTTCCTTCCTTCAGGATTGGACAACTGACCATGTATTGCAGATGAGTTGGTGCATACTCAAACTAAGTCATCGCCGCCGCTTTTAGAAGTTCTATCTTGCTATCGGTACTTCGTCTAGGTCAGGTAGACGGCATTGTTGGTTCTCCCATGTCCACAGCATTGACTGCAATTTTACTATAATATTTCCATTTCGAATTTTGCAGGCTTCGCTTCGATTGTAATATAGGACCAACGACCCAAAATCTTAGCCAGTCATCCCTCTAATAGTATCCAACTCAACGTGAAGATAAGATATTTTAATTTTAGAGTTGCGAAAATCGATTTCATAACAACAACTTTAACATTGGAACTTGATTTGTATTTGCTTTTGGCAGTTGATTTTCAACTTCTTCAATAAAGTGCTATAAATCAGACAGTCAGAATTATCAAATATTATCTAGCTTAGTTTCAAAAGTGTTATATTACATTTTGTAAGAAATCTGTTTATAGGGATTCATATTGTAAAAGTTTGAGGACTTTTAGAATTTTTTTTAATTAATCAAATTTGTATGATTGCTTTTTGGAAGATATTAACAACTGCTCGGAATATTAAGGCGTGATTAACTTTATGTCCTTTTTGAAAGGGTTCAAAAGTACATAGTTTCAATCCAGAGATTTCCATCACCTCTTCCTTCCGAGCTGGTAACTGCTCAGCAAAGGATCTTTTTCTGTCTGGTAAATATATGGCTTAAAGAAGATCACATTCAGGCCAGTTTTCTTTGCAGATTTTGATAGGATTTTCCACGTCGATTCCGAGAGATTTTTTTATCTCTGTGTCATTTTCTGGAAAGACCTCTAGGATTGGGTTCATGATAAGAAACCACAACAGTGGAAAGCAAACTAAATCAGATGTTATGGTCTTCCTTGCAATATACGAGTAATGCAGTTTTATCCATGTACTTTAACTTTCTCATTTAGGTTTCTCTCGATGCTTTTGCTTTAAATTCAATTGCCTCATGTAATTTTCGCCATGAGCTTCTTTTTGCTAATATATTATAACTATAAAAAAGCGTCAAGCTACAGCCGAGCAGGTTTTGAACAAAAAAACTGGTGGCTCCATAATTTTCTAAGGATGTTTTCATGTGTCAGTGTTGCAAACGTCACTCTGAGTCTTGAAAAATAGGAAAGACGTACAGGATTCACATTTCTGAAACAATTTTCAAAGCACTTCCGTGGAAATTTGGATCAGGAAATAGAGAAAGGGGCATATCAATGTATGTAATGGCCTCAACTAAATACTGTTTTAGTCTTTATGGTAGTCTCTATAGTTAGTAACTTCCTTAGTTTAGTCAATTGGCTAAATAAACACGATTTTGATGAAACTTTTGGCATTAAAATTGAACAAAAAAAATGTATATGATTTTGTCCGAAAACTTATGAACGGCAGTGTATATATTTATGCATATTTTTTTATCTGATGAGGTAGCTGTAAACTATAAATTTTATTAATTTTGAACTTTTTTTATTGGAAAACTAAATTGGTTTTAATTGAAGAAGTGAAAATGTCCCTTTTTTGAAAGTTTTTTCGTCATAAATTCAAACCACCCTGTGAAATTTAACCAAAAGCTGTTCAGGTGATTTTTATGCACACACGCTTCGAATGAAACCATTTCGATAACTTGATTTGTTCTCGGGTTAGGCTGTACACATACGTACCTACACACACACACACACAGACATCTTTCTAAAAACAATGGAATCCGACTACTGGGATCGCCAAACGTGGAGAAATGTAAAAATTTTGAATTTCGAAAATCGGACCGATTACAAGAACTTCCTGGTCGGATCTGATTGCAATACTTGCATGGAGTCGCAAATCTGTCGCAATACGTATATATGTATGTGGCAGTCGTATATAGTCACGCATGTACATTTGAGTCCATGCTACGCCTATATCGCATGCAAACATGTGACTTTTTCGCATGCCGTGTACTAGCAAGCAGCATGTGATTTGGACAACATGCGACACTTCATCGCTCAATGCCATGGAAACATCACTTGCGAGTGCACGAATTTATAACGTCGCATGTTTTTCACAAGAGTAGAATGTTTCAAGCATTAGGACGTGGGCACAATGGATTAATTTTGTTGAAAAAAGGGTAAAACAATTAAAAGCTTTTTTTTTTTAGATTTAATGCGAAGAACGATGCTTTTAGTGACATATTATTTTTATTCATATTTCCACGATTGACCCCATATAATGCCAACGAGTTTCAGTTAAAATCTTTATCTGACGGTTTTCAAATGTGTGTCATTAATACTTTCTAGAGTTTATTGTTCGTTCCACACGTGGGATCTAAGTACAATTCCGGGCTTCCGTAGCAAAATCCACCTATTATTCCGAGCACGAAGTTTTCTATGTGACGTTTTCAGAGAACAACAAACAATTTTGGGCCATGATCCACACACCATTTATTTCACAAACATATGAAAAAAGCTTCAGACAGATATAATTGTGTGATCTCAAACGCTTGGTGTTTATAGTTTGTGGGACTTTGTTTGCTTCTTTATTTAGACTATTTTTATAAACTATCAATAACAAAATTTATAATTAAAAAGGGTCAGCGACAGCCAGACGGGTGGTGAGCTGAGTGTTGGCAAATAATATGGAAAAAAGAGTAGACATGGTTTGACAAATCAGCATGACGAAAATTTAATAACTGCCCTCATATTTTCGACCATTGAAACAATTTTCTTTAATATACAATAAATTTCTTTTTGACTGAAGCCCTCAAAGTATAATCTGCAGAAATCTACAGAAAACAACGATTCAAAAATATATCCATTGTGTCTCCATCCTAATGTAAAGAGCCCACCCAATTGCGTTCTGTCAGCACAAGACGGTCAGAAGCACAATATCTACTTGTTCGCGCAATGTCAACCGATTTTTGGATTACCTAGCAAGTAATCGATTTGGTCCGCTCAACCCTTTCACCCAGATACACCTCCTATTAAGTTTGGGCTTTCTAATGATCACTGTACTCAGCTTTTTTGGCATTTTTAATTTGATTTGTTGCCAAAATAGCAATATTTTCCAGTTCTTAATCGACATTTTAAAATGTTACAAATAGAAACCTGAAACACATTTCAAGTGTACTCATGACAGAGAAAAAATATATGTATTCACATGGATACATGTCGTATACAAGGAAACCAATGATGTTTTTTTGTTCCTAGAACGCTACGCATGCGAAATACAAGCGAATAGTTTCCATGCGATGGCCACGGTCGCATTGAAACATGCGACGTTTTGGGACAAATTCTACATGCCGTGTACTACCGATATTTTTTGCATGCAACGACATTCGATTCGGCTTAAGTTCTTGTAATCGGTCCGATTTTCGGAATTCAAAATTTTTACATACTTAGCTCCACGTTTTGAGGTCCCAGTAATCGGATCCCATTGTTTTTAGGGAGACTTTGTCTTTGAAATTTTCGCAAATAAAGGTCCGGATTGATCAGCGGGAGATGTTGGCGGCTCAACATGAGTAGCTAGAAGAAGAGGGGGGTGCCTCTATGGACCAGGCAATGATTATAAACACATTACAAAACTTCAAACGTGTTTTTCTCGAAAATACGTTTTTAAAAACGGCTGACATTCTCCTGACCGCTGAAATAAACATATCGAACTGAAATTTTGAGAGCTTACTCAGAAAATATGTCTTCACGGAATGACGGATCGTTTTTTCGATTGATACATTTTTGCATTTATTATTAATCTTTTTGTGCAGATTGATTATATGCTTTGAATTTGCGTTTCGGATCAACAAAACGGGTGCAGTGATGTCGGCCGTTTACCTTCCGGGATTTGATTGATTTGATTTAATTTGTCGCCCGGGGGTCAACCCCGGACATCTTTATTAGCTTAATACAAGCAATCAAACTTACAGCTATTTACAAAAATTGAACTTAATGCTATTCTTAACTAGAGGGAGAGCATGACTGGTTAAGGATTAGATACAAATGAACGGCATTTTTAAGGGTGTATCTGTTGCAGTGGAAATTAAAAATGTTCTGCACCGCGTTGGCCTTACGGAACATTCTGTACATAGGTTCATTGGTGCCATAGTTAGTGCGATGAGAGACGAGACGGAAGATGGAGACAGATCTAAGGTTATGGAGATTAGTATTGAGAGAGATCAATCGCAGTAGCGCGGGGCAGTCAATATTTCCGGTTAGAAGCTGGTGAATGAAAAGAATATCAGCAATATCACGGCGGTGCTCGAGGGACTGCAAATTGATAAGTTGCAGGCGATGTGAGTAATGTTTTTTTGCACCACATTGAGAATCTGGTCAAATCATCTTGCAGGAGGCGGGAGTCAGCGGGGGATGAAATGTTCGTAAATATTTTCATGTCATAAGCGTATACAGATACACATGCGTTTTAGATGATAAGATCAACATCATTTATTGTCAGTATGAAAATCATTGGGCCAACGTGACTACCTTGAGCGACTCCTGAGGGAGCTATAAATTGATTGGATTTGGAAGATCTGAAAAGGACGACGTATTGACGATCATCCATGTACGATTTGATCCACGCGGTAAAGTCCGCTGGAAAGCCAAGAGTCTTAAGTTTGAGGAGTATGATACTGTGGGAGATTTTGACAAAAGCTTTGCTGAAGTCAGTGGCTACAACATCGACTTCTTAACCTTCTTCCAAGACACAGAGGGTTCGAGATACGAATTTGGTTAAGTTCGTGGTTGTTGACCTACCTCTTAGGAATCCGTGTTGATTTGAAGATATTCCACTGCAGTGAAAAAAAACATGGTATCATATATGATGCTCTCGAAGAGCTTCGGAATGCATGAGAGTTTAGCAATTGGTCTGTAGTTCGATACATCGTTTTAGGACCTTTCTTATGTATGGGGATAATATATGAGCTTTTCCAGAGTTTATGAAAAACTCCTTGAGAAATGGAAAGTTTGAAAAGTGCTGTTAGGGGTTGGACCAGGCATCTGATGGATTTTTTTAGCACTATGGCTGGTAAACCGTCGGGGCCGGGGGAATAATCATCCTTGAGTTTACTAATCTTCTCTGTTACTAGTTTAGGTGTTACATCAACTGAGGTTAGAGTTGTATGGGGGCAGTTGTTCATATATCGGAAGTAATCATTGTCGGGCTCTTCGTTGTGGTCAGCAAATGATTGGCTGAAGAAATCAGCGAAAAAATAAGCGATTATATTAGGGTCAGCTGAGGATGAGTTGAGATACTTGAGGCTGGATGGGTAGCCGTCGGATTTACTTTTAACGTTTATAAAGTGGTAGAAACGCTTAGGATCAGAAATCAGATTCGATTGCACTCTGTTTACGTAGTCCAGGTAGTGTGAATTGCAAATTTCGGAGAATTGGGTATATACAATTTGGTAAATCGAAAAATCAGATTGCCATAGTTTGTTTCGTTTATTTCGAAGTGAGCGCAGTTCTTTATTGTACCAAGGTGGGGTTGACGATACGTTCTTCTGCGGCAAGTATGGGACTGATTGGATGATGTAGTCAAGAATTTTGCAGTAGAAAGCCAAGAGAGCATCATCAATAGTGACGTGTCTAGTTGTGGTATTGAGAATGCTAAAATTGACGTTTCTGAGGAGGCAGTTTAATTTACGAAAATCTGCTTTACGAAAATTAAAGCTGTAAATGTGCTCGGAGAGTATGGCTTTCGGTACATTCTCGTATGAGAAGGTGAAGGAAAGAGGTGGGTGAAATTGATCTAGCGTTGACAAGAGGTGAGTGCTCTCGGAAACAACACAGTTGTCGGCATCGGTGGAGAAAATGAGGTCGAGTTGTCTATTACAGTTGTTTGTCACACCACTGATTTGGTAAAGGCCGGAGATTAAAGTCTCCCATGATTATAACTTCGTCACATGGGTTCAAAGCATCAAGAAGAGAGTCGAAAGCATCTACGGCAAGTTGGTATCCCTGGACTGGTTGTGAAGGGCAGATATAACAGCAAAGAATGTAGGTGTTGCGTTTGGTAATTGTTATTTTAACACATATGAATTCAAAATCAGCAGTGTATGATTTGAGGACCTGTTTTCGCGGAGCTGCAACGACCGCCATTTTTTTTTTTTTTAATTTATGTATATCATGATCAAAAGCAAGAAAAAAAAACGCATTCAAAAAGCTTTACTCGTTTCCTTAAAAAAAATTGATAAAAATGTAAACAACTGAAATATGGCACCCCAAGGACAAAGTCACCCTTAAGAAAGATGTCCTGTGTGTGTGTGTACGTATGTTGTACCTAACTCAAGAACAAATCAACCTATCGAATTTGGTTTCATTCGAATCGTGAAGATCACCTTAAAAGCTCTTGGTTGAATTTGACAGGATGGTTTAATTTTTATGATGAAAAAACTGTCAAAAAATGGACTTCAATTCATTTTTTCAATTTAAATCCATTTAATTTAGATTTGCATATATAGAGCCTGGTAACGCACCTTTCATCAAATGGAGGTTGTCTCTCTTCCTCGGGAAGATGAACATTGGTGGTTCTCGGAAAGTTATATGTTTTGGACGCCTTCAAAGATCCCCTTTGTTTGCTGTTCATTAGCGATATGGCTTCCATCATCTTTCCATCACCTTTCGCCATGCCTTCCGAGTGGTGGGCCGCACTTACTCTACATTGGAGCGGCGCTAAATAGTTAGATCTAGGATTATTTAACTCCTCAGAGTTAGTTTTCCGATATTTTGAGAAAGAAGAGCACCAATTCTTCAAAATTTAGGAACCATTCTCTCCGAGGAATTTTTATTTTTTCTAGGTATTGCACAGCCCAAAATACGATGACTTCACAGTTTGAAATAACGGTACTCAATTTTTTCTTCTGAGGCTTTCTGGGCCCTTCGTAAAATAAATTCAAAATCATGAAAAAAAAAAACCTTTTTATATCCTTTATTGTATACTTTTTATTATTTCTTTTAATATTTTTGGTTAGTAGTGTACCACAAGCAGACACCCAACATGCGGTTTGTGTATGAACTAAATGCAATTTTCAACATATTTTTTTTTAATGTTGTCGACCATGGGCGTCAAAACAAATCCACTCAATTGACATTTCTCTGACAGTTATCCGCCACCGTCGATTTTTATCAGAATTTTCTTTATCAATTCAATTTTTCATCGCGGTCTGGCACCAAAGTTGTTCCAAAATTATCTGAATTAGCCGCCTCAAAGCATATTCTAACAAATATGCTTTATATCCATCGCCGGGAACTGCTGTGCTACTGAGAAATCCAAAAAGAATAACCATGTCGGAGGAAATGGAGCCAATTGGGAATTTTCGGCAAATCGACTTCAACGATATCCGCGACCGTGAGGTTTGTATAAGCAGATTCGCACCCGGGATCTTTTTGTTTTCCCATTATTCAATTATTGCGTTTGGGTAAAGCACGCGCCTGCTATGTCCAAAAGCTGAAATGAAAGAATTACGCATTATGAATGGCTCGTGGGGTGGTGCACACACAATGTTGAGAAACGTCACGACGAATGCAAAATCCAAGCATTCGCAGGCTGTGCGTGTGTTTACCACTTTGACACTGAGGCGACCTAGACATCCATAAACAAAGAGGACGGTGGCGAAAAAATAATTTGTGTGTTGTGTGTTTGTTTATTGTTATATAAACAGGGAGCCAAAATTAGGTTACCCCATTTTGTGTGTTGTGTCGGGGGGGGTGGCTACTTCTTGGCTAGCCAACAAAGTTAGCGCGCGATTAGGACAGTGACGTACCAATTGATAAGTGTTTGGGATTTTCTTTTTGTTTCTTTGTGGTAGATTGTGGGCCGAGGGTCCTTTGGGACGGTGTACAAGGCCGTGTGGCAGAACCAGAATGTGGCTGTGAAGGAATTCTACTTGAATGCCGATCAGAAAGCAATCAAAACTGAGGTAATGCAAGTTAAAAAATATTTCTCAGACGAGACTATCGAATTGGCTTAACTTATTTGTCTTTATTTTTTTCAGGTGAAGCAATTGTCGCGTGTGGTGCATCCGAATATAATTGCGTTTTTTGGAGTTTCGGCTAAAGACGAGTGCGTATATATTATTATGGAGTTCGCTGAGGGCGGCTCGCTCTACAACTTCCTGCATGGGAATGCGAAACCATACTATTCAGCGTCGCATGCAATGAACTGGGCCCGACAATGTGCCGAGGTAAGTCTAAAGGGTCTTTCAAGCAAATATCAGATAAATAGAAAGAAAAGCAAGAGGAACTTGAAGCTGTATAATTGTCCACTACTGTCCTGTCTAGTTGAGATAACAGATGTTAAAATATTACGATTTAGTAATTAGCTGAGCTGCCACAGTCCATTCCAATCCAGATGGGCTACCTGCAATAGTTCTAAGAAAGTGCGTGAACCCGTTATCCTTACCACTTATAAACTTATTTTAGATATCCCTTAAGCAATCTGTCTTCCCTTAAGTTTGGAAGGCCACATTTTTTACACCTGTCCACAAAAAAGGCCACAAAGACGATATATCTAACTACCGTCCCTATATTGTCTATATTGTCTACAACTCTTTGTACTTTCACAGTAAATCCATACTTTCCTCAAAACAACACGGATTCCTTAAAGGTAAATCTTCTACAACAAATCTTTACGAATTCGTATCTAAAGCCTTGCAAGCACTTCAACAAGCAAAGAAGTTGATGTTATAGCCACTGACTTCAGCAAGGCTTTTGATAAAATCTCTCATCAAATCATTTACCTAAAACTTCAGGCCCTTGGGTTTCCTCCATCCTTCATCTCCTGGTTAAAATCTTATCTAGAAAATCGTCAGTATAAGGTTCTTTTCAGATCCTCAGTGTTCTAGTCTATAGTCCTTACCTCTGGAGTACCTCAAGTCATGTAGGAACCGTAATCTTTATCCTCACTATCAACGATGTTGAATGCATTCTTAAAGACTCTGACCTGCCCATTTATGTTGATGATATGAGAATCTCTAAACACATATCATCCCCAATCGATCATAGTTTACTTCAAAATGATCTGAATCGATTCTTCCTTTGGTGTAGCAAAACCAACTTGAGCTCAATGTCGGCAAATGTGAATATATTACATATTCTCGCAAGCGTCTTCCTCAGCCTCTCCATACAAACTACTTTAACAGAACCCTTGTTGCTCTAGTTGATTCGATTTGTAACCTGGGCGTTCTCTGCGACAGAGAACTCAATTTCCGGTCACATATCGATCGAGTTATATGAAGAGCGAATTCCACCCTTGGTTTTATAAGACGATGGTCGAAAGAGTTCTCTAATCCTTATGTATGTCTCTAGGTCTTACCATGGGTTGATAGATAAAACTTGCCTCCGTACGAAAATCGACTCTTATTGATCGATCTACAAAGACTTGTAAAACGCTGAGAAGTTGCCGATATACTCTTCATACATCAATTGTTAGCCGGTGCAATTGATTCCCCTTCCCTATTACAAATTGTCCTTTTTAACACAAATCCACGGAACCTTAGGTCCTCCTCACTGTTCCGTGTGACTCTCCACCGCTACGGGAACTTATGTCAAGAATGCTGCGCACAGCGAATAGCTCTTTTGACTTCCATCTTTCGAAAGCCTCTCTCATTGCCCTCCATCCTCTTAGTTTTAAGTTCTTGTGTTAGTTTTATGCTTAAGTTATAAGTGCTTTGGGTTTGAATTAAGCTAAAAAGAAAGACCCGGGTGCACCCTTATTATAATAATAAATGTCCAGCACCAATTTGATTAAGAAGGCGTATCTTCCTCAAAGATATATGCTCCCTATTAGACATTGGACAATCCAATGCTTAAGACATTCTGACTTTCATCAGAAGGATGGATATAAAAGGTCTATTCTTTCAGGCCCCAGTTTCGGCCAATAAAATAAAATAGGGTAATAATCGAATTATTTTTTAATTTGTTTTTAATGGTAGAATTTGTAAAGCGGTAGATTTCAAGGATGTGTGTTACGTCGAATGGGGTGTTGCAGGAATCACAGATAGGAGGATTGTTTTGTATGAGTAGATGCTGATATGCTTTAAAGAGCTGCTGGGTTTTTTTTTTGCTGACGAATTTATTTGCATTCAATGGTTCTATTAACACAAAAATTATTTTCCGCTTTTATTTCGAACAAGTTGCAAAATATTATGCATACCATCATCGAGTCGCGCTGCTTCTGAAAAAGGATTTTCAGACGCGCGTAATCTTATAACAGAATAACAGTGTGCTCTAGAAACAAATTCTGGCAAAATTAGTAAAATTTGAAATTTGAATTGTTACGATTGCAGTGTTAAATCATTTAAAATAGACTGAGTAAACTGAATATACTGAGTTATTAAGTAGAACAAATGAATACAACGAATCGACTAACTTGTTTGGTGGATCATATTCACATTCATATTCATTCAAGGAGTCCACATTAGTTTTATATTATTCGGGATGTTATAAGTTGGAACTTGATTTCGTTGTCATTGTTAGGATTCTTGACGGCGTTGAGGACAGATATAATATCTGAGCATATGATTTGTTGTTTTGTAGCTGATTTCATGGTCTGAACGATTGCAAACGCTTCTGTTGTGAATATTGAAGCAAATTTTTTGTAGGACGGCAATACAAATGATAGAGCCACCTTCGAGTGTTACTGCAATCGATCTGTTCTCCACGGTTTTAGATCCGTCTCTTAATAAAAAGTGAAATGCTTGAAAACAGTTTTGTTGATTGTGCTTGTCTCCTTGTAGATGGCCAGTGTTAGAACCAGAGATTCCGGATTCCCTTAGCTCCACTGTTTGATCGAGAACATTGCTGATGGCGGATGGTGTCTTCTTTTCAATCTTGTTTTTTGATGTTGTTATACATTAAAGAATTGTCGGAGTAGATTAGTTTCGCGAGCAACTTTAGGGTGATAACATCTCCTGCGTTCATCAAAGCTCGGCAATCCTGCTTCACCAAGGATGTTTTTTTATAAGAGTAGTAGAAGGAATTTTATTTTTTCTCGCTGCGCGGTGGTAGACGGGCTTATTTGATTTCGGACAGCGTCTATTTATGTATAACCGATAATCTATCTTACTTAAAACTTACATTTTGGTAATATTTGCTAGGTTACGTTGTATTTGTACATTGTTAATGTTTAAAGTTGGTTGTAGACAGTTTCGCTTTCGACATATGTGGGCAGTTTACATATTTGTAAAGACAGTTTGCCACCTGAAGAGTTAGACCAACTTCATTTAACACGAGTTTAAGCAACCTCATTAGTTTAACACTTAATATCATCTGCAAATTTGCTATGTACGCAACATCGGGTGAAACTATGTCGGCTGTATGAATAACCCAAATGCGAAGAAAGCGAAGAAGCGGAAATCTATCTTCAGGCAATAGGGTTCTCATTAAACCTCCTGCATATGCCCATAGGGCAATGAAAATAGTCAAACTCAATTAAAAACCCGGCTTGAATTCGACTGCAAAAAGAAAAGTGAATTTCTAAAGCTGGGTAGAATATAAAAAACTGTCTTGGCACAGCTTTTTAGGGAAAAATGCAAAAAAAAAAAAAAAACGGACGAATGCAGATGCCGCTTTAACTTGAGTGTCCAAGAGAATAGCTACTTTTTTGGAAATCCAGATGAAAAAGAATGCATAAACTACAAACAAGTTTACAAGTTTTTACATTTTGCAAGGAAATAAATTGTTTAAAGAAAATGTTAAGGCTACTGCTCCACATCACAGATAACGATGGGCCCATTATGGTACCTTAGAACTTATTCCATCCGAGCTTAGTAATACAAATCTTGAAAGGAATAAAAATGTCTACTCAAGATGGGCTTCGTTGATTGAGACAAATTGAGGAATTATTTCAAGAACCATACTGACTTGGAAGTATGAATCATTAACCATCCAAAGTTGCCTAACAAGTACCAAATCAATTACGATCAGATTTGTAAGTCTAAGAAGGGAAAGGAAGTATAAACATTGATTTTACGATGGCGAAGTCATGCCAATAATCTCGTTTCCCTTATCTAATGAAATATGAATAATTTATATGCAGAACAAAAACCATTTAAAAATCCATCTGTGAGCTGAAAACAAAAGACGATACCTTTGAAATCCCACCAGACTGACAGCATAAGCCTTCACTGGTGAAACTTCGCTTTCGAAAGCGCTTTATCACGTTTGAATCAATACCACTTGATTTGGAACCACTGATGTTCACTATCATCATCACCAGCTTAAGCCGACTATTCTACAATTTAATCAATCTGCTCTTTCTTCTGAAATAAAAATGTAAGTTTGTTCTCTCTATTCGCAGGGCGTCGCATATCTGCATGCTATGAAACCGAAACCTCTTATACATCGAGACTTGAAGCCGCCAAATTTGCTTTTGGTCAACCACGGAAGGAATTTGAAGATTTGTGATTTTGGCACTGTAGTCGACAAGAGTACATGGATGACAAACAATAAAGGCAGTGCCGCATGGATGGCTCCAGAAGTATACAAATTATCATTTTAAATGCATAAATCCTTATCATATATATTTTTTCGCACGGTAGGTATTTGAAGGACATAAGTACACGGAAAAATGTGATGTGTTCAGTTGGGGTATTATTTTATGGGAGGTATTAGCGCGCCAGCAACCATTCAAGGAAGTTGAATACGCTTTGACAATTATGTGGGGCGTTCACAAGGGTGAGCAATTCTTCACTAGAAATACAAATACAAATGGTTTCAAAAACAAAAACTTTATTGGAATTTCATTTTCAAAATAAACAAATAAAAAAATACTCCTTTCATTTCCTCTGCAGGAAATCGTCCACCTTTAATAGAGGGCTGTCCAAAGCCAATTGAAAAACTATACACTTCCTGTTGGAACCACGAGCCTACCGCGCGTCCATCGATGCAACACGTTGTCGAAATCATGACATCACTTTGTGAGTTCTTTCCTGGAGCCGACCAACCACTGGATTATAAAAATAAAGTAAAAGTTAATAAACTTTTTCTATTCCTTTCGAAATGTAACATACCTCGATTTTGTTTGCAGCAACAACCGCCTATAGAAGAGCCTTCCGAAACGGACGACACCATTGACAATGGCAAATCTAGTTTTAGTCCCTGGTCTTCCTTACATTCATCACAAAAAACTCCAACGAATTCAGATTCAGTCCGTAATCTGACGAACATGTTCAATAATCTTAGCCAAACAAATAGCGCAAATGGTGTTGGTGGTGCTGGAGGTGGAAAAAGATCACCACGGTTTAGTCCTAGTGTATCTACATCAACATTAAATCGTGAACCAATTCCTGAAGATAAGGAAGTTAATTTTAAGTCTAACCCATGTACTCCGACGAACTCAAACGATCCCTTCCGTTTGAAGCCATCGCCGGAGACTGCTAACAGAAGTGAGACAATTAGAAATGGACTTTTGAAAAGAGGCAAACTGCCCATGGTGGCACTTTCGGTAGACATTGATCCTGTAAGTAAACAGAAAGTGATATCACATGAAAAATGTTTTAAGAAAAATATTAATTTACGTATTTAGAATGCCTGGGAACTGAGGAACGAAGGATTGACTGATCTCTTTGCGGATTTATGTAAGTACTTATTGATTAAGGGTAAATTAGAGGAATTAAAGGATCATCTTCTTTACATTCATTGAAGATGACTTGTAACCCTTATTATTACGGATTGTTTTTATGTTAAAGTTTATATTCGTTTCGAGAGCAATGCAAGTCTCGCGAGTGCTAAAAAATAAACGAAGAAATGTAGTTATGTAAATGGTTTCCCATATTTTTTTTTTTGTGCTTGTTTATAAAATGCGTGAAACAACAGCGAAGCGAAAGGGCTAACATCGTTAACAAGAAAAATAAGAAGTACAAAACAAAATATTTGTAGAACAAATCTAATAAAGTATAAAAAATCGATCGAAATGAAAATGAGCAGAAAGAAAAACTGTTACCCCACTCAAGTATAAAGAAACTCCTCAAGGGACTCTATTTTCGCTCATAATTGGGCAATAGCTTAAACGAAATGAAGAAAAATTGTCTGCACGGGCCAAGCCCTCAATATAGCAACAACCAACCAGCTTAGCAAATTGACTGGAGTTGAAATGTGAAAGTTAGTTATACTGTAAGGGAAAACACCGTACATAAATCGTACCTCCTTCCCGATCATAAAAAATCTTTATATAACAACTTCTGGAAAACTTGGACTATCCCACAATACTGGAAGACAGCAGCAGTAAGTCACAATTAACAACGTAAGAAGATACCTTCCAGTATCCTTGATTCACTGTTTTTCAAAAGATTTATAGAAAATAATTACAAGACGATTTTTTTGGCTTAAAGGGTCGGTTACCTACCGCTCAGAGGCTGTGTTGACGCTGAACACCACTTGGGTTTATCTCTATTAAATGCACTGATAAGGCGTAACAATGTAACCATTGTCTCTCTAGACTTCAGACTTTGACAGAATTAAAAGTAAAAAAAAATTAGCAAAGGCTTGAAGACACTTTTTTTTGGTCCACTTTTCCCGGCGAAATTCTGTCCATATAGAAAAATTCAAAACTTAACATATTTATTTGTTGTCAAACATCATGTTCGAACTTCCAAATCACTTATAACAATATTTATATAAAAAGTGTATAAGAATTAAGTATCCTTAGCTTCAATAACAAATAAAATTGGGAACCGCGTATACAACTTGAAAATAATCCGCGAAATAATGATTAAGACAAAAAAAGTATTCTCATTTTTAAATTTATGTATGATGAATGATATGATTGTAAAAACTATACTTATTACGACCTCACAAGGTCTCGGCATCGAATCGACCCGTTGGCAGTGTTCTGTGGAAATTGCGTACCACGCATTTCCTCCAACTTCGCAAAGCTGTAAGTACACAGCTTTCTTGACATCCGCCCATAGATTTTAATTGGGATTTAAGTCAACCCTTTGACTCGAAACCATTCTTTTGCTTCTCGGCTCGTGTGATTCGGGTCATTGTCTTGTTGAAAGACCAATTTCAGTGACATTTCTTTGTCGCTGTTAGGCAGCATAATGTTTTCCAAAATATCCACATAAACATTCTGTTCCATAGTGCCATCAATCTTGTGGATCGGATAAACGCCATAGTTGGAGAAACATCCCCACACCAAAATTTTTGAACCACCGTGTTGAACCGTTTTCGTGGTGTATCCAACGCCTCCATATAGAACTACTTTCGATTCATGCTTCCACAAAATTTGCAATAAGGCCAATTGACAAGCTTTTTGACAAATTTCAGCCGATTTGTGCTTTTTTGTAAGAAGTGGCTTCTTTCTCGGATTGTGAGCAACCAAATAAGCTTTCAGTTATCATCTGCGCACCGTCATGCCACTTACAGGAAGATTCATTTATTATTTTCTGGCCGGCCGATTTTTTTTTTGGTTCCATCGAAGACATACTAACTATTTCCCGATCAGCGTGAATATATGCAATTGAGAACTTGTGGGAAGAAATCTAAACTCGTCAAAAAAATAGTAAGCCTAGCGACAAAACAGAGCTTAAAACTTAGATTAAGGGAGAGAATTCCTTCATCATTCACCAACAACAAATTGGTCGAATCGATGCCCGTCGTTTACAAGCCGTAATAGATGCTAAGGACGGCCATACAAGATACTAAAACTGAAGTTTCTAAGTTTTTCTTTTTCTTTTTTTTTTTTCTTTAACACTTATGTTATTGAAAGTAATTGGTATAAGTTTTGAAAAGCTTATTTTCCTACAGATGTGAAGCACTTTGCATTTAATTAAAGAAATCGAAGCTCCAAAAAATCTAGACCATTCGTCAAAAATCTGTGAGGATTTTCAAAAAGGTATCAATGACCATCGGAATCTTATACCATAAGATTAATAAGAATACCATTCTTAGCGTTACTTAGTTTGGAGTAAACATGATTTACTCTTACCCTGAACTTTCTTTTAATGTGCTGTAAGACATTTCTTCTTGCCAAATTTCATGATTCTACGTCAATGGATAGTTTTGATAAAAATATGGGGTACTACCCATTGATAAAAGAACGCTCACAGTTTGCTTAGGATAGTCATAAAAATGCTTTATCATTTTGGAACTAGGTAATTTTCTTTTATTTAATGGGATTTCAAATGTTATGCTATTGAACGCTAATTGGGTGAATTGTGACGTCAACGAGCAACAAATATCTTTAATATCATTCAGCAGTTAAAGGCAAGCCAACAAGAAAAATAAAAAAAAAAAACAAATAACGATTGAAGATTGCTAAAAATGTTGTCCTTTCATTTCTTAATGCCATGAATAATTCATTCATTAAAAAGGATGTACGATTATAAGCCTAGAAATTGTCTTCTTTTATTTATTCTTCCTTTTTTTATTTTTCCAGTTTAGAAATAAATTGGGTATCGCTAAGCCTGCAGAGACCGACAAAAGTTTGATGATTTTAATTTTCAAAGAATTTTTTTAATGTTTGGCTATTTATTATTTTGTGCAATATCACTGATTTTAATCATTTTGCCAAGATTGTTAAGCAAGAAATTGTTGAACGTTTTCTTACATAGCCCTTTAAAGCTGGCTTAAATGGACACAGCTCAAGGTCATAATTTATGCGATGTATGCGGAGGAAATGAAAGCATAACAATTCTTTCTCGACAATGTTTTCTCGACAATATATAATGGCTTTAAGATTGATATGAGATGATGATCGAGCAATAAAAGAATTGGGCCAGAACATTTGGAAATATTTCACTTTGCATCCAACCGCTGTCTAAAATTAGGCCAATGTATCCTATAACAGAACCCGTCATAAAATAAGGGTTTATCCGCTCTCGTGGAAACATAAAGACCGGTGGGATATGATTTCCTACAGCATTGTTAATAACAACCATTGTGACTAGGCTGCCCCTTTCTGCGGATGCAACTTGAGAAACTTATGAATGTTTGTTTAAAGTTTCTTAGAAAAATAAAAGTTGTTCTACACTTGGAGCATCAAGAATGGTTGTAAAAATAGTTTCATCCAAATTGTAGATTTTTTCGGCACCAAATTTATTTTGCCGCCTGCACAGTCGTTTGAGATTTTGGAAAAAAAAAACACTGGTGCTTTTTTTAAAGCCATAAATACGTGCCAAACTCGTATTTACTGGTTTGCGTAAGCAAAGAGAACTGTTATGTCTTATAAGACGCTCAAGCCAAGCTTTTTCAGTTAGTTTATAAACATTCGACGAGTTTGACTATGGAATTTTGTTAATTTTCACATATTGAAGAACTTATCACATATGTCAATCCAAAATGAAAGTTGGAGCTTTTTTTAAATATTCAACGAGCTCGCTTCATGAGTTGTAAGAATTTTGTTTGTGCGAATCTTTTGTACTGTCGGTCATTAATTTGTTTTCCTTCCTGTATTTTTTTTAAGTCTATACATTAATTAGGGACGATTGATACCAAATTATTTTGCAGAACTGCTTATAGACTCTTTTTTGTTGTGAATGTCCTTAATAGCATTTTCAACATTTATTTCGTCGCTGTTGCGGTTAGGGTGTTTTCTTTTATAAATGTTGGGCATGTTTAATATTCTTAAAAAAGAGTAATAGGTTGTTTTACTTAAAGAACTTTTCATTGACTTAATAAGGTGGATTTGAAATTCTGTCAATAGCTCCTACAAAATAATTGTCAAAACCTCTTTTCAATCTACTTTTGGAAAAAATTCTAAAAGAACAGTTGTAAAAGCGTGCCGAAAAATTGTTTTTCTACCTATGAGTTTAAGTCAAATACAATATTGCAATTTAAGTATAAAAAGCTTTTAAATGAAAAAAATGCACTTGGATTACTTACGATCAAAAATTACCACCACTTCACAGAGGTTCATAAACGCACTGTTCATTTATTTACGACTCACACACCATCGTAACTAGCTTCATTAAAGTCCTGCCAAATCAATAGTCTTCAAGAAAAGTCAATGTCAGTTCCTCTCCCCTGTCGAATCATCTCAATCTTACCCTATAAGAATTTCGCCAACAGCTTGGAAAAGTTATGGATACACCAAAACACGGATTTGGTAACACTTATGATAGAAAAAAACATCAGTCTAGGCATAGACATAAAAATGCATTCGAAGTCTCGAGAACGCCAAAAAAAAATTTTCGAATATGCCTAGCTCCCTCATTTAGATTGAGGTCATGGAAAGAGCTTGAGAATAAGTTTGTTAAAATGTAACGAAAAAAGTCATTTGGAGCCTCTTTGCGTCGAAAGTCAAATGAAAAACTCACGAATGCTACTTAGTTTAACTATAGGGTGATGGCATGTGAGGTCGGCTGTCTCCAATAGTCGGCCGCTGCGCCATAAAATGATGCGATATAGCAAGTGCGTTTGTAAAATAAAACACAGAATTACCCCCCAAAGGACCTGCGGTTTTCCTGTCTGTGAGCAAAGTCTGGATGCCATGCAGGTGCTGGTTTCTCTTTGATAATTGTTGGTTTGGTTCAGGTTCTTCAAAGTGGTGAACGCGTGAAGACTTCAAAAGACAGATATTGTTAAGACGGCCGCTAACTCTTTACATAAGAACCTTAGTTTACATGTGCAACTTGAGAAAGTATTATTTATATTATACTATAAAAATGGAAAATTCAATATAAAGGAACTAAACTCGATTTTCACAAGTACCCGGAAGATTGGTTTAAAGAAGCCTTCAAGAAGATTTGTGAGGACAATTGGCCTATAAGGAAAACCAGCAAAGAGTTTGGAATCCCAAGAGCAACAATCCAAGACCGCATTCATGGCAGGGTTGGCGAAAAATCGAGATGGACGGGACCGGATATAGTGCTGAGTGCAGCCGAAAAAAAAGTCTTGTCTTCATCTTTTGAATACTGTGCAAAAAATTATTATTGACGACAAAAGAAAGACACCGTTCAAAAATGGACTGCCAGGTAAGGGTTGGAATAACGGCGTCTTCAAGCGCCATCCCGACCTGTCCATCAGAACACCAGAGGAGCTTTCAAAAGGCCCAGCAATCATTACTTAAGAATCAGTCAGGAAGTTCTTTGGAGATTTAAAAAACTATCTTAGCTAGGGAAACGAAAACAAAACAGTGACCGTTCTGTTTTTGTTAAGTGCTGATGGCAAGACGTTACCTCCTCTGATCGTGTTTCTATACGTGTGCCCCCGAAAGCGCTAATAAAAAGCATGCCCTCAACATGGATTTAAGGGAGATCAGAAAGTGGATGGATGCGTTCTGAGACTGTTTTACTCGGTGCTTCATAGAAAATAACATCAAAGAGCCAGTATTGCTGCTTGTCGAAGGTCACAAGTCACATCTTACCATGGAGCTGAGCGACTTTTGCCGGAATAATGGTAAAGGCTTGTATGCCCCTTTGCCAAACACGACACACGCCAGGTGATGTAGGCGCATTCAAAAGGCTTAAGCAGGAATTATTTATAAGAACACAGTTCATAAATGGCAAAGTCTTCATGTCAAGCAGGGAAAACGGTCACCAAAATAAATTTCTGCCAAGTAGTATTGGAAAGCGTGGGCAGAAGTGAAATAAACAAAAAAACTTTCCGGAAATGTGGCATATAACTACCCAATGGCATTAGGCCATCGACTTCACGAAATGAACTGCAAAAGCTCAACCTTAATGCGAAAAACAAACGCAGGAGGTTCTATATTTGGCCATGGAAGATTATGAAGTTGTGATGAAGATAGTAGAAGAGGTCCAGCGTAGTCACCTTAGTCAATCTGAACCAAATTACACCCCGACGACCAACGGTACGGTTGAGCTTCTTAAAAATATTAAGGCTTGCATGCTATCTACACCATCAGGCCCATCTGAGCTGGATGGGACCATAAACGGCACCTTTGTGATAGCCAGTACAAGAGAACTCCTAAAAAGTTTGTTCCGAAGTTTCTGGTTTTGTTGATCAGACAAACGAGAAAGAGGACTCCATTTAGCCTATTTTGAATAGGGCAAAGGCACCGCTATCATCAATAGACCACATTGCTGGAGCTGCATCTTTTCTTCATCTTCCTAGCCGACCTGCAACTACATCTACTGTCCAGCCTTCAAAATCTGCAGCCAAGACCTGACTTGATTTATACGTCATGCTTTTACACTAACGACTTTGTGTTCCATTTATTTTTCCTAGCTCCTAGTATTAACGTTTTTTTTATGTCTTCATATTTACCCTTTTTTCTAAAACACATGTAAATTCGGCTACTTTTGAAGAAAGTTATTTTGTTTTCTGTATTTCTTAAATAAGGTTGGAAAATGTAAGGTATTACAATTCGGATATAATATAGTAAATATTCTTTCTATTAAATGTGTTTGTATTGTTAAAGTTTTTATAAATTAAAATATTGGGTTGGTAATTGCGGATTTTACTCATAGATGGCTTTAGTTGAATTTTTAGGTTTGCTGTCGTAATCATCGAAATGTCAAAAACACAATTTGTTATTTGATAGTTGGTACAACTGTCAATCAGTAAAAAAAAATTTCGATCGGTTGTGTAGTTTTTGTTTGGCGTCTGTTGAAAAATGGAAAACAAAAACGAACCTTTACGTCATATTTTGCTTTTTTATTTCCGGAAAGGAAAAAACGAATCGCGAAGCTTTAAACGAACCAAATTTCGTTCTGGTGATTTTTCACTCAAATATGAAAAACGCTCTGATTGTCCAGTTGAAGTTGATGACGACCAAATCAAAGCAATAATCGATTCGGATCGTCACAGTACAACACGTGAGATTGCGCAGAGAAGCTTCATGTATCACATATGTACATGCGTTGAAAATCGCTTAAAACAACTTTGCTATGTGCGAAAACTCGGTATATTGGTTCCTCATGAACTGAACGAAAATCATTTAACACAACGCATTAACATCTGCGATTTGTTAAAGAAACGTAATGAAAATTATCCATTTTTAAAAAGATTGATAACTGGTGATGAAAAATGTGTTGTTTACAACAATGTCAATCGGAAAAGATCGTAGAGCAAGCCAAGTGAACCAGCTCGAACAATATCAAAAGCTGATATTCATCAAAAGAAAGTAATGTTATCAGTTTGGTGGGATTGCTAAGGAATTCTCTACTTTGAACTTTTACCACCCAACCGAACGATCAATTCAGATGTCTACGTTGAAGAAAAGACTGAATAGACAAATCGAAAAGGTGTTGTATTCCATCATTAAAATGCAGGCCACACACATCTTTGGTCACTCGGCAAAAAAAAAATGGAGCTTGGTTGGGATGTTTTGCCACATCCACCTGACCTTCCACCATCTGATTACTTTTTATTTCGATCGTTGCAAAACTCATTGAATGGTAAAAATTTCAATAATAATGATGTCAAATCGTATCTGGTTCAGATTTTTTGCTGAAGTTTTATGAACGTGGAATTATGATGCTGCCTGGAAGATGGCAAAAGGTCATTGCTCAAAAAGGGCAATAGATTACAGAATAAAGTTATTTCGTTCCATAAAAAAAAATAGTCTTTAATTTCTAAAAAAATCTCAATTACTTAGTTACCAACCTGATAAATTGAAAATTAAAAACAAAAATCTCCTTTGTGAACTTAACATTAAAAATACAGAAGCAAAAATGGGGGAAGACTTTTGAGTACTTAGAGCCATGGACACATAAATAGCACAAACCTACCTACCAAAATGAAAGAGTCATTTAACTAAAAGTACTTCAAAAATAATCAATCAACTTAATTTTATTTGAAAATGTTGTTTATAATGAATGTTATTAACAAGAAAATCTTGTGTTACTATACATTAAAAAAAAAAAACTGAACAGAAAGAAAACAATGAACACGAAATTCGGCTGGACACAAAAATAGCACAAAATTGGATATCTGAAAGAAAAATAAGTTAAATGCAAAATATTATTTCATATGTTTCTGTTTCACCTTTTGCCTTTTCAGTACTTTGTACTAAAGACAGAATTTTCAATCACTGCGAAACATCTACGACCCATACTTTCAAGAAGTCTCTGACACATTTCTCTTGGGAGAGAATACCAAGCTTCTGTTATGCCATCCCCAAGTTCATTCATTTTGGCCATTTTTTTGCTGGCCAATATTAACCATAACATCATTCCACAAATTTTCAAGTGGGTAAAGGTCGGGACTCTGCGGTAGCCAATCCAAAACATGGATGTTTTCTTACGAAAACCAATCTTTCACTATTTTGGCGGTGTGCTAAGGGTCAATGTCCTAAATGGCATAAACTCGAAAGTATAGGGCTCCATCGTATTTTTCAGTATATCCAAATATTGAAATTTGTCCATTTTTCCTTCTATTTTGACAATAGGCCCTACTCCATGCCAGGAAAAAGCACCCCATACCATAACACTGCCGCCACCATGTTTAATCGTCTTCTGAGTGTACCTGGGATTCAGAGCTTGGCATTTTGGACGGTGTAAAATTGTTCTGCCATCTGGTCCAATTCTATTCACTTTGGTTTCATCACTCCACATTATCCTTTTCCAGAACTGTAGGTCCTTATTCTGGTGGTCTCTTGCGAAACTCTGGCGTTTTTGAATATTTTTTTTTTCTTATTTCTAGAGTACAATATACGCCTCTTCCCATTTCAGTAAATAATTAACTGACGAAATAATTATCACAAGTTAGTTTTATAGAAACAAATGAAACACTTAAATAATTCGCGGAGAAATTGTAAATACGACTTGTGCTATTTATATGTCCAACCCAAATAATCACTTCGCACACTAAACTCAGTAGCAAATCGGGTAACAAATATACTTAAAGATCCTCGAATTACCTACAGTGTTGTGCAAAACTAAAGGAACAATCTCTTGACTTTCCAAAAGCAAGGCAAAAATACTAGCAATACTTTTCCAAGATCTCTTACATTCTCATGTGCGCATAAGGAAGTGAATTGATGATCAGTCCAAAAGATACTTTTGTTGGGTGTGGCCCGTAAAGAATTAACCGATCACATCAAATAACAAACAATTAATAATTTTCGACATGGAGAGACTCAAATTTTTATTGCAAAAAAATATGATATAAACCGACTGCAGCTCGATTAATAAAAAGTATTAAACAACGAGAATTATAAGTACAATACATTTTGGGTGGTCGACCTCGGAAAATGTCGGAAAAATCGATAGAAGAATTTGTGACTTAATTAAAAAAAAATCCTTTTGTGTCTTCCGAAAAAATTGTGACATCACTTAATTTAAGAGTCTATGCAAGTTGTACGGTTCGATGAAGAGCTTTGGAAAATGATTTAAAAATTAAAAATAAAATATTGCATAAAAGGTTATTTTCAAATATTTCGTTTTAAAAGCACAAAACGAACTTGTTTTTAATTACTTTATTAAATTTCACAAAAACACATCTGAATTGGTCCATTGAAAAATGGAGAAGTTCAATTAAGTCAATTCAGGTGGTATGTCCACAGTTAGACGTCGGAAAGGAGAAAGACTAAATCCTCTGAACTGCAAAATTACAACAAATCATGGAGGTGGTGGCATCTCAGCCAATGGCGTCAGACCCTTGCACGAGATTGTGCGGATAATGGATCGGTTTGCGTACAAAAATATTTTGGAAACGCAAATGATGCCCCATGCTGAATGGAATATGCCGCTTCGATAAGTTTTTAAGCAATCTATCGACCCGAAGCACACATGGAAACTGCTAAAGGATTGGTTGAAAGACATTCAAGTGCAAGTTCTCGATTTGCCGGCGCAATCACCAGACTTAAATCCCATTGAGAATCTCTTTGGGATTCTAAAGTGACGAGATGCAGGTGAATGTTTCGAAAATAAGCGAGAATTGTTCCAAGCATTAAAGACTGAATGGGAAAAAATACCTGAAACCACAAGTTCAAATTTAATATCTTCAACGCCAGGCAGGCGTTTGCTTAAATTGCAATCAACGTCTGTCGGGTCCATATCCATAAAATGTTAAATTAATTCTACATTTTTGTTGGAGAAAATAGGCATCCGTTTTCCAATGATGAACCACTGTAGATAAAATTTCAACACTTCGGCCAGGACTCGAACAGGCGACCTATCAATTGATCCCAGCAAGCATCAACTAATGATGATGTTTTTTATGAATCAGTTTTACAAAAGAACAGTCATTTATTTGCATGTTTGTTTTGTTTTTTCGTTTTTTGCCAAAATGTGGAAAATATTTATGAATCTGTTTTTCTTGGAATTACGTTTTTAGTTAAAAGAAAATTAAATAAAGTCAACTTACTTGCTCCCACCCACGATGATACAGCTAGTCATGCATCGGAACGCTCCAAAAATAATTTGTCACCTTAAACCCTGTGCCTTGTGACTTCAGTTGCCTTGTTGCCCCTGGCATCGTCGATGACTAATCAAACAAATATTTACTCGTATACAAAATTTTCATGGGATAGTTCACAGGAACCTTGAGTGATTCATTTCATGTTGAATACAAATCATTGAAGCGTACACAACGCAAATGTTATTTGCGACTTTTATTTGAATGCCCTCGATGCGCGTCAAAGAGACCGTCCCGAGAAACACACACAACATTCGAGTGACTCACGCAGATTTGTGCGAGGAAAATCGGATAATTCGCACAACAGACTACTTGTCAAATAAAATCGCGAATATACCACTAGACTGCTTGTCTTTCCACGAATTGGTGCCTTCTGTTGAAACGCCCATTTTCGAGGAAGACCCAACATGAAACTCTATATTTAAAGTGCGCTGATGTGGCGAATTGAAGATGGTCGCGGAGGAACTGGGCGAGGAGGAGATTCTACTCGAACATAATTGCCTCGCAAGCCCATGGGGATTATACAAGAACAATATTTTCGAATAAAATGTTCTTTGTTTTGTATTTTTGAAAATATTTTCTTTAAAGAGAATGATTTATATATATTTTTACAAAAGCTTCGAAAACCAATGTGACACTTGGCTCATGAGGTGGACTAGTTCACGCACTGAGTCAATGCGATACGCATTAGTCTTATTCTGCCAAAGGGAAGTGTCTATGCTAGACTAGAGAATATTAAAGATTCGTTCGCTATTAATCAAACAGCATTTGGTGTGTCGGATTTAGGTCTGCATACTAATTGATTCAGTGACATGGCAATCTTTGGACCTGACAATGATAAATGCGCATATTTAGCAGATGAATTGGCCCACAGACTCATTTTCAAAACTAAAATGACTAAGTTTTAATAAGACGCAGATTTTGTGTACCTATCTTTGTTACATCATAAGCGCTGTGAGTTGATCCCCACCTCAGTTTAGCACGGTTTTTCAAACAGAATATCAGTCATGGCACCATGTCTCCAGTGAATATAAGGGAATTAAAATTAACACATTCCATATCTGGAAAATCTGCGCGAAATATGTAAATCAACAGTTTTAAAATGCTTAAAAGATACAAAAATACAGATGAACAGTAACTGTAAGACCAATCAAGAATCGGACACAAGTTAGTGCACCAAAACTTGCTACTGAAGGAAAAACAAATCTTGGCAAAAAAGCTAACGCAAAAACGATCCGAAAAATATTAAGGATATGCAGCTTCTATGGCTAGAAAGAAACCTTTTATAAGTTAGTCACTTTTGCTAATGAACATAAAATAAAGAATTTACTTTTTGGATTAAGGTAATTTTTGCGGACGAAGGCAAATTCAATGTTTTTCGGTCAGATGGACGTTCGTATGTATGATTAAGAAATATGGGAAAAAACACGGTTTGGGATCTGTTATGGTATGGGGTGTAATATCGGCAGCAGGACCTGGAAATTTTCTTATAATGAAGGCATTATGAACTACAAATATTATTTTAATGTTTTGAGATGAGATGAGATGATTTTCACCAGGATAACGATCCCAAAAGTCGGTATTGCTTTTCGACATCCGCTCTGTCGCGGTGGCACTCAAAACGATCTGTATCATCTGTGGACAAACCGACGCAATCTTCGTTATATTCATTTCCGCATTTCGAGCATTGCCTCATGTCAGTCATCCTTTTCTCATGATAACCGTGACAAAACCAAATATCATGGCTCTCTATATTTTATCACCTTAAGTTGTTTATGTCCTTTCCTTTCCTATTTCGTTAAAAAAAAAAAAAAAAAGTTAGTGACTTTTCAGCATAAATCCCCAGGCCTGGACGGCATACTACCCATTATGCTGCTAAAATTGCAAGATTTAGCAATTCCCTGGCTTCTGCCGGTCTATAGAACTTGTATCCTTAACAACCACGTCCCCGATTCGTGGCGGCAAGTTTGAGTAGTCTTCATCCCTAAGATGGGTAGACGAGGGCATGAAAACGCAAAAGATTTCAGGCCAATTAGTCTGACATCATTCATTTTGAAGGTTCTCGAACGAATCCTGGACAACCACATACGGGTCTCAATAGCAGATACATTCCTTTCCAAATCTCAACACGATCCACAGAATCGGCTCTCCATGAAGTAGTGCGAACAATTGAGAAATCGCTTAAATATAAAGAGTACACACTAGCTACCTTCTTAGACATAGAAGGGGCTTTCAATAACGTTCATACGGAAGCGATACTTGAATCCTTAACCGAACTTGGAATCGAAAACTTTCTCTGTCAATGGATTGTTACCATGCTAAGCACTCGGTGCATTCAAGCAACGCTAGGTAATAGTCTTATAATCAAATTCTTTAGCAGAGGTACACCACAGGGCGGAGTCATCTCTCCTCTTCTCTGGCTTATTGTCATGAACAACATTCTATCAAAACTAGACAGAGATGGGGTAAAGGTAGTAGGCTACGCGGATGACATGGTGATCTTAGTATAAGGAAGGTTTCCGGCTGTGATCAGTGAGATCATGGAGGGCGCATTGGGGAAAGTTTGTACCTGGGCTTCAAAATGCGGCCTTGGTATCAACTCAAGCAAAACAGAACTGATGCTCTTCACCACTAAAACCAAGATACCCAGTTTCCCACTCCCCCGTCTGAATGAACAACCGCTTTCTCTGTCTACCAGCGCCAAGTACCTAGGCGTTTCCTTAGACCCTAAACTCAGCTGGAAGCTAAACGTTGATCAGCCAGTTAAAAAGGCGTGCATAGCTTTTTACGCCTGCAGTAGAACCTTTGGCAAAAAATGGGGTCTCCAATCGAAGCTGATCCTATGGATGTACACGGCGGTGGTTCAGGTGTGGGTGTGTTCTCAGAATCTCTGAACATCTGTTAAGCCTATAGACTGCCCGACAATTCCAGTGTTTTCCAAGCGGAACTATTTGCAATCCGGGAAGCATGTCGTCAAATCAAATTACATCCAAACATCCTGCCAAGCCAGAAGGTTGCCATATGCATTGATAGTCAAGCAGCCATCAAAGCTATTGCCTCCTTTACTTCACATTCAAAATTAGTACAGGAATGCCGAGCTGAAATAGCGTCGTTAGAAGGTAAGCTTATTTCCCTTATATGGGTTCCCGGCCACAGTGCCATCCCAGGCAATGAGAAGGCCGATGATCTTGCTAGAAAGAGATCTGCCCTTCAGCGCTCGCTTGCAGGTGAGGTTTTCATCTCACTACAAGCAGTTAAGACTTATATATCCTCATACTTTCTTGAAGTAGCAAATCTAAGATGGGTCAGACTTACGAACTGTGCAACATCAAGGAAAATATGGCCGGAATACAAACAATCAAAAACAAAAGATCTCCTTCGGCGAGCCCGTCATGATATTGCTAGATTAGTGGCGGTCTGTACAGGACACTGGCCGATTGGAGATCATGCCATTAAGCTAGGTATCCCACACAACTCACATTGTCGCAGCTGCAAAAACACAGCTGAGAGGGAGACCCTAACACACTTCTTTTGCGACTGTCCGGCTCTTGCTAGTGCAAGGCAACGGGCGCTTGGTAGACCCTTCTTCAACTCAATTAATGAGATTTCTACTAAGGATATTAAGGAACTAATGTCCTTCCTAAATACCTCGGGCTGGATTTAGAGATATCTCAAATACACCAAAATAACATCATAAATAAGGTAACAGAGTTGTGGTATTAAAACGGCACTTAGTGCTAATTAGGTTCCCACTGAACCACCACTTTTACCTACCTACCTTTTCAGCATACAACAGCTTTTTTCTAACTGTTGTCGTTTTTTCAGTATTTTTAAATAGTGTTAGCATAAACTGTGTGTTAAGTGCAGAGTTTTGTGTTCACTGTGCTTGTTCTAGTAACAAAATACAGTGATAATGAATTATCAAAGTGATAAGAACTATGCACAAAGCCGGGATGTAGACATTTTTCCACCATAGACATTGCATGCTTTAGAGAATACTGCAAATTAATAAAGCCGTATGCAGAAATATTAGATTTTTACAAGGCCAGGAATAAATGAATGACACTCTCGCACAACATCACTTATATATAGATGCACATTCATTTAAAATGACGATGCCTGCCTTAAATACAATTTTTGATTTCGGCGATAATTATTCGAATTCACAAACGGTACATATATAATTATAAGTAATTAATTTCAAGCAACTTTCCCTGAAGGGATATTTTGAGACATTATCCTTTTATACCAAGAGTATTTGCTCGATCAAATACTCCGTTAACATCTTCACAGCCAGTAGAAAGATTGTTTTCGCTTGCTGGCTTTATTTCAACTCGTAGGAGCCAAAACTCCCATGACGCGAGCTTTCAGATGCTAGCTTTATTGAAGGCAAACGAAAAATTCTTTTGGTGTTTTCGTTATAAACTAATTTCTGTTAGAGTTTTAATGTTTATTTAACTAAGAAATATGCTTTTATTTTGTAATTTGTGAACTGTTTCAATTTGTCAAATAAAATGTACTGTACGTAATGATTTTTAATTAGTTTTTTCAATTACTTATAATGGGTAATTCAACTACTTGTCGTTTGCAGTTGAAAATCGTCAAGTACAGTTACATGTAATGATTAATGGAATTTTTTCAATTACAATTACTTGTTATTGTTATCGGAATACGTTCAATTACTAATTTCTTGTAATTGTTATTTACCTTGTGATCAATTGCACAAAGTTATCACTACTTCTCAACTCAAATGAATATATTCCAATAATATTTTTCAATATCAAATTTAAATGGGTTGGTCTAATCGTACACAAACCAAGTTTTTTTTAAATTAATACAAAACCGCTTTATAAAATTTTGACGAAAAACTACTGTTCTGTTTTAAAGTTCACACTTATATTTTTAAATAAAGAACATCCCCGTCTTCCAAGTTCAAACTAAAAGATTAGTCAGAAAGGACTTACCCCAATGAACACTTAATCCCTTTTGTGTTCTCTTACTTTCAAAAACATCGCTCTTCTTACGCACATATTACGTAGCAAAATGATTCATCGAGTTGTATAACTCTTCTTCATTGCACAATAACTTTCCATCTTAGTATTTCTTTTGGCGTTATGCACGCTTTTGTTTATGCCTTATTCCCGGTATACTGCTTAAGCAATTTATTTACATAGACTGTCTGCAAGTCGCTGCCATTTAAATTCACGAACTGGAAAAAAAGCACATTCGAATTATTGTTGTACGGTTAACAATTAAATAAACAAAATTTAAATTTAGTTAACATAAACTCGGTAAACTGAATGTAATTTTGAAAATCGCTTCAAACGCACGTCTACTCGTATATTTTTATTTTGAGTTGAAAATAAAAAATTGCCGATCGGATCACCGAATTCTGATTTATAGTTGAGTTGAGAAAAACACTCACGCGTATATACGCCGCATTCAATGAGTAATCATTTTCTATTAAAAATAACAATTACCCAGCTATTTAATGCAAATAAAACCCGCGGTGCACCGCTCGACACTAATTGCTCGATTAAAAAATGCTCCCAAATCTGTCATCCTGCTGCCGAGTTTATTTTTATCCGCATTTCCTAAGCCAACAAAAAAGCATCCCTCGAAAATATAAATCTACGAGTGGCTAGTATCTGCAACAAATCAAATGGTGAATCATCATTCAACCCTCAATAAATTTCTTGATTCGCGCGCTTCGCCATCATCGTCATTCGAAGGCACAATGTACACAGCAACAATCGGATCTACATATATCTAGATCAATATATATAGTTCTAGATACTTCACGATCTGTACGCGATCACGATCTGACTCTTTGTGAACAAGTGAATTTACATTCGTTAATCCATCCATAGAGATGGTGTCTCAAACTCACACCAGGGGGATGATGGCGGGGATCTAAGCAGCGGTCAACAATTCGGGGTGAAATTCATTTGGGGATCGTCATTTCCACCCACCTTTGATGGACTTTGTTAATTTGGAATAATTGATGCGTTGAGTGGTAATGAATCAGTCCGATTGGCACTCTGGCAAATACTTAATTGCAATGCCGACACTTGGGTTGCAATTTTATTTTGTTTCATTTCAACGGGACGACTCAGCGCTCTGTAATTTTAATAATCTGACGAAATCAAGGTGACAGATTTAAGATATGTATCTTATTGGGTGTTGTTTGTGTGTGCGTGTGTAGAAACTATCAAACTGTGTTGCTACCGGCTTGAAATTCTAATGAAAAATCCAATGGATGTGCTAGGTTGTTTCGCACAATTCACAGATACAATAGATATACGAATATGTTAGGTATAGAACCACAGCATGTTGGTATTACGATTCTCATTTCAATTGAAATTAATGTGAGGTGATGTCGGCCTGCTTAACTCTCAGTTGAGAGCATAAAGTCGTCGGGTTAATATGCATTTTGCATTGTTTTCATTTCGTAGGTAATAGTTTGTTTATTTAAGTGAGCCAAAAACCAAAAAGTGTCAGTGGATGATTCCCTTAACAAATATGGGTAATTGAAAGGTGTTTACATTGCTCAACCGTGACTCATTACATTTTTGCATAGTTTTCTTTAACACCAAAACTGCACCCAAATTCCTGCCAAAGCGTTAAATTTGAAAATTGTGTTCATTTGATACTCTCTTCTTTAAGCCAAAGCTTTGGTTCAGATAATGTCGATGAGACTTAACATGGAGATATACCATAACAAGACACGCGATATACGTATGTGCATTTAAATAGTTTATTAGAGTCAATCGAACAGTTTGTTCAGTTCGTTGAATAATAACAAACAAAAATATATTAAATTGTAGAATATTTATTCTTATCTTTGTTTTTTTGTTGTTGGGTTGTCCCAAAGTTATCCAACAAAACAAAAATATTTGTGTCTTTCCGTTGCCTCCTTTTAGTTTGCTCCACTGGAAAAATCGGTGTTGAAAATTCGATTAAGTGGGATTCAAGAAGGTTAGCCAATAACCTTTCAAAATGCCTTTCGTCCTCGCAATGTGCATCAATAAACGCCTTGTGTCAGTCCGATAGAGGTCTGTGAAGTCAATGGACTTACTTCAAGACCAACAAAATTTTCACTGTTACACTCGACCTCCAAAAATCATCTGTTTACCATCAAGCACAGTACAGTCGCACAGCATTTGGGAAGAATGTTCTTCGTTGACTCATTATCACAGAGAAGGCAGGAGTGTGTTATTTCCTATGAATGAGCATAATCTTGAGAAAGTAACTAGCTACAATTTGTCGACTTCTGGAATTTAGGTGCATCTAAAAATCTTTCTTTTACAACTAAGCGAGGTTTAATAATCCTGCATGATCCAGTCAAGTGTGATGTGCGAACGTTTAAAGTCATTTTGGAACATAAAAATCGGTCAATACCTTTGTGGCATCGAGCTCGGCAAATTGGCAATACACCCAATTTTAAGACAACGCAAAATCGTGGAATAAAACAAAGAATTTCAAGTCGGTACTCACAATTCACTTTTAAGCCGCATTTGACAGTATTTATTGCATTGAACCATACAAAGCCATGGCCGAACTTGGGATTTATGGTACAATTAAAAAATACGGATAAATAACATGGTGCCATGTTTTACATTTTAAATTTATATTAAGAAAGTACACAGCAGCCTTGTAAATCCGGACTTCTAAAAACAAACGCGGTTCCGGATCAACGAGCGAGATGTACCATCTTCCCAAAGGCATCTGACCAAAGACAACGAACATGTTCAACAAGATCTATTGCAGAAATAATCTCGAAGTCAAACTCAGTTCCTGGTTCAAAAACAAACTGATAATCAGAGACAAAGTATGCATTGTCTACTGGAGAAGATGGAAAGACCCAGTTCATTGACATAATTTCGTCAACCTTGTTTTAAGTAGTAAAAATTCGCAAAAAAATATTGACGTCATCGATGGCACCCAACGCTTTCGCGGCGCTTGAAAAAGAGGCCAGACGTTGTTTCGAATTGTATCTCGAGACAAAAATCAATTCCAAAAACGACATCTTGTTGGAGATCCGATAAAGATTCATCTTTGGTAATCGATGCTACTCAGGTCTGGCCAAACAGCTACGATGGAAAGTCCAAAATCGAAGAACCAAAATTATGCGCTACAAAATACTCACATATTCAGATCTTCTGTATGGATGCTTGATAATAAGCAAGAAAGCAGAACAGATTTAAAGGACCTTCGAAAGAAATATTTGCCGTCATATATACGGTCCTGTGTGCAAGAAAGATTTCCCGCGAGCTTTGCCGTTAAACTGGGTCGGGCACCATCTGAAAGCAGTGTACCCGGGTGGGATTAGGTTTCGACTTTTCAAGGAACTGCGGCTTGATTGGTTAGTTAAGAATAACTTTTACCTTCTTAGGCTGCGTCTGGTATAAGTCAATTTTATATTAAAAATGTGTTGTAATATTATGCCAAGTTCGCATATAAGCTATTCAACGATAGATCAAAACTAAAAAATCACTGAAAATTTTTTTGAAATCCATCAATAAATGACTTAGAAATAAATCATTAAAGTTTACGCATTTTCCGATTCGCCTGAGACGTCATTTAGCCTACCCACCACATATCATTCAAGTGTTTGTTTTGGCTGTCACGCCAGGGCCTATGCGTAACCTAAATGTGCGTCTTAAGTGGCGGTATTCGGAGAACCCAATTAGCACTTTGTGCCGTTTTGATACCTCTCTTTTTGTGTTTAATTACATACGAAAGTTATTACAGTTTTCTTAAAACCATCGTGTTGCATTAAAAAAGTTAATAAGTTGCTTTAGGGCTTTGTTGAATATTTCACCAAGGGACTCGAAAAAAGGGATGCCAAGGGTTTGCTGTCATACTCTAGCTAGCGCTGGGCAGTTGCGAAGAAAATGAGTAAGTGTCACCTTTTCTGAAGTGTCGTTACAGTTGCGACAGTGTGTGTTGTATGGAATGTTTAGTCTGTTTGCGTGGTCTCCGATCGGCCAGTGCCCTATAATGACTGCTGTTATTCTCACGATGTCAGTGCGGGTCCGACTAAGAAGATCATCAGTCAGTCAAAAGATTATCAGATCGGTGTTGAGTTGAGACCACCTAAAGTAAGCAGTGTTCCGGAAATGTGTATCGATTTTTGCGAGCTGTCGAGTGTGGATCCTTGCTTTGGTTATTCATCAGCTCTTTCATTACCTGGAATGTTACTGTGCCCGGGAACCCAAATAATGGTTACCTTGAATCTTTCTTATATACAAGCAAGCTGTTTGCGGCAGTCTTGAACTATTTTCGAGGATATGGTGGTCGATACTATAGCTTTAATGGCTGCTTGGCTTTCAACGAGAATAGCTATTTTTTGTATCGAGCCTGTGTGTTCGATTGATCTTCCTTTATGGCGAAGATACCTGCCTGAAAGATACTGGCGTCATTTGGTAGTCTCAAGGCTATACATGTATTGAGATTTTCTACAATTCATCCGTTATGAAATTAATGTGTCCACTATCCCAGTCATCTTTTTTCGGAAGGCCAAATCGAGCAGATTTTTTGATGACGAAATAGTCCGAATTTTCGTTTAACATCCAAGTTTTTTGTTAAAGGCATTTATTTCTATTTGCAAAATATTTTGAAAAAAAAAGTTTAAAATAAAGAAAAACTATTTTATATGAATTTCTCTGACGGATGTTATGTCCGATATACAATATATATTTATATCTTATCAAAAACATGAAAACTGCAATTCAAAACAATGTGCACTTTTTTCATTAAAATTTAATTCTATTTGATTTCAAAATATCAAGTGAAATCGTCCCCTTTTTTTTGAGTTTTTGCTTTGTTATAAAAATGAAACTGCCGAATCAAATTTATCGAAAACGTTTTCACACACGGTCTTCCTTTTAAAAATGATGAAATTCGACTTGTGATCTCGAAACGTTGAGACTCATATAATATAGAGTTAAAACAGGGAACCCCATTCAATAAACGTGCTTTTTTGATTTTTTTTTTTTACTTTCTTGAGTATTATTATAAAAATATGTAGTATTAAATATTGAACTGTGCTACGGAACCCTTTCTGTTCGTGTCCGACTCGAACTTAGCCTCCTCTTTTTTAAAAGACAATTTGTTCTGCGTGTGGTTGACAGATGTCGACAAATTGGCACTTGATGTTCCTTTGCTTCTCTTGGGCAACTTCCTGTACGATGATTGTACATAATTTCTGGCAATGGTTAATTGAGGTTCTACAAACGATAAAGCAATATTCAATGGTCGAACGTGATATTGCATATCATTTGTATTGCACGAATAGGCTAAGCGAGATTGAACTTTTTTATTCATTTTCTTAAAAATGCTGTCCGAGCAAATTGTAGATACTCGTAGAACTATTTTAAATTGATTCAAAAAGTGTCTTTGCTGTTTTAATGTAAAATATTAAAAAAAACAAAATACTTGAACTCTTTATGACTTTTTTTTAACGTTTGAGTCGTTTAGAATCAGGTACTGATTCTTCTAGTTCCTTCAACATCTTACCAATATATTATTAACTTTTTAAATTCATGGCAAGGTCAACAGATAAAGAGTTCTGTGGGGTTCACCAACCTCACCTTAAATTGGACATCTTCCATAAAATAAAACAGAAATCATCTCTGTTCTTCTTTTTCACTCATTTCAACACTGCGCTGAACATTAAAATAAAAACATACCAAGTGAAAACGTAAAAACAGAAGCAATTTCGAAAATAGCACCGTGTCCTCTGAATGGCTGCCACCGACCGCGTAAGACTCGCGAAACGCTCTGCGACGCGATGACTCATCTCATGGCCAGCATTACGCACTACTCAGCTCAGGCCGTCCCCCACAAAGATCTAGCTGCGAATTATTATTGTATTTTAATCGCATCGGACCGTGGGGTGAACAGATGCACGCTTAAGTGTATAAATAATATTTCGTTTTGGTTTACGAGCGCGCTATAAAAATCTAAAAATCGCCTCAAGGAAAAACATTTTTTTCATCTTTTTTTATTTTGGTATTTACGCTTTCCTTTTTGTAATTGTTGCGAAGATTTTTTTCAAAAATAGATTTGACAACTAACGGGGTGACAACGTTTTTTTCAGGAGATCAAAATCAAATTGAAGAATATTTCCGAAAACACATTTTTGAAGGTACATCTTGCTTGGTCTTTTAAAAATCACCAGCGAGGTTTTCAAGTAATATAAGAACTTCTCAATTATTGCTACAGCTTACGTAGGCTGCTAGATATATTTCTGGCCTAGTAATGAAAATGCGAATATTTATCATCGAAAGTGGTTTTATTGTTTTTCAAAGTATTCTCCAGCATGATTTATACACTTTTGCATGCGCTCAAACCAATTGGCGAAATTCTTTTTCCACTCCGATTGAGACACCCCAAACATGATTTTTGAACGCTTCAACAGCATGTTCTGGTGATGGAAATCGTTGACCACGCATTTTTTTTTCTTGATGTGCGGGAATAAAAAGAAGTCATTGGGTGCCAAGTCAGGGCTTTCCGGCGGATGACTCATTAATTCGATGTTTTGGCCGGTGAAAAAGGCGCTGGTTTGAGCCGATGTGTGAGAGCTCGCATTGTCATGGTGAACAATGATTCGTCTTCTCTTGTTCGTTTTTCGAATTTCTCCGAAGACTTCGGGCAAACAAATTGTGGTATACCACACAGAATTGACCGTCCTACGTTGCTCAAGCGGAACAGTCGCTCAACATGACCAGTTTTGCCGAAGAAACAGGCGACCATTTGCTTGGAAGTGCTTCTTCCACGAACAAATTTTGTTGGATTTGGCTCGTCTTCGAAGACCCACACGGTCGATTGTTGTTTTGTTTCGGGCTCATACGCATAGATCCATGATTCGTCACCTGTGACAATCTTATAAACGTCTTATGAAGCACCGCGATCGTATTTTATTAACATTTCTTTGCACCAATCGACACGAGCCTTTTTTTGAGCGATTGTCAAATTGTGAGGGATCCAACGAGAAGAAACTTTTTTTACGGCCAGGTGTTCATGCAATATCGAATGTATGCTGGGAAGCGAAATGCCCAGGGATGCCTCTATCTCACGGTATGTCACATGACGACCTTGCATTATCAGTTCACGCACGGCTTCAATGTTCTCTGGCACAACGGCCGCTTTTGGACGACCTTCACGGAATTCGTCTTTGAGCGAGCGTCGGCCATGACTGAATTCATTAAACCACAGTGCTATAGGATGGTGCTTCATTGCCATACAAAGATTTAAGTTCATCAATGCACTCTTGTCGTGATAATCCACGTCGAAAGTTGTGAAAAATGATCGCACGAAAGTGTTTATGAGTTAATTCGATTTTTTTCCCGAGATGAATATTTCAAGTCTCTGCTATGTTATGCTAAAAAATGTCAAACTTTCCAATAAAAATGTCAGATTGCACCTGG
Organism: Orthonevra nobilis; assembly: GCA_963555765.1. Lineage (NCBI taxonomy): Eukaryota > Metazoa > Arthropoda > Insecta > Diptera > Syrphidae > Orthonevra > Orthonevra nobilis. The sequence continues at coordinate 65,182,636 of OY743224.1, forward strand.
TGTTGCCTAGGCCAGAAATATATCTAGCAGCCTACATATGATACATTTAAGCCGTACTGTACTGTGGTCCTATGAAACTTCATTTTATCAAAAACATATTTTTTCAAACGGTTAAAGATCTTTGAAATATTTATGCACATGTGTTTTTCATCATTATTTGTTTATAGTAGTATTGTAGTATCAAGTTGGACTCGACAACTTTGAATTTAATTTGTGAACGCACCCTTTCAATAATCATCGAACTGTCATTTTCAATTTATTGATTTCATGATCTTTATCATGATTAAGCACACGAACGAGCAACGTCTGCAAATTATAAAAACTTTCTGTAGTATTTCGGAGTTGGTGACCGCTGCCTTTGAGGCGTCCGATCTGATCCGGCGTTCTCAAGAACTGGGTATCGCTCAGACCACATAATGGCGTATTTTGTGTGGCGTATTTCGTGATAAGGTGCACACCCATTCAAGATCAACCTGACTCAAGAATTGAAGCCAATGGACCATTTGAAGCGACGTACGTTCTCCGATTGGGCTCTAGGCATCTTCGCCAAGAAGATTAATTTCATCGCAAAATAATCTTCAGTGACGAAGTTAATTTTTGCCTCAATGGGCTCGCAAATAAGCAAATATGCGTTATTGGTCGGGTGAAAATCCACATTTGCTTCATGAATCACCACTTCATCCAAAAAAAAAAAAAACTGTTTGGTTCGGCTTGTATGCCAGCGGCGTTATTTGGCCATATTTTTGCGTCGACAATAACGATCGTTACGTTACTGTGAATGGCCAGCGCTATCGCGCAATGATAACCGATTATTTTTGGCTCGAATTCGTAGATATGGCGTTGGACGACATGTGCTTTCAACAGGATGGTGCCACAAGCCACACAGCACACCGACACATAGATCGACTTCACAGTTGATGTGGACTTATAATATTTGAATACACAAAATAATAAATAAAAATATAAATACTTTATAAATAAATAAACATATAAAAAAAAAGAAACAAGGTAAATAAATTAATATATAAATAATGTCTTCACTTCCGAATTTCCGCATCTTCCAAACTGTGATAGTCCAATATACGCTGATGATACAGCAGTTTTTTCATCGCACCAATTCAGTCTCAATATTGATTTAGAATTTCTGTTTTTTTGTTAATAAAATTTTCAAATTTGTGTTCAGTAAGCGATGCCCGTTAGTATCGATATCATAGAAATCGTCATTTGCAAATTTGGGAAAAAAGTGCATTTTGAAACCATGGGCTATAGTCTAGCAGAATTAAGCAAAAATGCCTCGGATTTCAAATTTCTGTATTTCTGTTAATAAAATGTTCTCAGAGCTAAATTTTCAAATTTGTGTTCAGTAAGCGATGCCCGTTAGTATCGATATCATAGAAATCGTCATTTTCAACTTCGAGAAAAAAGTGCATTTTGAAACCATGGGCTATAGTCCAGCAGAATTAAGCAAAAAAGCCTCGGAGTTCAAATTTCTGTATTTTTGTCAACAATTGGTTCTCAGAGCTTAATTTTCAAATTTGTGTTGAGTTAGGTGTGCCCTCCATTACCCATATCATAGAAATCGTCACGTGCGAATTCGGGAAAAAAGTGCATTTTGAAACCATGGGCTATAGTCCAGCAGAATTAAGCAAAAAAGCCTCGGAGTTCAAATTTCTGTATTTTTGTCAACAATTGGTTCTCAGAGCTTAATTTTCAAATTTGTTTTGAGTTAGGTGTGCCCTCCATTACCCATATCATAGAAATCGTCACTTGCGAATTCGGGAAAAAAGTGCATTTTGAAACCATGGGCTATAGTCCAGCAGAATTAAGCAAAAATGCCTCGGATTTCAAATTTCTGTATTTTTGTTAATACAAGGTTCTCAGAGCTAAATTTTCAAATTTGTGTTCAGTTAGCGATGCTCTCCATTATCCATATCATAGAAATCGTCATTTGCAAATTTGGGAAAAAAGTGCATTTTGAAACCATGGGCTATAGTCCAGCAGAATTGAGCAAAACAGCCTCGGATTTCAAATTTCTGTATTTCTGTTAATAAAATGTTCTCAGAGCTAAATTTTCAAATTTGTGTTCAGTAAGCGATGCCCGTTAGTATCGATATCATAGAAATCGTCATTTTCAACTTCGAGAAAAAAGTGCATTTTGAAACCATGGGCTATAGTCCAGCAGAATTAAGCAAAAAAGCCTCGGAGTTCAAATTTCTGTATTTTTGTCAACAATTGGTTCTCAGAGCTTAATTTTCAAATTTGTGTTGAGTTAGGTGTGCCCTCCATTACCCATATCATAGAAATCGTCACGTGCGAATTCGGGAAAAAAGTGCATTTTGAAACCATGGGCTATAGTCCAGCAGAATTAAGCAAAAAAGCCTCGGAGTTCAAATTTCTGTATTTTTGTCAACAATTGGTTCTCAGAGCTTAATTTTCAAATTTGTTTTGAGTTAGGTGTGCCCTCCATTACCCATATCATAGAAATCGTCACTTGCGAATTCGGGAAAAAAGTGCATTTTGAAACCATGGGCTATAGTCCAGCAGAATTAAGCAAAAAAGCCTCGGATTTCGAATTTCTGTATTTTTCTTAATAAAAGGTTCTCAGAGCTAATTTTTCAAATTTGTGTTCAGTTAGGGATGCTCTACATTATCCATATCATAGAAATCGTCATTTGCAAATTCGAGAAAAAAGTGCATTTTGAAACCATGGGCTATAGTCCAGCAGAATTAAGCAAAAAAGCCTCGGATTTCGAATTTCTGTATTTTTCTTAATAAAAGGTTCTCAGAGCTAATTTTTCAAATTTGTGTTCAGTTAGGGATGCTCTACATTATCCATATCATAGAAATCGTCATTTGCTAATTCGGGAAAAAAGTGCATTTTGAAACCATGGGCTATAGTCCAGCAGAATTGAGCAAAACAGCCTCGGATTTCAAATTTCTGTATTTTTGTTAATAAAAGGTTCTCAGAGCTAAATTTTCAAATTTGTGTTCAGGTAGGGATGCTCTCCATTATCCATATCATAGAAATCGTCATTTTCAAATTCGAGAAAAAAGTGCATTTTGAAACCATGGGCTATAGTCCAGCAGAATTAAGCAAAAATGCCTCGGATTTCAAATTTCTGTATTTTTGTTAATAAAAGGTTCTCAGAGCTAAATTTTCAAATTTGTGTTCAGTTAGCAATGCCCGTTAGTATCTATATCATAGAAATCGTCATTTTCAAATTCGAGAAAAAAGTGCATTTTGAAACCATGGGCTATAGTCCAGCAGAATTAAGCAAAAATGCCTCGGATTTCAAATTTCTGTATTTTTGTTAATAAAAGTTTCTCAGAGCTAAATTTTCAAATTTGTGTTCAGTTAGCGATGCCCGTTAGTATCCATATCATAGAAATCGTCATTTTCAAATTCGAGAAAAAAGTGCATTTTGAAACCATGGGCTATAGTCCAGCAGAATTAAGCAAAAATGCCTCGGATTTCAAATTTCTGTATTTTTGTTAATAAAAGGTTCTCAGAGCTAAATTTTCAAATTTGTGTTCAGTTAGCGATGCCCGTTAGTATCCATATCATAGAAATCGTCATTTTCAAATTCGAGAAAAAAGTGCATTTTGAAACCATGGGCTATAGTCCAGCAGAATTAAGCAAAAATGCCTCGGATTTCAAATTTCTGTATTTTTGTTAATAAAAGTTTCTCAGAGCTAAATTTTCAAATTTGTGTTCAGTTAGCGATGCCCGTTAGTATCCATATCATAGAAATCGTCATTTTCAAATTCGAGAAAAAAGTGCATCTTGAAACCATGGGCTATAGTCCAGCAGAATTAAGCAAAAGTGCATCTTGAAACCATGGGCTATAGTCCAGCAGAATTAAGCAAAAATGCCTCGGATTTCAAATTTCTGTATTTTTGTTAATAAAAGTTTCTCAGAGCTAAATTTTCAAATTTGTGTTCAGTTAGCGATGCCCGTTAGTATCCATATCATAGAAATCGTCATTTTCAAATTCGAGAAAAAAGTGCATTTTGAAACCATGGGCTATAGTCCATCAGAATTAAGCAAAAATGCCTCGGATTTCAAATTTCTGTATTTTTGTTAATAAAAGGTTCTCAGAGCTAAATTTTCAAATTTGTGTTCAGTTAGCGATGCCCGTTAGTATCCATATCATAGAAATCGTCATTTTCAAATTCGAGAAAAAAGTGCATTTTGAAACCATGGGCTATAGTCCAGCAGAATTAAGCAAAAATGCCTCGGATTTCAAATTTCTGTATTTTTGTTAATAAAAGTTTCTCAGAGCTAAATTTTCAAATTTGTGTTCAATTAGCGATGCCCGTTAGTATCCATATCATAGAAATCGGCATTTTCAAATTCGAGAAAAAAGTGCATTTTGAAACCATGGGCTATAGTCCAGCAGAATTAAGCAAAACAGCCTCGGATTTAAAATTTCTGTATTTTTGTTAATAAAAGGTTCTCAGAGCTAAATTTTCAAATTTGTGTTCAGTTAGCGATGCCCGTTAGTATCCATATCATAGAAATCGGCATTTTCAAATTCGAGAAAAAAGTGCATTTTGAAACCATGGGCTATAGTCCAGCAGAATTAAGCAAAACAGCCTCGGATTTAAAATTTCTGTATTTTTGTTAATAAAAGTTTCTCAGAGCTAAATTTTCAAATTTGTGTTCAGTTAGCGATGCCCGTTAGTATCTATATCATAGAAATCGTCATTTTCAAATTCGAGAAAAAAGTGCATTTTGAAACCATGGGCTATAGTCCAGCACAATTAAGCAAAAAAGCCTCGGATTTCAAATTTCTGTATTTTGGTCAACAATTGGTTCTCAGAGCTAAATTTTCAAAATTGTGTTCAATTAGGGATGCTTTCCATTGTCCATATCATAGATATCGTCATTTGCAAATTCGAGAAAAAAGTGCATTTTGAAACCATGGGCTATAGTCCAGCAGAATTAAGCAAAACAGCCTCGGATTTCAAATTTCTGTATTTTTGTTAATATAAGGTTCTCAGAGCTAAATTTTCAAATTTGTGTTCAGTTAGCGACGCCCGTTAGTATCCATATCATAGAAATCGGCATTTTCAAATTCGAGAAAAAAGTGCATTTTGAAACCATGGGCTATAGTCCAGCAGAATTAAGCAAAACAGCCTCGGATTTCAAATTTCTGTATTTTTGTTAATAAAAGTTTCTCAGAGCTAAATTTTCAAATTTGTGTTCAGTTAGCGACGCCCGTTAGTATCTATATCATAGAAATCGTCATTTTCAAATTCGAGAAAAAAGTGCATTTTGAAACCATGGGCTATAGTCCAGCACAATTAAGCAAAAAAGCCTCGGATTTCAAATTTCTGTATTTTGGTCAACAATTGGTTCTCAGAGCTAAATTTTCAAAATTGTGTTCAATTAGGGATGCTTTCCATTGTCCATATCATAGATATCGTCATTTGCAAATTCGAGAAAAAAGTGCATTTTGAAACCATGGGCTATAGTCCAGCAGAATTAAGCAAAACAGCCTCGGATTTCAAATTTCTGTATTTTTGTTAATATAAGGTTCTCAGAGCTAAATTTTCAAATTTGTGTTCAGTTAGCGATGCCCGTTAGTATCCATATCATAGAAATCGGCATTTTCAAATTCGAGAAAAAAGTGCATTTTGAAACCATTTGTGTTCAGTTAGCGATGCCCGTTAGTATCTATATCATAGAAATCGTCATTTTCAAATTCGAGAAAAAAGTGCATTTTGAAACCATGGGCTATAGTCCAGCACAATTAAGCAAAAAAGCCTCGGATTTCAAATTTCTGTATTTTGGTCAACAATTGGTTCTCAGAGCTAAATTTTCAAAATTGTGTTCAATTAGGGATGCTTTCCATTGTCCATATCATAGATATCGTCATTTGCAAATTCGAGAAAAAAGTGCATTTTGAAACCATGGGCTATAGTCCAGCAGAATTAAGCAAAACAGCCTCGGATTTCAAATTTCTGTATTTTTGTTAATATAAGGTTCTCAGAGCTAAATTTTCAAATTTGTGTTCAGTTAGCGATGCCCGTTAGTATCCATATCATAGAAATCGGCATTTTCAAATTCGAGAAAAAAGTGCATTTTGAAACCATTTGTGTTCAGTTAGCGATGCCCGTTAGTATCTATATCATAGAAATCGTCATTTTCAAATTCGAGAAAAAAGTGCATTTTGAAACCATGGGCTATAGTCCAGCACAATTAAGCAAAAAAGCCTCGGATTTCAAATTTCTGTATTTTGGTCAACAATTGGTTCTCAGAGCTAAATTTTCAAAATTGTGTTCAATTAGGGATGCTTTCCATTGTCCATATCATAGATATCGTCATTTGCAAATTCGAGAAAAAAGTGCATTTTGAAACCATGGGCTATAGTCCAGCAGAATTAAGCAAAACAGCCTCGGATTTCAAATTTCTGTATTTTTGTTAATATAAGGTTCTCAGAGCTAAATTTTCAAATTTGTGTTCAGTTAGCGATGCCCGTTAGTATCCATATCATAGAAATCGGCATTTTCAAATTCGAGAAAAAAGTGCATTTTGAAACCATGGGCTATAGTCCAGCAGAATTAAGCAAAACAGCCTCGGATTTCAAATTTCTGTATTTTTGTTAATAAAAGTTTCTCAGAGCTAAATTTTCAAATTTGTGTTCAGTTAGCGATGCCCGTTAGTATCCATATCATAGAAATCGTCATTTTCAAATTCGAGAAAAAAGTGCATCTTGAAACCATGGGCTATAGTCCAGCAGAATTAAGCAAAAGTGCATCTTGAAACCATGGGCTATAGTCCAGCAGAATTAAGCAAAAATGCCTCGGATTTCAAATTTCTGTATTTTTGTTAATAAAAGTTTCTCAGAGCTAAATTTTCAAATTTGTGTTCAGTTAGCGATGCCCGTTAGTATCCATATCATAGAAATCGTCATTTTCAAATTCGAGAAAAAAGTGCATTTTGAAACCATGGGCTATAGTCCAGCAGAATTAAGCAAAAATGCCTCGGATTTCAAATTTCTGTATTTTTGTTAATAAAAGGTTCTCAGAGCTAAATTTTCAAATTTGTGTTCAGTTAGCGATGCCCGTTAGTATCCATATCATAGAAATCGTCATTTTCAAATTCGAGAAAAAAGTGCATTTTGAAACCATGGGCTATAGTCCAGCAGAATTAAGCAAAAATGCCTCGGATTTCAAATTTCTGTATTTTTGTTAATAAAAGTTTCTCAGAGCTAAATTTTCAAATTTGTGTTCAATTAGCGATGCCCGTTAGTATCCATATCATAGAAATCGTCATTTTCAAATTCGAGAAAAAAGTGCATTTTGAAACCATGGGCTATAGTCCAGCAGAATTAAGCAAAACAGCCTCGGATTTAAAATTTCTGTATTTTTGTTAATAAAAGGTTCTCAGAGCTAAATTTTCAAATTTGTGTTCAGTTAGCGATGCCCGTTAGTATCCATATCATAGAAATCGGCATTTTCAAATTCGAGAAAAAAGTGCATTTTGAAACCATGGGCTATAGTCCAGCAGAATTAAGCAAAACAGCCTCGGACTTAAAATTTCTGTATTTTTGTTAATAAAAGTTTCTCAGAGCTAAATTTTCAAATTTGTGTTCAGTTAGCGATGCCCGTTAGTATCTATATCATAGAAATCGTCATTTTCAAATTCGAGAAAAAAGTGCATTTTGAAACCATGGGCTATAGTCCAGCACAATTAAGCAAAAAAGCCTCGGATTTCAAATTTCTGTATTTTGGTCAACAATTGGTTCTCAGAGCTAAATTTTCAAAATTGTGTTCAATTAGGGATGCTTTCCATTGTCCATATCATAGATATCGTCATTTGCAAATTCGAGAAAAAAGTGCATTTTGAAACCATGGGCTATAGTCCAGCAGAATTAAGCAAAACAGCCTCGGATTTCAAATTTCTGTATTTTTGTTAATAAAAGGTTCTCAGAGCTAAATTTTCAAATTTGTGTTCAGTTAGCGATGCCCGTTAGTATCCATATCATAGAAATCGGCATTTTCAAATTCGAGAAAAAAGTGCATTTTGAAACCATGGGCTATAGTCCAGCAGAATTAAGCAAAACAGCCTCGGATTTAAAATTTCTGTATTTTTGTTAATAAAAGGTTCTCAGAGCTAAATTTTCAAATTTGTGTTCAGTTAGCGATGCCCGTTAGTATCCATATCATAGAAATCGGCATTTTCAAATTCGAGAAAAAAGTGCATTTTGAAACCATGGGCTATAGTCCAGCAGAATTAAGCAAAACAGCCTCGGATTTAAAATTTCTGTATTTTTGTTAATAAAAGTTTCTCAGAGCTAAATTTTCAAATTTGTGTTCAGTTAGCGATGCCCGTTAGTATCTATATCATAGAAATCGTCATTTTCAAATTCGAGAAAAAAGTGCATTTTGAAACCATGGGCTATAGTCCAGCACAATTAAGCAAAAAAGCCTCGGATTTCAAATTTCTGTATTTTGGTCAACAATTGGTTCTCAGAGCTAAATTTTCAAAATTGTGTTCAATTAGGGATGCTTTCCATTGTCCATATCATAGATATCGTCATTTGCAAATTCGAGAAAAAAGTGCATTTTGAAACCATGGGCTATAGTCCAGCAGAATTAAGCAAAACAGCCTCGGATTTCAAATTTCTGTATTTTTGTTAATATAAGGTTCTCAGAGCTAAATTTTCAAATTTGTGTTCAGTTAGCGATGCCCGTTAGTATCCATATCATAGAAATCGGCATTTTCAAATTCGAGAAAAAAGTGCATTTTGAAACCATGGGCTATAGTCCAGCAGAATTAAGCAAAACAGCCTCGGATTTAAAATTTCTGTATTTTTGTTAATAAAAGGTTCTCAGAGCTAAATTTTCAAATTTGTGTTCAGTTAGCGATGCCCGTTAGTATCCATATCATAGAAATCGTCATTTTCAAATTCGAGAAAAAAGTGCATTTTGAAACCATGGGCTGTAGTCCAGCAGAATTAAGCAAAAATGCCTCGGATTTAAAATTTCTGTATTTTTGTTAATACAAGGTTCTCAGAGCTAAATTTTCAAATTTGTGTTCAGTAAGCGATGCCCGTTAGTATCCATATCATAGAATTCGTCATTTGCAAATTTGGGAAAAAAGTGCATTTTGAAACCACGGGCTATAGTCCAGCAGAATTAAGCAAAAATGCCTCGGATTTCAAATTTCTGTATTTTTGTTAATACAAGGTTCTCAGAGCTAAATTTTCAAATTTGTGTTCAGTTAGCGATGCCCGTTAGTATCCATATCATAGAATTCGTCATTTGCAAATTTGGGAAAAAAGTGCATTTTGAAACCACGGGCTATAGTCCAGCAGAATTAAGCAAAAATGCCTCGGATTTCAAATTTCTGTATTTATGTTAATAAAAGGTTCTCAGAGCTAAATTTTCAAATTTGTGTTCAGTTAGCGATGCCCGTTAGTATCCGTATCATAGAATTCGTCATTTGCAAATTTGGGAAAAAAGTGCATTTTGAAACCACGGGCTATAGTCCAGCAGAATTAAGCAAAAATGCCTCGGATTTCAAATTTCTGTATTTTTGTTAATAAAAGGTTCTGTGAGCTAAATTTTCAAATTTGTGTTCAGGTGGGGATGCTCTCCATTATCCATATCATAGAAATCGTCATTTGCAAATTTGGGAAAAAAGTGCATTTTGAAACCACGGGCTATAGTCCAGCAGAATTAAGCAAAAATGCCTCGGATTTCAAATTTCTGTATTTTTGTTAATAAAAGGTTCTCAGAGCTAAATTTTCAAATTTGTGTTCAGTTAGCGATGCCCGTTAGTATCCATATCATAGAATTCGTCATTTGCAAATTTGGGAAAAAAGTGCATTTTGAAACCACGGGCTATAGTCCAGCAGAATTAAGCAAAAATGCCTCGGATTTAAAATTTCTGTATTTTTGTTAATAAAAGGTTCTGTGAGCTAAATTTTCAAATTTGTGTTCAGGTAGGGATGCTCTCCATTATCCATATCATAGAAATCGTCATTTGCAAATTTGGGAAAAAAGTGCATTTTGAAACCACGGGCTATAGTCCAGCAGAATTAAGCAAAAATACCTCGGATTTCAAATTTCTGTATTTTTGTTAATAAAAGGTTCTCAGAGCTAAATTTTCAAATTTGTGTTCAGTTAGCGATGCACGTTAGTATCCATATCATAGAATTCGTCATTTGCAAATTTGGGAAAAAAGTGCATTTTGAAACCACGGGCTATATATAGTCCAGCAGAATTAAGCAAAAATGCCTCGGATTTCAAATTTCTGTATTTTTGTTAATAAAAGGTTCTCAGAGCTAAATTTTCAAATTTGTGTTCAGTTAGCGATGCCCGTTAGTATCCATATCATAGAATTCGTCATTTGCAAATTTGGGAAAAAAGTGCATTTTGAAACCACGGGCTATATATAGTCCAGCAGAATTAAGCAAAAATGCCTCGGATTTCAAATTTCTGTATTTTTGTTAATAAAAGGTTCTCAGAGCTAAATTTTCAAATTTGTGTTCAGTTAGCGATGCCCGTTAGTATCCATATCATAGAATTCGTCATTTGCAAATTTGGGAAAAAAGTGCATTTTGAAACCACGGGCTATAGTCCAGCAGAATTAAGCAAAAATGCCTCGGATTTAAAATTTCTGTATTTTTGTTAATAAAAGGTTCTGTGAGCTAAATTTTCAAATTTGTGTTCAGGTAGGGATGCTCTCCATTATCCATATCATAGAAATCGTCATTTGCAAATTTGGGAAAAAAATGCATTTTGAAACCACGGGCTATATATAGTCCAGCAGAATTAAGCAAAAATGCCTCGGATTTCAAATTTCTGTATTTTTGTTAATAAAAGGTTCTCAGAGCTAAATTTTCAAATTTGTGTTCAGTTAGCGATGCCCGTTAGTATCCATATCATAGAAATCGTCATTTTCAAATTCGAGAAAAAAGTGCATTTTGAAACCATGGGCTATAGTCCAGCAGAATTAAGCAAAAATGCCTCGGATTTCAAATTTCTGTATTTTTGTTAATAAAAGGTTCTCAGAGCTAAATTTTCAAATTTGTGTTCAGTTAGCGATGCCCGTTAGTATCCATATCATAGAATTCGTCATTTGCAAATTTGGGAAAAAAGTGCATTTTGAAACCACGGGCTATAGTCCAGCAGAATTAAGCAAAAATTCCTCGGATTTAAAATTTCTGTATTTTTGTTAATAAAAGGTTCTGTGAGCTAAATTTTCAAATTTGTGTTCAGGTAGGGATGCTCTCCATTATCCATATCATAGACATCGTCATTTGCAAATTTGGGAAAAAAGTGCATTTTGAAACCACGGGCTATAGTCCAGCAGAATTAAGCAAAAATGCCTCGGATTTCAAATTTCTGTATTTTTGTTAATAAAAGGTTCTCAGAGCTAAATTTTCAAATTTGTGTTCAGTTAGCGATGCCCGTTAGTATCCATATCATAGAATTCGTCATTTGCAAATTTGGGAAAAAAGTGCATTTTGAAACCACGGGCTATAGTCCAGCAGAATTAAGCAAAAATGCCTCGGATTTCAAATTTCTGTATTTTTGTTAATAAAAGGTTCTCAGAGCTAAATTTTCAAATTTGTGTTCAGTTAGCGATGCCCGTTAGTATCCATATCATAGAATTCGTCATTTGCAAATTTGGGAAAAAAGTGCATTTTGAAACCACGGGCTATAGTCCAGCAGAATTAAGCAAAAATGCCTCGGATTTAAAATTTCTGTATTTTTGTTAATAAAAGGTTCTGTGAGCTAAATTTTCAAATTTGTGTTCAGGTAGGGATGCTCTCCATTATCCATATCATAGAAATCGTAATTTGCAAATTTGGGAAAAAAGTGCATTTTGAAACCACGGGCTATAGTCCAGCAGAATTAAGCAAAAATTCCTCGGATTTAAAATTTCTGTATTTTTGTTAATAAAAGGTTCTGTGAGCTAAATTTTCAAATTTGTGTTCAGGTAGGGATGCTCTCCATTATCCATATCATAGAAATCGTCATTTGCAAATTTGGGAAAAAAGTGCATTTTGAAACCACGGGCTATAGTCCAGCAGAATTAAGCAAAAATGCCTCGGATTTCAAATTTCTGTATTTTTGTTAATAAAAGGTTCTCAGAGCTAAATTTTCAAATTTGTGTTCAGTTAGCGATGCCCGTTAGTATCTATATCATAGAAATCGTCATTTTCAAATTCGAGAAAAAAGGGCATTTTGAAACCATGGGCTATAGTCCAGCAGAATTAAGCAAAAATGCCTCGGATTTCAAATTTCTGTATTTTTGTTAATAAAAGTTTCTCAGAGCTAAATTTTCAAATTTGTGTTCAGTTAGCGATGCCCGTTAGTATCCATATCATAGAAATCGTCATTTTCAAATTCGAGAAAAAAGTGCATTTTGAAACCATGGGCTATAGTCCAGCAGAATTAAGCAAAAATGCCTCGGATTTCAAATTTCTGTATTTTTGTTAATAAAAGGTTCTCAGAGCTAAATTTTCAAATTTGTGTTCAGTTAGCGATGCCCGTTAGTATCCATATCATAGAAATCGTCATTTTCAAATTCGAGAAAAAAGTGCATTTTGAAACCATGGGCTATAGTCCAGCAGAATTAAGCAAAAATGCCTCGGATTTCAAATTTCTGTATTTTTGTTAATAAAAGTTTCTCAGAGCTAAATTTTCAAATTTGTGTTCAGTTAGCGATGCCCGTTAGTATCCATATCATAGAAATCGTCATTTTCAAATTCGAGAAAAAAGTGCATCTTGAAACCATGGGCTATAGTCCAGCAGAATTAAGCAAAAGTGCATCTTGAAACCATGGGCTATAGTCCAGCAGAATTAAGCAAAAATGCCTCGGATTTCAAATTTCTGTATTTTTGTTAATAAAAGTTTCTCAGAGCTAAATTTTCAAATTTGTGTTCAGTTAGCGATGCCCGTTAGTATCCATATCATAGAAATCGTCATTTTCAAATTCGAGAAAAAAGTGCAATTTGAAACCATGGGCTATAGTCCAGCAGAATTAAGCAAAAATGCCTCGGATTTCAAATTTCTGTATTTTTGTTAATAAAAGGTTCTCAGAGCTAAATTTTCAAATTTGTGTTCAGTTAGCGATGCCCGTTAGTATCCATATCATAGAATTCGTCATTTGCAAATTTGGGAAAAAAGTGCATTTTGAAACCACGGGCTATAGTCCAGCAGAATTAAGCAAAAATTCCTCGGATTTAAAATTTCTGTATTTTTGTTAATAAAAGGTTCTGTGAGCTAAATTTTCAAATTTGTGTTCAGGTAGGGATGCTCTCCATTATCCATATCATAGAAATCGTCATTTGCAAATTTGGGAAAAAAGTGCATTTTGAAACCACGGGCTATAGTCCAGCAGAATTAAGCAAAAATGCCTCGGATTTCAAATTTCTGTATTTTTGTTAATAAAAGGTTCTCAGAGCTAAATTTTCAAATTTGTGTTCAGTTAGCGATGCCCGTTAGTATCCATATCATAGAAATCGTCATTTTCAAATTCGAGAAAAAAGTGCATCTTGAAACCATGGGCTATAGTCCAGCAGAATTAAGCAAAAGTGCATCTTGAAACCATGGGCTATAGTCCAGCAGAATTAAGCAAAAATGCCTCGGATTTCAAATTTCTGTATTTTTGTTAATAAAAGTTTCTCAGAGCTAAATTTTCAAATTTGTGTTCAGTTAGCGATGCCCGTTAGTATCCATATCATAGAAATCGTCATTTTCAAATTCGAGAAAAAAGTGCATTTTGAAACCATGGGCTATAGTCCAGCAGAATTAAGCAAAAATGCCTCGGATTTCAAATTTCTGTATTTTTGTTAATAAAAGGTTCTCAGAGCTAAATTTTCAAATTTGTGTTCAGTTAGCGATGCCCGTTAGTATCCATATCATAGAATTCGTCATTTGCAAATTTGGGAAAAAAGTGCATTTTGAAACCACGGGCTATAGTCCAGCAGAATTAAGCAAAAATTCCTCGGATTTAAAATTTCTGTATTTTTGTTAATAAAAGGTTCTGTGAGCTAAATTTTCAAATTTGTGTTCAGGTAGGGATGCTCTCCATTATCCATATCATAGAAATCGTCATTTGCAAATTTGGGAAAAAAGTGCATTTTGAAACCACGGGCTATAGTCCAGCAGAATTAAGCAAAAATGCCTCGGATTTCAAATTTCTGTATTTTTGTTAATAAAAGGTTCTCAGAGCTAAATTTTCAAATTTGTGTTCAGTTAGCGATGCCCGTTAGTATCCATATCATAGAAATCGTCATTTTCAAATTCGAGAAAAAAGTGCATTTTGAAACCATGGGCTATAGTCCAGCAGAATTAAGCAAAAATGCCTCGGATTTCAAATTTCTGTATTTTTGTTAATAAAAGGTTCTCAGAGCTAAATTTTCAAATTTGTGTTCAGTTAGCGATGCCCGTTAGTATCCATATCATAGAAATCGTCATTTTCAAATTCGAGAAAAAAGTGCATTTTGAAACCATGGGCTATAGTCCAGCAGAATTAAGCAAAAATGCCTCGGATTTCAAATTTCTGTATTTTTGTTAATAAAAGTTTCTCAGAGCTAAATTTTCAAATTTGTGTTCAATTAGCGATGCCCGTTAGTATCCATATCATAGAAATCGGCATTTTCAAATTCGAGAAAAAAGTGCATTTTGAAACCATGGGCTATAGTCCAACACAATTAAGCAAAAAAGCCTCGGATTTCAAATTTCTGTATTTTGGTCAACAATTGGTTCTCAGAGCTAAATTTTCAAAATTGTGTTCAATTAGGGATGCTTTCCATTGTCCATATCATAGATATCGTCATTTGCAAATTCGAGAAAAAAGTGCATTTTGAAACCATGGGCTATAGTCCAGCAGAATTAAGCAAAACAGCCTCGGATTTCAAATTTCTGTATTTTTGTTAATAAAAGGTTCTCAGAGCTAAATTTTCAAATTTGTGTTCAGTTAGCGATGCCCGTTAGTATCCATATCATAGAAATCGGCATTTTCAAATTCGAGAAAAAAGTGCATTTTGAAACCATGGGCTATAGTCCAGCAGAATTAAGCAAAACAGCCTCGGATTTCAAATTTCTGTATTTTTGTTAATAAAAGGTTCTCAGAGCTAAATTTTCAAATTTGTGTTCAGTTAGCGATGCCCGTTAGTATCCATATCATAGAAATCGTCATTTTCAAATTCGAGAAAAAAGTGCATTTTGAAACCATGGGCTGTAGTCCAGCAGAATTAAGCAAAAATGCCTCGGATTTAAAATTTCTGTATTTTTGTTAATACAAGGTTCTCAGAGCTAAATTTTCAAATTTGTGTTCAGTAAGCGATGCCCGTTAGTATCCATATCATAGAATTCGTCATTTGCAAATTTGGGAAAAAAGTGCATTTTGAAACCACGGGCTATAGTCCAGCAGAATTAAGCAAAAATGCCTCGGATTTCAAATTTCTGTATTTTTGTTAATACAAGGTTCTCAGAGCTAAATTTTCAAATTTGTGTTCAGTTAGCGATGCCCGTTAGTATCCATATCATAGAATTCGTCATTTGCAAATTTGGGAAAAAAGTGCATTTTGAAACCACGGGCTATAGTCCAGCAGAATTAAGCAAAAATGCCTCGGATTTCAAATTTCTGTATTTATGTTAATAAAAGGTTCTCAGAGCTAAATTTTCAAATTTGTGTTCAGTTAGCGATGCCCGTTAGTATCCGTATCATAGAATTCGTCATTTGCAAATTTGGGAAAAAAGTGCATTTTGAAACCACGGGCTATAGTCCAGCAGAATTTAGCAAAAATGCCTCGGATTTCAAATTTCTGTATTTTTGTTAATAAAAGGTTCTCAGAGCTAAATTTTCAAATTTGTGTTCAGTTAGCGATGCCCGTTAGTATCCATATCATAGAATTCGTCATTTGCAAATTTGGGAAAAAAGTGCATTTTGAAACCACGGGCTATAGTCCAGCAGAATTAAGCAAAAATGCCTCGGATTTCAAATTTCTGTATTTTTGTTAATAAAAGGTTCTCAGAGCTAAATTTTCAAATTTGTGTTCAGTTAGCGATGCCCGTTAGTATCCATATCATAGAATTCGTCATTTGCAAATTTGGGAAAAAAGTGCATTTTGAAACCACGGGCTATAGTCCAGCAGAATTAAGCAAAAATGCCTCGGATTTCAAATTTCTGTATTTTTGTTAATAAAAGGTTCTCAGAGCTAAATTTTCAAATTTGTGTTCAGTTAGCGATGCCGTTAGTATCCATATCATAGAATTCGTCATATGCAAATTTGGGAAAAAAGTGCATTTTGAAACCACGGGCTATAGTCCAGCAGAATTAAGCAAAAATGCCTCGGATTTCAAATTTCTGTATTTTTGTTAATAAAAGGTTCTCAGAGCTAAATTTTCAAATTTGTGTTCAGTTAGCGATGCCCGTTAGTATCCATATCATAGAATTCGTCATTTGCAAATTTGGGAAAAAAGTGCATTTTGAAACCACGGGCTATAGTCCAGCAGAATTAAGCAAAAATGCCTCGGATTTAAAATTTCTGTATTTTTGTTAATAAAAGGTTCTGTGAGCTAAATTTTCAAATTTGTGTTCAGGTAGGGATGCTCTCCATTATCCATATCATAGAAATCGTCATTTGCAAATTTGGGAAAAAAGTGCATTTTGAAACCACGGGCTATAGTCCAGCAGAATTAAGCAAAAATGCCTCGGATTTAAAATTTCTGTATTTTTGTTAATAAAAGGTTCTCAGAGCTAAATTTTCAAATTTGTGTTCAGTTAGCGATGCCCGTTAGTATCCATATCATAGAATTCGTCATTTGCAAATTTGGGAAAAAAGTGCATTTTGAAACCACGGGCTATAGTCCAGCAGAATTAAGCAAAAATGCCTCGGATTTAAAATTTCTGTATTTTTGTTAATAAAAGGTTCTGTGAGCTAAATTTTCAAATTTGTGTTCAGGTAGGGATGCTCTCCATTATCCATATCATAGAAATCGTCATTTGCAAATTTGGGAAAAAAGTGCATTTTGAAACCACGGGCTATAGTCCAGCAGAATTAAGCAAAAATGCCTCGGATTTAAAATTTCTGTATTTTTGTTAATAAAAGGTTCTCAGAGCTAAATTTTCAAATTTGTGTTCAGTTAGCGATGCCCGTTAGTATCCATATCATAGAATTCGTCATTTGCAAATTTGGGAAAAAAGTGCATTTTGAAACCACGGGCTATAGTCCAGCAGAATTAAGCAAAAATGCCTCGGATTTCAAATTTCTGTATTTTTGTTAATAAAAGGTTCTCAGAGCTAAATTTTCAAATTTGTGTTCAGTTAGCGATGCCCGTTAGTATCCATATCATAGAATTCGTCATTTGCAAATTTGGGAAAAAAGTGCATTTTGAAACCACGGGCTATAGTCCAGCAGAATTAAGCAAAAATGCCTCGGATTTAAAATTTCTGTATTTTTGTTAATAAAAGGTTCTGTGAGCTAAATTTTCAAATTTGTGTTCAGGTAGGGATGCTCTCCATTATCCATATCATAGAAATCGTCATTTGCAAATTTGGGAAAAAAGTGCATTTTGAAACCACGGGCTATAGTCCAGCAGAATTAAGCAAAAATGCCTCGGATTTCAAATTTCTGTATTTTTGTTAATAAAAGGTTCTGTGAGCTAAATTTTCAAATTTGTGTTCAGGTGGGGATGCTCTCCATTATCCATATCATAGAAATCGTCATTTGCAAATTTGGGAAAAAAGTGCATTTTGAAACCACGGGCTATAGTCCAGCAGAATTAAGCAAAAATACCTCGGATTTCAAATTTCTGTATTTTTGTTAATAAAAGGTTCTCAGAGCTAAATTTTCAAATTTGTGTTCAGTTAGCGATGCCCGTTAGTATCCATATCATAGAATTCGTCATTTGCAAATTTGGGAAAAAAGTGCATTTTGAAACCACGGGCTATATATAGTCCAGCAGAATTAAGTAAAAATGCCTCGGATTTCAAATTTCTGTATTTTTGTTAATAAAAGGTTCTCAGAGCTAAATTTTCAAATTTGTGTTCAGTTAGCGATGCCCGTTAGTATCCATATCATAGAATTCGTCATTTGCAAATTTGGGAAAAAAGTGCATTTTGAAACCACGGGCTATATATAGTCCAGCAGAATTAAGCAAAAATGCCTCGGATTTCAAATTTCTGTATTTTTGTTAATAAAAGGTTCTGTGAGCTAAATTTTCAAATTTGTGTTCAGTTAGCGATGCCCGTTAGTATCCATATCATAGAAATCGTCATTTTCAAATTCGAGAAAAAAGTGCATTTTGAAACCATGGGCTATAGTCCAGCAGAATTAAGCAAAACAGCCTCGGATTTCAAATTTCTGTATTTTTGTTAATAAAAGGTTCTGTGAGCTAAATTTTCAAATTTGTGTTCAGTTAAGGATTCTCTCCATTATCCATATCATAGAAATCGTCATTTTCAAATTCGAGAAAAAAGTGCATTTTGAAACCATGGGCTATAGTCCAGCAGAATTAAGCAAAACAGCCTCGGATTTCAAATTTCTGTATTTTTGTTAATAAAAGGTTATGTGAGCTAAATTTTCAAATTTGTGTTCAGTTAGCGATGCCCGTTAGTATCCATATCATAGAAATCGTCATTTTCAAATTCGAGAAAAAAGTGCATTTTGAAACCATGGGCTATAGTCCAGCAGAATTAAGCAAAACAGCCTCGGATTTCAAATTTCTGTATTTTTGTTAATAAAAGGTTCTGTGAGCTAAATTTTCAAATTTGTGTTCAGTTAAGGATTCTCTCCATTATCCATATCATAGAAATCGTCATTTTCAAATTCGAGAAAAAAGTGCATTTTGAAACCATGGCTATAGTCCAGCAGAATTAAGCAAAACAGCCTCGGATTTCAAATTTCTGTATTTTTGTTAATAAAAGGTTCTGTGAGCTAAATTTTCAAATTTGTGTTCAGTTAGCGATGCCCGTTAGTATCCATATCATAGAAATCGTCATTTTCAAATTCGAGAAAAAAGTGCATAAAGGTTATGTGAGCTAAATTTTCAAATTTGTGTTCAGTTAAGGATTCTCTCCATTATCCATGTCATAGAAATCGTCATTTTCAAATTCGAGAAAAAAGTGCATTTTGAAACCATGGGCTATAGTCCAGCAGAATTAAGCAAAAAAGCCTCGGATTTCAAATTTCTGTATTTTTGTTAATAAAAGGTTCTGTGAGCTAAATTTTCAAATTTGTGTTCAGTTAAGGATTCTCTCCATTATCCATGTCATAGAAATCGTCATTTTCAAATTCGAGAAAAAAGTGCATTTTGAAACCATGGGCTATAGTCCAGCAGAATTAAGCAAAACAGCCTCGGATTTCAAATTTCTGTATTTTTGTTAATAAAAGGTTCTGTGAGCTAAATTTTCAAATTTGTGTTCAGTTAAGGATTCTCTCCATTATCCATATCATAGAAATCGTCATTTTCAAATTCGAGAAAAAAGTGCATTTTGAAACCATGGGCTATAGTCCAGCAGAATTAAGCAAAAATGCCTCGGATTTCAAATTTCTGTATTTTTGTTAATAAAAGGTTCTCAGAGCTTAATTTTCAAATTTGTGTTCAGTTAGCGATGCCCGTTAGTATCCATATCATAGAATTCGTCATTTGCAAATTTGGGAAAAAAGTGCATTTTGAAACCATGGGCTATAGTCCAGCAGAATTAAGCAAAACAGCCTCGGATTTCAAATTTCTGTATTTTTGTTAATAAAAGGTTCTGTGAGCTAAATTTTCAAATTTGTGTTCAGTTAGCGATGCCCGTTAGTATCCATATCATAGAATTCGTCATTTTCAAATTCGAGAAAAAAGTGCATTTTGAAACCATGGGCTATAGTCCAGCAGAATTAAGCAAAAAAGCCTCGGATTTCAAATTTCTGTTAATAAAAGGTTCTGTGAGCTAAATTTTCAAATTTGTGTTCAGTTAAGGATTCTCTCCATTATCCATGTCATAGAAATCGTCATTTTCAAATTCGAGAAAAAAGTGCATTTTGAAACCATGGGCTATAGTCCAGCAGAATTAAGCAAAACAGCCTCGGATTTCAAATTTCTGTATTTTTGTTAATAAAAGGTTCTGTGAGCTAAATTTTCAAATTTGTGTTCAGTTAAGGATTCTCTCCATTATCCATATCATAGAAATCGTCATTTGCAAATTCGGGAAAAAAGTGCATTTTGAAACCATGGGCTATAGTCCAGCAGAATTAAGCAAAACAGCCTCGGATTTCAAATTTCTGTATTTTTGTTAATAAAAGGTTCTGTGAGCTAAATTTTCAAATTTGTGTTCAGTTAGCGATGCCCGTTAGTATCCATATCATAAAAATCGTCATTTTCAAATTCGAGAAAAAAGTGCATTTTGAAACCATGGGCTATAGTCCAGCAGAATTAAGCAAAACAGCCTCGGATTTCAAATTTCTGTATTTTTGTTAATAAAAGGTTCTGTGAGCTAAATTTTCAAATTTGTGTTCAGTTAGCGATGCCCGTTAGTATTCATATCATAGAAATCGTCATTTTCAAATTCGAGAAAAAAGTGCATTTTGAAACCATGGGCTATAGTCCAGCAGAATTAAGCAAAACAGCCTCGGATTTCAAATTTCTGTATTTTTGTTAATAAAAGGTTATGTGAGCTAAATTTTCAAATTTGTGTTCAGTTAAGGATTCTCTCCATTATCCATGTCATAGAAATCGTCATTTTCAAATTCGAGAAAAAAGTGCATTTTGAAACCATGGGCTATAGCCAGCGGAATTAAGCAAAACAGCCTCGGATTTCAAATTTCTGTATTTTTGTTAATAAAAGGTTCTGTGAGCTAAATTTTCAAATTTGTGTTCAGTTAAGGATTCTCTCCATTATCCATATCATAGAAATCGTCATTTGCAAATTCGGGAAAAAAGTGAATTTGAAACCATGGGCTATAGTCCAGCAGAATTAAGCAAAACAGCCTCGGATTTCAAATTTCTGTATTTTTGTTAATAAAAGGTTCTGTGAGCTAAATTTTCAAATTTGTGTTCAGTTAGCGATGCCCGTTAGTATCCATATCATAGAAATCGTCATTTTCAAATTCGAGAAAAAAGTGCATTTTGAAACCATGGGCTATAGTCCAGCAGAATTAAGCAAAACAGCCTCGGATTTCAAATTTCTGTATTTTTGTTAATAAAACGTTCTGTGAGCTAAATTTTCAAATTTGTGCTCAGTTAGCGATGCCCGTTAGTATCCATATCATAGAAATCGTCATTTTCAAATTCGAGAAAAAAGTGCATTTTGAAACCATGGGCTATAGTCCAGCAGAATTAAGCAAAACAGCCTCGGATTTCAAATTTCTGTATTTTTGTTAATAAAAGGTTCTGTGAGCTAAATTTTCAAATTTGTGTTCAGTTAGCGATGCCCGTTAGTATCCATATCATAGAAATCGTCATTTTCAAATTCGAGAAAAAAGTGCATTTTGAAACCATGGGCTATTATAGTCCAGCAGAATTAAGCAAAACAGCCTCGGATTTCAAATTTCTGTATTTTTGTTAATAAAAGGTTCTGTGAGCTAAATTTTCAAAATTGTGTTCAATTAGGGATGCTTTCCATTGTCCATATCATAGATATCGTCATTTGCAAATTCGGGAAAAAAGTGCATTTTGAAACCATGGGCTATAGTCCAGCAGAATTAAGCAAAACAGCCTCGGATTTCAAATTTCTGTATTTTTGTTAATAAAAGGTTATGTGAGCTAAATTTTCAAATTTGTGTTCAGTTAAGGATTCTCTCCATTATCCATGTCATAGAAATCGTCATTTTCAACTTCGAGAAAAAAGTGCATTTTGAAACCATGGGCTATAGTCCAGCAGAATTAAGCAAAACAGCCTCGGATTTCAAATTTCTGTATTTTTGTTAATAAAAGGTTCTCAGAGCTAAATTTTCAAATTTGTGTTCAGTTAGCGATGCCCGTTAGTATCCATATCATAGAATTCGTCATTTGCAAATTTGGGAAAAAAGTGCATTTTGAAACCACGGGCTATAGTCCAGCAGAATTAAGCAAAAATGCCTCGGATTTAAAATTTCTGTATTTTTGTTAATAAAAGGTTCTGTGAGCTAAATTTTCAAATTTGTGTTCAGGTAGGGATGCTCTCCATTATCCATATCATAGAAATCGTCATTTGCAAATTTGGGAAAAAAGTGCATTTTGAAACCACGGGCTATAGTCCAGCAGAATTAAGCAAAACAGCCTCGGATTTCAAATTTCTGTATTTTTGTTAATAAAAGGTTCTGTGAGCTAAATTTTCAAATTTGTGTTCAGTTAGCGATGCCCGTTAGTATCCATATCATAGAAATCGTCATTTTCAAATTCGAGAAAAAAGTGCATTTTGAAACCATGGGCTATAGTCCAGCAGAATTAAGCAAAACAGCCTCGGATTTCAAATTTCTGTATTTTTGTTAATAAAAGGTTCTGTGAGCTAAATTTTCAAATTTGTGTTCAGTTAAGGATTCTCTCCATTATCCATGTCATAGAAATCGTCATTTTCAAATTCGAGAAAAAAGTGCATTTTGAAACCATGGGCTATAGTCCAGCAGAATTAAGCAAAACAGCCTCGGATTTCAAATTTCTGTATTTTTGTTAATAAAAGGTTCTGTGAGCTAAATTTTCAAATTTGTGTTCAGTTAGCGATGCCCGTTAGTATCCATATCATAGAAATCGTCATTTTCAAATTCGAGAAAAAAGTGCATTTTGAAACCATGGGCTATAGTCCAGCAGAATTAAGCAAAACAGCCTCGGATTTCAAATTTCTGTATTTTTGTTAATAAAAGGTTCTGTGAGCTAAATTTTCAAATTTGTGTTCAGTTAAGGATTCTCTCCATTATCCATGTCATAGAAATCGTCATTTTCAAATTCGAGAAAAAAGTGCATTTTGAAACCATGGGCTATAGTCCAGCAGAATTAAGCAAAACAGCCTCGGATTTCAAATTTCTGTATTTTTGTTAATAAAAGGTTCTGTGAGCTAAATTTTCAAAATTGTGTTCAATTAGGGATGCTTTCCATTGTCCATATCATAGATATCGTCATTTGCAAATTCGGGAAAAAAGTGCATTTTGAAACCATGGGCTATAGTCCAGCAGAATTAAGCAAAACAGCCTCGGATTTCAAATTTCTGTATTTTTGTTAATAAAAGGTTCTCAGAGCTAAATTTTCAAATATGTGTTCAGTTAAGGATTCTCTCCATTATCCATATCATAGAAATCGTCATTTTCAAATTCGAGAAAAAAGTGCATTTTGAAACCATGGGCTATAGTCCAGCAGAATTAAGCAAAACAGCCTCGGATTTCAAATTTCTGTATTTTTGTTAATAAAAGGTTCTCAGAGCTAAATTTTCAAATTTGTTTTAGCTTTTAAGAAAAATCTATACTCCAGAACAATGTGCTTCACCAGCAAGATCCTGTGCAGTAAAACAAAAATGCATTAATAATAAATATAGAGACTCCTCAACCAAACAAAAAAAAAAACATCTTATCCAGGAACGTTACCCCTCCATTTTATTTTTGTCTATATTATCCATGACAACTGCTCTCTGTACTCTTTTGTATTCGTTTATCTACCTGCGTGTTAAGAAGTTCATTTCGTTTTTCGATTCAAACAAATTTATTTTCAATCTCCTCATGTGTAACTTTCGGATTACTCAGAACACGGCAACCGTAAATTAGATTTTGAAGTTAAAGAGTACCCAACGTACAGTTGGATACTTCGAAGCTAAAAAAATAACTTCAATGAAATTGCTGCCACTTAATCAGCGCTTTGCTCTCGAGTGTTTATGAATTAAAGTTGCCGATGGCCGACGTTGACGAAAAGACGACAATTAGAAGATTTTATCGGTAACGATTTTGTATGAGTAGAATACCAGAATAGGGCTTTGGTTTTTAATAAATTAATAATGAAATTTTGAAGAATTTCCGCTGGATCTGTAAAAATCAGCCGTCGGTTCTGAAACTATAAAAAAATTAACTTTCTGATGTAAGATTTTGTTTTTTTTTTTGAGCATTGAAGACGGCCTCAAAATGATATGATGGCCGGTATAATAAGGAGAATGTTAGTAAAAATTGTTTACAATCAAATGTTTAAGAAAAAAAGTGTGACGAACAAAAAAAAACAATCGGAATAACTCTTTTTTCAAAAAAAACACTCCGTGGCACCGAAATCTTTTTTTTTCTATTCGAATTTTATTGAGCTTTTTAGCAAAGAAATAATGATATCCACTACAGCATTTTTGAAGATGATTGAAAAATTTTTAATGACTAAAAGATCGGATTGAAATCAGTACTGACATTTTTCTTTATGTGCTTTCATCTAAATCATTGCCTCGCACAGACACCCTGTGATAGATAATCACATGCATGAGTATCAAAACGTTCTAAATTAAGAACAGCGCTGACGTTACATTTTTACAATTTCCACAATTAAGTTTTACGAGCTCATTTTCTGTTGACCATGCCGCCCAGCTCTCAATTGTAATTTGTCATCGAATTGTTGCAAATGTTCGAACTCATTTTTCACCTCTTAGTTATTATATAAAACTTTTGTTAGCATATTTATATTTATTTATTTTTATTTTAATAAATAGGTCAACGTGGCAAAAATGAATCATGCGAAAAAAAAAAACAATGCCTCCATCACATTGAAGGTCATTATACTTATGTTTCTTCCGGATTTAAATATTTTTATCATTCATAATTTGTTTTTGAAATGTTTTCATTTTATTATTTTTATTATATTATTTTTTTTTTGGAACGATTTTTTGCTTTCATTAAAGAAAACACAAAATAAATTCGATACACGAGCGGTCCCGTGTTCCGATTTACGCCATACGACCATACGGATGCCATTCATCGTGGTCATTGCTTACGTTTGAATAACTTTTTCTTGAGATATAGTATCTGCTGGCTCGGATGAATCCACTTGTAGAACGAAACAAAACAAATCGAATTACTCATAGATGTTTATAATATTTTATTAAGAGTTATTTTTATTTATTCATTTAATTCTTTTGAATTTATTTCATTTTTTATGAATTTTGGTGACACATTTAACATTTAATGTAACACTAAATAACAAATACATAACTTGACATATGACTACCACTGATGGTTCTTTGATGTTTAATTTTTTTTTGTAGTAAATCTCAACTTAATCTTCTTACAAAAGAATAGAAAAAAGAATATGGTATTATAAGTGGATAATGAATATTTGGCTGCAGGATTGCTAAACACTTGAACCACTTCAGTGCCTATAGCTTCAGGGAAATATCTAAGTCACGAGCCAAAGATTATGTACAGCATCTATATTTCCAGAAATATGCGTATACACTGCATAAAAGTACAGGGTGCCCCATAAACACTCACCATTGAAAATGAACCGACATATTTTCATAATTTTTTTCAACGATTTACTATATTTCGAGCTTAAAAGTTTTACAATTAAAAAATATTGCATGCATTTTTTAAGATGCCTGCACGATATGGATGTTCAATATACATTCGTCGTCAGCAAACGCTATCGAGTTACTGACGGCGTTTAACATTTCGGATACGTTGGAGTGTATTTCAAGAAGAATTGGCACATTTACTGTGCCATACTGTGTCATACTTTTGTCGATTTTATTATAACACATTTCATCTTGTACGGTAACTCCAATCAGTTTATAATAAATAAACCCGTTGATCCAGACAGAGTTCTTACTTAATGTTATATTCCATTTAATGCCTTAACTCAACTTCATGATTTCGCGGGTCCGTTTGCACCCTTTGCGTATATTTTCCCACAAGTTTAAAAAATAAAAACAATCGGAAAAAACCTTTTTTTCAAAACCGCCGACATCGAAAACATTTTTATTTTCTATTCGTACTTTGTGGAGATTTTTATAAAACAAAAAAAATAAAGAGCTCCAATACAGTACTTTTTCTACTAAGGCGATTATTTTCTCTCATCCAATCTGTCAACCTATAGTAAAATATTTGGGTGAAGATTTTTCGCAGAGCACAAGAAGCAAAATCTTCTGTAGTTTTCGGGCGCACCACCGTGCGCCTTTAGGAACACGTCAGATACACTTTCGGAATCAAATATTGCAGTGTTAAATGAGAGCCGCAGTTGAAGAAAATCTGGCGTAAAGCGTTTATAAAACTCAGCAGGAATACCATCTTTGCCTGCGGCTTTATTGTTTTTCATACTTTTTGATGCTGTCAATAATTCGCTCAATTCATTATCTGCCACCACTCACGTTACGGATCACCCTCCAAAAAGATATTGAGTCACTTTATCGCTCTAGCTTTGCTGCGATGCCTACGCAATGCTCGCATTGTTTTCCGAAAAGTTTTAACAAAATAAACGATTTGGACCGGAGCTTTTTACCCTCCCCATCAAACCTTTGACCTTTTATTGACACACAAATGTGGTATTTTAAAAGGTTTCTCAGATTCTCGTTGGGTCTCCGTCAAAAATGTCACGACTTGTTCATATGAGGGGTATATTATTAGCTTTTAATTAAGCCGTCGTCTGAAGTGAACAGCCAAATTCGGGCTTCACTTAAGCCTCTTCATCGTGAAGAAGCTTTAAGATAGTCACTGCCTACCTAAATCTTAACGGATTGTTATAAGCCAAAAAAGATATCTACTTCTTTCACACATATTATTTCTGGCCTTTAGTTTCTTGGTGATACCCATATGGACCTTAGCTCTGTGAAAAGTTTCGAGCTTTTAACCATAAATTACAAAGCAAGTGTCGTTTCTCGTTCGCCTTACTATTTTAGTGCATGGTAATGTATAAATAAGAATTAGCGAATAAAACCTTGAACAATTAACTTTTAATTAAGTTTTAATTAAAAGAAAGAAAAATATAAAAAGAAAATTAATTTTCAACTAGAAAATGCAAACATTAAAAGCCAATAAAGCCAACTGACTCAATTGTGTTTCTTTTCATCTCACAGATAGAAGTTAAATGAAAGTATCTTGTATGTTTGTGTGTGCATTAATGAGTGGAATATTTCCTTAATCGCGTGTGTCATAGTGAAAGATTAGAACATTTATGAATTATGCAATAAAATTAATTTGACATTTATTACTAAAATAAATGATAGACAGCAGCTGACATTCTAAAAACGAAAAAAAAACCACAGAAATTATATCTCACCAAGCGAACATTAATTTTGTAAAATTGAATGCCACCGAAATTTGGCGACTTCATTAATATTTCCTGAGAGAAAAACAATGACACAAGGAAGAAGTTTTTTTTTTTTTAAATAAACGATCACAGTTTGTTGCGGTGACGCGTTGATATTTTCTTGACAAAGTCGAGAAAAATTTATTTGAAGTTATCCTTTCGAAGGATCACAGTATTGGTTATGCCTTTTGTTTCTTTGAAATAAAATACAGAACAAATTGAGTGAAACTGATCAATATTGTGGCTTCAATAGTTCTCAAAAATAGTCTCACCGTAATTGGAATGAAAATTCATCACTGAATGGCCAGAAAATGATAAGGATGTATTCAAGCAGCTATTCCAAGAGCTGTCACACGATATTGACCAAGAGAGATTTATTGTATATCAATGAAATCCAACTTAGGCCGATGAAGTAGCTGTCCAAGCCACAGTAATTTTAAAGAAACTTAAAAAGGCAAAAAAATTTAAAGCTCAGATACTTTACAATAACAATTTTTCAACTGATGACTGAATTTTTCACTATGTCCGTTCCAACTACAAAAAGGGCGACTTTGAGTCTTGTTACTTGTAATGTCGCTTACGAGATCCTACCCAGTGTATTGTGTGAACGTTTGAAACTTCTTGCAAAGACAGATCCACAAATGTCAATGTGGCTTCTGGTCAGACTGTGCTCCAAATCTTAAACCGATAAATTTCAAGGCGGTACGCTTCGTCTACAGAATGGCCGAATTCGGGATTTCGGGAAAACTGATCCGGTAATATCGCACTTGGCTCAAAAGCATGCGGTATACTGTGCAGTTCAGAGTAAGAACCTCTGAATTGTTCCAAATTCACAACGAACTCTAGCAAGGAAATGCGCTGTCATGTAGTTTCGTCAACCTTTTTCTCTAAAAGATATTATTGGAAGGTGTCAATACCTTTTTGAAGTCTGTCCGCCTAAGATCCGGCGTTCCATTATTGAAGCTTTAAGGATCATTAGAGGAAGGAGCCAAGAGTTGAAGAAGCAAAATTCATAATGTCGATGATATTGAAACTGAAAGACTCAATCAGCCGATGATGAGTTAGGAATTCTGACTGCGAGGAAAGCAAATAGAGGAGAAGATACAACTGCGTACAATGATCTAGGTCTAGTTCAAAAGTAAAAAACCTTCGATTGAACACTGCTCTATTGAAAAGAGTGTCCTCGAATTCCAGAAAAAAGGGGGAAAACCGAACCTTCAGTTCAAGCACTGATTACAGGCGGCTTGGTCTTACCATGAAGAATGTAAACCAGCCGTAACTCCAGTTGAGATCATTCAAGATCATGCATCGACTTTTTGAATGAACCTCATGTTGAAACCCACTCGAAACCATCCAATCTTTTCAGGTATTTATTTCCTCATATAAATTCATTTTGGCACATTTGATTCATGCGTCACCGGCACGAGTTTACGTCAAGGCCCAGGTAATACGTACTCAATTGTCGTCTTAGCCTTGCTAAAATTCACTTATTCTCTTTAAGGGAATTTTCTAGAAACCTATTTAAATAAGTTGCATGTTATCGAGAATGTTTTGAATTTGTTTTGGCCACATTCCAATACAATGTCCGACTTTAAGGTGACACATGGAATATAAGACCAATATTCATAGACCAGGTATCAGCACCAGTGGCACTTCAAATGCGGAAAAAAAAAATTGCGTTCAAAACTATCGGACAATCAAGTCAGCGAACACAAAAAAAAAACAATATTTTCTGCAAGAAATTCCACTTAAATTGAGTCATATTGAATTGCTTGAGGACCGTTTTACGTCGTCTAAATCAGGTGCAAAGTTCGTAAGGAACACCTCGAAGCACACGACTGGTATGAATCCCGCGTGTTAATTTTTATTTATTTATTTTCTTTTTTTTTTAAATTCACCAGAGGCCGATTATAGCATCGACTTTGGATGGGTCGATGTCGATTTTACAAAAATAAAAAAGAATAAATGAAAACCGACAGTTTTCCGATTGTAAGGTATGTGCCTACACGTATGTGTATACACTTGCTTTTAGTGTTTTAAAGACGTGAGATGTGATGGCGCACAGCAGCGCTGTGCTGATGATGATGCTGTAGTGTTGACTATAAGCGGTTGGCGTGCCACAGCAGATACCAAATCTTGTTAATTGGAAGATACTTGTTGTCGTGGTTCCCAGAGAGCGTCCGCGTGCCAAGAATTTTCCATTTTCAACCATCGCTATCTGAAATCATTTACTTATGTATGTACTTGTATGCTTAGCCCGAAAGATGGGTGATGGGTGAGTCATCCGATGGTAGGATGATCTTTTTGGGCTGATTGTTAATTTATTATCTGTTGCGTGGATTTTCCTTGTCTGATGTTTACTAAACATAGAAATAGGAGGCTTTAGATTTATAAATGGAATTGAAAATGATCATAGTTGCTGCTACAAGCAGTCGGAAAGAGTTTTCAATTCGCTGGTAAAAACAGATTATTTAATTTGGCTGTTATTGCATGAACATGCGCGCCTGACGTCACCGAAAAATCCCGCATTCGGGTTAAATTATTGTTGCAGGCAACTTGTGATCGAATGTCGTTGAATGGAAAAATATTGGTAGCATGTAGAATTTGTCCCAAAACGTCGCATGTTTCCGGCATGTGACCGTGGCCCTCTCATGGAAACTATTCGCATGTGTTTTTGCATGTGTCGTGCGCACATGTTGTTCTAGTACACGACATGCAAGACGGTTCGCATGCGTAACGTTCTAGGAAAAAAAAACAGCATAAACATTGATTTCCTAGTACACGACATGTATCCATGTGAGTTTATTTTTTCGCTATTATGAGTACCCACACTTGAAGTGTGTTTTAGTTTACTATTTGTAAAACTTTAAAATGTCGGAAAAGAACTTGAAAAATTGCTATTTTGGCAACAAATCAAATTAAAAATGCCAAAAAAGCTGAGTACAGTGAGCATTATAAAGCCCAAATTTAATAGGAGGTGTATTTGGTTGAAATGGTTGAGTGGACCAAATCGATTACTTGCTAGGTAATCACAAAATCTGATGCCTATGTGCTGACAGAACGTGATTGAGTTGGGCTTTGTACTTTAGAATGGAGACATAATGGATTTATTTTTGCATCTTTGTTTGTAGATTTCTGCTGTTTTTTTTTTTGTGGGCTTTAGTCAAAAAGAAATTTATTGTTAACAAAGTTGTTTTTATGGTCGATAACATGAGGGCAAAAATTAAATTTCCATCATCCTGATTTGTTAAACCATGTCTACTTTTTTTCCGTGTGGCAAATCGTTTCCATTGCGGATGAGGGTCCCTCGGGCGATGTGAGTTTGGTTGTCGCGGATCCTTTTAAATTATAAATTTTGTAACGGAAAGTATGTTTTAATACTCTTAATTATGAACGAAACAAAGTTCCACCAGCCATAAACACCAAGCGTTCGAGACCACACAACCCTATCTGGCTAAAGCAACTTGAGGAGGATGAACCTTAAGTATTTATTAGTTCGATATTATTCTTTTGATTTTCATATGTTTCTGAAATAGATGTTGTGTGGATCATAGCCCAAAATTGTTTGTTGTTCTATGAAAAATTCACATAGAAAACGGAAGCCCAGAATTAGTTCCTTTAACTCCTACTTGTGGAGGGAACAATAAACTCTAGAAAGTATTTATGAAAGACACCGTCAGATACAGATTTTAACTGAAACTTGTTGGCATTTGTATTATGAATATTAAATTTTGCCAATCCATTATTGAAAGCATCGTTCTTTGCATTAAATCTAAAAAAACGTTTTAATCGTCTTACCCTTTTTTGGGTTCAAGATTAAGTTGAAAATGCATTTAAATCGTCAAAACCGCAAGCTGAATTATATTCCAACGAAATAAATCTATTGTGCTCACGTCCTAATGCTTGAAACATGCATGTGAAATACATGCGACGGTACGAATTCGTGCACTCGCATGTAATGTTTCCATGGCATTGAGCGATGAAGCGTCGCATGTTGTCCCAAATTACATGCTGCTTGCTAGTACACGGCATGCAAAAACTTCACATGTTTGCATGCGATAAAGGCGTAGGCGTATGCGATTGTCACAAATATGGGTAGTGCACGACATGCAAACTACATGCAAGTATTGTGACAGATTTTGATGTCAAAATGATGTCAGGCCCATAGCTTTAGGCTTTTGGAGGTTTTAATAATGCCAAAGTGCCTCACTCAATGATCGTTCTACATGTTGTTAAACCGGACGAACGTGATTGTTATTATATTATCTCTAAATGCATTTTTAGTGAAAACACTTTTTTTTTCATTAATTTGTATTAGTTCATTTGTTTAGTTGACTACAAAAATATAATCCCAGGGCAAAATAAGGTTATGAAAGGTTTACAAAATTTATTCACGAGCAAAAATCTCAAGTCATGGAAACGCATATCTCGATTCACGAAATTTTCGTACCTAGTGGTGAACTAATGGCATCTCACGGATGGCATTTCTCTGGGATTTTCAGGTGTTAGTTAGATTTTTGCGTTTGATTTGTCAAAATCATTTGGAAATCTATCACATTTTTTTCGGTGAATTAGAATCTACATTTTCAGCCGTTCCTAGTTCAGCATTCGAATACAATTGGACTGGTATGCCATAGGCCTCCATATTTTCTACTTCACTCTTTTTTTCAAATTAACAGTAGACTCGCGTTTACAAAAACCCCGTCTTACATGAACACCGGCTAACATTTTTCTTACAGGGTAACACCGTGAGATAGCCCCATTACGTGAACAGTTTCAAATTCGTTCAACATAGAAAACGCTGAGTTTTTCAGTTATCCTACTCGTTTTTATAAAACGGGGAACTTCCAGAAGATGAAAATATAAGTCCAATAGATATATGCGAACTTAAACGTCTCAGCGAAAAATCCGTGTTCATTAATTTGCAAAAAAATAAATTCAACGTTTTTTATTTTTTGCTTTAGAAATGTAAAGAATTCCACCTTTGAGAACATGAACAACTTTAGAAAGGTGAACACGCTCGGTTTTTAATAGTTCACGTTACCGCGAGTCTTCTGTAATGCATTGTGTCTGTAACGGCAGAATAAATTGTGATTTTTCCAAAAATATTTTAAAGGGGTTCTTAGAACACGACAAATTGTTGCTTCTTCCTCCCTGTTCCTTTTCATGTTGTATTTACATTATAAGGGTATCCGTTGCCCCTTAAACGCGCAATATGATTACTAAACACATAATTTTTACGTGTAAGAAAATATTTACTCAATTTTTACATAAAAAAAAAATTTAATGTACAGATTTTAAAAAAAAAACTCTGTCCTGGCTCTCCCAACGACCGTCACCTCTCTACTGTCTACTGAAATTTTACACCGTAGCAGTTCTGCGAATCGCATCGCCGGCTTTATGTGGTGGTGCGTTGATTACTTTTTCCTTGATAACTTTTCACAATATTCTACTTTGTCCTGCATAGAAGGAACCTTCAATCCACAATTAAAGCAACCTTGTCACATTGAATTTCTCCAGCATCGGTGAAAGTGGGCCAGCGCCGTTCGTAGTCTCTTATCTCAGGAATAACGTAATGATTTCAGATCTCGACCACGGTTACAAATTACCAAAAAAATTATCTTTCTGTGTCTTAGCAGTTCTCGAGATTTGCTCTTGAAAAATCAACTCGTTTCTATTTTTTGAACGGCGTTTAACATTCTTGGATTTTGTTAGATCGCTGTGACATCGACAGGTGTGGACAAGATCAACAACATGAAGCTTCACTTCTTGCAGCGACGTTTCAACTTCGCTAAAATTACAAAAAAATACGATTTATCGAAGTATTCAAAATTTTCATTTATAGCGAAGATCAATTCTCTATCCGTCGAGCCATGTTTGTGACCAAAAAAGAAAGTTGCATTTGATAAAGCACCTGCGTTTCAAGTGAATACCAGCGGTTTAGAAATACATATAAGGGAAGCATTAGAATGACCACATCTTTATATATTGAACGTCAAATCGACACTGCAAATGATCAAAAAGGCATGTGGAAAAAATTAAAAAAAAGTTTTATTTGGGAATAAATCAGAAATTATAACTGAAGTCTCCCAGCATCATGGAAAGGATCCCTTATTATACCAATTTAAAACACGCCCAATGCAAAAACCTTCAGTGGAAATCGCCCAATAAACATGATGCCTCTATATGAAAAAATAATTAAGAAAAATCTGTAGTTATGCAGCTTCAAGAACATTTAGAACAACATAACCTTCTAAGCTCCTACCAATCAAGATTTAGAGCAAATCATTCTTGTGAAACACGTTTAAATTTTGTATTAAAATTATTTGGGGGAAAGTGTTGATGAAACAGATGTAGTGAAACCTGTTTTGCTGGACTTAAAACGTGCCTTAAAAACCAAAAATTTCCAAGGCAATCTCGATAAATGTGGGAATACCTCAGGGAACAATTCTGGGTGTGTAGTTATTCCTTATATTTATAAATGATGTATCAAAGTTAGAACAGTTCTCAAAATTACTTTTATTCGCTGATGATGGACTTCTTTATGATTCCGGTAAAGATGCATCGGAATGTTTACGCCAAATCAACCAGGACCTAGACAACATAAATATGTGGCTTGAAATGAATAGACTTGTGTTAAATATAACAAAAACCAAACACATGATTTTTAGTTCTGAAGCGAATCAAAGTTTTTTTGTGTTCAAAATGATTTTTGTCTCTAAAATAAAAAATGCTACCCCAAATATTGACGCAGTTCACGCACTAAGAAGCTAGAAGAACTACAAGAGGACTAAGCAAAATATTTTATATTGGTTTTCAACAACTCAACAACCTACCAAGCAGCGTAAAAAAAACTTGAACAACTTGATAGTTTAACTCCAATATATTCATATGAATCAATAAATACTGTATACTGATTTAAGATAAACGTATATAAATTGTAAATTTAAATGCCTACAAAAAAGCTAAATAAAGTACCATCAATCAATCAATCAGAAAGTCAGTCTAGGACGTTCAGATGTTGTCAAATTAACAGCGCTGTCGCTGAATTCGTGAAACAGCGACGGTAGACCGAAGTTCGGGGTTGTGAAGATAATATGTCATAAATTGTACTATGAATCCATAAATCTAACATCTGAGTGATGTTGCATTGTAATCTTCATTTGCTAATATATTATTTATATCAACTTTTTGAGAATAAAATACTGCGAATTGTGCGAATGCAAAAAAAGTCAAAGCTAAATTTTCCGTTCATATTCGAACAATATGAACCACTATACAATATTTCAATTCTTCTCCTTCCTTAGTCAAGACATTATGACTTCTCTTTTACAACTCAGATGTATTTTGGTTTCAATTGCTTCATGGGTGGAGTCCGAATTGTGGCGAAGATTTTGGTATCGACTTATTAGCTTTCGCTTAATTCGCAGTATTTAAGTCGATATTGTTGATGTTATATTAGTACCCGATACTACTATTTAGAGGTGTTGTCGTGATGGAAAAATACCGCTTTCTTCGTCCAACGGGACAGGTTCACCCGGTGAAAGGTTTAAAGTAACCCAGGTTGCGATCAAGCACTACTTTTAAGTGGTTTTACGAATGCGGATTTTGCCCGGTTAGACACCACATGCCGCAAGACCACTGTCAATATCCATTTCGAGAATAAAGTAGAATATGGCATTTTCCATCCAAGTATTGAAAAGAGCAAATACACTTTAACCGCAGTTGGCAGAAGTTGTTATTCGAGCTGAAGGCAAAGGATGGACAAACGGATTCTAAAAGACTGGAATTGTGGAATCATAAAATAGGAAGGTTCCTGTAATAGATCTGTTCACGTTGTATCAAATTCAATTGCAAGGTCAATCAGTTCCCGATCAAAGCAATCGCGCTTTAAATTGCAAAAAAAAAAAACAAATATTAACGATGTAATTAAAATTGATCAGTGGTCGATTGCGCGTTCTCAAAGCACGTGACTTATGACCGATAGATAGAAAAAAAAAACTATCAAATTATACACAAATCTTGATTTAAAGTCTATTTACGGCATCCGCCAGTGAGGCACGCTCGTAAGTTCTCCCATAGGCAGCGCTAAAAACAGCAATTTTAAATACAATCCTTTTTAGGACCATCCATGTTTTTCCCCTCAATTCGAAATTAAATTATCTAGAAACATTTTCAAAGAGTTCTGGTTTTCTTTATGTATGTGTATATATTTTTTTCTTTTTGTTGTGTTCAACCTCATCTCCTTATTTTGGGAAAACAAAATAAACAGATGGTATAAGCTCACTCTCGGAAAATCAAAACGATGACTCACCATGAAATCATTTTCCTAACGGCTGCTGCCACTTTAGTTCCCGGTCGCCGCTTCATTCGGTTCCATTCTGTATTTTTTTTTTTTTTTTTTTCAAAAATGAGCGTGCGCAATCGAAATCAGCGCCTAATCTAACCAGACAAAAGATGATTCAATCGAAAAAATGGTGCAATCCGCCAACACATATTTGATGTTTGAAACAACGTGAAATATGCTAACATGTGCGCTGAGATCTAAAGTGACATGTGACATAATCTCAATTCCAGAAATACTAGTGAAATGTTTGCGTTTCCTCATTTGGTTAAGTCGGCAACAACTTTAATGGCAATTAGTCTGGAAAGAGAATATATTCGGAACAGAAGATTACCAGGGTATCCCCAAGATGTGGTTAGTCATTGACTTAAGGTGAAACGATGAGATGGAATTTACTTATTCGAACTTTACATGTAATTTTATTCAATCGAGCGAATATAATGAAGTAACAAATACAGTCTGTGCGAAAGTTATGCTTCTAATTTTACTCGTTTTTTCAAGGACCCTTAATTCTAAAGAATTCTAGCTGCGATTGAGGATGCCAAGATATTGGTCAATATTTGGATAGCCTCAAAAGACGTTTCATTATGGTATTCAAGTGTAAGAAAGTTGGGGAAAAGAAGAACAAAATCTGAGGCTAGTAATGTAATACAATTTCCTTCTAATATCCACCTCTTAGTTACGAAGAGTCAGCTAAATGTTCTTAGTACCTACTAAATCGTTGGTGAACCATAATGAAAGACTTTATATTAAATATGTCCCAAAAGAAATTTGTTAATAACCACTCGGCATTTTTTGCCCCGAGATATTTAACGCCCAAGTACGTATAGAGGCATAGTTTTATCAGACTTATCACACATGGTGTTCAGCTTAAAGCAAACTTCGTTCATGTACTCGTACTTAACTTCAAATGGTGAGTCAATAACCTAATGATTGTTTGAGGATCTCAGCCTGAGTTAAAGTTGCTTTCCACCCTTTAAGGTCTGTTAGCAGGAAGAAAAGGAAGCTGCCAGGTGCAAGTTTGACTCTCACACTAAGGGTTCCGCACCACCCTACAGTATGCAAAACTTTATATTTCTTTAATTTTATATTTCCCATGGCACCGCACATATATACGAATAAACTGATTGACAATTGACAATGATGTCGTGTGGCGCGACACGTGATAGTGATGTTCATTTCCAGTATTTCTTTTCATATCTGTGTACAGCTAATTTTTTTTGGTTTTTTTGCAAATTTATTTATTTATTTATTTCAATATTTATTTTTTGTGTTCCCCACTTTTCATGTCAAAGTTCCCACCATGCACGGTGCCGGTGTTTTCTTGCTTTCAATCGCATGCCAGACAGTCTTGGCTAAACTTATGATGAAATAAATGCAGTCTTCTTGAAAACGTGCAACGTATTAACTCATTCATTTTTGTCTTCAACTTTACAATCAAGAATCTCGCCGCCGTACGCAAGTTTGATCATATAGCTAGGACTAAAAAATCAAACCAAAGGGGGTATTAAAGCAATTAGTCGCTAAATAAAAACAAGTGATTTTCCGTTACCAATCCGACACGAAGTAAAAGTTCGAAATCGGTTTACACGAAATTCCACTAAGAGAAATGAGAAAAATGCATTTTTCAAACGATCATTTATGAATTAAAAGTAAAAAAAGAAGTGCTTTTATGATTCCGTAATATCATGCGAGAAATATATCTTAAAGCGACTACAAATTAACCTATTCTGCAAGGATCTACCTATTATAAATGGTTCAGAAGATACAGTCCTGCTACATACGGACGGTCGGACAGCGAAGGCTTATTATAAGACTTTTGTTGGCACCCTTTGTGTACGGAACCCTAAAAATGAAAGTTAAAAATTCTTAATTTTTTGATAGTTTGAACATTTTTTTCTTGTGGAGCCCCCCGACCATTACTTTTAAGACCAACTGTTACTCTGTCAAGAACATCCAAACACAATTGCCTAGAATGACTAACGACAAATGGGCTTTGGTCGTCTGCCTTTCTCAAAAATAATATAGTATGCCGCCAGAACATATTTCCATTCGTGTTTCACAT
This sequence comes from Orthonevra nobilis, assembly GCA_963555765.1. Lineage (NCBI taxonomy): Eukaryota > Metazoa > Arthropoda > Insecta > Diptera > Syrphidae > Orthonevra > Orthonevra nobilis. The sequence goes on from OY743224.1 coordinate 65,220,240, forward strand.
TCTGACGATGTGAGTCTATTTCTGGCCACAAAATGCCAAAAGTTTCGGAGTACAGTTTTCAGTGAAAAATTGCGGAGGAGGCGCACACAACTGCCATTTAGTTCGCATTGGAGTGCTGTCGAGTCGAAACCAATCGGTCCAAAAAATTCAGAATACTTTGTGTTTTGTGTGTGCGTTTTGTTTTTTTTTTAATCGTTGGAAAGAAAAGTCTTATTTCATTTCATCTCACGAAGATCGATTGAAGGAGATATACGCACCGGGGTTTTTCTTAAACTTTTATCTTAATTCGAACACAATTATTAACACAGTTCAATTTTTTTCGACTTCGAACAATGAATAAAAAAAATGATTAGGTTTTAATTTTGCGCGCCCTTCAAATGATTATTGACTCTTACACGATATAAAGTTTGTAAAAATGAGTTCGTTTTTATTGTTTTGTTCCATTTGACCAGGAAGTTGTGTTGTTGTGTCTTGGATGGTTCTGTGGCGTGGCCAAATCTCTGTTTACACTGTTTTTTTTTATAAATGACGGTGACATAATACAATAAATTGTTAAACGCCATTGGATAATAAAAGCACACTGACTCTCAAGGATACCAATGAGCAGTGAGCTAATTAAATTTGAAATGACAATTCAATTGGAATAACATTGAGTTGAATATTTTTATTTAATATTTTTAATTGAGGTCTTGTTCGTTTGCTTGTTTATAACTTGTCATCGTACGAGTACTTACATCATCATGAACGAAACATTGCGTCCCACTCGTTGTTATCACGTACCGCGTTAGTTAAATGACAATGATGGAGCTCGGTGATTTAAGTCTTCACATATTTTTTGACATTGTCAAAGTGTCTAGTGTTGTGCTGTGTTTATGTTCAATGAAAAAAAATTGAGAATTTTCAACTGACAATGGGACTAAGCTTCAAATCATATTTATATGAAGTATCCATGTATCCATATTAAAAGTATCTAGTCAAAGTAATGTTTCTTTCGTTTAACCAAATGACTTCACTAAGGCCTCTGGTTGGGCCCGTTTAGTTCCTCTATTTCCTGTCTGGAGAAGATTTTAGTTAAAGTGGGGGGTTGAAGTGAAAAAATTTCTATTGAATGTCTTGATTTGTATGGTAGGGAAATATTTTCGTTCGTTTTGCGAACTCCATGATCTCACCGATCCCTATTTCCTTGAGGTACGCAAGATCCATTATCAGGGCTGACCTCAGTATTATCAGAGGATGTTCTCCAAATCTTTCTCTTTGGAGTCCATGTAAGTGGAGTCCTAGGTTAATTTGCTCATTTTGATACCAGTCCTGCCATTAACCGTAGTTTCCTTTTGCTGGAGTTATGAGCTCGTTTCGCTACCTTGTTATTCGATTTGTCTACTAGCAATTTTGCTGTTCTGCACGTTGGCACAGTAATTTTTGAGTTCCTGTGTTGCCCATTCCTTTATATCTCTTTTGATTGATGTCAGCGGGACACCTATAAATTGCCCCCAAATATGTGAGCGCCGTCTGTACATATTGTGATTACTCCGGGGTCTCTTATCGTATTTCTGTTCGCCCAAGAGACTCTGGTTTAAAAACTTGTCTTAAAGTTATTTTTGAAAGTGAGGTTTACTCATCTAGGTCGCTTTGACGCTCCAGTAATGGTGTCATCGCTCTTACAACGTTCACAAATTTCCTATGCCCGGTCTTTTTTCTATCGTCAAAGTGATCCAGTGCCTTGAGTCTTGTGGCCGAGAGTTCTGCTTGTTTCTTCACTTACAGTTGTACTGGTGTTCGATGCCTGCGGTCGGCGTGGAGTTTTGTGTGCCAATTATTCCCAAACATGACAAATTTTGCAATTTAGTGAGCCTGTCGGCTTCATGCTATGATGCCGTTAAGAAGGGAAGGTTTCATAACACAGTTGTAAATCAAGTGGACTTGTTTTGGTTTCAGTCCCCACTTCTCAAAGGCCCTCCTGCATATCCTATGCCGTCTTGGCTTTAGTAGTACGGTCCTCCAGGTTTTTCCTCCAATTGATTTTCTTGTCGTTTATCAATCAATTATGCTATGCAACCAAATGACTTGCTTCATTATGCTTGTCTACTATAATACCGGCCAGAGTTGGGCATTTGCAGAGTATATGCTTTAGAGTTCCAACACCATTCTCATGAGTATTCTTTGAAGTGGATGCTCTTAACGACTTCTGGAAGAGCTATTTCTGTCTATTCGCCATTTATGTTTGCTATATGTTTTAATTATAAGGAACGTCAGGAGACTTATTGCCCTGCAATCTTTCAATATTGTGCGACATTGGTCAATTAGTTTCCAAGCCTCTCTTCTCTAGTCTAGACTTTGTTTTTAAATTTCATGCATTCAGAGATTTCTTGCTAGTGTTCCCTTTTTAGAACAGATTCTCTTAAGCAAACGATAAGTTGTTCTTTTGCAAATCTTCGGTGTCGATAAGACTAGATCAATTCTGTACGATTACTGCAACTCTCAATTTAAATAGGGTTTCAACAACATTCGCCTTCCCAGTGATGGGTGAAAATATTTATCACTAAATTTGATTCCATTCTGGAATGGCTATGAAATCAGCATCGATTTTCTGAAAGTGGAAATGGATTGATGCTGACATTGACACAGCTTCTGAAATGTGTAATACTCCTACCTACTATATTGATGCAAATATCTGAAATGATATCTAACAGCTGAAAGATACTGCAATTGCCGGGCAGATTAAATATCTCAAGTGGTATAAATAACTTTATCGTAAAAGCCTTCATTCTTTTGGGCGGCTTCAGTTTATGAGGGCACGCTGATGCTATCAACTTAATACTCTTTTTGTCCAGTTTTTCAGTGTATTAATATTCGCAATACCAATCACGTTTCCATGTTCAACAAAGCTTAACTTACAACTCCTTGCCTTTCTTAGACTTAGCACTGTTAAAGAACGACAATTTTTGCATAAGAAGTTATACGAAATGGGCTTTGTTCCATACTACAATAAATTTAGATGCAAAAAAGGAATCTCAGCTCTAAATCCAATTTTGCATCAAACAATTTCTGACACAAACAAGAGAGCATTTCGAGCTGTTTTGATTCATACCTTGACAATAGATTTCAAAGAAATTTGGTCTGATTTAAAACCTGGAAGATTAAATACCTTCTAGAGAGATCGGGCAAAGCACCTGTCGCGACTTTGAGTCGCATCCTATTAAACTTAGTCCCTCGTTCTTGGAAATATTTATTGCAGGCCCTATGACTTAGGCCACGGGGCCTGCAAGGCACACAGCGTTTTGGCCCAATGTTATACCACGAGGATTATGTGGATTAACATCGCTCCCTTTGTTTTGTGGAGGAAGAAGGTTTTGAGAGGGTTTCCTTTCGGTGGGTGGTGATGAATGAGAAGATTGAATTCATTTCTGTAACGAACCCGGCGAAGTCTTTCGGGTTTACTTTAGCATTTGAAGCAAAGTTGTGAAGAAATGGGAACATAGATTTCTGTATCTTGATAATGCTATTGCCGGGCATTCACAGAAGAGATCGGTGACTATCTCCACAGACAGTTTCTGCAGAAATCATTTGACTGAATGCTTAGCCCTTCTGCATGTCAGTTAATAAGACAGTGTCCCATGAGAACAGATATGAGAACGCCTAAAAAGTTTAAAAAGCTTTCCGGTTCTATGTTTGTAAAGGTCGTTCCAGGTTTGTCATTGGTTCATTTTCCCATGAGTTGTTTCTCAGGCTGATGTATTTATTGTTAACGCTTTGTTTGACCGTACCTAATGTTCCGTCAATACTTCGTTAAGGTGAACTTTGGAAAAGTCCGCTATCTCATCTAGGTATACCCGGCGTTGCTTAACAAGCTTAAATGTAGTGTTTAGCCAGGAAGAGATTTTATGGTAGCTTTGCTGTCGGCGTAAATGAATATTTCCTTTGCAGAAATACTACTATGAAGAAGCCACTTTGCGGCCATGGTAAATCGTGGAAGGAGAGTCCTAGACTAAGATAACTCGAAAAGATGAACTTCCACTTTTTGTTCCAGTTTTGACTCATCGGTTAAAAACGCAATGAAGCCGATCGATATCGGCAAACCTGCATCCCACTGCTCACGGTGGTATAAAAAAGCTCTTGTTAAAACCAGGGCGTGTTATATTTTTCATTAAGGACGGGAGTTGGACCTACAGTTTATTGGCGTCTCCAAACGGCCCTAGAAGCCTAATCTTAACAGTTTCATTCCTGGGAGGATTGTTAGTCACTCGCGTGAGGACGGAATTGAATCCGGGTCCTCACGCTCAGCAGCCAGGGGATACGGGTTTAGAAGTTCGAGGTGAAATTTTTATTTTGAGGCTATATAGTCTTTAGCTGTTTGGGAGGGGAAGTCTTCTCCAAAGATTGTGAAGTGAATAAAATCAACTCTAGTGGATAGTGAGATTGCATTCAGTCTTACCAACAAATATTTTTTTGGTTGACCAGAACGGTTAAGTTCGTGTGAGTTCTTAGCCCGTGAGTCGTATGATCACCAACTGGCCAGTGTGATGGTGTTGAGTTTGTTTTTCTTTCTCGTGCATAAATGACTTTGTAAGCGTTTGCCTGAGGTTCCTAGTCAATTCGGACGAGTAAACTTTTTGAATGTGTAAAAATATACTAAATTATACCATAAAAATTCTAACATATCTAAATAAGTTACGGTGTGGATGAATATGCTGTTTCGGTCGGACAATAATTATTTTAGCTTAATTTCTTGAGGGTTTAATTAACAGTCAGAGCCCAAACAAGGGGTGAAATAACACCGTCTTGGATTGAAGTGGATTCTCTCTTCTCTAGTCTAAGATTTTGTTTTAATATTTTAATATTTGCATTATTCTATTGCTTAGCCTCGCTCAGATTCAGTACTACTTCACTGTAACACAGCTACTCTTCCATCTTTGTTTCTGATATCACTATGAACACTAACAGGCTCTCCGTTTTCTGCGATTGATTACAAGAACTGCTTTGTTGATCTATTTTTAAATCGCACTAGATGACCAATCGCTTTACAACTCCATTGACTCCCTTTTCTTGTAAGCTACTTCAACCAATGGGACCGAAATCTTCCTTGTGTTCCTTTTACAGGGCAGACTCTCTTCAACGAACGGATAAGCTGTTCATTTGCAAATCTTCGATGTCGATAGGAATAAATCAATTCTGTACGATTTCTGCAACTCTCCATAACTAAATTTTTCAATTCACACACTAACTGTTTTTACAATAAGCCGCTCGCAAGGGATAATTTCGCGAGATAATTATTGGTTTGAAACTCAGATGAAGTTCGGTTTAAATTGCTCTTTGGGTGGAGACCGAACTAATTTACATCGACATATTTGCAATCGATTAATTCACAGTATTTTGTTGGGATATCATGATCATGATGATGATTTATGACAGGACGAACTAAGAATTCCAGCCACCGATAGAGTAATCACTGCAGAAAGAGCACCCACATTCCAGCGGTAGCTCCGTTAATTTGATCCCAATTTGATAGGATTCGAATCTTTGATCTATCAGTTGAAAGGCAAGCACTCAGTCATTTTCAATGTGCGAACATTGACACACACCTCTTTTTTATTGTAAAGCTCAGTACCGTACTTCTATTGCATACATAAAGTTTGGCAGCTAAAATACTTTAAAAAGTATTTAAGGGTTCCTCAACTGTCTGTAATATAAGGTCCCAATCTTTTGTGATTGGTCATTTGGAGTAATTCTGCTTTCATGAAGTGTCAGATCCAAACCCTGACCTTCAATCAAACAGGCTATTTTTTCGATGACTTCTTAAAATAAAGATCGTGTCCCGCTAGGAACTTGGTAAGTTTTAGCAGAGAAAAGGCTAGAACATTCCCATAGTTCTAAATTATTAAATTAGTTGCATAAGCCGAGAAGTGGCTCTCAAGTTTAAAAAAATGACATGCCATCTTTTTTTCTTTATGGATTGATTGATTGAAAAAAATCCACTTGTGAATGATAATGTCCTAAGGAATATAGCAAAACTGACGAAATGCCTTCGTGATCGCGTGATTCGTGAGCAAGATTTCTGTAATTTTTTTATGAGCACAAGCAGATCAGTTTCGGTCAGACGATGTTCTCAATAAAAATAAAACACTGCAGCCTCTTTGAACAGAATTATTTGACAGAATAAAAGTATCGATCGAGTCAAACCAACGTACGCAACCTTGTTAAACTTTTCTCCTCCTTACAATGGCTTAAACCATCATTCCTGACCTTTAGTGTTGAAATAAAAACAATTTGAATGAGTCTAACGTCGAGAAACGTCTACCAGTTGAAAACATACAGCAGAATTGCCCCACCATGACAAGGACAGACCACTCGTAAGTTGGACCAACCACCATACTCACCTGACCTTGTGCCAGCGGACTTCCAATTGTTTCATTGTTCAAAATACCATGCGTAAAAATCTCGAAAGCACTGTAAATCCACATCCTCTTCAGTTCTTCTTCGATAAAGACTCGCTTATGAGCGAGGAATTATGACAACATTTTATCGGAGAGAACGAACGACTTATGACAAGTGCTCCCATGCTTCTCAACCAACCCAACTTTTGCTGCATTTGAAATCAGAATCTACCGCTTAGTGGTCTGACGGAATTACCACTGAGCCATGGGAAGATCGCTCGGAATCGGCTTCAAGCAGAAGGTTGCCACTGTTCTTGTAAGCAATAAGAAACTAGGTCCTGGCTCCGATTTCCTGCCAAGCTTGGGACAGGGAAGTTTTGCGCAGTTCTTTAAACGATCTGATTGTTGCTTACTTTTGTCTCAGAATTGATGTAGTTGTAAGGCATCCATTCTCTTGATGCCTCGGTAGAATTGCTGGCACCGAAAGTTATATGCATTCGTCGATCCTAAAAGTAAAATAAAAATTCCTCGAAGCTCTTTACGATAATTCCTTTCCACGTTTCCGATTTCAATGACTCTTAAAGAAGAGGTAATGATGCTCATTGTTTTTAAAATTCTTTGAATTATAATGAGTAGGAAATAATGAGCGGAAGAACGAATCCCTATGCATACTTGACTATACGACCAAAGTAGGGCTTCAGGGTGAACTGAAGTGCATTCCCAGCTAGGCGATGAAATGTATGGGGAGAATGAATGCAGCTGGTTCATTCGCATGAGTATAGTTATGGGAAAACTTTTGTTTTTGTTTTTGATGTACAATCCGAGGACGGAATGGGCAACAGCTGAAGTTTTATATGACGCTTCACTGACCGTAGATTGTATGGGTTCTTAGGACCCAGCCAGTTCTTGAGACCCCATGAAAATATGATGCTTAAGTATGCTGTCGTTTCAATTCCACGGCCGAAATTAAGGGCCGTGAATCAGAGAACAATTATCACCAATATAGAGAGCACGATTAGACGTGGGAGGCAAGATAACATTTATCGAACTTAGAAAGAAGGTTGTAGAGTGACTGGAGCCCTGTGGCACACCAGCATTATTTGCAAATTTTAAACAGTTCAATACTTATTGAATCAGCATTTATAATGAAAGACCCCCAAGGTTGATTCTGTCAAAGATGAACGTTTTTTTATTGATAAGTAAACCTGCAAGATTTCTCAATGTTGAAAACAGTGGTCAAAGTATTTTATGGCAATCACGAGATTAACTTTTTGTTTTTAAATTAATAATTGCAATACAATCTGGTCAAATGGATGTCACAATAACTTTACGTAAGCTGTACTAATGTATCGTTTTAATTTAGAATTTTAATTGGCACCAAGTATTCGCGCCGCACTCGTACAAATTTATCAAAAAAGGAATCATGTGTGACACCACTGCCCTTTTGCCTAAGCAAAACGATCTACACAGCTGCTGGATCATCTACAGTACGATACGCCTTTTCAATATTTTATATCTTTTATCAAATGAATTTTCATAAACCCTAATGTTATTCTCTAATTTGATAATTCTCTTATTTTTTTTTTAGCAAAAAGTGATGGTAAAGAGCGTCTTACGGTGACAGAAACTAAACCAGTGATACCAGACGATGATGACGACCTGCAAAATGCCTGCTCGGTAGATGATGACTACGAGGCCGATCAGTCTCTGCATCAAATGCTCGATCCATCACTGCAACCCGAGCCACCAATACCAAATAATAGACTATCACAAGAGATTTACCAGGACCACACAAGACTTGCCAAAGAGTATTTACGCGTAGACACCGAGCTGTACTATGCAACAGATCGCCGAGATAAATATCTGGCTGCATTGGATCCCGCCGAACGGGAACAAAAACTAATGCTTATGAAAAAACTTGAAGAGAAGGTGAGCCAACATCAACGTGCACTTGAACTATAAATATTTAAACTAATGATTCCGAAATTTTAGGAGGAACTGCTTGAGTTGTATAATGATTTGAAGCAACAACTGGAGCGGATTCGTGCTGCCCAACAAAATCAGAACGCCACTTCCGATCCGCAAACATCACGGTCATCCAGTCTAACACAATCACATGTAAATAACGAGTGCATAAGCGTTGACCCCACCGAAGATGGCTGGGTGGTGATTCCCCCCAAGGAGAACAAAACGTAGCGCTGGCCCATGAAATGCAATCCTTCGATGCTAAGTCATTTATTTGCTAGAATAAGTTTTATTAGCTATTTAAGTACTTAAAATTAAACAAATGTATGTTGTGTGTGCGCGTGTGTAGCTCTGAATGTCGACTGTACTATTATTGTTATTTAAAAAAAAAATGGGAAGAAAATATATATATTATTTAAAAATGTTGCCATATGTACAAGGAGTTGCGCCTAAGAAGCGATTATTTATTTTTTATTCTAGACTTATTTGAAGTGGGAGGCGACTTTATAAATTTCTAGAGTTGGATTTTGGGGACCTATTTGTGGATGCGAGTCACTTTACATGCTGAAAGTGAGCTCTTGTCGAGTCAAACAAGAATTGTTATCAATGAATTCCTTTGAACGTCTCAATCGAATTGTACGCATCCACAGAACTGTCACTGACAAATGATTTCGAAGAAATTACTTCTCGAACATCACATCAGCGTTAAAGTTAATTTTTGAAATGATGAGTAGAGATAGTTTTTTTTAGCAGTGATTCGGATACTAGCACTGATACTGATGAATCCCAAATGCGATTTTAAAAACAGAAGATTTAGGATATCCTCTTGAGTTCAAGCTGATAATTCTTTATAAATCCAAGGAGGAAGGCAGCAGAGCAGCGACTTTCAACTCAATGCATTCAAAATCAAAGCATGCGTTTGAATGCGCGGTTTCGTTGTTGTTCGGAGGCGAGAGTTCTTTAGTGTGCACCTCGAAAATGCTCGCAAATCTTACATTGTTGGGCGTCCTTCCATAATATATGTTCACCTGACGGATAAAATTCTTGCAGAGACAGGTGTGGATTGCTTGATTGGTGCAAACGCTGATGAAAGCTAGCCTGAAAAAAACAATTATAAAAATGACTTAAAGGTAAAAATAAAATGGAAACACCATACAAGGAAAGTGATTCATAAAATCGCAATACAAAAAGTAGGCCATGAGTTTCATAGAGCAACTTAAAAAGCTTTAAAAGTAGGCAATTATCCCAACTCCAAGTCAAATTGGAAAAATGAAGAAAAAATACATTTTGCAACTTTTGGAACGAATGTCAAACTTTAAGTGCGAATTTCGTTGTATAGTTGGTTGCATTTTTCTTGATTGGAAAAATTTATTGCAATGTCTTTTTAAAAAAAAAAGATATTTGAGTTATTATTGTCCGGGCATTTCAATAAATCACACGCTCCACACTTAAACACGCTCCAGAATTACGTGTCTTTAATTATTTATTAAATATTACCATTAAATTCAATATCCTTAGTTGCAATAAGAAAACACGTTCACGGATGTGATACGAGTAAGGGTGGGAAACTGCCCAGCCCAGCTCAGCATTGTATTATACCTTATACCTTATTTTATTCCTTATTTCACCATGGCCATGTCATTGGTCATAATCATAAGCTTTTGCTGCCTAATTTTATGCATTATTATAAGGTATAGAATAAGCTTTAACTACATCCTATTCTACCCAATTATAAGGTATTAAGTAAGTAAGAGAAACCTGATGTAAGCCTTTTCATAGGGCTTATTATTAGAGTTCGCTTTCTTATATAAATTTTATTTTAATGGTAATAGGTATATTTTAAAAAGCGTTTGATTAAAATGTTTTTCAACTTTCGTTTATTTTTATTTTTTTTTCAATTTGCATTTAAATTTGCTTTGGTCGAATGGATTCGAAAATTTTTTTTGTATTTAAAAAACCCATTTTTTCCGCCATTTCCAATTTATTTCGGACAACGAGTCGTCCGATACTAGGCCGCTCAAGTTTTTCCCCTACTTGCCCTCGGATTTTGGATGAAAGTTATATTTTCTGCAAATATATTAATCTACTAAAACTTAAATATTTTACTCACGAGATCTGCTTCAAATTGAGGTTCAGATCTTCCTTTGGTTTCCAACCAAATCTTCACGATCCTTTTAGGATTTGATCAGGAATTCATAACTGTCGGCCATGAGTATACAAAGTGGCATAAAAAATCTTCAATGTGTCATTGGACATCCTATCCTAAACTTAGCAGTGGCAGCCATAATTTTTACGTTGAATGCAATTCACGTTAGAATATAATACTTAACTTTTAACAACTTTTCACTTAACTGCCAGCCAGTCCTCACTCCTCAACCCCAATTTTTTTTAATCGAAGCGAAAAACAAATTAAGGAGAAAATAGTTAAATATTCGCGACATGAGCAAGAACGTTTCCAAGTTTGAATCTCAAAATCATTGAAATATGCCTTATAATAAGGCTTAAGTAAGTCTTAAGAAACGAAACCCTTATTTGAATTCAAAATTAAGGCATAAATAAATGCCTTAGAATATGGCTATCTAAGCCGTATTGTGAGTCTTACTTAAGACTTTTTATGGTCTTATACTGAGGGATCTATTTTTCGTTTCCCTTATTTTTCCCTAAGCCTTATAAATTTTGCCACATTTTTTCTGGGTGAAGTTCGCACTCGAATTCCGAACGAATTTTCATTCGGTTTGAGATGAATTCCTTGCATTAATTTGCCAAAAAAAAATTCAGAAGCTTAGATTCACACATTTCTTCAGTAAATCTGCATCAATTTATCTTCTAATCTCGTGACCGTATTAAATCCGTATTTTATTAAACTTTTAAATCTCCCATCTAGAAATGCATTAACTTCGTCTGGCTAACTCGTACATGAGAAATCTAAAGTTTAGAAATATAGTGTTGCATACTCTTGTTGCAAGCAGTATGATTTAGGAACCGAGAAATATTCGACCTATCGACGAGTCCTTGCAGAAGAAGAAGGCAAACAATAGACTCATAATAAGATGCTGAAGAGAATACCTCGAGCTTTAAGGACACAGTACGGCTAGGCGACACGACGAGAAGAATAAAACTAACTTCAAAAAAGTACAAAGCGTGCAAGCCGAAAGAAAAGAAAATATTCTTCGTCACCTATACTATCCTATCGAGAAGGACGAATGGAGAAGAAAGTACAACCACGAACTCTTGAAGATGTTGATCTAGTCCGAAAGGCAAACATCGAGTTGATAGTGTCTACCAATTCCAGCCACCAAGTTCGCAAGAAAGGACGACCCAACCCGGCATTTGTCTACTCACCTTTCGCAATTCGTAATGCAAAAAAAAAAAAAACAATATTTCTGCGAAGGAAAAGTTTTTGTCAACGTTCAATCCCGATAGGGAACTGAAGGTCAAACTCCTCAATTTGTTATGGAGGTCTTATGTGATTCAAATTAAAAAAAAAAAACTGAAAAAAAGAGAATATACAACTTAAGCAATCTAGCAAAATTCGTTTCGTTGTAAACATTAAAGTGGAAACAAGAAACGATTGAACCGTGCTCATTCAATCTCTCGAATGAGGCTCGCAAGAGACTATGACTAGACTACTCTTATAAAGTTTCAAATCATTCTTCCAAACTCTCTTAGAAAGAACTGAAGATAAGTTTATTTAAAGTTAAATGCTCAATGTTTTCTAGGCAAAAAGATACACGAGGTAAATGATGCTGCTTACAAACGCAGACTCTACAAGATGCTTCATTACTTTTCGCAGGACGTCCAGCGCATGGAAAAAGAGCAAACTTACCTGCCATCCGGAAGAAGATACATAAATACTACGAAGAAACATAGAAAATATGTGAAGCTGAAGAACACATCTGTTAAAAGCTTTTCATGGGTTTTAAAATATGGATCCAGTTGCGTTTCCATAGAAGAATTGGTAGTCAAATGAGTTAAATATTATTGATCTGTTCACAATATTCAAAAAAAAAAGGCTTCGTCAGGTTTTAGTGCTTCAGTCTGACTGGCATAGGTTAGGTTATAGTGGCTTTCATAAGGCACACTTAGGCCTATGCTTTGGCCGATTGTGATACCACGAGGGGTGCGTAGATTAGATCTGCCAATATTGCGGACCGGGTGAGGAAGGACTTTAGGAGTGTTTAATTTTTTGGGCTGACAGAAGGAGTATGTGGAGATAAACAGTTTTGTTCTCTAATGAAACTGGTAACGTCCTTTGTTTTTGCTTTTGCAAGTTCTGTTAAAGATGTGGAAAATTGGGGACCCAGGTTCATATAACTCGATTTTGCTAGTGCCATTCATTCGCAGAGGAGATAAAAGACGGTTTCTTTTGCATCCACAGGCACAGTTCAAAATGTTCCCGTGCCAGAGAGACAAAGAAGTGCCCGTAGTGTCGAGAATATTGCTGCTACTGTGGCTTCAGTTGTAGAAAGCCCAAATGTGTCTCTCTCACGTCGTTCTCAAGTGTTGGGCATCTCTGTGATGTCGTTGTGACGAATTTTGCGAAAAGATCTTCGCCTACATCCTTACAAGATTAAATTGACGCAAGAACTGAAGCCGCTTGACCACCAGAAGCGTCGTATGTTCGTGAATTGGGCTGAGCAACAGCTTGAAAATGATTCGGATTTTCATCGAAAAATCATCTTCATCGATGAGGCTCATTTCTGCGGACTTGAAGCGTTTAGACCTCACTAGTTTCGGCTGAGACGATGACGATTGCCTCTACAAACCGGATGTGGATTCCTCCAAAGTTGACGCTAAATTATTCTCATCGTGTTGCGTCTCGACTAGATTGGGAGTTTCTGTGCTTTATCCTTTTGTACGTGAGGAGAAGATTACTACATTTACCGCGGTAATAAGCAGTTTTCTTTCAGGTCCTGTCCAGTTCTTTAGAGGGCTGAAAAGTGTATTCGATGTTATATTTTTTTTGTTTTTTACTCATTTTTTCCAAAAATAAATTGTTTTTTTTTACATGAAGTAACATACACAAAAAGTGCGCAAGATATGCGTTTACGAATCCACCCCTCTTCGGGAATTGTGGAGTGACCAAAGTCAGTTCTGGTCCATGGTGAGATTGCATTGAGCCTAACCGATACAAGCTTTGCTTATTGCCTGATTAGGACAAGAGAGAGAAGCCAATGTATGGTATTGAAAAGGGCCTTGGTCGAAGTGGAGCAGACAGTTCATGTGATGAGAAGGGCAGCCATCCTTCTTACCTTGTCGATTTGTTTTTGATTGGCCCAGGTTCCATACAGAAGAATGGGCTAAAGAACTACATTAGATTGTGATATTGAGATTAAATCCCTATCTCTTTCCCACAGCTTTTTTGCAGCAGTAGAATGTACAAGAAGATTTCTGTACCTTTTCAATATGGCTTAATATCCAGGAAAGCTTTGTGTTTAAAATCAAGCCCAAGTATTTAACTCGACATGAGCTGTACCTTTTATTTTGGGGAGATTGAAAGGAGGTATCCTTCATCTCCTGGTAAAGAACACGAGCCCCGTTTTGTTTGCGTTAACGTTGAATACGATTTTCTCAAGCCAGGATGACACAATACCAAGGGCAGTTCTTAACGTGTCAGCATAGTAGCTTATTTATAGAGTTTATTTATGAAGTTTCTGACAGCGCTTTTAAAATTCCTGAGTGAGATCTTATAACGCGACCAGTCGCAAGCAAGGAGTATTTTAGATGCAAAAGTTACATTCCCTCGTCTGCGCTTGTTTTTCCCTTCTGTGAACGCAGCTGATGGTTATGTTGGTGAATCCCAAGACATTATTGATCCAGTATTGTGTTTTATAAATTTGGAGATAATAAACGGAACAAAAATCAAATAAGACATCAAATTCGATTGGAATAGTTTTTTTTAATACAAAAATAGACTTTTAAACTTAACAATAAAATCGTGTTTTTGAAATCTACGTAAACTTTGATCCTAAATCTAGTCACTGAGCTAAATCGAGTTGACTCTCCCGCGTTCTCACATCAAAGATGAGGTAAATATTTGCTTTAAGATTTGTGGCAGCGTCGACAGGTCCATACACACATAGCTGTGTCCCGCCGGCATTTGTGCATTTATACTGAAACAAGATAATTTGCTCACAATTTAAAGATTTTTATTTAAACAAAAACAATTTAACTTACAAATCGGCTTCCTCCTCCAAGCTGCCAATAAAAATCACATGTCCTCGTACCTTGGGATCACCCTTCTTCAATGCGTTTGCCAAATCTTTGGGATGAATTCCATACCTCGAGAGATTTGCATCGCTCAGCACGATGACAATGGAATTATCATAATCTTCCTCGGCGAGAGATTCCACGGCCTCTGTTGTTGCTTTAACAGTGTTGTCGCCAGACCAACAGAATTGCGAATGGGCGTGCATCATTCGGAGCGTTTCGAGTCGTTCCTTGTCTGTAGCAGGAGGCTTGCCCATTACAACAAACGGAATATCCCATCCTTCACCACTGTGCCCAACAATGTCGTAGACAATTTTCTTCTCATAACCCTCGAACGCTTCCATTACCATTACGACGGCTTCGAGTTCACGGTCCAGCCGTTGATCGTAGCCATTGAATCTATACATCGAGCCCGACACATCGACCACCAATTTCAATCTATTTGGCTTTTCCTGCACATGATCAGCCCATGGATGCGCCTCTGCCCGGCGCCGGTATATGTTCTTCTCCCCAGTAATGCCCTCAATCAAGCGGGTGTCGTCCAACTCGCCGTGGGTCTGATATTTCTGCCATTGTCGCTCCTTACTCTTCGTTTGCAGAGCATCCATTATGGCCTTTAGTTGCTGAACCTGCTTCCGAATTGGTGCACTAAATTGTGCATACAAGCTGTAGTCGTGTTTCGACATTTTGATTTCCTTTAGCTTCTCGTCGAATGCTTTACGATTCATTTCTCGTGCTGCCTTTTTCACCTCTTCGGGAATTGCATCTTTTTCCTCATCGGACAACTGATGAACTTGATGCCCCGAGTCTAGTCGAAACGGACCGCCTTTTCCACCTAAACCGGCGGTATCGCGACCGCCACTGCCACCGGCCCATGTGTTACCTCCTACGTGAGGATCATTCTTTGGATCGACTTTTCCATACTTTGGCCCCGAGACGCCTAAGCCGCTTGTGCGATTCACAGATAACTTGAGTTCTTTTTTCTTGCGAAGAGCAAACAGTTCATTCTTTGCGTACGATTCAATGGGGAGGCCGTGCTTCGCCAAGACACCTGTCACTTGCTCTAGGGCTTCAGGAGAATACCTATCAAAGTCGAGAACATTGCCAACCAACTCCGACATGGACTCGTCAGGGAATTTCTCTAAATGCTTCACGATATTGACGACCTCACGCGTCGAATAGGGATAGTTGAGCAAACCCTCGTCAGCCATGCTCCGCAACTCACCAAAGGCGTTTACTAATGTTCCCAAAGTCTTCTTCGAGACCGATGGTCCATATTGCTGAAGAAGGAATATTTCGGAGTCTGGTGAAGGATTATCAACCGCATGACAGCTGAATACATCACCCAGGGATGCAAAGAAGTCATTGCCCAAGAACGGAAAGCCGGGTCTGTTGGCCAGAACGATAACTCTAAAATTGGGATGCGTTTCTATGACTCTAGTCTTATCAGAGACATTCTCTCCCGGTGGAACAATCTTCCTCCCATCGGACAATATCATTTCTCCATTCTCCACAAGTGTTCTCAAAATACATGTCACATTAACCGGCGCTTTGTCCGCTTCGTCAATCACGAGAATATGCCCCTTCTTTACAGCTTTCACAAGAGGACTGTCTTCATACACAACCAGACCATCTCGCAGTGTGGACTGCACTGTCAAACTGTGAACGGTGGTGTCGCGATGAAGCTGTAAATACTCTCGCGGCTTGTTCATCAGTTGAAGGAGCTTGTCGATCAGTTTATTTTTACCAACTCCTTGATTACCAACGAGCAGAAGGTGATCACCTATCAGGAAGTCTTGCAGTAGCCTCTCCAGCAACTCCACATGCTGTGGAACGTCGAAAAAAAGTGTACTTGGAACCTTGCTCTCATCGTCTGTAGCAGTGAGTTTCATTTCGGTTTTGCCAATGCGCAGGACATTTCCGTCAACATTGATGGATCTTTTAGTTCCTGCGCCAGTGCGTTCTGATTTTTTTATTCCAGATTCCTTGATGGCATTCTCGAGAGCTGCACGTGGCAAAGCAGGCAGAAACTTGGCAAGGAACGTGTTCTGTATGATATCATACACTGAATTAAGCGGATTCGTGTCGTTGTCATCTGCAGGATAAATGGCCATTCGGCGAGCGATCTTAAGTAGTTGTCGGGTGGAAAGCGTCCCGGAAAGGTCTTTCAGAATAGGATCGCTTGCCTCGCGCAAAATATGCGAAAGTTTAATTATCTTGTGGATGTTCGGGTCAATGTTTCCGTAAAGTTTATTTATGATTTCGAACTCTTCACTTTGGTGCAGCGGACGAACCTCGAGAAACAGAAATAAACTGAGTATCTCTGGTGTTAGCCAGTTTTGAGCAGTACTATTCGGGTTTGGGGGTTCAGCTAAAGCTATCAATCGGAATGAATCGTGGATTTTGAGGATGTTTCTCGCGGTTAAATCAGCTTCGTTGAGTCCTTGCGACAGCAGCGATTCGTAACGATCACTTCGCAGCATTGTAACTCCGTCGCACAGTTGGAGCTCGCGGTCGTGGATAAGTCTAAAGCAAAGCATGAAAATACAGCAATAATTGCACCTACATATATATCAGTTCCCACCTTTGCAAAACCGTAGCAGTACTCTTGTGCAGCCTATGGATCCCACTCAAAATGGCAACAGAGCCAGTCTTAGCAGCTCTCACAAGTGGCGAATCCCGCCACACTGTGTCGCCCTCGACAGTCGTTATTCTTTGTTGAATCAAGTCCCTCGAAGTCATATCCTCGTACAGAACCATCGGCTCGACTGTTTGATTCAGCAAGTGCATCAATTGGTTTGTCAACGTAGCCTTGCCAACACCCTTTTGTCCTTGAAATAAAAAAGTCATTTTTCTACCCTAAAAATGAACACATATTCAACAACTCACCAATCAAACAAATGTCGCCAACTGCATACTTTTGAATCATGGATGCCAGTATTCCTCGCTGGTGGTCTAAATCGACGAAGCCTTTAAACTTATGAGGTCTCTTGCCGCCAGGCACGCAAAGTGAAACATCATCGATACTTATTTGGACAGTGTCGCCTGAACCCTTCGTGGCTGTTATAGTCTTTACGGGCTTCGATTGCTTATGAGCAATCTTAAGTGAATCCAAAAGATTATTCACTCGGTCTGTGTGTTCCTTTTTTAGCGAGGAATGATATGGATATAAGGCGCAGATACCATCGTGGACACTTATTGTTGGATTGCTGTTCTGTTGCAAAAAAAAAAAAAAAAGTTTCAGTATTATCCTGAGACTACCAAATGGAAGATTCTTACCAACATTCTTGCAACTAACTGCAGATTATCTAGTGGAAAGTCGGGTAAGTTAACAGACGAATCGGATGAATGCACTGCAAGACCAAAGGAAATCAAACTGCGGAGTTTGCTCTCGTCAACGTTCGGTGATTGCTGCTTCAGAGTAGCTAGGATTTCCTGAAAGACAGAATATAATAAATTATTTTCCTGACGAAAAGAGACCCTCAAAAATTGTAGGATCTTTTCTGCAGTGTTATGTGAACGTCTGAAGCCGTTCGTCCACAACCTAATGAGTCTATATCGAAAAGTGTAGTCTCAGACTAAGCAAGTCCACCGTAGACCATATTTTCACATCAGACATTGGAAAAATAACCCAGAGCTCTAAATCGACACCCAGCACCTTGTCATCGATTTCAAGGTCACCTATGACAGCATCTTCAAAGACAAGCTATTAATAGCCTCGTCTAGTTTTGGCGTCCCTGCAAAGCTCCTTCGTTTGTGAGGATGACGATGTAGAACTCAATCTGCTTAAGGTGACCGAATCCTTTGATATTGAAAAAGGTTTTAAACAAGGTGAATCACTGTCACACTTGAGAGAATTGTTCAAAGCTCCCGCGCCAGCTCTAGAGGCGCTATCTTTCAAAAGTTTGTTCAATTAACCTGCGTGATGTCAACAGAACCTTTGTAAATATTAAGACTGAAACAGCAAAGATGGGTTTAGCGACAAAACGTATATGCTGTCATGTGCACTCGTGGGATTTAAAATAGATAATCAAACACAAAACACAGATATTGTAGTCTCTCCGATGACTTCAATGATTGTTTTCGCTGATGAGCGAGCAACCAGCCCGGTAACATCTAAATTATCGACAGCCGAATTTAGTGTGGCAACTGTGTCCGCCTCGGCTTCTTCCCATCAGTTCGTGGGAACGATGCAAAATCCCGATAGCAGTTATGGCACTACATGGGAACATCCTACCCGGGGCAGGGGTAATAGAGCATCTAAGGATGATATAGCATCCTTAGATTCTGACGCATCAATACTGGTGGATACTTGCAGCATTAGGTCTGAGGAATCTGGCTGCTCATCAATTAAGATGACACTTGACAAAATACACATAACCTGCAATGCTTTTTTCAAATTCAACTCCGCCGAGCGCAGACGTTTCAAAAATGCCTTACGAAGAGGCGAAACCCAAAAGCCGACTTCAAGAGAGGTACGTCTGAAGACCAGTCTCCACCTATCCCGGCTGCCAAAGAGACTAGGACCAGTTCTTCGACTACGACTACAGGTTAGCAATTGTGCCTTCTGACCTAGCCTGCATCCAAGGAGCAGTCATTGATACGATGACAGAGCTGAACGATAGCGGTACGAGCCCCAAATTCACTGGCTCTCATCTCAAAACGGGATGGTTCCAAAATATCCCCAGCTGAGTGGATGAGCACTTATTTTGGAAAAATGAAAGCGCGGAGTGGTCTAGATTTTACACTTGTGGAAGAAGGTTCTTTCCGTAAGCCACGTGTTGTTCGGGGTTTCTTCCCCCATAGTCTAGAGTTGAGAAACGAAATAATTCTGGCAACTCTAGAGGCTGAAAACGATGTCCTGAAGGTGAAGTACTGGAGTAACCTTATAACCATCTAGCTCAAGATGGTTAAACTCTGCCGCCTATCTCTTGGGGAGATAGCGGACAGATGCAACCTTACCCTATGTTGGGTGCCTGGGTACAAGGTATTCCGGGCAATGAAAGAGCCGATGAATTAGCATGCAAGGGGGCGAGTCTACCATTGGCACACAATCAGGAGACACCTCATCCTCCATTGAAAGGAGTAAAAGCTTTGTATTGGGCACTTGCACGGTATAGAAAACGATGTGGCTGCACTAGATCCAGCGATCACAACTTATAGTAAACTCACCTTGAACTAGATAGGAAGCGTATAAGTTAGCTAGCAGGCGTAGTCACAGGTCATTGCTTTATGTAGAAGCTGTACAGATGATGAGGAAGGAGAAAATTAGTGGGTAGCTCATCCTTATTAATTCTTAACCACCAACTGGTTATAGAATTTATAAAACAAAAACAGACAAGCGAAATAAGAAGATCAACGAAAAGACAGCGAGAGCCGATAGTGTGACAGCAAAATAGACCTTAAAGGTCTAAGTGAGGCATAATTGTCTTAAAGATCTGCCAGCCACCCCTGCCTATCTTTCCAGGTGTTCATTTCGCAAAAACTCTTCGAATGAAACCAAATTGGTTAGCTTGATTCTTTCTTCAAATATGCGACACAAAAGATCCTTCCGCAAATACGTACGATCTTGAGTTCCGAAAATTGTACCGATTACAAGAACTTCAAGATGGAAAATTAATAACGAGGACTAGATGGAAATGCTCGTTCTGGTTGTTTTCAATTTGGTGGAATTCTTCACCAATATCTTCGCAAATATCATTTCAATCCGATTAATCCGGAGAGAAAGCTTTTTTTGTTCAAGCGCAAGTCTTAATTCCAGGCAAATCACATTTCAAACATATCTAAAGTGCGAAATCCAGAAAGCAACAATCTGTTTATCGCATCCTTTAAAGGTTCTATGCAAATAAGTTGACTGAATTATCCTGTTGCTTTTGAGTTCTTAATAAACCATCAACGTCTTAGTATTCCCGTTCTACATACTAAGTTTTATTTATCCACTAGGTTATGGACCCAGAACCCATCAATTAATAAGTTAAATAAATTGTTTGATTTTTCTAATTAGTTTAGAGCATATTTTTCGACATGAATTCATCACTCTATCTAATTTAAGGCTTGATGAAAGTAATATTGATTCGCGGAACGTGCAAATGCAGAGCATATGGCTGATCGTGAGCAGTAAATTCATGAAAACGGAAGAGATGACACCTGAGGAATCTGTTAAATGGGACTCGCAAAACGAAAATGCTTTTGGCGACAATCATGCTGAGACCATCCCAGATCAATCACATCAAGGACAGCACTTCGTGAAATATATCAGCCCAGAGGTCCTGCACGTAAAGTGTCACTATTAAAGCAAATCATAGATGCAAGTATGGCTGAAGATCACAATGTCTCCCTACACATCAATGCTTTCTCAAAACATCGTGGAAAAATTAGCAGAAATCAATGTAGTCATGAACGATGAATTTATGGGGACATTATGACAAGCAAAAAGTTGCAGCAGCTTTTATGGTAAGCATTATTCAAAAAAGAAGAAACCTCAACAATTCACGAAGTTTTGCCGGCTGATAAGTAGTGAGACGGAGTATATACACAATTCAATCCGTTAGTGCCAACATTGATCTCCAGAAATTGAAGCTGCTCTGAAGATGATGATGTTGAGGCATTTATTGCATCTTCATGTAGAATAAGGAAAATAGCCTTACGAATCTCACGCTTGAACTTCCGTTTGCAGAAATCATGTCGTAAGCCCCGTAGTTCCTGGACAACAAACTATCAAAATCGTTCCATGCTTATCCGGTTCCTAGGCTAAAATTGGTTGAAAAACTTTGATGAAATTCTCCTCATAAATTTTATATTTCCTTTTCTTGGTTGGAGATGGCCGAAAAATATGGTAGCCGTTGGAATCCCCTTCATTGCATATTGAAATGCAAACTCCAAATAGTGAAAGCCAGGGACTGATTCAAAACACAATTCAGTTATCCGATCCTTGTAGAAACATGCCGTACTGTTTTGTAGCTGATGGTGCTTTTGTTATGACTACTTTTCTATTGAAGCCTTATCCGTTCCGTATGAATATTTCTTCTAATTTAATCTATAGTGCATGAAACTTCTTGTGCGAATTCTTAAAACAAAACATTTAATCAATTAATTTCTTGATGTCGTCGCATGTCCAGAATTTCGCCATCCTACACGACACTTGCCGACAGCTACTCTCAAAATACGAACAAAGATGGTATTGTGAGAGTAACTGCCCGAGATTGGTTCAATCATGGGTCCATTAGCGAAAAACTCTCAGAGTGTCCGACTCTCGAGAGTTTTCCTTGAACTCTCCGAGAGCTGCTCGTGGAGTGGACACAGAGTCGACCACTCACGTAGCCTGAGAGCTCCTCTCAGACATTTTACCCTCAAGTGGAAATGCATCTTAACAATTGTGGACAAAAATGGCATTTCGCGGCAAAATGTAAAGCACCAAGAAGGCAACAACAGAATATTCCTCAAGCATATTCCTGATCCGTTCTAACAGCAGCAGATGTTCAAGAGTTAAATTCATCAAGTTGATACATCGAGAATGGAGCGACGACACCTATGTTTAACGAAGGCAGTATGTTCAAGACGTTCGAACTGGCAAAAGAAAAAATTATTCTCGCTGGAAATTATTTTATAGAGGCTATTGGGAAAGTTAACGTCATCATCAAAACTGATATGTGTGTCATAACATTGAGAGACGTGCTGTATGTTCCTGGACTGCAAGTAAAGCAGTGGATAACTGGCGAACTGTATCGTGTAATAAAAGAATTGCTGAAATAAAAGACAAGACTGGCGCTATAGTGGTAAGAGCGAAAGCGAAAGAAACGTAGAAAATGCATGTTTTTATTCATCTACTGATTATACACTGAGGTGGCATGATTGATATAATGCTTTACATATAATTAAAACGCTTCTTCTTATAAGTCTAACGCACACATTAGTATTAAGCAAGACTAGTTATGGATTAATTATATATGGTAACTCACCAAAATCTACAGCCCTACTATCACGCTGCTCGCAGAAGCATAAATGCATTCCCCACCAGCCCGATTCGAAACATCCTTGCAGAAGCAGGACTTCCAACCATTGAAGAATACATCACAGCAACAAATGCAAAACTATTTGTCAAGATGTCTTTTACCGACGGTTCCATTATAGATAAGGATGTTATTTCCTTAAAAAAAACAAAACGCCAAAAACGAATTCAGTCATCGATATCCCGGACTCTAACATGCGCTAATCTATTAGCACTACCTGATATCAACAATGAAAAGTACTCTCCACTTCGTATCTTAAGGAATCATCTTTGATAATGGACTTAGTTGCATACGCCAAAACCAAAACAACTAACCGTGCCTATATAACTTTGTTCCAAGATATCACTGCTCATCTTAGGAGAAGTGCATGGAAGTTAATATTCACAGATGGTTCCAAGACTAAAGACAGTACATCCTTTGCTGCAACATTCGAAGATGGAGTCATTTTGTCTATAGGGATAATGGACCAGATTCCATCGATTTTCACTGCTGAAGCCATAGCGGTTCTCAAGTCCACTACCATAACATCAAAACTGCGTGGTAAATTCTTGATATGTTCTGACAGTCTATCGGTACTACACGCAATTGGTAACCCAAACAACCACACAGTCATAATCACTAAAATAAGAGATGTACTAATAAGAAACGCTAAAAAGCTCAAGCTGATGTGGGTTCCAAGTCACGTTGGTATTGACGGCAACGAACATGCAGACAGAGCTGCTTCTTCTGCTCACCAATCTTCTGTCCATTATGTCAATTTGTTTACCAAAATAGACTTATTACGTGAGGTGAAACGGCGACTTAAAAATGAACAATACCTAGACTGGCAGAACTATCAACACCACTACAAAACGATCAACATTGACAAAAGCAACCGAATCTACCCTCGTTCTATTTCTAAGGAGCAATACACTACCTTTGTCAGGCTTAGATTAGGACACACAGCCTTTACTCACCAATACCTCCTTAAAAAGGAAAATCAACCAATCTGTGAGCAATGTAATCGCATCGTAGATATAAAACACATTTTTGGCATAAGCACTTGTGACGCATGGACACTAAATTTCAACTCCTCTAACACTGCATACAACATCCTACGATATCCTTCTGAGGAAAATATAAAAAACATATACACTTATATGAAAATCCAAAATATTAATAGTTAATTTTTTTTTTATAGTTTTTCCAAAAAGCTTATGCTCACTCATATGTTAACATGTAATTTTAATTGTATGTTAATCAATTATAATAGTAATAATAATAATAAAACGCATTTTACATGAATAAGGTATCAAGCGGCAGCTCACCATTCCGTATTCGCCACAACAAAATGGTGTTGCTAAACGCAGCAATCGGACACCTGTAGAGATGACAAGGAGCATGCTACTACATGCCAGAAGGACGAATCTCTATGGACAGAAGCAATCGCAACCGCAAATTACCTATGAAATAGATGTCCGACAAAATCCCTGGTTAGTGAATCGCCACATGAAATGTGGACCGGGAAGAACCCAAAAGTACACCATTTGAAGGTTTTTGGCGCAACAGCTATAGCTCTAGATAAGACAAGTGCAATTAAATTTTGCCCTAAAAGGTAATGAATATACTATGGTTGGTTGGTTATTCCCCCACATCAAAAGCATATGGCTTATTTGATTCCTCTGCACGGAAAGTAATCGAAAGAAGAGATGTTTTGCTCGACGAAAATAATAAGAAATGAAGATTCTTTTGAACTTATTCTTCTAGATACTCCTGAATATTCCAGTGCAATCAAAAGAGCCGAGGATTCCTAGAACATCATCTGCAAACAACAAAACCACGAAGACACCAACAGAAACACCAACGTAGAAATGTTAAAAGAAAAGAATTGTCGTACATAAATAGGACCAGGTGTTGTGACTTTCGTAAGGCAGGCTCGAAAGTACGTTTTGTTTTTTGTTTATCAAAATTTACCTCAAATGAGAAATGCGTAACATTTCGAGACTGAAATCGTGATCTCAGTGGAGGATCCAAGGGAGTCCCTTTATACTTTTGGGTAGGCAATCCCAATGCCACGACTCGAAAGTTCTCTGATACACGCAACAGTCCCCACTGCTCCAACTGTTCCTCTGTGTAGGTCTACAAAATAGAAATATCAAAGAAAAAATTGCTTAATATCGATTGAAAGGTGAAGTACCTCTAATAACTTGTCATATCGTTCGGGTGCCATAAGAAATTTTCCATTCTCTAAATGCATTTCTCTGTTCTCGAGCAAATTGTTCAAAATTGGCAGAACATTCCTTTCGGCGTGCTCAACTCCGTCCAAAATCAGTAGGCGCCCATTTAAAGCTGCTCGCACGGCACACTGCCAGAAAAAAAACACAAAAATATTTCATAACACTCGAATGAGATGGTTTTCCATACCTGATCAAAGTACACGGCACCTTTGTTTTTGATTTCGCGCCGTTGTTTCAAATCACTTTCCGTCGTATCTCTGCTCAGGGCGATATATTCCAATTCCCTTTGTGTCAGCTCGGAAAACTGCATAGCAATGTTGCGTCTCAGTGCGCCAGGGTATCCAAGCAGAAACATGTCCTGCTTCAAAGAATCTTTTTGCAGCATCCATCGCAGATGATGCAGTGCCGATTGCGTCAACTGGATTGTTCCATCTTCGGCATATTGCACTGGAAACACACACAACATTCCAATAAGGAGTACATTTTTTTTTTAATGAAGACCTCACCATATTTTTGGGGAACCAACTCGGGATTCCTTGGTGTTTGAATATCTTTGGTTACATCACCAATTGTTATCTGACCTTCGACCGTCTGCGCTTTAGTTGCGAACCGTTGTGGTCTGATGAAATTGGCGTTGTGCTTGTAAATGCGGGAAAAGACACGCCCGCTGTAGGGTAGCACGCGAGAAGGAATGATCATAATTAAACTACTTAAAACTAAAATTAAATTCTCGCGTTTAATTAGGGACAGTGGAACAACCGACGCGACGAGGAAACCTGTAGACGTCACAACAACAAGTGACAGCCAAAAAACAGCTGATTGAATTGACAGATGTGACGTAAGTTTTGCAACACGTGTAAAGGACATGTTGATTGCTTTACTGAAAGGCAAATAACAACAAATCGCATAGGGAGCATGAGAAAAAGCGAGATGCAAGACTAAACAATACGAAGGTTGATTGTAATTGTAGTAGAATCTTTTTTCAGAGTACAGTCGTAAGCAAGACTTGTTATCAGTAGTTATACATGAATCAATGGACGCAATTCCAAATACTAGTGCTAGCTAGGACTAACCAACTGGTGCACTTCTATCAGTGGAATTTAAATTACCATATTTTCTTACATCCACCACGTTGAGCTGGTTAATTTCACGAAGAAAGCAACTAAAATTTCTCAAAGCTCGCTCAATTACGAAATACTTAAAGTAGATCTACAAAGAACTTTCGAAGAGATTAATAGAGATAGGCTACAGTAACCTTTCCAAAAAAAGATTCAGTTTTTTTATTTTTGAAAGATTTCCTGTTGCTTCGTTTCGTCTGACAAACTTTTCGGTGCAATCAATAAATCTGTGAGACATCAGAAAACCGCCATTCAAAAATCTTTGATTTCTATGAGGTAGCAAAAAAAAATTTAATATACAAGTCGATATTCAGCGAAGACCTCACCTTGGTATTTAGGTAAGTAGGAGCGACTGGAAATACATAAGTGCCTGGCCGCACGAGCATGGGATTGAATGGCATGTTGGCTGGAACGGGTAGCTTTTTAATGAGTTGGAACGAGATAGGTTGAAAATCTGAAAATCCACCGAAAGTCATTTTCAGAAGATGACTTTCTGCCTGGGTATGAATGTTCCTTTCTAAACCATACCAATTTCGAGGTAAATTCCCATTTTGCAATTGCCGCGATTTTTTTTTTACATTCAAAATTAAATCTCACATCTTTATTTGTACTCAGAGTTCATTAAGGACTACGAAAAAGGAAAAAAAAATTAAGGAAAAATCGATTATGAGATCAGATTTCATGTTCGCTCCCCATCCACATGGGATTGACGTCGCGGTAAAATTCACAAAACTCTTCAAAAACGTCGATGTCACTGGGAACATAAATGAGATCCATAACCGCTTCAGGAATGAAGTGTTCCAGTGGAGGTATCGGGTCAAGGAAATCACAAAGCTCAGGCCCAGGAGCTCTATTTTTGGATTTAATGTATTACTTACGAATCGATGGTTTCTTCTTCGGCAGCAAATTACAGTCATTGACATTTATCGAAATGAGGTTGCGGAAGATTGCTTTGTCGTGGGGAAAGCTAAGCTTCTGTGATATCTTTGGAATAACAACAGCTTTGGATCGGGGCGATAAGCCTTCGATGTAACCGATTCGGCTTATTGGAGCTCTGTCAAGCTGCATCTCCTGCATTTGTTGGTTGAGTGCGAGAAGAGTATTCAAGAATGGCTGCTCAAAGTTGCCATCATTTTCTTTGTTTGCTTCTTCGAAGAGTTTCCTGGCTTATTCGTCATCCAAGTCTATTGAAACAATTGGATGCCGGATGACTGTGCATGGATTGGATCCAAGTGGAACCGAGACGCCGTGACAATATTCCAAGTGTGGGGTAGCTTTAGTGCCGTCTTTGGAATGCCTCTTAGTGTTTGATATTTTTAAATAAATAAATTAGAGGGGAATAAATAGTTTTCTTAGGTTTGGAAAGGAATTTGGTGAAAGGATTGACTGAGGTGGGCGACAGCGACAGATGTTGCTGGAACTCATGATCTATACGTGTTAAAATTATGATTCTTTCAGGTTTTAATCATTTATCTTTTTTCTTTTGTTATCTGTTGTTTGTTTTTCGTTCAGCTGCACAAAAAAAAAAATATAGCAGCGGTTGCCCGAAGTATTCGTGTTGCTGCTAAAAAGCAAATGTTTCGTTTCAGTCAAAATTCCTTACATTCCCATGACGCCTTTTTTTGTGTGTAGCCACTTCGTCCATGGGCATGCTTTTCAATCCTATGCTCGTGTGGCCAGGCACTAAGGGAGGTTATGCCTCAACCATGGACCATTTAGGTCCATTGTGCTGCCACATAATCGGCTCACCCAGACTCATCGTTGACTTTTGTTCCATAAATTCGATAACCAGTTGGGGAGCGTTCAAGTATTACGTAACGCAATTTTTTAAGATTTTTTTCTTCTTGTCTCTGCGAGGGCCGGGCAGGTACTGAGGTAGTGTAATACAATTTGCTCCTCCTCCTCATCTGTACAGCTTCTACAGAAATCATTCTGGCTTAATTGCCAACTAGCTTTCGGAGCTCTGCAGGTGTCCAATTCCACCCATCTTCGATTGGTGATGTTTATGGCGTCTTCCAGTAGCAAAGCTTTTACTGCTTTCAATGGAGGGTGAGGTGTCTCCTGATTGTGTGTCAATTGTAGACTCACCCTCTTCCATCCTTATTCATCGACTCTTTCGTTGCCCTGAACACCCTTGTGCCCAGGCACCCAGTATATAGGGTAAGGTTGCATCTATCCGCTATCTCACCTAGAGAAAGGCGGCAGAGTTTTACCATCTGGGAGTTGATCGATGGTGTTTCGAGAGCCTTTATAGCTGCCTGACTATCTATGTATATAAGAAACGAATTACCGTCTATCGGGGTCATTGATAGCCGGACGACTGCCTCTCGAATAGCCGCTATTTCTGGCTGGAAAACACTGCAGTGGTCCGGGAGACGCAGAATAAGGTATAACTCAGGCATCCTTGCGTATACACCAGATCCTGTACCTTCTTTCGACTTGGAACCGCTGGTGGTGTTGCAGTTTATGTGAAATATAGTTTTATGTGTTATTGAACGTTAGTCAATGTTCCAAGTGCAGATGTAGTAAAGTTATCACTCACTTATGGTAATGAAAAGTATCTGTTACTTTGCATATACAGACTACATGAATTCCGTAAAAGTGTCTTATTGAAGTATATAGTATTAGGAGATATCAATATTGATATTTTAGGTAACTCAGATAGTGACACCGAAAACTATTTGTTCTTAATGGCTTCTTATGGTCTCAAGAGTTTTGTCAATGAACCAACTCGTGTATTTAATGCATCAAAAACTTGTGTTGACCATATTTTCATACGACTGCATAAGAATAACAGGTGTATGTTTTATTCTAATGTTTATGATTGCAGAGTTACGGATCATCATATGTTAACTTTAAGCACCAATCAAGTCACTAACCCCATTAATAAAGACAGCCTACAACGTCCAATTGCAAGGACGAACTATGCCATGCTTAATGAATGTCTTAATTTCGAATTCTGGGAATCTGTCTATCTGGAAGAAAATCCTTCAGCTGCATACGACACATTCCTTAAGATTTTAAAGAAACATATTAATAACTGCACAAGCTTTCGGTTAATGAAAAAGTTTCGTTTTTTGAAGAGCAGATTAGGTACTTGTTCGATAAAAATGTCCCACTTAAAACAAAAGTTGTCCGTATGGCATCGCCACCTTGGCTTAGTCCCGAAATCAAGAAGATGATGTTGGAACTTAATGCAGCTTATAGTGTTTGGAGACGCTATAAAATCGAACTGCTATATCGCGACTACTGCAGTTTGCGGACAAAGTGGTGGAAGCTATAAGATCTGCAAAAACACTCTACTATGGCCATAGATTAAGTCAAAGCTGTTCGACAAAAAGCAGATGGAAAATTATTAAGGAGCTTGGGGCTGGAAAGGAGATTCCAAGAATAGCTGATAACATCGACTGTGATTTCCTTAACGCCAAATTTATAACCATGCCATCTTCTTTCACCACCGAACCCGCGAATAATACATTTGAGCCGTCAGACAGTGCCGACCCAAATAAGTCATTTGGTTTCATATGTGTTAATGATCAAGAAGTTGCTGAAGCGGTTCTGTCGATTAAGTCGAATGCAACCGGCATCGACGGTGTTGATCCAAGGTTCATTAAACTTCTCCTTCCTTACATTCTTCCTTCCATAACCCATATTTTCAATAGTATTATAACCACTTCTGTTTACCCAAGTGAGTGGAAAAGGGCCAAAGTCATTCCAATCCCGAAAAAAAAAGCGATGACTACAGACCAATTGCGATTCTTCCCTTCTTGAGCAAGGTGTTTGAAAAGATACTGTTAAAGCAAGTCCAAGCCCATTTGTCCACGAACAAGCTGCTTAGCAGTTATCAGTCCGGCTTCCGTCCCAAACACAGCTGCAAAACAGCATTGTTGTCAGTAGTTGATGATATTAGAAAGTCCATGGATAAAAAATATGTTACATTTTTAATCCTCCTAGACTTTTCGAAAGCATTTGACACCGTCAACCATGTTCTTCTGTGCCGAAAACTCCAGAACATGTACCATTTCTCAAGAGAATCTGCAAAGCTGATGTATTCATATTTAGTGGATAGGCAGCAATGTGTTGTGGTCAACAGCAAGCATTCAAGTTTTCTCAAGGTATCAAGTGGAGTCCCTCAAGGATCAATTCTTGGACCTGTCCCTTTTTCATTATATATTAATGATCTGCCTAAAATTGTCCAACGGTGTTTTATACACATGTATGCCGATGATGTCCAGTTAACTCTGAGTGGTAACGTTAATTGCTTAGTCGAAGTCACTACGCAGATAAACGATGAGTTGGAAAATATCCGTCTCTGGGCTCAACGAAACTTTCTGTATCTGAACCCAGTAAAATCGAAAGCTCTCGTTATTTGCAGGAAGACACAGGACTTGACTACACTGCCACCAATAAAGCTTGGGCGAGAAATTGTCCCCTTTGTGGATACTGCAAGAAATCTTGGTTTAATTTTTAACAGCTCCCTAACCTGGACTAACCATATCAACGCGGCTATTGGCAAGGACTATGGAAGTCTCCGATTGCTCTGGTCAACTCAGGTGTTTACTCCTACAGATGTAAGGACAATGCTGGCGAAAACACTCCTTCTGCCAAATTTACTGTATGGGTGCGAGATCTATGGAAAAGTTGACTGTATAAGTAAAAGGAAGCTTAATGCTGCATATAATAACATCGCTCGTTATATATATGGCCTCCGTCGCTACGATCACGTGTCGATTTTTTCCAAACGCATTGTTGGCTGTACGTTCGATAACTTGCTAGCACTTCGAGCCTTAACATGTTTGCACGATATCATACAGACACATCAACCTGATTATCTCTCTAACAGATTAGTTTTTCCTCGGTCACATAGGACTTTCGCCTTGGTTCCACCTACATACTCATGTCTAAATTCCGAGCGACAGTTCTTCATTCATGCTACTCGCCTATGGAACTCCCTCCCCCGTGAACTGAGAGGAGTCAGAAACAATAAACGTTTTAGGTTTTTGCTTATGAGGTACTTGGCCAGATAGTATAATAGGTAACAAACAAAAATAAAACTAGTTAGTATAACTTTATTCTTTTCTCTTTAAAACATTATATTTAAATTAAATTCTGAACCGAATTTCAATATTCTTAAACTCTTTAAAACTCTTTTCTTATTTTTCTTTTGCTTTTATTCTTTTGCTTTTATTCTTATGATACAAATACAAATCGCAGGGATATGAAAAACTATCGGCCCATATCGTTACTTCCAACTTTTTCTAAACTCCTTGAGAAACTTTTAAAGTCCCGCATGATTTCTTTTTTGGAAAATCAGAATTTTTTTCGAAAAATCAGTTTGGTTTCAGATCAAAAAAAATCCACGTAAGATGCGATTCTTACATTATGTTCTCAATTGTATGAAGGATATAATCGTTCGAAACCTTCATTCACTCTTCATTGATATGTCGAAAGCTTTTGATCTAGTAGACCACAAGTTGCTTTTGGACAAATTGTTTAATTCAGGTTTAAGAGGAGCTATATTGGATTGGTTTATTTCTTATTTAAAAGACAGGAAGCAAAAAGTTAAAATAAATGGAAACTTGAGCAACTGTCTCACTATCAAGAATGGAGTCCCACAGGGATCTGTACTTGGTCCTTTGTTGTTTCTGATTTTTATCAACTCTTTGTTCAACCAATCTGATATAGCTTTCGCGTATCTAGAAAATAATGTATTTAACTGCATTGCCAGTATAAATGAAGACCTCCATAAGCTAAGGGAATGGTTTTTCTTGCATGAGTTAGTTGTCAGTGACAAGACCAAGCTAACGGCGTTTAATATGATGGGTAGTGATCGTTTTGATTTCAACATTATATTTCATTCACATGTGTGTAAGAGATTTTCTTTACCAGTTCATAGCTGTGATTTTGCTAACTATAATGATAATCTTGGATGTTCAGATAGGTGTTTTAAAATTGAATCTGTTAGCGAATACAAGTATTTGGGTGTTTTAATTGATTCAAACTTGAATTATAAGGCTCATATACAAGCTACGAAATCGCAGGTTATTCGAAAAATGTACCTTTTACGATCCTATTGTTCCAAGCAAGTTTTAACTATCATTTATTATGCACTTGCAAACTCTAAAATACAGAATGGTATTACGAGTTGGGGAGGTGCTTATGACAACACTTTTGATCCATTATTTAAATCTCAAAAACGTTTAATTGGAATAGTATGTGGTAAAAATCGTTGTACTTCATGTTGGCCGTTATTTAAAGAGCTACATATTCTTCCCTTAAGACACCTTTACGTATTCAAAGTCCTTAGGGAATTCTTTAAACGTACTGGTAACATTTTGAACAGAACATCGAATTATTACAGCTTACGCGTTAATAGTCAAGCCTTGGTAATTGTCCCTGCAGCACATAAAACTAAATTTTCTAATTTTTTTTTCCATTACTGGTCCTATATTTTTCAATAAGCTACCTTCTGTGATAAGACAAACATACAACTTCAATACATTTTTAAAAAAAGTAAAAAATTGGTTATTCGGTATCGATTATGTAAATATTGAATCTGTTTTTCAATGTGTGTATTAAAAATTCTATTATCACTTTATCAACCTTTTTAATCTGGAAAGTCATTTTGCATTGTAAAAATTAGACTGTTATTATACTCTTATTCGCTTACGCTTCTTTATGTAATATTTACCCCACGGTAAATGTCAATCATTCAACACTAGCTTATGTTATTAGTTACAGAATGATTATCTTCTTTCTACTAAGTTTGTAATGAATTATTTGTAAATTAAATTTAAGTTGAATTGAAAGAATAAAAAATGAAATGAAACGAATGAAATATTTCCATCGCATGCGAGTTGCACGCCTTATCTTTGTCTCACTCAGCTCTTGTGGGTATAGTTGTTTTGTGCTTTATTTCGAAGTCCTCAAAAGGTGTCAAGTAGTCTCATTTTAATGGAATCTTCGGGTTTTGAAGTAAATTGATGTGCCCTATAATGTGGGCTTTTTCTCATTGGTTACACTCAAGACCTGACCTAGAAAACCGTTGCTAATTCGGTAAAAATTCATGCCATCTGTACGCTAGATAATTTCTTCCCCGAACCAATGGGTTCCAAATTCCTGCCAGTTCTGGATGCTAAGGAATGTTGAATGATAAAGAGGAGAGCAGAACAAATAACGAACACTACTGATAGAAAAATTCTTCTCCAGTTATTTGGCGCCAAATAGTAGGAAGGCGATGAGGAGAAGATACAATGGTGAGCTGGTGCTTTGAGCTTTGTTCACTTAACTGGCTAGTTCACATTACGTGAATGGAAAACAATGCACCAGCAAATAGGTTTGAGGCGACAAGGAAGACCGAACATCGGTTTCAAGAACCAAGCAACTAGAAGCAGCGTTTATCGAAAAGAGAGTGGAAAGCTGTCGTGTCCAATGCAGAGTCCCTTAAGTTTGTGATTTTGTCTCCGTTTGTAATCATTTTTAACATTTCTTATAAACAGTCCAATCGAGATGCAAGTAAACAATCTTATCTCTTATCACATCCCCCAGTAGCCGCGTCTGACCATATGTGAATTACATTGAGGCAATCATGGAGAAGGAATAGACCCCTCCTAAGAGTGACAGCAAAATCACCAGCATGTTGGAAAGGAAACAGCATCTAATCAAAAAGGAACGCTGCGTCTTTTATGAATTCTAAAGACATTATCACAAACCAAACAAAAACATTTTTTGTTTATCTAAATGAAAACATCTAGAATGTTATTCTTTAATTAAGTGTCCGACTTCCAGTCCACATGTGCTAATCCATGCCTTCCGATAAAATCCCTTCGGCTCTGATTAAATATATTTTTATTCAACGATATACCGTGAGAACTTTTAATGGTTTCTTTGTGTGGTGTTCTTGTTCTTTTATTTCTTTTAATTACAGTGACATTGCGTCTGTTTATTTTAGTAGTTTCCTGATTAAGGTCTATTCGCTTATCAGTAGCCGGTCTACGAGTATGGAACACCGCAAAAGTGGTTTCATGCTTTAAAAAAAAACAATTATTTATTATATCGCAAGAACAGCAGTAATCATTGTGAGAATAATTTCAATGAGTTGGAAATTTAAACTAAAGCTTCCTTTATTTGAAGTGAATTGCCTTAGATTCCCAATCCCACGTAGTTTTCTTTTTTATTTTTTTTTGCTCGCCTATTTTTAGAAAAGGCCAGCTGAGGGAATTATTCTTACTTTGAAATCGATAGCGCCACTTAAACTCGTTCTTATCTGGAAACGAAAGTAAAAGTTTGTTTACAAAGCGACAAGGCGTATCTTTTCTCTCGGTGCAGAAAGGGTTAAATCTTTTAATTAGAGGGATTGACGTCTTCGCCATTGTTTAAAACTCCAATTGGAGTAAATTTTTTTTTGGGTAGGGGATGCTTAACTTTCTTATTCTTATCCGGGCGATTTGTGTTTTTCGTTGACAATTTGTTGATTGATGGGGTCCACATACTGACGTTTCTTTTTGCCCTATTATACTATACAAAAGGACGAGCTTGGATGGGATGACCTAGACCTGGCTTCATAAATCGCGTATATTTATATTTAGTCCATGGTGGACTCTACAATTGGCACAGTTAAGATGGTCTCCTTTCTTTAAGAGCGGGCAAACAATACTGAGATTCCATTTTCATCTTTGATGCTTTATTATTTCATTGCCGTCGCATTGAAAAGTTTGACAGCTAAAGTTGCTCTATTAGACTTTAGCTTATATGTTATTGCTATCTATTTCGTCTAGGTCGGGTAGACGCTGTTGGCCTGCGTCGTCTAATACAGTCCTCAGCATTGACTGCAATTCGACTATGATTTTTCCACTTTGAACTTTGCAGGCTTTGGTTTGGGGTTTGTAACCTTGAGATAATTGTTTTTTCGAACCTCTTTCCTGTTTCTTTATATGTCAACATCGTCGATAGCGCGTTTCTCATGCTTGAGAATGTTGTGCACGAAATTAAAACTGCCAATTAGAACACTTGAAAATTTGTCACGCATGGCAATTACAGCATATTTCTCGCATTTAGCTGTTTTACAATCCATTTGTTTCAACTTACGGCCGATTGGCTTTATTGTTCTGGTCAATAGAAAACAAGAGAGGATAGTTTCTGAATTTCATTTAATGCTTATTTTCTTAGTGACCACTTTTTGTAGAAGTTTTGTTTGCCAAAAGAATGGAAATTGTGCAATAAGATTGTTACTGAAATTGTTTTGTCTGTGACCAAAATGTCCAACTCATAACCAACCGAGTTAGAAAAAAAATAGGACCAACGACACAAATTCTTAGCAAGTTTTCTGTAGGCACATAGTGGAACACAGGCATTGCTTTAAGAACATAGAACCCTACGTTAAGATATGATGTGTCAAATTTGGAGTTATATTACGACACCTTTTACATTGAAAGTTGAAGTTGTTTTTCAACTTTACCAAATAAGTGTTTAAACTTGTTAGGGACAGACAGCCAGAAGTAAGTTAAAATTGATCTGAGCTAACAAGGAAGCGTCACTTACAAATTATTACTATTCTAGTAAAAAAAGTTTAGAAATGAGAAGATGAGAAAAAGTTAAATTTGTGACCAGAGTTTGGCTTTTGATTGCGGAATTTAAATCGTTGTTTCGATATTAACATTGTGAAAGATCGCTTATGTCAACTCCTTGTTCAATGCACTTTTGAAAATATTTCTACGACCTTGTACGATGCACTTGTTGTGCTCGGACTATTAAAGCGTGATTATCTTTATGTCGATTAAGTTCAAAAGTGCATAGTTTCAGCCCCGAGATTTCGACCGCCTCTTCCTTCCGAGCTGGGAACTGCTCAGCATAGGATCTTTTTCTTCTGGTTAATATATGGCTTTAAGAGAATCGCATTCAGTTCGAGATTCAGATTTCGAGAGATTTTTTATCCATGTGTCATTTTCTGGAAAGACATCAAGGATTGGGTTTATGATAAGAAACCACAACAGGGGAAAACAAACTAAATCGGTTGTTATGATCTTCCTTGCAATATACGAGTCATGCAGTTTTAGCCATGTGTTTCATGTTAGTTGCGCCATGAGATTCTTTTTGCTTTTATTTATATTATAACGATAAAAAAGCATCAAGCTACATCCGAGCAGGTTTTGAAAAAAAAATTCGTGGCTCCATAATTTTCTAAGGATGTTTTCATGTGTCAGTGTTGCAGACGTCACTCTGAGTCTTGAAAATTGGGAAAGACTTACAGGATTCAAATTTCTGAAACAATTTTCCAAGAATTTCCGTGGAAATTTGGATAAGGAAATAGAAAAAGGGGCACATCAATGTATGAAATGGCCTCAAGTAAATACTGTTTTAGTCTTTTTGGTAGTCTCTATAGTTAGTAACTTACTTAGTTTAGTCAATTAGATAAATAAACATAATATTGATGAAACTTTTGGCATTAAAATTGAACAAAAAAAAAATTTATATAAATTTGTCCGGAAACTTATGAACGGCAGTGCATATTTTTATGCATATATTTTTATCTGATGAGGTAGCTGTAAACTATAAATTTAATTAATTTGGAACTTTTTTTATTGGAATACTAAATTGATTTTAATTGCAGAAGTGAAATTGTTAACAAAAAGCTTTTCAGGTGATCTTTATGCACACACGCTTCGAATCAAACCAATTTGGTTTCGATAGCTTGATTTGTTCTCGAGTTAGGCTGTACGAAAGAATCCGCACAAACGTATGTACGTACGACATCTTTCTAAAAATCATGGAATCCGACTACTGGGACCGCCAAACGTGGAGAAATGTAGAAATTTTGAATTTCGAAAATCGGACCGATTACAAGAACTTCCTCATGGGAAGTTAAAAAAGTGGCTATATCAGTGCCATGAACATTTATATGGATAGAGTGGTTCAGATGAAAAAACTTGCGTACCCATGAAGAGTCAGCAAGTGGAGGCGTGCCTTTGATAACCGAATCGAATCGACTGATAGGAATAGGAACTGCAGGTGAGGGCGGTTTTGTAGACAAGGCAGTCTCAATATTGTTGTTGCTGGCCGGAGGTTGAGTTGGAGAGCGCGAGGATGGTGAGTATTGATGAGATTGAAGACTTCTGGGCGATGTAGCTGCAGTGAATTCGGCGATCATCATTTCTTCTAAGGTCCTTTACAATACCACCAAAGGTTTCGCGAGTAGTTTGGAGCTCTTCAGTAATGGTGTCAATTTTTCGAGCCAGATCCGACAGGTCAGGGTGAGAGGAGCGGTTCGCGGTGAAATGGGAGGTATTTTGAAAATTAACTTCAAGATCAGATCGTAGGGAGTTGATCGATTTCGCAATATCATTCTGCAGGCGTGCCTTAGAGAGGGAGTCTATGGAAGGAATTAACTCGCGCTGTAATTCCTGGAAAAGGCTTTTAAGTGCATAGGTATCACAGGGGTCAGACGCTTTACGAATCGACAGTTCTTTTTCGATAAATTTAAATCTGGTCTTGTTGAGATCAGTCAATTTATCGATTGAGCATGAGAGATCATCCAAGCATTTCACTAAATCATCGTACTTTGACACATGTTCTAGTTGTTTCTTGTAAAACAGCTTATTTTCCGTTATCATTAAGCTCAATGAGTCATTAAGGGTTTTCACGGCAAGAAGAATGTGAGAAAAAGATATCTGCTTACATTCATCACAGTAAAAACTAAATTTGACTCGAATTCTCGGAGATGGGTCAATGCTCTACGACCAAGTCCATTGCAATTCGTATGGAAGTGCTTACCACACATAGCTTTGCAACTGATCCAGTCAGCATTGAGGGTTACCGCACTGAATTTCCATTATTTTTTTATTATTGTTATTTTTTCTTTATTAACGAAAAGATTGGTGTCACCAATTTAGGATGGCGCCATTGGGTTAGCTTAGTAAGCAAGTGTTTATAAAAGATTTAATTGGGACTGCGACACTTTGAGCAAATTCGACGAAAATTTGAACTGCGGTACTTTTAAGCGGTTCAGCATAAATCAGGCAATTAATTTAAAATAATAAGAAATTTCGTGGAAAAAAGGGTCGGTCGCGAAATCGGAAATACGTCCAAACTGTTCGAAGTCACGATATACTACATAATGTCTGTGCGACTTTACACCTTGTCCGTCGAGCCTAGGGGCGACAATACGTCTGTGGTGTAATGACCGGTCTTAAGTGTTGCTAATACGACAGTGAATGTCATGATAGCAATTTTCCAAATTTTTCCCACTACCTCAAAGTTAGAAATTAACTTCAGGTTCAATTTTAAAATGAGCGGTTTGTTCATTACAATCTTGACTTTTATATATACGATGATAATTTAACTACAATATTAAAATCTTTTTAAATTATTCAACTATATAGTATATTCGGCACCCACGTATCGAGCTTGAATCTAAACTCCTTAAGATGACGAAGTGAAGTCAAAGGATCAATACTATATAACGCCTCTCACCGTTGGACTATTTTTTACAAATGCAAAATGTCATCATCTTCTTTTGATAGACCGTCAATCGGGGGACGGAACGGACATCCACTGACGAGTCGAATTGAAGTTCGATATCTCGGTATTTGGCTAGACCAGTTTCTATATTTCAACAAAAATGTAGATGCTGCTCTCACCAGAGCCAAGATCACTTTTGTCCAAACAAAGAGACTGTTTTATAGCCAGCAACTCGATGCCAGGGTAAAAGTTATCTGCTAGATGGCCCTCATCCGCCCTTTGCTCGTCTATGGATGCCCCGTGTGGTTTAACGTCGGAGCAAGCTTGATGGAAAGGATTCGGTTGTTTGAGAGGCAATGTCTCAGGGCCTGTCTAGGTTTATACAAAACTCCAGAGTCTGAATACAAAAAATTCTATCCCAACGAGGTCCTATATAACAGAGCAAAAAAAATGAGAGTAGATAATTTTCTAATAAAGCTGACACGAAATCACGGCAAGAGCAATGAACTCTGCTAACAATCTGATCTTCGATGCCTTCTTCCCCAATGAGAGATATTTCGAGCGGGTTTGAGTTAGCGCTTTTATCCCCCCCAGAGGCTTTCCTATACCTAGATTCCTCAGGTCTCATCCAGGATAGATTAGCGGTACCGCTTATCTTCCACGTTGCCCGAAGAGCTGTGGATAAGCGCCTTTACTATGAGCGAGACATTGCAAATAGTTCCACGGAGCGTCTACGGTTTAGTAGGGCGGTTTCTGACCGCGATCTAGAAGAAGCTGAGAGACAGCACCGACATTTTTGGTGGCATAAAAATTAAAGGGAAGGAACTTCTTCGTCAATTCCTTCTTATGTTGAGTAGCCCTTGCAGGCAAAGTTGGCCGACGTCAATGCATACGTTTTTCGCACGGGTGGCTGACCTACGTTAGTTAAGTTCCTTGAGGTTAAGTTTTTATGTAATAAAAAAAAAATAGCAAAATGGTTTTAGAACAGTTTTTCCAACTAAGATTTTAAAGCTTAATTTTCTTAGTTTTAAGTTGTTTTCAATGTTAAAATAAACACCCGTCAGGTTAAGTCGAAAGACACTAAATAAGTAGAAGGTTTAACTTAGAGAGCCCGCATACGGACAGTAAGTTAATTAAGAACACATAAGATATTTAAGGCTTGTTTTACGCAATTTTGTCTAGTATATAAGTTACATGGTAATAAAGTCAATAAAATTCGCGAAACAAGAAAAAAAAAGACCGTCCAGAACGGGATTGATCGTCCAAGATCATAACACCTTTACGATATCAGCCATACAACTATTGAACGATCCTTAGACGAAGAGCACGATCCGCATAAACTCTCCGAATGTGTTTTGTTGCAATTCCAAAACTCAATCCTTTTCGAAACTTGTACAGCATTCCATGGCGAAGGTGTAACTTTTCGTTCTCCATCTAAGAATTCCCACACAATTTGACTTACATAACTCAACGGGGGGACTTCTGATACCACGACTTATCCATTGGTATGCAACAAGTCTATAAAAAAAAACAATGGGTACTTCATACCGCAAATTTTCCGCCACATCTGAAGATCGAGAACGATCCAATGTATACAATTTGGTTATAAGTTATAAATTATAACTTATAACCATGAGACAGTGCGCCTTAACGGCCTTATTCCCCCTGAAGCATTTCTCTATCTCGTTAAAAAGGGTCTGGTTAAGGATAGATTAGCGGTACCGATAATCTTCCACGTATGCCGAAAGGGGACTTTTCAGTTCCGTAGGGCAGTTTCAGACCGCGACAGAGTGGATGTCGAAAGGCAATACAAACACTATGGGTGGCTGGGCGGAAAATGATCTTCGTCGAATGTGTGTATCGTGGGTGCCCTTAAGGCAAATCATAGCATGTCCTTTTAGCCCTGGCGGGCTTACATATATATCAGGTACTGTAAGTAGTGTAAGTAGTTTATTAATTAGTAAGTTAGTAGTTTTAATTTAATTTTACGTTTAATTAAGATGTTAGGGTTTAGATTAGTTGTAGTTTAGTATTTAGGTCTAGTTTAAGCTAAAATGAAAAAGTCCTTACGCTAAGTTTTTTCGTCCTAATTAATATTTTTCTTAGTTCTTAATTAACATATATAATTCAAATTTAAATAAATAAACAGACGTAGAAAGACATAATCTCGATTCTTAGGTTAAGCTTAGAGCTAGTTAAGTAAATAAAGCTAGATTTAAGCATTTTTTGTCAAGCATATAAGTAAAAGCATTAAAATTGAAAAAAAAAAAAATTATGGCTTCTCGAAAAGGACATGCTAAAACATTTAGATAAGTTGAATGATGAACCAAACCTTTGGTGTACCTCAGGGAACTATATTAGGGTCGTTACTTTTCCTTATATATATTAACGATTTGTGT
The DNA here is from genome assembly GCA_963555765.1 of Orthonevra nobilis. Classification (NCBI taxonomy): domain Eukaryota; kingdom Metazoa; phylum Arthropoda; class Insecta; order Diptera; family Syrphidae; genus Orthonevra; species Orthonevra nobilis. Next base: position 65,260,984 of record OY743224.1, read on the forward strand.
AATGTTAATCAATGCAGTTCAATATCCCTTTTTCCTGATGATGCTCTTTTATTTGAGTGCGGTAATGATGCGTCAGTGGTTAAAGAAAGAATAGACCGTGATTTAAATGAACTGTGTAAATGGTTAAAATAAATGACAAAGAAACAAACTGCATGATGATAAATGATGAACCTAATGTGAACATATCAGGGAACAATGAGCAAATAGAACAGGTTAACACAATGAAGTATTTTGGCGTTATGATGGACAGAAAATTGGAGTTTTGTGATCACATGGATTACGTAGCTAAAAAGATCGTATTTTTTAGAAGAATCCGTAAAGAAATTTCATTGATTTGTGCAAATAACATTTATAAATATCAAGCAAAGAATCGCATTTAATTCTGCTCTATTCGTGTTTAAGATGAAACATAAGATGATACCGACCTATCTTTCATCATGTAGAAAATGTACAACCGTATATATAGTTTAAGAACGAATTCAAATTTCAGACTACAACTCTGTTGAGACTCAAGAACTCAAAATATGTTAATGTATAAAGGCTAAAAATACTTTAATGAATTGCCTTTTAACATAAAAAATGAGTCAAACATAGTGATTTTCAAAAGAGAGCTCATCAATCATATTAGAAACCGAGAGCGAAAACTAACGATAGGAACAATAATTAAATGTATAATTAGTATCAAATACTAACTAAACAGATTTATCTTTTTATTTTTTTACAGGATAATAAGCTTGCCAACAGAGCCTAATTTTTGATAAACATATCTGGGTAAGTGCCTTCCAGCAAATTGACCGTGAAGAAACACAATTTTGAATGATTAAATCTGATATATAAAGGGTGATTTTTTAGCTATTATCTTTTTGGAAACACTGGTTTAAACAGCTGACGCATGTTTCGTGTTTTGTTTCACTGTCAAACATCTTCAGCTTGGTCTATAATTTAACCATGAATCGCTTTACAAACGAACAACGCTTGCAAATTATTGAATTTTATTATCAAAATGCGTGCTCTGTTAAGAAAGTTCATCATACTTTTTTACCGAAAAATTATGTTCAGCAACGAAGCTCATTTTTGGCTAAATGGGCACGTAAATAGGCAGAATTGTCGATTTTGGAGTGAATATCAGCCAGAAGCATTGCAACAGCTACCAATGTATCCAGAAAAAGTCAGTTTGGTGCGGTTTATGGGCTGGTGGCATCATTGGACCGTACTTCTTCAAAGATGATGCGAATCGTAACGTAACTGTGAATGGTGAGCGCTACCGTAAGATGATATCCAACTTTTTTTTGCCCAAAATGCAAGAGCTTGACTTACATGACATGTGGTTTCAACAAGACGATGCCACATGCCACAAAGCACGCGCAACAATGGACTCATTGAGAGGCGAGTTCGGTGAACATTTTATTTCACGTTCGGGACCGGTCAATTGGCCGCCTAGATCGTGCGATTTAACGCCTTTAGACTATTTTTTTTGAGGGGCTATGTTAGAGCTCATATCTATACAGACAATCCCGCTTCAATTGACGCATTGGAAAACAACATTGAAGCATTTATTCGTGAGATACCGGCCGAAAAGATGGAAAGAGTATCCCAAAATTGGACTAAGCGGATGGACCATTTGAGGCGCAGTCAAGGTCAACATTTTTATGAAATAATCTTCAAACATTAAATTATATGGACCGTACTATCGATTCAAATAAAGATTTCATGCATTTTTCTGAATTTTATGTGTTTTTTTTTAAAAACTTTCCTACAGCTTTTAAAAAATCACCCTTTATATTTTTGAAACAACATTTTGCAAAGAAATAAAGATTATCCTGTGAAGCGCAGTCGGGAAGGTTGTGGACACACTTAAATATTTTTATATCGTCGGCATAAATTAGAACGTTTGAGTTCTTGAGTACACTAACAACATCGTAAATGGCTTAAATGAATAAATGAGGACTAAGGTTGCTACCTTGAGGCACACCTGAGGTAGCGTTAATTGCGTAAGAGGTCGATCCCTTCAACAAAACTTGATACGATCTCGCGTCAAGGTCACAGGGAAATTAAGGGATATCATTTAAATGAACAGCTGGGTGGCGGAGTTGGTAGAGCGCCTGCCTTTCAATTGATTCAATTGATAGGTCCCAGGTTCGATTCCTAGATTAGTGGTCTAGTTTTTCGAATCTGGTCCAGTCACCATTTGCCATTGGGATCAAGTTAATGGCACTATCACTGGATTGGTCGACCAGTGATAGAAGTCTGACTAATGGGTGGCTTAGTTCCTAATTCGTGCTTTCAAAATAGCTCTGTTTGTGTAGATTGTGTGTAGATGGCTCTGCTGTGAAGGCATAACACTGACAGCGGGGGTGTCTTAGCTAAATCTTCCAAACTTTCAAAGTTGTCGAATGTCGAACAAAATTCTGTGAATTAGGTTAAAGTTAATAGGTCGATATCAAAATCCTCCGTCCCGTTTCGGGCTCCACCCACGGAAGTGAGTTAAAACCAATTACACCTGAGGTTCTCAAACCACTACACATTCTTCTCCTAATTCTTCCGCTCGCTCTGTGCTACACGCATTATAAGAGTCCTAATATCCTCTTGAAGAGCGAGCAAATAATTAAAAAAAAAAAAAAAAAAAAATAAGCTTATGAGAAAAGCCTAACTGGAATCAGAGTACACGCAGTCGACTTGATTTTCTACATCTACGGTTTTATTGGTAAATGAAGTAAACTCAAACAAATTAGTTTTAGTGGATTTTTTAAACAAAGCCATGCTGTTTTTTCAGTGAGGAAAGGCTTACAAGTGAAATAAAACACTCTCGAAAGTGATTGCCTCAAAGAGTTTCGGCAAGCAAGTTAGCTTAGCTATGGGTCTGTAATTAGTAACATTTCCCCGAAAGGCTTTTTCGTGCACCGAAATTATGAAATCAAATATCCAAAATTTTGAAAAAACTTTTTGGTTAATAAAGGCTTAAAATAAAAAAGCCAAGGCTACTGCTAGAAAGCTACAGCAATACTTACAGATTATTGGAGGTATCCCACCAGGTCCGCAGGTGGTGTCAGTTCTATCAAAATCATAAGTGAATTATTCAAGTATGAAAGAGTGGAAGGATAACCATCAGATTTTCTCTTGCAGTTGATAAATTTCCAAAACAATTTTGTGTCGTTTTAGAAGAGATAAACGCATTCTTTATATGATTATACCAAAGGACAGCGAGCACATTCGTGTTTGTATAACAGGAGCAGATGAAATGAAGCAGTCGAGCAAGTTCATGTAAAATTTATCAACCATTTGGTGAACTGTTCCTGTCAAAGTTTATCTTAGACTCTAGTACGTTGTATTCCACGTCATTCTCAAGCCCGTCGTCAAAATATAAAATGATTTGAAGAGGATTATGATATGTATCAATTTTTGTCAAAGGCAAAATAACCAGGAGATCTTCCTTTGAAATGTACGTAGGATCAACCCCTTCATGTTCACGAAAAACGCTTTGGAATGGATCCCCTTGATTTCTATCATTATTTTGCTATTAATTAAATTCGTTCATCGTTAATGAGATGAATCGGTTCGCTGCTCAAAAATAATGCCAAACACCTGGTTGTCTAAATGTACGCAATTAATTGGGATGGATTTTGTGGATAGGTCTTGTCCTTCTGCCACAACTAAAGGACAATTGGTAAAAGAGACTTCTTACGGAAATAACTTAAAAAACATTATGACCCGAAACTGTTTTACTTTTACGGAAAAGAGCATCCCTTCAAACGATCGCTTGCTGAAACTTTCAATTTCATTGTTGAATCTTGACCTCCATTCACTTAAAATGAAGGCGAGACCAAAGATCACGCGTAGAATTTTTCTTTCGAAACAACATGCGGAGGTTTCATCCATGCCTCTGCACGATATAGCAGTTTTTTCTAAAGAGGGCATTACAACTCAATTTCTTTCTTAGCTCAAAGAAACACCGACTAACAAGAGTTATTCTTCGTTTAATCGCAGCGCTGGTGTCATTCTTTGTCCCTTACTACCTCAAAGTTGAAGCGAAAGCGACCAGTTCTTTTCCTCGGTTGCCGTCTTTGCCAAGCTTAATGTTATTAATTATTTTTTTTATGTGTTACAACTTTTGACAGATTGAAATTATTGGCACTGAGTCAGTTGTTCATTCAGGTTATAATCGACGCATTAAAGCCTTTAATCTAAGTCTTAGTTTGAACATGACTCATTCAGTTGTGCCATCATCCGGTCGCGGAATTCTTTAGGTACATGTTTAAGCAAAGAAAGGCCTCTGATAAAGTTTTTTTTTCGAAAATATACGAGACACTATGAGACAGATATGGCATTGAAATCTAATTTGAATTGGAATGTTGTTAACTAAATATTTCCGGTGGAATTCAGGCTTTGTGATACTTTGATGGGCTTAGAGGCTTTCCAAGGCTTTGGATTCATAAATTTTAATTGATAGAACTCATAACAAAGAGTCTCATCATCAATTTTTCCATATCGGAAACCTTTTAAGACTTCAACCATGCGCAATGGTGTATCAAGGAAGTTCACGCCATGAAAAAATAAGTATGTACATATACTTAGAGGGTGGACCTGGGCCTCAAAAAAGTTCTCTACAAAACAAGTTCCTTACATACTGCATCCAATTGCGTACACAAAGCCGGTACATGTCCTTTTCCAGAGTTAGGAAATTCCTTAAGCGTGGTGAATATTCAGGTCTGAGCGATGATGTTTACCTTTCAGCTAAGTCCATTACGCTTGTTATGTTTTCTGTTTCTTGATTAGAGGACGGTTTTGACAACTCTTGATTTTAAGCTGAGGGTGGAATTGCTTAGTTGTGTGCACAAATTCTTTTGCTATAGCGAAATTATCCGCCTCCGTTTTTTCGAAACATGACTTTATATTCTCTATCTTTAGAAAACAAAGTTTAGTCGGGAACAAACTTCCTCATATAAGGATGCTTTTGGAGGAAGATGTTTTGTGGAAACGTTTCATTGCCGGAGTTGTATGAAGATTTTCATGAAACCAAGCCTAAAGACATAGTTCCAGAATTTTGTAAAAGTTTTAAGGTTACACTCTCTTCTTGGTTCGTTTTTCTCATGTTTACCTTTACATGGCTAAGTTAGGTTTCTCATTTTCACAGCCTGTCTCTTTAATAATAAAATATGATGGAATCAGGTGATAGGGATTTGACTACCGCAGCCAAGCCTAGTGTGAAGGTTTTACGGAGTATGTTAGGAGTTTTCTGTCTTCAGTGTGAGGGATTACAGATAAGTCACATCAACGCGCAGAGTTTCTTGCCCAAAATTGACGAGTTTCGTGATTCATTTCAAAATACCAAAATATAGTAGATGTGATTTGCGTATCTGAGATATGATTCTCACTTCATATTAACAGCAAAATCTGTAGACTTAATGGTAACAGGCTTTTTTGTTCTGACAGGAAACACCGCACTCTGGAATAGTTTGAGTGTCACTCGTGAATTGATTGAAAAGCGCTCAACCGTAAATTTATTAACTTCCCATCAGGAAGTTCTTGTAATCGGTCCGATTTTCGAAATTCAAAATTTTTACATTTCTTCACGTTTGGCGGTCCCAGTAGTCGGATTCCATTATTTTTAGAAAGATGTCTGTGTGTGTGTGTACGTACGTACGTACGCTTGTGCGGATTCTTTCATACAGCCTCACTCGAGAACAAATCAAGCTATCGAAGCCAAATTTGTTTCATTCGAAGCGTGTGTGCATAAAGATCACCTGAAAAGCTTTTGGTTAAATTTCACAGGGTGGTTTGAATTTTTATAACGAAAAAACTGTCAAAAAAAGGGATATTTTCACTTCTTCAATTAAAACCAATTTAGTTTTCCAATAAAAAAAGTTCAAAATTAATTAAATTTATAGTTTACAGCTACCTCATCAGATAAAAATATATGCATAAATATATACACTGCCGTTCATAAGTTTCCGGACAAATTCATATAAAAATTTTTTTTTGTTCAATTTTAATGCCAATAATTTCATCAATATTATGTTTATTTAGCCAATTGACTAAACTAAGTAAGTTACTAACTATAGCGACTACCAAAAAGACTAAAACAGTATTTACTTGAGGCTATTTCATACATTGATGTGCCCCTTTCCCTATTTCCTGGTCCAAATTGCCACGGAAGTTCTTGAAGAATTGTTTCAAAAATATGAAACCTGTAAGTGTTTCCCATTTTCATGACTCGGAATGACGTCTGCAACACTGACACATGAAAACACCCTTAAAAAATTAGCCACCAGTTTTTTTGTTCGAAACCTGCTCGGCTGTAGCTTGACGCTTTTTTATCGTTATAATATAAATATAAGCAAAAAGAAGCTCATGGCGCAACTTATATGAAACACATGGCTAAAACTGTATGACTCGTATATTGCAAGGAGGATCATAACATCCGATTTAGTTTGTTTTCCACTGTTGTGGTTTCTTATCATAAACCCAATCCTTGATGTCTTTCCAGAAAATGAAACATGGATATAATATCTCTCGAAATCCGTCTATCAAACTATCAAAATCTGCAAAGAACTGAACTGAATGTGATTCTCTTAAAGCCATATATTAACCAGAAGAAAAAGATCCTATGCTGAGCAGTTCCCAGCTCGGAAGGAAGAGGTGGTCGAAATCTCGGGGCTGAAACTATGCACTTTTGAACTTAATCGACATAAAGATAATCACGCTTTAATAGTCCGAGCACAACAAGTGCATCGTACAAGGTCGTAGAAATATTTTCAAAAGTGCATTGAACAAGGAGTTGACATAAGCGATCTTTCACAATGTTAATATCGAAACAACGATTTAAATTCCGCAATCAAAAGCCAAACTCTGGTCACAAATTTAACTTTTTCTCATCTTCTCATTTCTAAACTTTTTTTACTAGAATAGTAATAATTTGTAAGTGACGCTTCCTTGTTAGCTCAGATCAATTTTAACTTACTTCTGGCTGTCTGTCCCTAACAAGTTTAAACACTTATTTGGTAAAGTTGAAAAACAACTTCAACTTTCAATGTAAAAGGTGTCGTAATATAACTCCAAATTTGACACATCATATCTTAACGTAGGGTTCTATGTTCTTAAAGCAATGCCTGTGTTCCACTATGTGCCTACAGAAAACTTGCTAAGAATTTGTGTCGTTGGTCCTATTTTTTTTCTAACTCGGTTGGTTATGAGTTGGACATTTTGGTCACAGACAAAACAATTTCAGTAACAATCTTATTGCACAATTTCCATTCTTTTGGCAAACAAAACTTCTACAAAAAGTGGTCACTAAGAAAATTAGCATTAAATGAAATTCTGAAACTATCCTCTCTTGTTTTCTATTGACCAGAACAATAAAGGCAATCGGCCGTAAGTTGGAACAAACGGTTTGTAAAACAGCTAAATGCGAGAAATATGCCGCAATTCCATGCGTGACAAATTTTCAAGTGTTCTTATTGGCAGTTTTAATTTCGTGCACAACATTCTCAAGCATGAGAAACGCGCGATCGTCGATGTTGACATATAAAGAAACAGGAAAGAGGTTCGAAAAAACAATTATCTCAGGTTTACAGACCCCAAAGTTCAAAGTGGAAAAATCATAGTCGAATTGCAGTCAATGCTGAGGACTGTATTAGACGACGCAGGCCAACAGCGTCTACCCGACCTAGACGAAATAGGTATAAATAACATATAAGCTAAAATCTAATAAAGCAACTTTAGCTGTCGAGCTTTTCAATGCGACAGCAATAAAGCATCAAAGATGAAAATGGAATCTGAGTATTGTTTGCCCGCTCTTAAAGAAAGGAGAAAATCTTAACTGTGCCAATTGTAGAGTCCTTAATATATCGGCAGATGGTTTCTGTTTCGCCCACAGAGACGAGATGTATGAAGCCATGTCTAGGTTTGGCAACCAATCAAACTCGTCTTTTTGTACAATAGGGCAAAAAGAAATATTTGCTGTCATCAAGAAAGGACACCCAAATGCGACGTCTGGTTCAGAACGTTGACATAGGCAGCTATAACTTTGTGGTAGTTAGGGACTTTGCTTAGACAGATAATAACACCAGCGTTGTGGTCAAACCGAGAACACCCGTGGCTAAGAAAGCATTTATGTAAAGCCCTTTCGCGAAGAACCTAAGTATCGGCCTACCATCCGCGTCTTACTCTGATACATGATGCAAAAGCATGGAATTTTTCAAAAGCAGATGAAGGCGACTCATGTAGTTTCGAGAGAAAAGTGTCAAAAATTAATATTAAAATCGTAAGTTTTTTTTAAAATGATTCAAAGCTGAACAAAATATGTATGTATTTAATTTTTTCTATTGCAATGCATTTTTCTAGGAAATTGATGATGTTTTCATAACCCAAGTGGAATTGGATGGTGGCGGTAAATAAAACAGCACCTACATTTTTTTTTATCTTGAGATGGGAAGTTCATGGTATGGGCAGACCTACTTGCACCCAAACCGATTTTTCTATATTTTACAATGCAGACTTTCACATGCGTAAATTATTTTATGATTTTTCATGGTAGAAGGAAATAATCTTTGCACCAGTGCTCCTGATGTGAATGGTACAAACTTAGCATTAATTAAGATCTTAGCACAAGCGAGAGATAGATTTAAGATTTATTATTTTAATGCTCGAAGTCTTAATGTATCTAAATTAGATTATATTCGGTATATGTTAAATGACTCAGGGGTTGATGTTGTTTTCGTATGTGAAACCTGGCTTAAGCCTGAGTTTCCTAATAATACTTATGATTTACCAGGTTTTACCCTGCATCGGGACGGTAGAGTGACATGTACTGTTGGTGGTGGAGTTGCAGTGTATTGTAAAAATACTTTGAAATCCAGAGTACTCTGTCGATCGGATGGATATGGTACTGAGTATATTTTACTTGAAATTTCCGATGGAAATGTTAAGTGCAATGTGTCTTGTACCTATGTGCCTGACCGAAGTATCTCCGCTGAACCATATTTCGCGCAACTTTCGGAATTTTCTGCAAAATATGAGAATGTTGTGGTGTGCGGAGATTTTAACTCGAATCTACTTAAAAATGATTTACGGTCTAATAATATTATTAACTGGTCATCTGCTCTTGGTCTGGAGATTATGAACTCCCACCCAACCCGATTTTCCAAAAACTCTGCTCGTAGTCTGCTTGACCTTGTTATGTGTCTAATCCGTCCTCTGTTCTTTTACTCGACCAAATAACACTCGAAGGTGTCTCTCTCATGTATGATCTTGACTTTTCACACTGCGATGTCCCATTTTCTTTTACATTTAGAGACCTTAAATCTATATATTAAATTAATATAGATGTTTTAGGTTCTGTGTCCAACTCTTTACCTTGGGAGTGTATTCGACAAGAGCCTTGTCCTAACGGAAAGCTTAATATCTTTTTAGACTTTGTCAACCATTTATATAATATATACTATACGTCCCCATAAAAACTGTTCTTGTGCGTTGTAATGCATGTTCTTGGTTTTCGTCTGAAGTAGTCAATGCTCTCAAATGCAGAAGTAAATCGTATAATAAATGGAAAATAAGTCCTTCTTCCCAAAACTGGTTACAGTACAAGACAGCGCGTAATTTTGCAACTTCCATAATTTGTACTGCCAAACGTAACTACTACTCCGCTAAACTGAATACGTCACTGCCGCCGAAGAAACTGTGGCAAAATTTACGTCAAATCGGAATTGGAAAGCGACTTTATAGTCAAATCTGTAAATATGATCCTAACGAAATGAATGATAAATTTCTTTCTCACACTCCCACAGGAGGTCAACTACAGTGTGAAGATGATAAAGAAGATGAAGGCTTAAATCAGTTTCAAACAGTTTTCAAACAGTTACAGAATTTGATGTTGCTTCTAGTATAGCAGCAGTTAAATCTAGCGCTATTGGGGAAGATGGTATATCGATACAATTAATTAAACTAATTCTTCCCTACATAATTAGTCATTTAGCTCACATAATTAATACATGTATTGTGCAGTCCTATTTCGCAGTCAATTTGGAAACTAGCAAAGGTCATTCCTGTGGCTAGAACTACAAACACGACGAACGCAAGCGACAACAGACCAAAGTTTTTTATTATCAAATTCATTGCTGTATCCACATCAATCTGGCTTCAAAGCAGGGCATAGTTGTTCAACAGCTATGGTCAATATTCTGGAAGATATAAGACAGGATTATGATAAAGGATTCATTACTATGCTCGATTTCTCAAAGGCTTTCGATAGGGTAAATCATGTATTGCTCTGCTGGAAACTAAAAAATCATTTCTCTTTTTCAAAGACTGCAGTAAAACTTGTTAGAAGTTATCTATCTGACAGGTTCCAAAGAGTTTTAGTCGGCGAGAAAATGCCTGCATTCAAGTTGGTAAGAATGTGTGTTCCTCAAGGCTCTATACTTGGCCCAATACTTTTCTGTATATTTATTAATGATCTTCCAACTGTATGTAGAAATTTCTCTATTCATATGTATGCTGACGATGTTCAGCTAAACATATCCCGTTCTAGATTTGAAATTGAAGAACTTACCGTGCTTTTAAACTATGATTTGATGGCATCCATCACTGGTCGATTGCCAATGGGCTGCTTTTAAGCCCCGACAAATCTAAAGTCTTGCCTATATCTCGTTAATGAGTAAGCAACGATCATATACCCGAAATCAAATTGTTTGATTCTAGACTGAAACTTGTTGAACACGTAACGATATTAGGCTCTTCAATTAACTCAAATTTCACCTGTCACCATCATGCTAAATCAATCGTTGGGCGAATCTACGGATGTCTCCGTAAATTATGAATTTCAGCATACTTTACTCAAGTAGATACCAGGTTGAAATTAGTAAAGACGCTGATAGTCCCAATTTTGAAGTATTCTGAAATCGTTTTTTGTAAACCCGATTCCGAATCTTTACATAAGATTCAAGTTATTCGATATGAGCATGTTTTGGAATATTCTAAAATTGTCCTCGGCTGCTCCGTTCAGAATTTTTACAATATTAGATGTTGCATTTTTCTCTACAGCCTAATTTGTAATAAAACGCCCGAGTTTTTGTATAAGACACTGCAATTAGCTCGATCAAACAGAACACGCCATCTCATAAGTCAACCGTACCGCTATCTTAACTCTTCTCGTCTCTTTTTTATCCATGCTGTAAGGAATCAGGAGTGCGCCCAATCTTCCTTGTTTCAAGTCTGCAATGTTAAATTTCTACTCAACTCAACAAGAATAACACAGCACTTTTATCTTTTTCTCTCCGCCTATTTTTCCTCTCCTTAACCATAATTAAAATATTTTGTTATAAAATTAAATTAAATTATATTATTTATATTATATTATTTATCATTTAAAAATTGCATTTCAGTAATCGGAGACCAAAATTTTACAAAAATTAAACAATATACAGTCGTATTTTATAAATTATTGCACATTGATTTGGTATAACGCTGCCTTACAATTGAAAAAAGTTTAGATTTTTAATAAGTTTATCACAGTTCAAGAATAGAGAATGGAAGGAAAAGCTACTAGCAAAAACCTTTATGAGTTGTTCTTCTAGTGGTTTTGATTAGAGAGAAGAGGAGATAGCAGTACCAACACAATCAGACCGACTTAACAAATGTGGACTAATAACATTTTAATATACAAATAATTAAACACAATGTTAATAAATGAACATATAGATAAATACACGTTGAATAAATAATCATATAAATAAATAACAAGAAAAAAAAATATAAACAAATATATAAATAAATAAATAATATAAATAAATAAATAAATAAATATATAAATAAATAAATAGATAAATAAATATATAAATAAATAAATAAATAAATAAATAAATAAATAAATAAATAAATAAATAAATAGATAAACAAATAAATAAATAAATAAATAAATAATATAAATAAATAAATAAATAAACAGATAAATAAATAAGCAGTAAAATAAGTACACTGTTTATAAACATATATGTATACCATATAAATAAATAAACATATAAGTTAATAATAATGAAAATAATTCAAATAGCCAGATCTGATATCAACTGGTTTTCAGAAGTACTGCAGGCCAAGTTATAGCGTTCGAATAATTTCTGCAGTCTAATTTGGACAGTTTCAATATTTTCCAATCTGTGTAGCTCGTTGGTTGAGAAATGCCAAGGAAGATTGAATATCATTTTGAGCAGTTTATTTTGGGAAACTTTTAATTTGCGGATATGGCTGTAAGCACAGTTTCCCCAGACTGGAGAGCCGTAGAACATAATGGCTTGGAAGATCACTTTAAAAATTACTAATTTATTTTCCTCACACATTTTTGATTTGCGATTGTACAACGGTACAACGTTTTAATTGTAACATTGATTTTGTTTATAACTTCGCAAATGTGTAGAGAGTAAGTAAGAGTTTTGTCGAGGTGTACCCCAAGATACTTAGCCTTTGACCCCCAATTCATCTGTTCACCATTTTTTTTGTAATGTATTACTTGGCAAGAAACAAGCCTTCCTTTTCCGTGTAAAAAGGATAGCCTGAGTCTTTGATGCATTTAATTTAATTTTCCAATTATTAAAATATGATTCAATGGCGTTGATAGCAGATTGCAGGTTGATTTCAATGTTGGAACCAGCCGAATCTGAGGAGAAGATCGTCATCGGCAAATATAGCAGATTCACAGTTTGTGAGGCGTGGAAAATCTGATGTGTAGGAATTGTACAGGACAGGACTTCTTACTGCTCCTTGGGGTACACCAGCGATCGCATTACAATCGTCCGAGAGCGAGTTATTAACAGCCACCTTGAACGTTCTTCCACTATAAATTCTTATTTCTTTGGTTGTTTGACTCATTATAAATTATAGTCACAAAATAAAAATAAAAATAATTCGCTCTCGTACTAACTCAAAAACACACTTCTTGCTTTCGTAACTAACTTCAAATTCTCAACATTTTTTTGACAAAAATATGTGCATGCAGATGGCTCAAAGACTTAATTATATTATATTTACAATTTTCTTATTATTATTCATTAAATAGAATGAAGTACTAGACTAGAGACTGGTACATCTACCACATTTTGTCACTGCCACTACAAACGATGACGAAAATAATAATGAAATTCGTAAAGTAATGACTCACAAACTAGTTGGTGTTGGTGGTGGTAAAGCGGTTTCGAGTAACTTCGATTGTGTGATTGATCCACAATTTCTAGACCTTAAGTTTTCCTATTGGATTCACCACCCACCCTTCGCCTCATGGAACGGAAACTATGCCGTAAGAAATTCAAAGTGTGGGCAGCCAAATCGCCAGTTTTTTTTTACATTGAAACTACACCAACTTTTAAACTATGTATGTTAACTTTTGTAAAAATCTCTTTCCTGGAAGGAAATTAAGCTCAAATTATTTTCCGCCCTCAGAAGGAGGATTGGTTCACAATCGCCGACAATCGAACTGAGAACCTCGTCCTTTTGGATGTTGGTTTAAAATTATTTAGCAAAGAAACTTGGAAACTAATGCCTCAGTTAAATTCACTGTCATTAACACAAAAAGATTTGGAAACTTTTCCTTTCCATTACACCAATGCACCATTAGAAGCTTGTAATTCTAACTTCTAACTTTTCATTTAGAATTTATTATCTCAATGCCAACATTTTGTTTTAAAAAAAACTTCTAAAAGGAAGAAATAAAACCGCACAGAGTTAGATACAATGTGCCCAGTTGCTTCAGATTCAGCCACTTCAAACATAACAAAAAAACACACACTCGAGCACAATTTTCCGATTGTCAAGAAACTGTAGATTCTGCATCTTGTCAACCATCCTCCGTGGACTTCGGAATGCTTTTGCCGACCGAATCATTGTTTGATTTTATCAAAACCCGCTCGCAAGTATCCACCCCGAGAGCAAACATCCACTTGTTCCCCTCTCAAAACGAACTCTAAAACGAACCCCGCCTACTTTTCCTGCAACAAAACCCGTTTAACATTTCCCTACCCAATCACTGCGCATGCAATCTTCTTTAATCACAAAAAAACACTTCCACCACCACCACCAGCACACATTTAGTTTCCCGACTGAAAAGAAAAAGAAACCAAAGCAAAATAAAAACGAAGGAAACCCACATACCCGCCACGCGAACGGCGACGAACCCGCAAAACGAACCACAAGAAGTTGTGCGGTAAGAGGCCAACCCCCTGTCTTAACGGTGACCAACCCTCGTCGCGCTACAAGTCATCTCATCAGGCAACCAACACAGGCGGGGAAATCCACACACGGCGACGCCACTCAAGCGCTGAATTGCACTTCAAGAGTAGTTTCTCGCTCGTTCACTCTCAACAAAAGCGATTCACCCGATACATTGGCGTCTGCTGGTGCTGACTCTGACTCTGATTGTGACGTCGTCAGCGGTTCGATTGTCTCACGCACGCAGGCCGAGAGGTTCCTAAGCCACTTGTGGCCACTTTGCTATCCAGTTTGCACTGTGAACCGAACGGAATAGCACAGCTCAAGCTTTTCAAGCCCGGTCGCGGTTGAGTTTAACATTTTACCACGAATCTCGTGTGACGACATCAATTGGCCTTCACACACAAAACAAAAAGTGCGGGAATCCAAAGCTTTTGACGTTTACGTGACTGTTTTGTTTCCGTATCGGAAGTGGGAGAAAACGCATCATCGCGCCGCTAGTGATCAGCTGTCAGCTCCGGGATTCTTTCGAGATTCTCCGAACGACAAATGAATATGGTCATGTCCAAGTGGGTGTGATAAATTTTAAGTTACCCGATCAATAAAAGTGACATAAGGGCTATACCGGTTCAGTGATGTTCAGCGGTGTCGGCGGTTCCCCGAATTCAATGAATCAGCCCAAAGTATCTAAACATAATTAAATTCTCCTGCTCGTCGTCGGTATGTCGTTTAGCCAGCTCTCTCAAAAAAATCTGTGTCGTTTAGTGTAGACTTCTTATCGGTGGCTAGAGAAAACTTGTTCTTCGTTGACGCCGACCGCCGAAGCTTCGTGTACATTTTGATCGGCCAAAATAATTTTGAAAATGCAAATAATTTCATCTTTGATTTGTCAATGCCAAGAGCGAGGAGAAAACAAAAGCTCCGATTAAGAGTAAAACACGTAATACGACAGTGGTGTTTATTAGTGACTAATCGCTTGCGCTGGACAAACCGTGTCAAGCCATAAAGCAAAACCAAAACAAAAGAAAAGAAAAAAAAAAAATAAAACCTTCTTTAGGAGATTTTCGAAATTCGCGGTTTATTTTTGTTTGACAAAACAAATATCCAAATATCCAGTGGCGTACGCATTTCGGTGTAATCTTCTTTTTTTTTGTTTTAAATTTAAGTGAGGTAGATAAAAATAAAACCGTCAAAATAGCGCCCAAAAATTCTTACCATCGAATGCATCTGCCAAGCGGTACAACGACGGCAGGCTATACTGGCTCGACCGCCGGACCGGTTACATCGACGTCGTCCGTATCATCGGCGGCAGATTGGGGCCAATCCAGTGGCGGTGGCATTTACAATAATAAGGGGGGAATGATAGACCCCCCGAGTAATAATAGTGGCAGTAGTTCGCCGCCAACATCCCAGGATCTATGGTGGACAGAGAGGCTTGTTTTAGATGCACAACAAGAATATCCAGGAGAATTGGGTAAGTTTTAAAATTTAAGTCAAGCCAGTTAATTATTCATCTGTCTAGGGTAGGGTTGAAAGTGGAGTCCAAATATGGTTGAAAAATGTTTATCGTGGTCCAAAAACAAAACCTCATAATATTTAGACGATTTTATTTTGCCTTTATTATTATTACAATTACAACGAATCATTTTTATATATTTTGGTTCACACGGGGAACAGCAAATCCGAAGAGTGTTGTCGAGATTGACATCTGTTAATTTCGAACCAAGTTTGTTCTTCAAAAAATTCATTTTTGAGAAACGACGATTCGCACAAATATGTCGAGCCAAACACAGTAGCCATATTAATAGCTATTTAATATTTTGAAATTTTGATACTTTTCCGAAACACGTTTACCTCGAAATTCTTCTGTGGATGCAGTTTTATACATTTGCAGGGAAATATCTACTTGCAAGTCAATCTGTAGTGGGGGCTTTGCAGCCACGTCAGTCCATTCTTCTTCTGCAGCTACTAAGGATTTTGGGAATTGACACAGCTTCCCAATTTTTTCAAAATCTTTGAATCATGCAGCAAATTCGTTTTTATGATTGGATAGAAAACTGAAAAACACTGCAAATTCAAAAAAAGAATTGTTGAAAAATGGATAAATTCTTGACTTGCTACAACATTCAGCGTTGCCAATTTAGTGCTTTCAGCGTTAATTTCAGTGCTCAAAAAATTATTTCAGTGCCCAAAATATCATTTTAGTGCTCGGGCGTTCTTTAAGTGCTTTCATTTTATTTTTAGTGCTTCATTAACTCTGTTTTTTAACGGTGAAAGCTATTAAAATCCTTATGGAAACATTTACGAACTAGCCTTGAAACTGCTTTGTTTGCCACATTCTAATGGCGATGTTGAAAGGGTTTTTAGTCAAGCAAACCTAGTGAAAAGCAAACTTAGGAACAAAATTAGTTTGGTATATAACGAGAATATTGCTCGAGTCCGACAAGCAGCCTTGTGCGTCTAAATACCAAAATGCCTAAGGTGATTTGTGTCCCTTTTCTACTGAGTTTTTTTTAAAATATCTCGAGTTAGGGTAAAAATTTGAATTCGTTCTCAATTACAGTTGCCGATCACGCAAAATGATTCCTCAGTAAGCCCAGGATAACGTTGTAGACACTTCACCTTTACAATGAGCGCTTCTGTAAATCGCGTGCAAACTCGCAAGCACTTATTTTCGAAAACTCTATACTATATTCCACCATACTGCACGCGCATAGGTCAGAATTGGACGCACAGAGGCTTGGTAACACTTATTTACGACTTGAGCTAAACAAATGTTTTTTTTTTTTTTTTTGGAAACTGGAAAACGATTTTTTTTGGTGCCCAATGGTGTATCAAAATTAACGCTGAAAATATTAGGAACGGTGCTTTGGCTCAGAAAAAACTTGGCAACACTGCATCCAGCTTGCGAAGAAAAGCAGTCAGTTCTTTGTAACTCTATGTTCAGTGCATTTAAAAATTTCAAAACATCTTTTAGAAAAGATGCGTTCAAGTTTGTCAAGAACTGCAAACGCTTTATTGATTCCGGCGCATCCAAGTTTTGCAAGAAGGAGATCGGTTGTTCTTTAATAAGCCAGAAACGTTCCATGACTTCACCTTTACTTAGCCAGCGAATATTATTGTGTTATAATAAGTCAGAATAACATTTAGAAAGGAACTCTTTGAACTGTCGATGCTGAAGAGCGGAACGAGATTTCATAAATTTAACCAACTTGATCAAGCTGTCTTTTCTTACTTCTTTCAGTGTAGCACTGAGTATTCCACAAAGAGTTGCCTGGTGATAAGAGACAAATATTTATTAATAATAATAAAATTACTCAAGTAACATTCAACTAAAAACTCTTCATATTCAGCGGTGGTCATTGAAATAGAGGCATTCTCTGTTGCCCATAACATTCTTAAAAAAAATAATTGTTTAAGAATGAGAATGAAGAGAAAACTATTTCAGTAGAACTTTAACACACTTCAGTTTATTAAATAAAGAAAAAATATTAGTTCATAAGGTTGTGTAAAAATAAAAATTGGGATGAAATCTTTGGTCAATGAAATAGAGCCACTTTACCCTTTTGGCAATAAAGTGACCAGCGTGCAGTACTTGGTTGCAAAACCTTTATTTTTTAAGACGGCCTCACAGCCAATGATGCCACTTGTACTACATATGTAAAGGGTCCGCCAAAGAACTTTTTTTTTTGAAAATGCTATAAAAAGTGGAAAATAATTTCATTCAATTGGCTGCCTCGGCTGGCCAATGCAGTAGCTTAAACGATCGGTCCAATTTTTAAGCACATTTTCGATTGTGTGCAGCTGTATTTCACCAAAGGCTTCACGAATATTGTCCTTTAAAGCGTCAATTGTCTCTGGCTTGTCGGCGTAACATTAATCTTTGAGAGCACCCCACAAATAATAGTCCAACGGTGTTAAATCGCAGCTCCGAGGTGGCCAAACGACATCAGCTCTGCGGCTGATAATGCGATCTTCAAAAACAGGGTGAAAAACATTTAGTGTAGCTTCGGCTGTGTGGCACGTAGCACCGTCCAGTTGAAACCAAATGTTGCCAATATCCTCCTCTTCAATTTTTATGAACAAAAATTCGTTCAACATGGCCCGATAACGATCGCCATTGCCTGTAACGGCCACTCCTTGCTCATTTTCGAAGAAAAATGGCCCAATTATGCCTGTGGACCAAAATTCGCACCAAACAGTGACTCGGTTTGTGTGCATCGGCTTTTCAATGTATGCGTGCGGGTTTTTTGTGCCCCAAATGCGACAATTTTGCTTGTTTACATACCCGCCAAGATCAAAATGAGCATCATCTGAAAAGATGATTTTTTTGGCAAAATCGGCATCTTCTGTAAGTGGATCGCAGGCCCACTTAGCGAAGCGAAAACGCATTGGATGGTCAGTTGGCTTCAACTCCTGAACCAATTGGACTTTGTATGGCGTCATACCAAGGTCTTTATGCAAAATTCGTCTCAATGATGTCTCCGAAATGCTCAATTGTTGAGAACGACGGTGAATTGATGTTGATGGCGCTTCACGCACACTTTCTGCCACAGCAGCAATATTCTCGGGTATACGCACTGTTTTTGGCTTTTCACGCTTTGGTTTGTCGATGAGGATGCCAGTTTCTTTCACTTTTTTCACAAGATAACGAACATACGGTGCTGACGGTGCTTCTCTTCTTCCAAAATCCGTACGCAATTTTCTCACACATTCTGCAACATTACCATGATTTTCAAAATAATGTCGAAATATTTCTCAGCGTTGTTCAAGCGTATACACAATACGCAGATAAAAATAAAATTATCTGTCAAATCAGACATGAGCTTAGTGTTACCATTCACGAAATAAGCACTAGTTGAAAAAAAAAAAAACGTTAGATGGCGGACCCTTTAGTACTTTACAACATATTTGCATGATTTTTGCATGTCGTGCTACACACAACATTCTTAATCTAAAATGCTACATTTTGAAGATTGATATTTTTGTACCTCTAATTTTTATTAAATACTTTTTTAATACACAATTATGGCTGCTTTATTCTTCCGTTTTTGTTTTGTTCTTTAATTTAAATACAAATTGTTTTCATATGGACTATAAACTATAAGGAAGTCTTTTATCTAACTTGGCATCTGATAGCCACATAATGTCTTCACCCGTTTTATTCGCAAGATATTCGCCTATTCGAAGATTTATCCTCGTCTTCAGAAAACAGGACAATGCCATCCATTATCTTTTAATTTAAATTTATTTTGGTTTATCTGCAGCTGCTTGATTTGTTGCTTTTTATTAACCATGAGAGGGCAGTCGATTTTGAAAATGGCAGATTAAATGATCAGACTGAACCGAACTGCCGGCAAATCTACTGGTATTATTCTTCTCGATATCGAAAAAGCCTTCGATTCGATTTTCCGTTACATGTGTGTAAATAAGTTCAAAGTTTTTTGTCCGATCGGCGTTCCAGAGTCCTCGTTAACAATAGAGCGTCAAGTGATTTTTGT
The DNA here is from genome assembly GCA_963555765.1 of Orthonevra nobilis. NCBI lineage: Eukaryota > Metazoa > Arthropoda > Insecta > Diptera > Syrphidae > Orthonevra > Orthonevra nobilis. The sequence continues at coordinate 65,280,675 of OY743224.1, forward strand.
AACCCTTTAGGTGCCCCTCCCCCCCCCCCCCAGGGTGCAGTTCTTAGCCCAATTTTATACAACATCTTTACAGCTAACGTTCCGCAACTACCCGAGTGTGATTTCGCCATATATGCTGATGATACAGCAGTTTTTTCACATCGCATACATTTTCTCTCAATATTGAGAGGAATCTTCGTAATGCGGTCGAAACACTTTTAAAATATTATAGCAAATGGAAAAGATGCATGCAATTTTTTTTTTTCACGCGAAAAAGAAAGCAATGCTATGTTCCTGTTAACAAAATTTATATAAATGGTGTTTTGTTCACCTGGAAACCAACCATTAAATACCTTGGCATGCATCTCGATAGTAGGCTTACATTTAACGAGCATATTACAAAATCTCTTCATAAATTTAAAATTGCAATTTCTATGTTAAACCCATTCATAAAAAGGATATCCATGTTGTCGAAAGACAATAAAATAATAATACTTAAAATTATATTTCAAGCAATCTTGCTTTATGGATGTCAAGCGTGGGGAGGGTGGGCAAAATCACACACTCGGAGATTACGAGTAGCGCAAAATAAACTATTGAAGATGATGTTAAACCTTCCCTGGCATCCGTCAACCTCTGTTCGCCACAAAAAAAGGAAATGTTGAATTGATTTACTCTAGAATCCAAAAACTTATCGATAAATTCATGAACCGCTGTGCATTCGCCGATAATATTTTCGTTAATCAATTATCAGTCTAAAATCACATAGTAAATTTATATTTATTAATATAAAGTTCAACTGTGATTATATTTAATTATATATTATTAATTTATTTATCTATTTATCTAATTATTTATTTATTTATCTATTTATCAATTTATTCAATTTATTTATTTATTTATTAATTTATTTACTTATTTATTTATCTATTTATCTATTTATTTATTTATTTATTTATTAATGTATTTATTTATTTATTTATTTATTTATCTATTTGTTTATTTATCTATTTGTTTATTTATTTATTTTTTTATTTATTTATATATTTATTTACTTATTTAAATATTCACGTGCTTATTTATTTATTTATTTACTTATTTATTTATTTAACTACTTGTTCTTTCTGTGATCCGTCATAATAAATCAAATCAATTTCGAAATCATGCAAGGACTTTACTTTAATGATAATAAAATACAAGTGCTTAAGTTCTAAAATCCTTGGCATAGAGCTTCAGGCTATCCATTTTATTTAAGGAGTTTCCCTGCAAGAGCGGTAGTTCAATCCATAGTTACTTAAAATTCTTACGAAAATAACGCAAATTTAAATTACTGAAGTAAATTTTGTAGTCACCTTTTGATGTAACTCGATACCGAGGCTTTTTAAAATATTTTGTGGTAAAAAAAATTTCAAATCACTACTGCCTACAATTGACAGTTAAAACACAGAATAAGGGTAGTCTTATTGACAATTACTGACATCATTGACTAAGGCGAAAGTAGGAATATATTGGTTTTTCCTGGCAGCAGCGAGATGGCTCTATTTCAATAACAACCACTATACATATGTGTACAGATGTTGACATTGCGAAATGAAGGCAAATCTGTTTGGGTGGTACTCACTTAAATAAAATCCAACAACTAACTGTATTACAAAAGTATTTTATCAGTTAAATATTACTCCTCCCGCTTAGCTAGCACCCTTGTCCTGTTTAGTAAACTCAGAATTCTGCCAGTTCCACAATTGTATTATTCAAAAGTTCTAAAAATGTTTTTTATTAGAAGTGGGTACTTACAAAGTCCCATAAATGACACCCATAAACATAGAAGCAATTTTAGTTCCGAAGTAAGTATTCCAAATTTTCGCACTTCTCCCCGTAGATGTTCGAACCATAAGAACATTGAAAAGCTTCTTACATAAAGTAAAACTATGGCTTTTGGATATTAAACCCAATGATATCGAGATTTTGTTGCATCAAAAAGTCAGAAAATTATTGTTGTACCTATTGTTTGAATTTTTTTTTCTTTTCTTATTTTTATAAATATTAAAGAATGTTCATTCTGTGCACCACACGCTGAATCATTTTAATTATGGGACACTAATACTATTTTTACTAAACATAAGTGTCACTAACTATTCTCAAATTTTTTGTTGCTTATAGGATATGTGTTTTTTACCCATGTTAACTCTTTTATTGAATTTTTGAGAATAAAGAATTAAGAAAAAAAATGTATAGAAAAATAAAAACGATACTAATAAGTAATTATAAAAAAAAATAAGTGTGTAAATGATAAAACAAGTAAATAAACAAATAAATAAATATTCATACAAATTTATCATTATTGAAATAGATAAATGAATAAATAAGTAAATCAATGTCTGGTGAATTATGCACTGATAAGAAATTAGAGCTGCATTTTTGTCTCTGATTCTCTTTACTAATCCTTTTTCTTTGCCTATCATCGCTGGGGTCAATTCCGTTGAAAGCGAAACCACATTTTTATAGCTTTTGTTGGATTTTGTGCACCAAAGCTCTTGAAAAAATCTCTCCGCGAGTGTTGCTTTCAACGGAAAATATTGCAGGCAATTCTTCTCGGAAGATCTCACGAAAATAGACAGTTTTTTTAAATGCACACTAGACAAAAACGCTTAAGCTAGCTTATATATGTATCTTAATTTTCTAAACCAGCTGACTGTTTTTGTGCAGACGCTCTACACTGGAACGGGTGACGTGGTTGATTAGTTGCACTGCCCGACTACTCTAGATCAAACCTTTAGAATCGAGGTCGAGAAATGCCTCTGGAGGGATAAAACCGTTAAGGCGCACACTCTCGTGGTACAACAAGTTGGGGTAAAAATCCCCAGAGATCAGGTTGTTGATCGAAATCATTGCTCTTGCAACGGACCTCATTGCGATAGAATTTTTAATTATTGGGACTCTGGAGTTCTGTATAAACGAAGACAAACCCTGAGACATTGTCTTTTAAAACCCCCAATCTTTTCCATAGAATTTGCTGTCACGTTGAACCACACTGGACAGCCATAAGTAAGTATTGGTCTGACAAGAGCCATTTAGCAGATGACTTTTACCATGGCATCGAGTTGGCTGCTATAAAACTGTCTCTATGTCCTTGCAAAAGTTGTTTTGGCTCCGGCTAGAGCGATATCTATATGTTTGTTCAAATATAGATATTGGTCTGGCCAGATCCGTAGGTACCTGACTAAACTTCTGTTCTCCAATGGTTGCCCGTGTTGTCCAACGATTAAGAATTTTCTCCAATTCTTCATAGTATTCCAAGAAGCCCCACACAATGGAGTCCTGAAAAGAATAGTCTACGATTTTTGGAATTTGATCTTCAACTTCAATCTTCAAAGAACTTACATTGCCATTCTTCACCACGAACTTTCTATTATAAAGCACGTACAGCAGTGGTTTGCTTCCTCCAAGCCTGTCTAACTTGTAAAAGAGCGCTTCTAACCATACGGTATCGAAGGCCTTTTCCAAGATAACCAGACAAGCACCCGTGCACTGTTTTTTACATCTACCAACTTGGTCAGGGCTCTATTGACTACTTTTTCGAATACCTTACTGATCGTCGGTAGGAGACTTATTGACCACAGATTTGCCGGATTGGAGTTATCTTTACCCCTGTTTTCCTGCTTTCCAGTGTGCCGGATACTGTGAATTTTTCAGTGCCTTGTTTAACAGTATAGTGAAAATGTTTATAGCTTCCAGGAGAAGACGTCGAAACACAATATTTGTGTACCCCATCGATTCCTATAGACTTTTTCTTTTTCAGTGATTCGATGATCTATCATGGAAATGATGTTGCTGCCAACGACTTCGGTAAAGCCTTCGACAAAATATCGCACAAGATAATTCTGCTCAACCTCAATGCTCTTGATTTCCCAGTTACTTTTATTAAATGGATTAAGTCTTACCTTGAAAACCGTCAATCAGTTTTTATTTTCAGATCCTCTAAACCTTACCATTTCTGGCCACCTCAAGTGTCGCTCAAGGGAGCCACGTTGGTCCTATTATTTTCATCCTAACTATTAATGATGTCGACCTTTTTATCCGCAACTCGTACATATCTACATATATACGCCGACGACATAAAATTACATTCGCCCATTTCGTCTGCCGCTGACCATCTTCTTCTTCAAGATGATCTAAGGAGGTTTTTAATTTGGTGCCAAAAAACTTTCTAGGTCTCAACATCAACAAATGCCAAGCCATTACATACACACGTAAGCATCTTCCACAGTCCTCCAGGACCTACTTCATCTTAAATCAACCTGTTCCGCTGGTCTCTTCTCTCTGGTGATTTGGGTATTATCTGCGTTAGAGAACTCAATTTTCGCACACACATGGACTCCATCGTTAGATGAGCTAACTCCGCCCTTTGCTACGTTAAGCGATGATCCAAGGAATTCTCAAACCCAAAGCCCTGTCACCAAAGCCCTTTATATTACTTTTGTATGGTCCCCTTGCTATGAAACCCACATCCGGAGAATCGAGGCTGTTCAGCGCCGTTTTCCATGCTACGCACTGCGTGGTCTCTAATGGACAGACAGCTTTAACCTACCACCCTCTACATATCATTTGCAACTCATAAATCTCCAGTCCCTGGAGCAACGCCGTGACATTGTCGACATTCTTTTCATTCACCAGCTCCTATCCGGTATCATAGACTGTCCAACGTTGCTTCAATCGATCTCTTTATTTACAAACCCTCCTAACCCGAATATTGTGTAAGGCCAATGTAACGCAGGACATTTTTAATTTCCACCTAAGCCCCGAGCATGAATGCTTATATACGAGGAATTGACTCCCTATCACACTGTTCCACGCAGATCCTTAAATCTTTTCAGAGTGCAATTATTAAAACTTGGACCAGATTCATATCGACTTGAAGACTCATAACATGATACCATTGGTACTATCCACACCGGTATTCAAAGAAAAAAAAATCCTGCGAAAATCAATAAACAAAAAAAATCTGGCGCGTGAAGCTGATCCAAGGCTGTTCACTGATCACACGATATTGATATTGAACTGTTATTGATCCACTAAAGTTCCTATGGCTTCGATGATTTTTTCCCCCATCTGTATCCTGCATGGCATGCATATTATTTTCCTCCTCGCCGCCAACAACGAGTCCATCGGTGCAAAAAATTTGATATGTTTTTTTTTCATTTCTTTTTTTGGAATACCCAAAAATCCTTGGCTTGAATTTGACATACGATCCGATTGACTGATTAGCAATGATACTCGAAATCTACTGGTGCAACAAAAAAAAATAACGAAAATGTGGGAGCAAACCAAAATTTGTTTGGTTTTTGTTTTGATTAATATTTTCGTATCCTCCTGGCGTGCGTGGTCAGGCACAGAAGTAGAATGAAATCAATTGAAATGATGTTTTTTTTTCGTGTGGCCTTCTATTGGCTACTGCGTGCTAAAGTTTCTGAATGAATTTTCGAAAAACGCTGTGAATAAATTATTTGAGGGGGTATTCTAGTCTAGAAATTTAAAAAAATCGATTTTTTTATATTTTCAAAGTTAAACTAATCAAGAATATATCTACAAGAGGATTTTTCAAAATTCAAGTTATTTTCGGAGATATCGATATTTTGCTGACCTGGCATCCAAACTGGTTCGGCCGGAAATAATCGAACAAAAGACATTAGTGATTCTCCGTCTACCTGAATCCATATTTCTCAGTAAAACCTTTACGTCCAGCTGCTTACAGTTGAATTCTAACCTCCAAACCACGTGGACGTACAAAATATTGTGAAATATTTTTTTTTAATAAAATGGACAAAAAATCCTCAGCGTAAAGGATTACGCGTCCAGATCGACAAACAAAAAGGCGAGTTCACGACAAAAGATTCACAGCACAGGAAGACACCATTGCGGAGAGTTGGTGTAAATGGCAAAAAGCTGCATCTGAAGGTACATTACAGGAGTTATACCACGAAAATCCACCTCTGTGTGATGAAGTTTTGAAAATTATAAAGCCAATTTACGAGAGTTTGTCATCAGAGGAATTAGTGACTCGATGTTTATGTTCAGAAACTCAAAATAATGAGTCTCTTAACTCTTTGATTTGGACTTTCGATCCAAAAAATACCCATTCCGGACCTAAGATGATTGATAAAGCGACATTCATTGCTGTTCGTATTTTTTGTGAAGGCTTAATTCCTATTTTAAAAACGATGGAGTTTATGGGAGTGAAAATTGGTCCGGAAGCTCATTCATTTGCTGTGAAACGAGACGACATCCGGATTGACCGCTCCGAGATAAGAGCATCTGACTCATCAAAGAAGGCCAAAACTGCTCGATATGAAGAAAGAAACGCGGAAAATAGTTTTTTCGAAGTCAAGGAAGGTCCGATGTATGAAGCACGAATAGCAAATTGAATAAATGTAGGTCTACAATATCATTTCATGACTTAGGCTGCGAAAAACTTTACGCGAAACTTTAAACGCGTTTTTCTCGAAACTGTCTTTTTCAAAACAATACCCACGATTCTACCGGACCGATTTAACTGAAATTTTTAGAGAGTCTTCTTTATAATCGGCTATGTCTGGAGTCTTCTTTATAGACTCGTCTATGTCTGTAACTATCATCATCCCCAAATTTCTATTACTTTTTTATACAGTAAAAAAAAGTGGTACAAAAATTGTTTTTTTCAGGCAGTCGCCATTTTGTGAAAAAAAATCTTTCTAACTTTTCCGTAGTTCCACACACAGCTGAGAGGAAGACCCTAACACACTTCTTTTGCGACTGTCCAGCTCTTGCTAGAGCCAGACAACGGGCGCTTGATAGACCCTTCTTCAACTCAATTAATGAGATTTCTGCTAAGGATATTAAGGAATGTCCTAATGTCCTTCTTAAATACCTCGGGCTGGATTTAGAGATATCTCAAATACACCAAAATAACATCATAAATAAGGTAACAGAGCTGTGGTATTAAAACGGCACTTAATGCTAATTAGGTTCTCACTGAACCACCACTCTTACCTACCCTACCTACCTTTCCGTAGTTCCAGACATTGCGACATTATTCTTGAGTAACACTCTTTTTTGTTTTGGTTTTAGATTGCTGGGAGGGCTGAAATCGTGGGTATGGTTAAGCGCCAATTTTTTGAGACCCCCACTTCCTCAACTGCTAGTTTTTGAAATTTTCAACTATTTTTATTTTTTTCTGCAATGTTAATAAATAACTTATGAAAAAATTGATACTAAAATATTAGTTGGCTTTTTTTTAAGACACTTCAAAAATTACATGAAATTCATTCCTCTAGACTAGAATACCACCTTAACAACTTACTTTTCAGGCCATTGATCCTTAATGGATGTGAGCCTAAGCTGAAGATGCCTTCCTGCAATGCTGCTTCAAGTTGGTTAGACCAAGCTTCATGGCAACCGTGTGATAGCTTGATCATTGATCGAAGGATTTTTGCCTCTTGGATTCGATTCAAATCACTGTACAGCTCGTTGAGTTCGAGGTTGCACCTTCTTGTCCATTCGCCCTACTGCCTTGTAACAGGCTTACCAATACAAAGTTCGTTGTGAAGAATGGCAATGTAACTTCTTCTGATATTTTTGAGTTATAAAAATGTCTACAACAAGGTGTGGATAATTCTCCGATACTTTTCAGCATTTTCATGAGTGATCTTATAGTGTCCATGCCACAGCGTTCACAGACGAATCGATGGCGTACAGATTGGGACCGAAAATCAGAGAAATAAGATTAAGCGTTATTGTGATGATGACTAAATGTTGATGATCAACTACCAGAAATTGGAGACTACCAGAATATGGTTATATTCCAGACTCCATTGTGCACGGCTTCTTGGGATACCAGAAAGAATTGGAAAAAAATTTTAATGGTTGGAAAGCACCGGCAAAGATAAGCAAACAAAAGTTGAGCCAGGTATCTAGGGATCTGGCTAGACCAATATCTATATTTTAACAAACATACTATATAAAGTCTATTTCCCTACCGTGCAATATATTAAATTCAATAAAATTGCGTAGCAAAAATAGAATCAAATGGCAACAGCTCAGGAATATACGCGGTTTTAACAAAGTTAAATTCCTTACTGCCATAATTAAAGAATAAGTGGCGAAACTTAGAAATAAGCAATGGAATAATAAGCTTAGCGGTTTGCAAAAGGGTAGCAAGCCATTCTGGAATATAACTAAAGTTTGTAAAAAAAACGATTCCATGTTCCTACTCGAAAAAGTGGAAAAGTTTTAGCTTTGTCTGACTTAGAAAAAGCTAGTATGCTCACAGAATCTTTTTCCTCAAATTATTCGTTAACTTGGTCCAATATATATTAAGTCAAATTGAAAATTTGGAGGAAGAATCAGTTCGCAACATAAACAATCAGCAAGTAAGCTTTGATGGTGATTTTATAGGTAGTCTTAAAAATCAATAATCTGCGAGATTTGAACATATCACAAATTTGTATCTTAAAACCTCCCAAAATCTGCAGTCAAACATACAAAGTTCATTTCAAATAATTGCATTAAAAAAGGTAGTTTTCCAAAAAGCTGGAAAAATACAAAAATACACCCTGTCCTGAAACCAGGCAAACCAGTCAAAGATGCCCTAAGCTACAGACCAATAAGTCTATGTTCTATGAACAAGTGTTTCGAGCAAATAATTAAACGTAGAATTTTAGTTCACATGGAAGAGCATAATATACTCCCAGCTGAACAATCAACTCTTTAGAATACTCCTAGACGTTGAAAAGGCCTTCGACTCAGTGTGACATAACGGACTGATTCACAAACTGGCCCAACTTTAACTTCCAGTACGCCTAACTATAATAGTGCAATCATTTTCGACAGGACGAAGTTTCCAAATTAAATTGAATAAAACACTTTCAGGCATTTATTATATCCCTGCAGGTGTCCCCCAAGGAGTTGTCATAAGTCCAGTCCTTTACAACGTATATACGTCTGATATGCCACATCCATCTTACTGTCATACACCAATTTTCGCAGATGATACATGTATCTTTTCTTCGAATGATTTTGGTTTCGCAATAGGAACTAATTTGCAATCTGGTCTGGATACATCTTCTTTGTTAAATGGAAAATAAAAATAAATGGGCAAAAGACACAGGCTATTTTCTTTACAAGGAAAAGAAAAGCCTGTTTTCTATCGAATAATATACTTACAATCGATGGATATCTATAAAAATTTTATATCCGTTCATAAACCGAAAATCAAAGTTAAGTAATCCTAATAAACTAGTCTATGCAGCGTCGGTTTGGGGTAATTGTGCGGTAAGTCACCTTAAACGATAACAGAGAATGCAGAATAAAATTCTAAAAATGATTTTGAATTTACCATGGCACTTCTCAACCATCCTCCTCCATGAATTGGCGGAAATTTAGAACCAATTTGTGATAGAATTTCCAAACTGAAAGAAAGATTCTTAACAACATGTAGTTCTTCCGATAATAGTTTAATAACAGACATGGTTAACTAATGATTATCTTATCTGATTTATATTTAATTATGATTCGTTATATTATTATTTATTGATATATTTATTTATGCAGTTATTTAGTTATTTAGTTATTTAGTTATTAAGTTATTTATTTATTTATTTATTTATTTATTTAGTTATTTAGTTATTTAGTTATTTAGTTATTTAATTATTTAGTTATTTAGTTATTTAGTTATTTAGTTATTTAGTTATTTAGTTATTTAGTTATTTAGTTATTTAGTTGTTTAGTTATTTAGTTATTTAGTTATTAAGTTATTTATTTATTTATTTATTTAGTTATTTAGTTATTCAGTTATTTATTTATTTATTTAGTTATTTAGTTATTTAGTTATTTAGTTATTTAGTTATTTAGTTATTTAGTTATTTATTAATTTAGTTATTTAGTTATTTAGTTATTTAGTTATTAAGTTATTTATTTATTTATTTATTTATTTATTTAGTTATTTAGTTATTTAGTTATTTAATTATTTAGTTATTTAGTTATTTAGTTATTTAGTTATTTAGTTATTTAGTTATTTAGTTATTTAGTTATTTAGTTGTTTAGTTATTTAGTTATTTAGTTATTAAGTTATTTATTTATTTATTTATTTAGTTATTTAGTTATTCAGTTATTTATTTATTTAGTTATTTAGTTATTTAGTTATTTAGTTATTTAGTTATTTAGTTATTTATTAATTTAGTTATTTAGTTATTTAGTTATTTAGTTATTTAGTTATTTAGTTATTTAGTTATTTAGTTATTTAGTTATTTAGTTATTTAGTTATTTAATAATTTATTAATTTATTTATTTATTTAATTTCTTTATTTATTTATTATTACTAGATTTACTATTATTTTATTTATTATTCTTGTTGTTATTTATATATAGCTTTGTCTATACTTGAGTAGTTATATTATTAATTCTGAGTAAAATTTTGATTTTATTTATTGTTTGTTCATATATTCAAAACTAAATTTCGGTATTGCTTATATTTATTAATTATATTTCTTATTAACTGGGAACTTTTTTTTTATTTCTCTTCATAATTATGTAGTTTCATACCATATCTGTGAACAACACCACATTTTTGTCAGATCTAATCAATTTATGCTACTAAAAATTAATATTTTGAAAATATAGATGTTGCTCTAGCCAAAGAGACTGTTTCAAAGTAGCCAAAACGATGCCAGGGTAAAAATCATCTTTTACATGACTCTTGTCTGACAAGATGATGAGTGTTTGCGTATTGCTGTCCCGTGTGGTTCAACGTGGCAGCAAATTAAATGGAAAAAAATCGAGTTCTTGAAAGGTAGAACTCCAGAGTCCTTATACAAAAACTTCTTTTGCAGTCCTTTACAATGGAGCAATAAGGGTGTAGAATTTCCTAATAAAAGTCATACGAAGGCACGTTACAAGGTCAACAACATGATCTTTGGGGCTTTTTACCCCAATTTTTGTACCACGAGAGTGGTACTCGCCTAGCTCTGCACTCTTCTTCTGTTGCTCGAGTTTTTCTTTGCATCGTGTTATTAAAGGACTCATTTGTTGCCTTCTTTTTGTCACCCATTTTCCTTGTCGCGGATGGTTGGAAATCTTGAAGGGCCGCGGCTGTTTCATCGTGACCACATATTGCTGACGTTTGTGGTAGACAATGGCTCATTTGAGAGGCTCGCTTAGAAGCTCATTGCTTAAAGGTTTGAGTGTTCAATACCTTCGGTGGTGGTCCATTGCTACTGCCTGCAGATCACTGCGTTAAGCAGCACCCCTAAAAAAATTGGTGACTCATAGCTCTATTGAGGGCCACAACCTTGTTTCACATTTTTGCAAATGGCAGATATGTTCCGTGCTTATTTCCTTATTTGAAGTTTTGTTGATCTTCTGATTGTGATATGACCCCGTTGTCGCAAGGAGCTTTTTGTAGAGATTTGGCATTTACCGACAAGATTATAGAAAGAAATTCCCCACCCCTAAGATGGGGTGATTGGATAATATTCTTGTTATGCCATATGAGTTAAAGTTGTAAGCAATTTTGCAATGGGAAGACCTCGGTTCTATTTTTGGCTTAGTGATATTTCTGTACGACTTATTCGAGACATTTTATCAAACAATATTCAAAGGGTGACTGTGCCTCTCTAAATTTGAATTTATTAGCAGGATTCCCGCAGGTGTCTATTCTTGGACCTATTCTGTTCTGTTTATGTAGAAATGGCCCACAAAAAGTATGTAAAAATGTGTCCTTACATCTCTATGCCGATGACGTGCAAGTATACATATCTACGCCCAATGGTATGGTTGAGGATCTCATTCGTAGACTTAATAAAGACTTGTGGAAAATCATTTTTAAAAAATTCGATAACCCGTTCGCCATTATTTTAAGCGCACGAACGATTTAAGTTTATGGACAGAGTTACCAGTCCCCGGGCTTAAGAAAAACAGAAGCCTTTCAGCGACAGACCATGTGAACTATACGGTATTACACGCTTAAGCAACTCTTCACAAACTTTGGCTGTCTGTGACATTCTCTCCTTTAGCAACAAAATTATGGTTGCTCAAAACGTTAAGTGTAGTAATAATCTGCAGCGCTGCGGTAGTTTATTGTAAGCCTGATTCTTTGTCCGAACATACATTTTTTGTCGCTTTCAAAGATACGTATTCGGTCTGAGCAGATATGACCACATTTCCGGATATCATCGGCTTTAACTTTGACTTAGTTAAGTGACTTAATTGATTGATATTTAATGTTGCGGCTTCATGCACATGGTCATTCATAACTAATTACATGGGTACCTTACCGAATACTCCTGTCTCAAGATTTATAAACTCGTCACGTTTTTTCTTCGTCAACGTCACCAGGCTCTGGAACTCTCTTGCTTTGTAAGTAAAGCAAAAAGTTGGAGCGAATAAGTTAAAAAACTGAAATTACCAATTATTTTGGTGAACTTAATTGACAAAAAAAAGTTGTTGCTTAATATTCTTTTATAATGTATAACATATAAAAATTGTTTTTACTATTCACTATGTTCCCATTACAGAAGACAAAAGTCGTATTTGTATTTTTTAATTGCTAATTTGAATTAAATTGAATTGAAAGAGTTAAGCGGCAATTGCAACGATACGAGTCTTTTGCATAACAGATTTCATATGACTTTTTAGAACTCGTCGGATCTTTCCATTTTATTTCACTCTACAGCTTGCGTGTGATTGCTCCTGAGACTTTTCCTCTGAGGTGCTTGCTGCTGACACCGATGGTGTTAAAACGGCCAGAAAACTTCTGGACACTGGTCTAAGTTTTGAAGCTGCCTATCCGGTCATCGGGTCAATTTCATATCGAGTTGCATCGGCTTTCTTTATGTCCTTTAAAGTTCGTCCAGTGACCCGTGTATTGCCTTGCGCAGTAGACTTCCCGTTCTTTCGATTCATTGAGCTGGCAGTCTCCTGGCTTGCATTTTATTGCATTTTACAGATAAAAAGATCGATACGCAATTCGTCCATGGTTTTCTTCTTGTTGTAATCTTTCTAGACGACAACGAGTAGATTTTAGATTCGTTTTTATCATTATATTTATTGTAGCTAAATATATACATAGTAAATTTTTAATTCTTAAATATATTGCACAAGTAAGAGATGTACTTACTTCTAAAAAATGTTACTATTTACAATCAAATATTATTATCACAGAATCATATTTAGTTTGAAGGAAAAGCTACAAGAAAAACCTTCTTAATCAAAACAAAAGAAAGAAAAAACAATATGCTATATGTATATATAACAATAATAATAAATAAGTTAAAAATAAACTGCATATTTAAACAACGGGGTTGAGAGGAGGGAATTCAGGATCACCTGACTCGAGACATTTCTGGAACATAGAGTTTTCTTTATCACAATGAATACATAATAACATCAATAAATAAATAAATAAATTAAGTAATTAATAAATAAATAAATAAATAGATAAATAAATAAATAAATAAATTAATTAACATATAAATAAATAAATATATGAATGAAAAAACTAATAAACTAATTTATAAATAACTAAGGATAAAAAAATAGTACTAAATAAATTAATTTATTAATAAATAAATGAATATGAATGAATATAAACAATAAATAATTGAATAGATTGATAGTTAAATAACTAACAACAAATATGGAAGGAAGTCGAGGGCCATTATCACAAGTTTAGTTAGATTGCTTGATCTGAAACTAATTCATTGTCAGACATCCTACATCTTGAGTTGTATCCTTCAAATAATTTATTTATTCTCGATGATATTTTTTCTACATTTGCTAATTCATGAAGCTCAGAATCATTTTGAGTACTTTATTTTGAGCTCCCGCAGTCTTATGATGTGGGAATTTGCACATTTTTCCCATACAGGTGAACCGTACAAAAGTATAACTTGTAAGATTGTTTTACAAATCATTATTTTATTTTCATTGCTCAATCTAGACTTCCGATTTAAAAATGGGTACAACGTTTTTATTTTGAGATTAACTTTCTGGATTGTTTCCTGAACATGAAGACCAAATGTTAGTCGTTTATCAAGGTGGACGCCAAGGTATTTGCCGCTTGACTTCCACTCAATATGCGACCCATTGATGGTTAAACTGTTGCCTGGTAGGAAACAGGGTTTTCTTTTTTTTTTTGTAAAAAAGACAGCCTGAGTCTTTGAGGCATTTATTTTCATCTTCCAATCGTTAAAGTATCTGCTGATAATAGTCAGTGCAGACTACAAATTGGTTGCGATATTAAAAGCAATTGCATCTGTTGAAAAAATGCATGTATAGTATCATCCGCAAACATAGCAGTTCCACAATTACTAAAGCGAGGGAGTTCATTGGTATAGATGTTGTACAGAACTGGTGAAAGAACTGCACCTTGAGGTACTCCATCAGTTACAGGCAGACAGGGAGATATCCAGCCATTAATAAAAACTTTGAAACTTCGATTTGTGAGAAAGGATTTTATGATTGTGATAAGGTACCCTGGAAAGTTGAGGTTATATAGTTTATGTAGCAGTCCGTTATGCCATACAGTGTCAAATGCTTTCTCCACATCAAGAAAGACCGCACCAAGCTCTTTCTGGAGTTAAGATTTATTTGTATGATTTTAGCAATCCGATGGACTTGGTTTAAAGAATTGTGTTGAGGTTATTGAGTTATTCTAGTTTTAATCAATTTTTCAAGGCCTTTTCCTAGTGCGCTGAGTAAAATTATTGGCCGATTGTTGCAAGGCATGCTAGCATTTTTACCCGGCTTAGGAATTGGTATTACCTTGGCCGATTTCCTTGTATTAGGATAGTAACCCTTAATTAATAATAAACTCAAAACTGTTTTCAAAGTTTTGATGTTTCTTACGTTGAAGCTTAAGTCTTGTGAATCTGATGACCTTGCCAATAAAAAACAGAGCACTCACTAAAGGCTCCTCGCTTTGCAATTTGTTTGTGTTCCAAGCATTTTTTTTTAACCTTAAGAGAAAAGAAATTTCTGACCTTATTCCTTTCAAAATGTTTCAAATTCCCTCTACAATGCTGCATTAATTTTGTTGGCAAGCTGTCAACAGTCGTGCCTCAAATATGTACATCTGTAAAATGTCAGATATGTCAATAAAAGAAAATGTGACATAACTTCAACAATAAACATTTACGGCGTGATGGTAGGTCGGTCGATGCATACAGTGATTGATTTACTAATAGCTGTGGTGGGTGTGCCTTGGTTTTGTGGGTGCAATTCTGTAACCACGTTTGTGCAATAAATCTTAGCAGTTAATTTTTGAAGTTTTCTAATTCATAATAAAACTAAACAAATTTTCTGAAGGAAAGTTCAATTTTGAAGTAGCCAGCTACCTTACACACGCTATGAAACGAACCTCTCAATTCAAGTTTGTTAAAAGTCTAAAATAAAAAAAACAAAGTGGTGCTAAAATTTTAGAAAACTCTTAACAACTTTGTTTTCTTTGTATAGTATTTTTTTTCAATTTCCGAAAAACTTAAATATTATATGTCATTAGATGTCACGGCTCGGGGGCCCCTACCGACTGGGTGCCCGTGGCGTTTTGACCATCTTGTCAGTCACTGACCTGTTTGGTACTCAAGAGTTTATCGCGTTTAAATAATGCTATGATTAAGTTAGGTGGTAAGTCCAAAGTCAATTCTTGTCTGCGACCTGAATATTGTTGTTTAAGAAAGGAGTATGAATATTTAAAAAAAAACGTAATGCATAGGCAGTATGTATGAACAGTGGAGTCAAGGATTTAAAATAATTCGGAAGCTTTTTGAAAACATATTAATGTTAAAAGAAAGTCAGTTGGTGTCCCGGGCAATATAATAATTATATTGTTATAATAGGACTACCGGTTGAAAATGTCGTTGTTGCAGACAACTTCATATCTATTACTCTGAGGTGAATTTTGACCACGAGAGCTATCACATCAGAAACTTCATGCCATTGTCTAATTATTTCAGTCTAGGTTATTGGTCATTAGTGAAAACACACAAGTTTTTGTAAAGCCGTAAAATGTCTACATTCGTGCCATCAAAACAACATTTGCGGGAAGTTTTAACATGCTTCTTTCATTTAAAGAAAAAAACAACCGAAGCGCATCAATCGCTTACCGAAGCTTACCCGGACTATACTATAGACGTTAGAATATGTCGGCGGTGGTTTTTGTATTGTTGGAGGGTATTTTATTTCAAATATTTCATTATTTTTTATTAATAAATCGATAAATAATTATTTCATTAGAATATTTGTTGGATGTTTGTAAGAAGAACTTGCAAAATCACTTGGCGTCGCTCAGCAAACCATTTCCGATCGTTTGAAAGCAATGGGAATGATCCGAAAGGTAGGATATTGGGTGCCGTATGAATTGAAGCCACGAGACGTCGAACGCCGATTTTGCATGTCCGAAATGCTGCTTGAACGCCACAAAAAGAAGTCTTTTTTGCATCGAATAGTGACTGGTGATGAAAAATGGGTACATTACGATAATCCAAAACGTCGGGCAACGTATGGATACCCCGGACATGCCTCAACATCGACGGCCGTTCAGAATGTTCATGGCCTGAAGGTTATGCTGTGTATTTGGTGGGACCAGAGGGGTGTTGTGTATTAATGTGTGTGAATGAAACAATCACAGGCGAGGTCTACCGACGACAGTTGATGCGTTTGAGTTATTTTGTATCATGGCAATGCTCGGCCACATGTTGCAAATGTCGTCAAAACTTACCTCGAAACGCTCAAACGGGATGTCCTACCCCACCCGCCGTATAGTCCAGACCTTGCGCCATCCGATTGCTGTTTCTTCCGAATGATGCATCATGGCCTGGCTGAACAGCACTTCCGTCATTTCGATGATGTCAAAAAATGGATCGATTCGTGGATTGCGTATCCATGAATTGCCAGAAAAATGGGAAAAATGTGTGCCTATCGATGGGCAATACTTTGAATATTGAATTTATATCTATTTTCCTCAATAAAGCATTGATTTTTGAAAAAAAATAAATTTTCAACCGGTAGTACTATTTTTTAATTAGTATTGATCTGAAAAAATATGTGACACGTTTGCAACTTTCTTTCAGTCGAATTTTAGTAAACAGTCTTCTAACTTAGAGAATCTTTTAGAAATTCCTCGTATCGTTGACATGAGATCCATAAGCACTGAAGATGAGATCCTTGCCAGCATTATTTATTAAAAATTGCAAATGAATTTATTTTCAACGCATCTCTTAGTTCTGGAATATTTTTCGACTGTTGGAAAACATTCGTTTATTAAACCAATTCACAAATCGGGTTCAAAGCAGTCTATAGAGAACTACAGACCGATTGCTAAATTGCAATTGATTCCGAAAATTTTTGAATCTCTCGTCAAAAATAAAATCTACCATGAGATAAGAAACCATATTTCCGTACATCAGCATTGATTTGTAAAAATAGATCTACAAATTTGACACTATTTGCGAACTATTGTGTAATATGGAGAGAAGAATGCAGGTTGATGTAATATTCACAGATTTCCCCAAAAAATTTGACAGGGTGAACCACTCAATTTTAATAAAAAAAAAACTGCATTATCTGAGGATTCATTCCTCTCTTTAAGTGTGGATTAGAAGTTATTTAACAAATCTATTTTAATTTGTTAAAATTGGTACCATTTTGTCTCATAGGATATATAATCATTCGGGTGTACCTCAAGGTAGTCAATTTGGGCCATTACTCTTCCTTCTTTTCATCAACTACTCGTCTGAGTGTTTGAAGTTTGCAGATGATGTCAAAATATTAAAGTCTGTCGGTTCTTAGGCTGATTGTTTTGCATTGCAGACAGATATAAATAACATATACAAATGGTGTGATACAAACTAATTGCACTTTTACACAAATAAATCTATCCTTACGTTCGCTAGAACTCGTTGTCTTATTTTCTCTTATCAAATGAGATGTATTCCACTAAAAAGAGTTTTTAACCTAAAGGACTTGGGTGTCATCTTGGACCCTAAATTAGAATTCAAAATACACTTGAACTATATAATCTCAAAAGCTAATTCCATTCTAGGTTTTATATTCAGGAATTCTAATGACTTTCTTCGTAAGACCTATTCTCGAATATTGTTCCGTAGTTTGGTC
Source organism: Orthonevra nobilis (assembly GCA_963555765.1). Lineage (NCBI taxonomy): Eukaryota > Metazoa > Arthropoda > Insecta > Diptera > Syrphidae > Orthonevra > Orthonevra nobilis. The sequence goes on from OY743224.1 coordinate 65,298,795, forward strand.
CCCATTTTATAAAAACAATATGCAACGTATTGAGAAAGTTCAAAAAAGATATATACGCCGTGCTCTTAGAAGGCTTCAGTGGACTTTGCCTTAACATCTTATTCAGCCCGATGTGCTCTTATAGCTCTTAAGCCACTTCATATTAGAAGAGTTTATTTTGCATTGTTGGTCATATTGATTGTCCCCCTCTAGCAACTTTATTTAATGCTTATAATCCAAACCGTTCACTTAGACCTAGAAGCCAGTACTTTGTTGTTCCTCAACGAGCGCTCGTCGTCATTTCAATAATTATGCAAGTGTAATCAATCTTGAAGTTAGTCGTAATAATTTTAGGATTAGAATTATTAATCAACTATTATTATGTTAAACAACATTGTTAATGTATGTTAGTCTAAGGAAGTATTTTGTACTTATAAAGGGTGATTTTTCAAAAGCTATAGGAAAGTTTTTCAAAAAAAAAACACATAAAATTCAGAAAAATGCATGAACTCTTTATTTGAATCGATAGCACGGTCCATATTATTTAATGTTTGAAGATTATTTCATGCAAATGTTGACCTTGACTGCGCCTCAAATGGTCCATCCGCTTAGTCCAATTTTTGAATAAATGCTTCAATGTTGTCTTCCAATGCATCAGTTGCTTGTCTGTATAGACATGAGCTTTAACATAGCCCCACAAAAAATAGTCTAAAGGCGTTAAAACGCACGATCCAGGCGGCCAATTGACCGGTCCCGAACGTGAAATAAAATGTTCGCCGAACTCGCCTCTCAATAAGTCCATTGTTGCGCGTGCTGTGTGGTATGTGGCACGGTCTTGTTGAAACCACATGTCATGCGAGTCAAGCTCTTGCATTTTGGGCAAAAAAAAAGTTGGATATCATCTCACGGTAGCGCTCACCATTCACAGTTACGTTACGATTCGCATCATCTTTGAAGAAGTACGGTCCAATGATGCCACCAGCCCATAAACCGCACCAAACTGTAGACCGTACTGGCTTATTATCCGGTTGCAGCTTGTCGAAATATGTTGTCGGGATCCTTTTAAGAAGTAATTCAGTAGGGGACTTACCCGTCGTCGATGATGGTAATGTGTGCTGCCGAAGTAAGAACCTTGCTAGTCTCAGTTGTAAATTGCCAGCTGTATTGCGCTTCAAGTACTCCTTATTAGTTCGCACTATCCGCTCCGCTTGACCGTTGCTCTATGGGTGGAATGGTGCTGTTAGTATGTGTGAGATCAGGTTTCTTTTACAAAATCCGCCGAATTCGTCTGAAGTGAACGCTGTCCCATTATCGGAAACTATAGAGTCTGGTAACCCATGAGTTGCGAAGATCGATCGCAAGCTATTGATTGCAGCAGCTGCACTGCTTGTAGGTACAGCTTTTACCTCGACCCACTTGGAGTGTGAGTATACGAGTATAAAAAAAGGTTTGGCCCTGAAAAGGACCGAGGAAATCCACAGTAAGTCGGAACCAAGGCTTAGATGTCTCCTCCCAAGGATGAGTAACAACTTTATGTTTTTCTGGACGTGACTGTTAACACGTTATACACTTCTTCACAGTTTCTTCAATATCTGCGTCTATCTTCGGCCACCAAATGTAGCTTCTGGCAAGAGCTTTCATTTTTACCACACCCGGATGACCTTCATGGAGAGTTTTAAGAAGATGTGTTTGAGCAACATCTGGAATTATAAGACGAGAACCAAAAAGTAAACAGTTCTTATTTACCGTAATCTCATTTTCGTGCCGTAGATATGGCTTAAACGCATCATTAAGCGAACGATCAGGCCATCCCCTCAACGCCCAATGAAGAATTTTTTTAAAAATTTTATCCGTGGAAGTCATCTTGGCGATGTCGCTGGATTCCAGAATTTGTGCATCAGTTTCAGATAGGAAACGCCTTCAGTCCCTCCTGCAGCGTTCGGTAAACAACTAATTGCGTCAGCATTTCCGTTCTTTTCCCCCGGTCGATGTGGAATTTGAAAGCTATATCCATTCAAGAAAACACTCCACCTGAGCATCCTTGGCGAAAAAATCACCGGTGTAGGCTTTTCTGTGTTGAATAATACAATCAGCGGTTTATGATCCGTAATTATGAGAAATTTTCGTCCATAGAGAAAGTTGTGGAACTTCTTGACATCAGTGATAATGGTCAGTGCCTCTTTATCTATCTGTGCGTAGTTTCTTTCCGTTGTAGACAACATACGCGAATAGAAAGAGATTGGACGCTCTTGACCGTTTGGCATAACATGCGTTAATACCACGCCAATCCCATATGGAGAAGCGTCACAGACCAATGCGATTGGTAGTTTCTCACTGTAATTAATCAAAATATTCTTACTTGAGAGTAGTTCCTTCAGTCCCCTGAACGCCTTGTCATGGACTACGTTCCACTTCCAAACCGTCTTCTTGTCTAGGAGCCTGTGTAGTGGTTCAGCGATGGTTGCCCTATCCTTCAAGAATGCATGATAAAAATTGATGAGGCCCAAAAATGCTTGGAGTTGCTTCTTATCCACAGGTGGTGGGGTTGCCTGAATAACCCGAACCTTGTCATCTGAAGGCCGAATCCCACGATGATCGCCCCCTTATGTGTGATAAGTGTGAGGACTTTTGAGGACTCTTCATCCATGACCATTTGCTGATACGCCTGGGCTAAATCAGTTTTAGCGAACGTCTTACCTGTTGGCATGGATGCCAAAATATCCGTGATAGACGGTGTCTGGTAGCAGTGGGGGGCTAGTGCCTTGTTCACTGTGCACCTGTTATCCCCACAGATGCGAACGGAACCATCAGCCTTAGCAACTGGCACAATAGGTGGCAGTCGTCATACGATGGGTGCGTTCAGACACAACAAAATTCAATAATTTGCAAGCGTTGTTCGTTTGTAAAACGAATAATGGTTAAATTATAGACCAAACTGAAGATGTTTGACAGTGAAACAAAACACGAAACGTGCTCTTTAAACCAGTGTTGCCAAAAAGATAATAGCTAAAAAATCACCCTTTAGATGAAATAAATAAATAAATTAATTAAGAGTTGAATTTTAACAATTTCTTTTTGATTTGTTTTCTTTCAGTTCGAACGGGGAGTCCTTATTTCCTCTGCTCAGCCCTACCCACTCATTGGCGTTCGAATAAAACCCTGCCGCTGGCTTTCAAAGTGGTCGCGTTAGTTGACGTCGGCGACGGCACAATAGTGACCATACGTGCTGGAAACGATGAGAACTACTGTGCCGAACTGCGCAACTGCACAGCGGTGATGAAGAATCAAGTGGCCAAATTCAACGATCTGCGTTTCGTCGGACGCAGCGGACGAGGTAAGTAGTCTTAACTCAATAATTTCCGTTTTTGCCGCCATATGTGACTAGAGAATGGCATGCGCCAAGACCATCAGTTTCATCTTCCATGCCTAATTATCTTGTTTCGTATTATTTCTGCGCATGCGCAACCAACGACTTGAAGGCATTTGGCCAGTAGTCTACAATTGTTGGCAAAACGCAATCGACAATTGTACACCAGAAGTCGTCGTCGTCGTCGTCGTCGGCACATTTGGCCGACGAATCGCCTCGGGCTAGCATGCGAATACGAGTACACTTGTCTTGTCCAATCCAAACAAACAACAGCAGTTCCCATTTTGACACGCAAGGAGCTGTAATCGATTTAAGAAATGCGTTATCGGCTTCGGTGGGGTGGGTGTGAGTACCTACACATGCATATCACGCACGCACGTCATTTCAAGGATAATCATAATGAGTAACTTGAGAAACTTGGTGTGACAGTGTTTTTTTTTTCTTCTTGGTTTTTATCAAATTTCCAGATGAGTTTGCTTTTTATTTAAATTTGCATTAATTAACAATAATTGATTCATCTAGTCCGTCCGTCCGTCGTTGGAGTGAGTAACCGGGGGTGAATAAAAGTCCCTTCACACCGGAAGCTGGCAATGAGTACATATCCGAAGTTTGACATAGTTTGGAAGGTAGTCAGTTAGTCATTCTTGTTATGCTAATTGAAACCGTTAATGAATTATTGGGCTATGAAGTCGAAGGCGTACAATATTTTTATTTTTTTATTAGTCCATTCATTAGTGGTTTCTTGAGTCATGCTAACAATTAGATGGCTTCAACTTTAGAAGAGTGATCCAATGATAGATTGGTTACTCATTGTGAAATGTGAATGTTACGCAAGAGGTTTCTTCTTCAATTGCGTAGATATATGAATTTTAAACCAAGATAATATACTACTGAGTCCAAAAAATAAGGTGACATTGTATTTATTTTGAAAATTCTTTATTTATTCTTCCAAATCAATTTCATCCCCTTCAAAGTAATCCCCTCCCGATGCAATGCACTTATGCCAACGGATTTTCAAATCTTTGAAACACTGGTTGTAGTCACTTTCCGGGATGGCCTTCAGTTCCGTCTTCGCTGCGGCTTGAATCTGCTCTATCGTATCAAAACGATAGAGCTTGTTGAACAGCCAAAAGTCGCACGGCGCCAGATCAGGTGAATACGGTGGTTGCGGAACGATATGGGTTGAGTTCCACAATTCCGGCCTTTTTAGGCGGATAGCGTTACGCAAACGACGCATTACGTTCAAATAATATTCCTTGTTGACTGTTTGGCCGGTTGGAAGGAATTCATAAAGCACAACACCACGATAGTCGAAGAAAACAGTCAACATGACCTTGATTTTTGAGCGACTTTGGCGCGGTTTTTTTGGTCTCGGCTCTCCTTTGGCACGATATTCGCTCAACTGATCGGTTGTTTCGGGGTCGTAAGCATAGATCCAAGTCTCATCGCCAGTTATAATGCGTTTCATGACATCCTGGTAGTCGGAAAGCATTGTTTCACACACTTCAACGCGACGCCTTTTTTTCCAAAAAATTCAATGTTTTCGGTACCAGTCGAGATTTGACGCGCTTGAGGCCCAAAGCATCCTTCAAAATGGTATTGACTGAGCCTTTCAATAAGCCAACTTCATCAGCAAGGTCTCTAATCGTTAATCGATGGTTTTTCAACACCAAATCTTTGATTTGTTGGACGTGAGCTTCATCGGTTGAGGTTGACGGTCGCCCAGAACGCTCTTGGAAATCACTATACCACTTGTAAACATTTTTTTTAGACATAGCCTCATCATCAAAGGCTTTCTGCACCATCCTCAACGTATCCGCAGCAGAAAATTGATTCCGCAAACAAAATTTAATGCAAATTCTTTGCTCAATAAATTTCGACATCGCAAAAAACGAAAAACGCACTTTTAGCAGCTCACAAAACGACGCGTATCTCAAACACTATGAATATATTTTGACATGAAATTTCACATGTCACTGACAGTACTACCAACCTAAAAAGAAAGAAAAATTTCCAAATCCTTCGACGCGCGCAGTTTAAATTCATATGTCACCTTATTTTTTGGACACAGTAGTAATATATCTGCTCGATCCTGAGCACGCTGCTTCTTATTGTCAAGACTAAGCTTTCTAGCGATTTCCGCGATTGCTTGTTTCCTTCAACCGGAGGTTCGGTCTTCCTTCTTCTTCTTGAACCTGGTGGCTTGGATTCGCAGACTTTCTTGGCTAGAGCATTATTATCCAATGGGGGTGTATACACGAGATGAATTCCAAAGGGTGAAAACTGGTTTTGAGGGAGAAAGACGTGAAGTATGAAACGGTCTAAAATTTTATACTTAGTTTTGAGTGGATGACTTAGGATGAAAACTAATCCAATCAACTCAACTTTTAATTTTTGAGGTCGGTCTATCTTTTGTCTGATTTTGGGATTCAAATACAATTCAATACTCAAGAAATGAATATCGGCACAGGTAGCTTAGAGCGTTGTTTGTGATCTTATAAAATGAAAAGTTTCAATATACGGACGAAAGAGGAAACGAAAAATAAACGATTTGGGATATAACATTATGATTCTGAAGGAAACTACCAGAAAACCTTCTTTTTAAAGAAATAAAAAACAACTTTGTAGTAAATTTGTTACACAATTTCATGAATAATAAGAAGCCTCTACAAGTAGACGTAAGACGATGTGAAAAAAAAATCAATGATTACAAATGGTTATAAAATAAAATTAAATAAAATGACATTAATAAATAAATAGCTTTATTTATAGATAAATAAATAAGTAGTAAATCATAAGTAAAAAAATTTCTATATTGCCATTTCTGTCCAACATTTTTAACCCTGCTGGATTTTTCTAAAGCGTTTGATACTGTAGACCATGCACTTCTATGCAATAAGCTAACGAACACTTTTGGATTTTCGCCGCTGGCAGCTAAACTTACTACGCTCCTACTTGACTGGTCGAATGCAATGCATGATGGTTGGAGACAGAATGTCGTCGTTCCTTGATGTCGTTAAGGGAGTGCCACAAGGGTCCATTCTTGGTCCTTTACTTTTTTGTCCATATGTTAATGAAATTCCTCGATTAGCCAAGCACTGTACTGTGCACATGTATGCTGACGATGTCCAGCTCTACCTGACATGTCCGCTCCCATGCATCGAGAGTGCGATTGGTGACATAAATGCAGATCTGAATAGAATTCATAACTGGGCCACAAAGCACAACTTATCTCTAAACCCAATGAAATCTAAAGCGCTCTGCATTTATAAAAGAAGACTCGACACATCTTACTTCCCACCAATCAAACTCGATCAAGAAACCTTAGAGTTCGTCGGCACAGCCAGAAACTTAGGTATGGTTTTTAACGACACACTTACATGGACCGATCATGTAGTGGCTACCGTAGGGAAATTGTACACTAGGCTCCGTTTATTATGGACAACTCATTATTTCATACCTACAAATGTAAAAATGTTACTGGTGAGGTCGTTGCTGTTACCCATTCTGCTTTACGGATGCGAAGTCTTTAGTAAATTGGACTATGATATAAATAGAAAATTAAATGTCATTTACAACAATTTTGCGAGATATATTTTTAATATCCGTTACCATGACCATATATCAGCTCACTCTAAGCAGATCACGGGCCTTACATTAAGTAAACTTTTTGAGTTCCGTTCAGTTATCCTGCTGAACAAAATTATTCAAACGGGTCAGCCTGAATATCTATACAAGAGACTTAATTTTGGAACTTCTCAAAGATAGTTTGCTTTAATCCAGCCAAGGTATAATTGTCTAGTATCTGAAAGAACTTTTTTTGTCCACGTCTCTCGACTATGGAACTCACTGCCCATAGCACTTAGAAGAATCAGAAGCGCAAACGTTTTAAGACCGTCCTCTTCGAACATTTGGCCAATGATATAGTCAATTAAACAAAAATGTATCCTATTCTTATTTTATCTTCTTTCTCCTTTTGCAATTAGTTTTCGCTTAACTTTTTCTTTTAAACTTGTGATCATAAATTGAATTGAATTATATAATCTGTTCTAAATATCTATTAATTATTACTTAGACTATTGATTATTACCTTAAAGCCTTCACTACTTATAAGATTTTAATCTTAATGTGCAAATATTCATTTTAAATAAATACAAATAAATACAAATAAATAAATAAATAAAGAAAGAAATAAATAAATAAGAAAATAGATTAGTTAATTAAAAAAATTAATTATAAAATGAATAAATAAAAAAAAAATCATAATAAGTAAATTAATAATAAATAAATGAATATATAAATAAATAAGTAGATAAATAATAAGTAAATAAATATGTAAAAGAATAAATAATTATGTTAATAAATAAATTTGTAATTAATATTCACGGAACATCGTCAAATTTGTTTTGTTTTTTTTTTTAACAAGTATGCACATCGAATCATAAAAGTATTTAGAAGCATTCTTTCAAATATCAATTCCACATTCCTTTTTTGATGAAAATCGGATGAAGAGTGATGCCAGGGTAGATCAGGCATCATTTAGAGCAGCTTGTTTTGCGACACTTGCAATCTTTGGATATGCGTTTTGGCACAGTTCCCCCAAACTGGACAACCATAAAGAAGACAAGCTTGGAATATTACTTTATGAATGATGATTTTATTTTCATTTGACAATTACGACTTTCGGTTTATGAATGGGTATAGCATTCTAGTAGCAATTTTTATTTTACGTAATTTTTTTGAAATATGTTCCTTGAAAGTCATGATTATGATGATACCCATTTAAGTTCAGAACCGTTGATGTTCAGTTGATTTTTCGGAAGGTAACAGGAACTTTTTTATCTTGTGAAAAAATGATTTGTATTTTTTCCGAGTTAAGCTTTATTTTTCAGTTTTTATAATATTTCAATTAAGAGAAATTTCATGCGAAGAGCGTATTGTTGTGTCATCAGCAAACGTGGCGGATTAACACTCACTTATTTGATAGATCGGAAGTGTATATGTTATAGAAGATGGGGCTTATTACAGCACCTTGGGGTGCATTTGCAGGTGGATAAAATTGATTCGATGGACAATAATTGACAAAGGCTATGAAACTACGATTTGACAAAAAACTTTGGATAATTTTACACAAATGTAATAGGAAATGGAGAACTATCATTTTATAAATAAAACAATCGTGACCTAGAGTATCAAATGTTTTTTCTATGTCCAAGAGTATCATTCCTGTCGATTTACCGTCATTTTGATTTTTTGTATGTGCTCGCAAATTCTCAATACTTGGTGAGACGTACTATTAAAGCGACGGAAACTGAATCGCTCATTTGGATATTTTTTTTTTTTTATCTTCAATAACTTTTCGCAACTTTTCTTTCAGAAATCTTTCAAACATTTTGTTGAAGGGGCTAAGTAAGCTGATTGATCTTTAGCTTAAAACGTTGCCAAGTGGTTTGCCAGTTTTTAAAATAGGGACAACCTTAGCAATTTTCCAAGTAGTCGGAAAATATTCCATTTTAAAACATGCATTTTTAAACATTTTTATTCCCGCAATTCTTTAAAAATTACATTTCTCGGATGCCACACTCTATGTCCTCTTCCGTTACAAAAACGTCAGACGACGTTTACAGGACTTTTGTGCTCTGCACTGGACTTGGTCTGGAATTTTGACTGAAATACTGAAACACTTATACATTGGAGGGATGTTCATGTTTTTGGTTTTCCACCAAAATTTAAAGTATCCTGTCAAATTTAACCAAATTTTCAGGTGATCTTTATGCGCATATGCTTCGAATGGAACCAATTTGAATTTGAAAGCTTGACTTGCTCTCGAGGTAGACTGTACGAAAGAATCGGCATAAACGTACTAACGTAAATTTTTTTTTCAATTCAGTGCATTTTTATTAATTTTATTCATTACCTTACATGCTAGACAAAAAATGCTTAAATCAAGCTTAAATACCTCAACTGTAATAAACTAACATACTGGCCCACTGTGGGCGCTCTACTTAAACTACCTTAAAAAAATTGCAAGCCGGCCAAGGCTTACAGGACATGCTATCATTGCCATTAGGGCACCAATGAAAAGCAAAAGACGACAGAGCTCTACCCTTCGTCCAGCCACCAATAGTGTCGATGTTGGCCTACGACATCTGCTCTGTCGCAGTCTACTAAACCTGAGAGTCACCGGTGAGCTACTTAAGACATCTTGAACTTAGCTGACTCACCCGCTTTTCAGTTTTTCGCCCAACGTTTTCTATCTTAATTAATTAATTTATTAATTAAGGCGCACAGTCTCGTGGTGCATATCTTTGGGGTAAAAAGCCCCGGAGATGAAGTTGTCGTTCAAAGTCATGGCTCTTGCTTCGAATAAGTTTAATCAATAAGTTATCCTCTCTAATCAGGTTTGCGTCTACATTACTATAGAACTTTTTGTACTCAGACTCTGGAGTTCTATATAAGTGGAGACAAGCCCTAAGACATCGTCTCTCGAAAACTTGAATCGGCCGTGTAGCAGATCACCTTTACCCTAGAATCGAGTTGATTGCTGTGAAACAGCCTTTTTGTCAAGGCAAAGGCCACTTTGGCTCTGGAAAGAGCAGTATATATATGTTTGTTAAAATGTAGATACTGATCCAGCCAGATCCCAAGGTATTTGACAACACTTCGATTTGCCAGTGGCTGCCCGTTTTGTCCAATGATAGGGAACATTCGCCACTTCTTTCTAGTATTTCTAGAAGCCCTAGGCAACGGGATCCTGAGCAGAATGGTCTCGCACTTTTGGAAATTGATCTTCAAATTCCAATCGTCGCAATATCCCTGAAACTTTTCGAAATCACGTTGAAAAAGACTTACGATGACCTAGATTTTCGGACTTGACCTGTACGCGATCAAGTGTTCTACGTACGCTTGTGAAGATCGTTAATAAAGTCGGCGAAACCGAATTGGTTATCCGGAATTATATTTTTGTCTTCAACCCACTCGGTCACAGCTCTATTCATCATCTTTTCAAAAACCTTACTGATGTTCGGAAGGAGACTTATCGACCGGAGATTTGCGGGATTGGATGAGACTTTGTTCTGTTTAGGAATGGGATGCACCACCGCTGTTTTCCAATGAGCTGGATAATGTGCATTATTCAGCAAGTTGTTAAAGGAGTCTGCTTTGTTAAGTTAGCTTGTTCAATTATATTGGTAAAAAAGAAAAATGGTGAGCAAAGAATGTGCGTAGACTATAGGGCTTTTAATAAAATAGCCATAAAAGATCACTACCCCCTACCTTGTAGTGTTGATCAACTTGACCAGTTATCAGAAACTAGATTTTTCTCGTCTTTGGACATGGCTTCTAGTTTCCATCAAATCCCAATAGCAAAAGATTCAATGGAGAAAATAGCTTTCATTACCCCGGACGGCTAATACGAGTATTTGAGAATGCCCTTTGAGCTGGCCAATGCTCCGGCTGTTTTCCATCGAGCTATAAACAAAACTCTACGGGGGCTGAAATATAAAGTATATCTGGTTTATTTAGACGATTTGTTGGTGCCTTCAAAAAGTATTGAACGATTAGTTATGGTACTTGGGGCCCTCACGCAGAATGGGTTTTCTCTCAATATCAAAAAATGTAAATTTTTGCAAATAAGCATAGAATACCTTGGACGTGAAATCTCTTTCGATGGAATACGACCCAGCAAATCCAAAATAAGTTCTGTGGAGTATTCGTCAAGTCCATCGAATGTTAAAGTTCATGAAATTGGTGAATTATTTTACGAAATTCGTACCGGAACTGTCAGAAAAAAACAAGACCGAGATCAAACTCATAAGCCAGCTTAAGATTGCCTCTGAGTTATGGTGTTTGAGTAAATTTATTTAAAATATTTAAATTTTAGTAAAGACAAGCTTGTCCTCTAAGTTGCACTCTTCAATCTTCTTAAATTTTTTCAACCTTACAGATAAGGCTTATATTTCTGAGTCAAGCATTTATGTGGATTGTTTTTAGCCATTCACGCACTTGACAAAAGTATATCTCTTAAATGACACGTTCAAACTACGGTCTATTAATTAGTCTTAAGCTATCAAAAGAAGAAAGAAACTCGAGTGGGCCACAACTATTTTCCAATATTTAGCAGATGCCATATAAAGCCTACTGAATCTACGAATCGGAGATAAAAAATTATGACGTTGGCACTGTTGATAAAAAAAACAGTCAGCGACTTAAATAAGTAAGCAGGTTGCAGTTCGTCATCATGCCTGTAATACTCATACAGTACAAGCCCCCATGTACCTATGACGTATGTGCGGTTCTGCGGACAATCCGAAATTTTAGATGACTTGACTCATTCAGGATGACAGAGCGTTTGGTTTGTGGTTTGACAATCATTATGAAACTCATCATAAACAAATCAAAGCAATGAGATTATAAGCTTATCATAAGCCTTAATTCGATGATATTTTTGAAGATAATTTAAGGAACGTTGTAAGAGTCTGCAGAAGGTCAGGAAGATTAACATTTTCAAAAATTTTAAACAACTTTGAATACAGTAAAAACGAAGTTAAGCTTTGGAAACATTTTTTTATTGAAAAAAAGCTTCTTATGAACTTGTAGTATAATTTTTTGTAGGAAGTTACCATTCACAAATGCAGTATTAAATGTCCCAAAATGTATCACCCAATCGAAACGTACCTTATGTTTTCGGATTTTTCCTGAACTTGGTAAAACTTAGGTATGTGAATGTTTTAGTATCTTTTAAGGCATCTGGTCGCTTTTGTATGATAAAAAAAAGCACAATTCGTCAATGCAATCGTGGCGTCCCTCAGAAGGTGATGGACGTCCTCGGTCGGAAGAAAAAACTTTTTCTTTCTGAGTCAACAATTCCACGGCGATTTATCTATTAAAACCTTATTGGTCTAAGTCACTTCCGGCGAATTTGACAACGTTTTGAATTGCAAGATCGAGGCAATGAGTGATAAGCGAACAGTACGATTTATTTCCTCGAATTTGAGAAGTTGAGAGGCTTGCATTCTGATCTACCTGAAGTCAGAGCATACAAAATTTGTTTATTTTACTAAAACAAATTGATTTTTGTAAAAACGCTTGACCTGTACCTTGAATTTCTCTAAACTAAACTAAACTTTTTTTTCATGTGTCTGAATAATGGGCTTACTTTGGAAAATTTGTCGGCTTGGTCCAGGTTTTCGTTGTCAGCGAGATGAAGATTTGAAAAGATGTATTCAAATGTATCCCTTGAATGCCATCCTTCTCTCGTTCACAGTAAATTTTTCTTCAACACTCCAACAAAAGCTTTGAGTTCATTCAGTTCGATGATTCGTTGCCTGCTTTTTTATGGCAAAAATATCTGTTGCTTTCAGATAGGATAAGTTTAAATAGCTCTCCATCAAAAAATCTTCAAAGTAACTCCTGAGGAGTTTGTCAAGGGTTTAACTCTTCTGGACTTTCAAACTCGGTATTTTTGGAAGCCAGTGCCTCTTTTTCTTCTTTTTTTTGGTTGGTTCTTAGAAGATTGTGCTGAAGTATGAAGCGTCGTCGGCCTTAAAAATTTGAACAATACCACGGTTGCGTGTTATTTCAGTTGGAGCTTGAAACTGAGAACTGCTAACAGAAATAAATTCTTCGCCACCAGAAGCTTCATCTGATATTTCCGCACAAGCAAACTTGTTATTTTATCCATTTTCATCATCAAGATAATTAAGTGCTTCATTCAAAGAAAATCCCCTGAAAAATTAAGATATCGTAAACGTGCATTTTCTTGACGTCCTACATGTAGTACGACAAATGTTATACAAAGAAAACACGGTGAAACGTACATAATTCTAAGAACTGATTTGAATATTACAACCAAAAGAGTAATAATTTGATAGAACACACCGCAATCATTTTAATTTGTGAAACTGAATTTAGAAAAAATGAGACGAATAACTACCTTACGAACCGAATATCGTATTTCGACGTGTTGTAATTTCTTAATAATAGATTAATGAAAAATCACACTTTTTTTATTGAACTCACTAGAAACACCTGATTTTTCATTTCATTTTCAATGCATTTTTATTTTTTTCATTTTGAATCACTTAATAACTAGGCAAAAAATGCTTAAACTAGTTTTAACAACTGAACTATACTTTTCACTAAACTTATTGGCCCTATTCGGGCGCTCTAAGCTAAATCTAGAACATACTAGACTAGACCTAGACTCACACTTACTCTTCTTATTGATATTGTAATATTAACAATTATATTACTAAGAAACATTTTTCTTAAAAACTTAGATACTGTACGTTTTAATGTTTCATATAAAAGCTCAAGACTGCCTTGCAATAATTTAAAATTTAACTTAACATAAATATACAAACGTAAACAAAAATAAACTGTATGCAATATTTCTATATATATTTCCATTCGCCAATCCTACTTACACTACGAAACTTAAGTTTATGTAAGTCGGCCATATATTATATAAATATAAAAAAGAGGCCAACTTTGCCTCGTTACCTTACTTTAAAGGAAATCAACGAAGGAGTTTCTCACAAATTTTCAGACAGCCACCAAAATTCCTGGTGTTGTCTTTGTGTCTGATAAATCGCGGATTAAAACCTCCCTGCTAAAATGGAGAAAATCTTCGGAACTGTGTGCGATGTCACGATTGTAGTTGAGTCGACTGTCTACACTTGAACGGGCGACGTGGAAGATGAGTGGCACCGTCAGACTATTCTGGACCAAACCTTTTAAATCGAAGTAGAGGAACGCTTCTGGAGGGACAAAGCCGTTAATGCGCACACTTTCGGGATACAAATTATTGGCGTAGAAAGCCCTGGAGAACAGGTTGTTGATCGAAATCACTGCTCTTACAGCGTGAATTCGAATAAGTTTTATAAGGAAAGTATTAACCCTTAACAGGTTTGCTCCATTGTAAAGGACCTCATTGCGATAGATTTTTTTTGTATTGCGACTCTGGAGTTCTATATAAATGAAGAGAAGACCTGAGACATTGTCTTTCAAAAACCTGAATTTGTTCTATCGAATTTGCTGTCACGTTGAACCACAAGAGTTACGTAGCAGATGACTTTTACCCTGGCATCGAGTTGGCTGCTATAAAACAGTCTCTATGTCCATGCAAAATTTGTTTTGGCTCGGGCTAGAGCGACATCTATATGTTTGTTCAAATATAGATATTGGTCTAGCTAGATCCCTTGGTACCTGACGAAACTTCTGTTTTCCGATGGTTGCCCGTGTTGTCCAACGATCCCAAGAAGCCCCACACAATGGAGTCCTGAAAAGAATAGTCTCCGATATTTTGAAGTTGATCTTCAACTTCCAGTCATCACAATAAAGATTAATATTTTCAAAGTCACACTGCAGGTTCAATCTGATATCTTCAATCTTCGATCCCGATCTGTACGCAATCAAGTCGTCTGCGTACGCTATCGCATGGTGAAGAGAACCTATAACCCCGCTCTAAGACCGAATTGACTATCTCGAATTATATTTTTGTCCTCTACCCACTTAGTCAGGGCTCTATTGAAAACTTTTTCGAAAACTTTGCTTATTATCGAAAGGAGATAAACTGACAGCAGATTTGCCGGATTGGAGTTATCTTTACCCATGTGCCGGATAATGTGCATTTTTCAGTGCATTGTTAATAGCTTCCAGAGGAAGATGTCGAAGCACAATGTTTGGCATTCCATCTATTCCTGTGATTTTTTTTTTCGAAAATCGTTTGAAGATCTGCCTTGGAAAATATAAACACCACTTTTTGTGGAAAATGACGATTTCTGAATGCAATCAGCTAATAAACAAACGACGCGGGCAAAACGGTCTTTTTCCAGTATTTGTTCAATACATTTAGTTCAGATACCCTCATGCAGTATCTCTAACCCGCAGTTCCATCAACTGAGTGCATCGGTACATAAAGGACCCTTTTCTCAGCTGACTTTCTAGTGAATAATTTATAAGAGGCGCATTGATTTGGTCTGATACATGTACGCATCTGGAAAATGCTTTATGTTCTTTTTTTCATGCATTTTCAGAATCTCCCCGTTTAGAATGAAACAAGCCCGTTTCTAACTCATTTTCAAGAACATTTGCCGACCTCGAAAAATAATTTCTCTCAAGGACCAGGATAACGTTGCCAATTCTGAACACGCGAGAAACATCCAATAGATTTTTGTTAGAGACTCGTGTAGATCCTTCTTAAAGCAAAAAAATTCTAGAGACGTCTAGAGTATATTTCAACAGTTGGAATTCTATCCACGATTGAATTGACAAGCACAAGTAACGCTTGCACGAGTTTGCTTAAAATTTGTTAAAGAAACTTGATAATTGCACAAATTTTGGGTGTCTCATGACTTTCTCGAACGCCGATGTAAATTCGCACAAGTCTTTATTCAGGAGCAAATCCAAAAAAAACCCACTTTAAACATGACCATCGAGTGAAAACTATGAAAATAAATTAACCTTAATCTGCAGCCATCTTTGAAGAAGGCTCTTCTCCCCCAAGTCGAAGTCGAAAACCGACACGCGTCATCAATAAGCGCCTTTCATTCATATCCCTATTTAAGATCAACTGATGATGACTAATTTAGATTAACCGAGTTCCATCATCAAAAGACCCAAAAAAAGACAATGCCTTGACGCCCGCCAAAACGTCCAAAAATCGTCTTTTGATCTTTTCAAGTATTTTTTTTTGTTGTTGTTGTTCATACCGAGCCGACAGCCGCTTTCTAAAGGGCACCGCACACCGATTATTATTATTATTATTATTTTTACGGATGAAAGAAAGGATTGTTGGGTTGTCTGACGGTGTTCATTGTTGGTGTTTTGAAGTACTTAAGTGATTTATCTGCAGCGATATTTATAATAACCACCGTTGAGGAGGCTGCTAGTGAATTCATTACGAAAGATTAAATACCATCACCGTTGCTTTAACTCGTATTGAGATGTTTATTCGATTACGATTGTGACTTGATTTTAGGTTGATGTTTTTTTTTTGTGTTCTTCTGTGGTTCGTGTGCCTCTTTAACGATTCCATTATTCTGTGTGCTTACAACATTATATTATCAGATTAGCGGAATATTAGGATTAATGAGTGAAATTTAGATTCTTTGATTAAAGATTGTATCTTTTTATAAAATTTGACGTCCACAAGAGACAAAGTGTTTGTTAAAGAAACGTATGCCTCAATCGAAAAGCTGATCCTGCATTGAGAGTTTAGAAATATTACTTCCCTTGACTGCGACAGACTTTTCACATCTTTGTAAAAAGAATTTATAAACAAAATAATATATTTCTGCAAATTTTTATTTATTTTTCATATTCAAATTAAACTAAGAGACTATAAACAATTTTTTTAAAAATGGTTAAACTAATAAAAAGTAAGAAATTGTTTCTTTAATTTATTTTTTCTGTAATAGGACTATCGGTTGAATATGTCGTTATTGACATATTGAGGTGAATTTTGACCATAACAGCTGTCACATCAGAAACTTCTTGTCCTTGTCTAATGATTTCAGTCTAGGTTATTGGTCATTAGTGAAAACACACAAGTTTTTGTAAAGCCGTAAAATGTCTACATTTGTGCAATCAAAACAACATTTGCGGGAAGTTTTAATGTGCTTCTTTCATTTAAAGAAAAAAGCAACCGAAGTGCATCAATTGCTTACCGAAGTTTACCCGGGCTATACTATTGAAGTTAGAATGTGTCAGCGGTGGTTTAAGCGGTTCAAAGATGGGGATTTCGACACCGAAGACAAAGAACGCCCCGGCCAGGTGAAAAAGTTTGAAGACGATGAATTGGAGGCATTGCTCGATCAAGATCCGTCACTTGCACAATCACTTGGCGTCGCTCAGCAAACCATTTCCGATTGTTTGAAAGCAATGGGAATGATCCGAAAGGTAGGACATTGGGTATGAATTGAAACCACGAGACGTCGAACGCCGATTTTGCATGTCCGAAATGCTGCTTGAACACCACAAAAAGAAGTCTTTTTTGCATTGAATCGTCACTGGTGATGAAAAATGGGTACATTACGATAATCCAAAACGTCGGGCAACGTATAGATACCCCGGACATGCCTCAACATCGACGGCCGTTCAGAATATTCATGGCCTGAAGGTAATGCTGTGCTTTGGTGGAACCAGAAGGGTGTGGTGCATTATGAGCTGCTAAAACCGAATGAAACAATCACAGGCGAGGTCTACCGACGACAATTGATGCGTTTGAGCCGAGCACTGAAGGAAAAACGGCCGGAAATGGTCGCAACACACGATAAAGTTATTTTGCAACATGACAATGCTCGGCCACATGTTGCAAATGTCGTCAAAACTTACCTTGAAACGCTCAAATGGGATGTCCTACCCCACACGCCGTATAGTCCAGACCTTGCGCCATCCGATTACTATCTCTTCCGAATGATGCAACATGGCCTGGCTGACCAGCACTTCCGTCATTTCGATGATGTCAAAAAATGAATCGATTCGTGGATTGCGGCCAAACCGGTCGAATTTTTCAGAACGGGTATCCATGAATTGCTAGAAAAATGGGAAAAATGTGTGGCTAACGATGGGCAATACTTTGAATATTGAATTTATATCTATTTTTCCTCAATAAAGCATTATTTTTTTAAAAAAAAAAACGACATTTTCAACCGGTAGTGCTATCAAAAGGTAGTGCTTCCTCGAAGCTTTGGCGCAACTTCCGTTCTATTGGAGTTGGTAAAAGAAATAACTCCAGCACCGTACCTGACCCGGATAAACTCAGCGGATGACAACCTCTTTGAACCTTATCCTCAGCTCATTACCCATCAAGACACTGATATTGATTTCAAAGTGGTTTCGGAAATTGAAGTTGTAGAAGCTATCCGCGGACTCAAGTCCGATGTTGCTGGTGAAGATGGAGTGCCTATTCGTTCTGTCAAAATTGTGCTTCCACACTTGTTAAGATCCCTGACACATTTAAGGGTGTATTCAATTCAAGAGGCATGCATTTCATGTAATTTTTGAAGTGTCATAAAAAAAGGCAATTAATAATTTTAGCATACATTTTTTTATAAGTTCATAACAAGAATACAGAAAATTAGAAGTGTGGGTCTCAAAAAATTGGCGCGTAACCCACGATCTCAACCTTCCTAGCAATCTGAAACCAAAAAAAAAGGTTATTAATCTAGAATAATGTCGCAATGTTTGAAACTACGGAAAAGTTGGAAAGATTTTTTTTTAACAAAATGGCGACTGCCTGGAAAAAAAACAAGTTTCTTCTTGTATTACAATATATAAAAAGGACAAAAGGTTTTACTGAGAAATATGGATTCAGGTAGACGAAGAATCCCTAATGTCTTTTGTTCGATTAGTTTCGGCCGAACCAGTTTCCGAAAATAATTTGTATCTTGAAAAATTCTCTTGTAGATATATTCTTGAACAGTTAAAAAAATCAATTTTTTTAAATTTATAGACTAGAATACCCCTTAACTTTTGTGACTTCATATAATGGGTTATTAGAAAACCATGTTTTGTTTGGTCTTCTAAATTTTCCACTACAATATCTCCAGATGCGTCTTTCAAATAATTCAAGGCCTTTTGTTACAGAAGGTGAGATACTGTACCAAGAACTAAGGCCTCATTGTCAATATGGGTCTAAAAGCGTTTTGTATATCAATATTTTCGTCTTCATTTACACACCTTAAGAGGCTAATAACTGCTTAAGAGTAGAAACAGCCATTTGTGCTTTGTTCAGTTCAGTATCTTCCTGCCATGCTTGTTAAACAAAAATTTATTTTCAATAAGTATCCCTAGATATTTAGTTTCTCGTTTTAATGTCACTGTCGAGTTTTGCATTTTTAAGGAGAGAGTTTTGCTTTCCTTGACCGCAAGCCGATAACCTTTTCCGTAGGAATTTCGAAAACGAACTAATCCATTTTTTGTGTATTTGTATTTAAACCCCAAGATCTAATGTGTGAAATTAGTGAAGGTAACGAGTTTTTCAATTTATGTAGGGCAGAGTGGGGCCTTACCTTACTTGCTAGGATTATTGTGTCGTCAGCATATACAAAAGCGCCGGGTTCGTTCGAGGCAGGGTCACCTATAGGGAAATCATAGAGAGCTATATTCTACAACTTTGGACCCATAATTGTTACTTGGGCAATACCTGAGTGTATTGGAAATTCTTCTGAAAACTCAGAGTCAATACAAATTGAATCGTTTTTTGAACTCAAAAAGCTGATTGTTATCTTAATGAAAAGTGCGGGGAAATTAAGTCCAATGAGTTTATATACTAAACCCTTGTGCCAAAATTGAGTCAAAAGCTGCTTGGAAATCAATATCCAGAGCAACATTACACTGTTTTACCCTGAGGTTTTGAATTATATTGTTTCCCAGATGTAGCAATGCATGTTCGGTTGAGTGGCCACATAGTTCTTGTCCCTACCATCGCCTAATGGTCGTACGTTTTCATCACGACGGGATCACCTCAAACGGCGGCCTGGAATCATTTAACTCTTTCTGTGTGAATGCAACGACACTTGTAAAAGGATTTGATGAACTTCATAAGCACGTAGCCTTTTCCGCTCTGCCGCTGAGTTTTTGGTTGCAGGTTGATTTTTTCTGCTTTCACATACCGCTTGGATGACATCTATCACATGGCTTCTTACGGTCGCAGAACCAGTTCAATAATCATTTGTTAACAAGGCAAATAATGACGTGTTAATGTTATTTAATAATTTTTTTAATGACTGTGCAGACGCGGAGAAAATTACCATTGTTGGCCAACTGAATTGAATTGAACCATACTTTAAATCCTTGTCCGATTCTCTCACTGTGCTTTTGCCAAGAATCTGGTTTAGATTGCCTCAACAAACCAATCTTAAATAAGAACGGAAATATTGTAATTTTTATTCGCTGGACATTCTTGATTATATGTCACTTCAATCACTGTTCCCAATTGGGGGTCACAACTCACTCGCGCTCCTCTTTACATCCTTAATGCTGCAATGAAGGAGCAACCAAAACCAAATCAAACAAAAAACAGTATATTCCAATCTACCCCATCAGTGGCGGAGGTCATCTAGCTTCCTGGCCAAACATATGGATGATATCCTTCCGCCGGATTCGTGCGACAATTAGCCATAAACGAGTGTTCTTTTTATTCCCGCCCATTTTTTTCAATTTACTCGTCAACGATCAAATTCAAATGTTTTCTGCCACTGACATTCAGAGAATCCAGTTAATACGTTCCATGTCCTTTCAAAAAAAAAAGGGACACATTTGATGCACTCTACGAGTAGGTACACATTCGAATACCGTGAAACGTTAATCCTCTTTCGCGGCGCGGCACGGCATGACAGTGGTGTGGCGATGTTGTGAATATAAAGGAGTTGTTTTTGTGACTCTGACCCTGGTGACTCCTTTGTTGGATTGTTAAACGTACTCCCGTATAATTGTCCTGCAGTGGGTGAATATTTATGCTCTGTTTGATATTTCCTTTTTATTCCCCCACGCAATCCCAAAACGTTCTTGCGCTGCGCGTTCCATTGCAGTTTTGTTTTGCTCTTCAGCTGAGGTTTTTGCGGTTTTGTGAACTTTGTCGTCCGAACTCGGTGTTGGGCGCGGGTGGGTATGGCAGCCATGCCCAAGGACCTCGTCCTCCGCACGTTTTATTTTTTTTTTGCGGATATTTATGTAGTTTGGTGAAGCGTTTTTGTGGTTTTATTATTTGTAAATATAGGAATTACGAGTATTGTCCTTTGGCGAGTACAGTCCTTATGCCTGTGCTGCTCTGTGCTCTGCATTGTCATACCATTACGGCGGATAATGACGTTTGTGTCAAGTCAATTTGTTGCCAACAATCGAAAATCTCATTAAAAAATAAATTTCACAAGAAAATGCAAAATGCAACCCCAAAACGGAGGTTAATTAAAGGGAATCAACCAAAGGAAGCTTCTGCAACAAAGTAGCTGCATTGATTTCCTTTTGCTAATAACTCTGGACGTTCGGTGTCTTTTTTTTTGTTTTTGTTTTTTGGATGAACTGCACCATTCTGACATAAATCCTTTGAGTGATCACATAATTTGTTGCAATAAATGTCAGTGGGGAACGAGTGTGCTTCGGCACCGACACGTGTTTTGAGTCTGCACTGCGCTCGGATACTTTAAATTAATTTGAATGGAGTTGCGCGGCAGTCAGAAGACAGACTATCCCGACAGACAGTAGGCGTTTGTTTAATGGGCGGCATGGGGCTATTTCGAGTTTCGGTGGTCTTGGCAAGCCATGTGTTATTTAAATTTATTAATCTCTAAAAAAGTATCATAATTTTTCGATTTTTGACTTGTTTCTTTTTTGTTTTTTACAGGGAAAAGCTTTACACTGACGATCACGGTGTCAACGAGTCCGCCGCAGGTAGCCACTTATGGGAAGGCAATCAAGGTGACGGTGGATGGACCACGGGAGCCACGTTCAAAGACAAGTAAGTAAGATGGACAGAAAATGTGTCATTTTGACAAATTTCAAGAAGTTGGACGCTGAGATGAGGCAGTACAATGTAAATGGTGAGGTTTACTCTTGGTATTAAGAAAACAGAATTTTTGGAAATAAATCGGTGATTTCAAAAACCTCTAAAGTCACATTTTTTTCGAACATGTTTTTTGCCGGGAAAGGCTTTTTAAAGGGGAAAAAATATTCGAAAGCATGATCGTTTCTACGTCCCGGGAGAATACATTGAATTGGTTTCAATCTCCAGTTCAACATTTACAGTCATAGAGCTTAAAACTGAAAATGTCTTGTAATTTGAGAAATGGTTGCTTAATTTTTACAGAAAACATGTTTTAAATAATTTCTCCGAGCTCTGTTGCATCTGCGATTTTTTTTATTTCAATTTAAATGCATTTTTTATTATTTCATTTTATAACCTTACACGCTAGACAAAAAAATAAGCTTAAAACTTAGACTAACTTAAAGGCCCTCTGCGGGTGCTCTAAGCTAAAACTAACAATTTAACCTTTGTCTTTCGACTAACTAATATTTACTTTATTTAAATTTTAGAAACTAATAATAAGACTAAGAAAAATAATTAATTATATGAAAAACTTAGTATATGTACTTTTTTATGTTATTAATTTAATGAGACTTATATACTAAACTACAAATTAATCTAAAACTTAAAATCTTTACCTAACTTACAATAATATTAAAAACTTCTTAGACTACATTAAACATATATATGCCGGCCAAGGCTGACAGGACATACTATATTTGCCATAAGGGCACCCAAGATAAATAACGACGACGAAGTTCATTCTCCGGCCAGCTATCCATAGTGTCAGTATTGCCTTTCGACATCCACTCTATGGCGGTCTGACACCTCCCTACTGAACCGAAGAGTCCCTGGGGAGCTACTTGCGACGTCTTGGTCGTAGTTGACTCGCCCGTCCACAGTTTTTCGGAATACGTGGAAGATTATCGGTACCGCTTATCTATCCTGAACCAGACCCTTTCTATCGAGATAGAGAAAAGCTTCAGAGGGAATAGGACCGTTAAGGCGCACTGTCTCGTAGTGCATATCATTGGGGAAAAGGCCACGGAGATCAAGTAGTTGGTCGAAGTCATTGCTCTTGCAATGTTTATTTAATCAAAAGAATTCTTAAAATGTAAGATTATACAATCTGGTTGTTTCTATTTTCTTAAAATATTTAAATATTTTTAGGGCTTCCATCCATCTAAAGGCAATCGTTTTATCGTCATATCTGCTACCCACACCATAAGTGATTGTTCATCATCTTTGCTCCAAGACCAGCGAGTAAAGTGAATCCAGATGCCACCGAACTTCTAATTTATCCCTCGTTTTGCTTTATAGTTCTTTTTGAGGACTCATTTTACTTAAAATGCCTAGGAATATCAATTATCCTCTCCTGATTTTAAAGTCGATCCAAACTTTGTATTTTTGTTTCAATGGATTTGCGTTTTAAAGGCGATCTTTTATTTTTCAAAATTACAAACTCATTTAAACTATTATCTATATTTGTACATAAAATAAATATGAATAAGGTTTTACAAAACTTTCTTATTCGCTTTGATTTTCATAAATCAAATTTGACTTTTCTCTCTTTTTTCTGTGACATGTTTTTTGTTTTATGCTCTTATTTGCAAAGGCTACAACAAACTAACATAAGATAAATTTCATCAACTGAAAAATCATCAGTTACATATTCCACCAAAAAATCAAAAAAGCTTTTTCCCCGTGGTTCTAATATCACACAATGTCCATTTCCATTTCTTCGAAATACTTAAAGTTTTCTCCTTGATCTACTAAGAACTTGCAAAGAGATTCATAAAGATCGGCTAAAGCCTGGATTTCGACATTTACTTTGTTTATTCTTTCCAAAAAAACATACCACACAACAACCATTAACACCGTTTTCAGTTTTTTAATTTTGAAAAAATTCCTGTTGCTTCGTTTTCTGTGACAGGCTTTTCGGTGCAATCATTCCTGATTGTTTCCAAAGCTTTCATAACTTCGTGCCACGAATGTCTCAAACTTCTGCATGCATCATCTCTAGGTAACCAACGTGTGAGGTTCACTCTCTTGACTGTTTCGCCTTCTCCGACTGCAGTCATCAATATCTTCCAGCGTTGTGTCGAACTTGAAAATATACGTTTTTATATTTTTTGAAGCAACGTGAAGATTCAGCATTCGCAGTTGCCACTAAATTTAAAGAGTGGGCAGAGCAAGGAACGAAAAAAGCAAACGAAGCTTGACTTTGAATTTTAGCCTGTAAGCCATTGTATATGCTAGACATATTTTCAGCATTATCATGCTACAGCAAAATTTCTTGCAGACTTCTATCTGTATGCAAAAATCTTTTTGTTTTGTTTAAAAAAATTCGGCCCCCAAAAATCTTGCGCCCTAGGCTCAAGCATACTCAGCCTCCTGGTAAATCCGCCACTGAGTTGCGATGTGCAAAAAAGCCGCAGATAAATTTGTTGTGTCGCTGGAAAATTTGACGAACGCCCTCCAGAAAAATTGTCCCAATATAAATGGATTAGGAAGATATTTCAAATAAAGAAGAAGAACTTGAATCAATTTAAACTATGAACGTCCGTCAAGTTACTCGGAAAAGTCAGTTTGAAGATGAATCACAACCATCAACATCTTTGAAAAATGGAATTAAAAATGGCAATTTTGTATTGGTTAGCCTTTTTTCATAAAAGCGTAACGTAGATATACATATGTACAGAAGTTGAAGAAGACGATGAATTCCAGATAATTTTCTGCAAAATCTTTGACCAGATAATAGAAAACGTACCACGTACCCCTCTGTACAGTGAGGCCTACCTACCTACTTCTACTTCCTTCTACTACCTACCTACCGTGAACTTTATGTCTCTACCGTGCATCGAGTATCTCCCCTGGTCCCTTAAAAAACATGTTAAAAAATATGTATACAAAATTATTGACTAAATAGTACAACTTCGAAAGAGACATATTTTTAAATATTTATATCAGGCCACCTTTCCTAATATCAGACAACCTTCAAGTTTTCACGGAACCTTCGTTGCGCAAGTCCGACTCGCACGTGGCCAGTTTTTCTTTTTAAGATAAGTAATTTTGTTTTTTGTCAATGAAATAACTTTCTCATTATTTGGAAAACACTGAAAGGACTTTCTTAAATTCACTTCAAATTCACAAAAAAAAAATTTAAATGAGAAAGAACAATCGAAATATCCTTAAAATAATTATTAGCATCCTGCTGTTATAATCGATCATTTTCAGATCTTATTCCGCCTCTCATCTGACGCCAAACATCATCTGTTTGATGCAGATAGAGTCTTGCTCTATTGTTATGCCACTTTTGCTCAAGATGAAACTACTAATTATTTATTATGTGCGAAATAAAAAAAAATGAAATGAAGGCGGTCACCTTATTAACGTCACGTCAAAACATTAGATTGCCTAGAAGAGGAGGACTGCCAGTGTTCTCTGTAATTGGAGACCTTTAACACCGCCTTTTGTCCGGCGCAATTGCCATGACATACCCTGGCTTTGTTTTTTTTTGTTTTTCTTTTCTTTTTTTCTGTTCTGTTGTCAATGGTGGTGGCATGTTGTGGGTTAGTGTGTCAGGATAACGTCAAGGAAATGCAGTTTCTTCCCCTTATTTTTATTTTATTTGTGCTTACTTATGCAACTAGCGAACTACTTCATTGTTTGTTATTCATTTGCGGTTTTGAAGCAAACAAAAAAAAAAAGTAGCTCTTTGGGACAGAAAAAAAAACTATATATAGCAACAACAACAATTCTTAGTAATATTTCAACTGTCTACTCACTCAACAACAATTGAACTAATTTTTCACATTTTTATGGTTTTAATTTTATTTTCAGGTCCGACTGGTGGTCATCAATTTCGCGCCTTGGGCCTGGGTCAGCGACCCTTCCTCGACGCACCATTCTCCAGCCATTTTCGTGAATTAGAGACATTAAGACGCAAGGCTCCTACCGGCTCATCGCTAGCACCATTAGGCAGCAATCACTCATCCTCCAATAGTACAATAAATTCCGACTGTCAGGGCTACAAGCCCAATGCACCACATATACAAGGTATGAGTAAATTTCGGTTACGGATTGAGTTACAAAAAAAAGATTTGTTATTATTCTGTTAATGGAGACGTTGTACGAGTAGGAGTTTTTATGTTTTTTTTTTCTCTAGAACTTTCTCAATTTATATGATTAATTTTTGTGGATAGGATTTTCGGTAGAGCAGAATTGTAAGTGGATAAATGCGGTTGTTTGTCCTTAATTGCAGCGGTTAAACCTGAATGTGGAGATAATATATATTATTTTTGACATGGTAGCTGTTCGTAGTTCGATGCAATCTGAATTAAACAATTGAATGGTAGGCATCGTACGAGTTGAACACAAATGGCGCTTAAAAATGTCAAAAAAGTTCTTTGTGACAATAATGCAGCAGCTGAAGATCCAAAGATAAGAGCGAGTGGACATTAGTCTCACTTACCGGAGTAGAATTTTCAAAGAATGAATTCATTTGAGAATTGAATTCCAAAAAAGACTGCGATTAAGTTAGACTTAAATCACTATTGTTTTTAAGTCAATGACTAGGGCATTTAATTTTTAGCAATCATAGTATTAGAATTGTTTTTGAGAATTCAATTTGATTCATTTAAGATCAGTTGAGGTCAGCAGTGCGTTCATAAATTTCGTTGAAGTCATTTATGAATTCACTTTGAATCGGTGGAAGTCAGTGAATTCAACTGAAATTGTGCGGATGCATTTAATGCACCGCTTCTAGAGTGCCTGTTCGATTCGCCGTTTTGCCGGTTCTACAGTAAGTGAGACTAAGAAAAAAAATTTAAAATCGATCCTTCGGGTCAAGAACCAAGCAATCGCGGACGCCACGAAAGGAAGCAGCGTGTCGTTAAGTCAAACCATTCTATCCTTAATTGTGGTGAAATATCGAGATGCTCAACACAACATCCAAAATAACGCTAAGCTGAGTTTCTGCATATACCAAAATTAAAGCGCGAGTGAAGCTGCAGATGTAATTAATAAGTCGGGGGTCGTCGATCTCAGATTAACAAGCCTTACAGTCTCCGAATAGAATGGACGAAGTCCACTTATCACCCTTCTCTTTTAAAACGTTATCTGACTTAGATAATAATTTACTGATGGTGTGGCCCGACCTATCATTTTTTTAACAATTTATGTCAAAGTAATAAATATTGAAAGATTTTAAGACTGTTTAAGTTGTTGCAGCTTATGGCATAATAAAAAGTGTGTGTGCAATTCTCACGTGGTAGAAGTAAAACCTTGAAAAATTTTGGTTTCAAGATAATGGGACGAATGTAAAATTTCAGCAAGAGGATAATTGTAGGTTTAGATAATTATTTTATATTTTATTCGAAAATATTACATAGATTTATGCAGACTCATACAATACAACAAGAGGCTTATAGTAACTAAAGTTTGAAATAAATTCTTTGGTCTTAATATGGTCAATATACCTTTGTTGTTGATACAGTGCGACTGCTGCACATATTCGAATTAAATTTGGCGTCCAAAAACTCAATCAATGGAATCGCTGTATCCGATGCAAAATTTACATAAAAATTCCCACTTAGAACCTTCGGAATTTACTCGTAGTCTTTTCCAAGAATTTGTGATATTTCTGGAGTGTATTTAATTAAATTTTCATGAAAGAATTCAAAAATTGTATTTACTGATTGGTTGGGAGAAATTTAAAAATCTACAATTAATACTGAAATTCTTTTATTTAATATGATTTAACATTCACATATTTCTCCCACTTTAGAAAGCTGAAATGATCATGATTCGAGTTGTTGTTTATTGAGTTCCGTTTGTGGAGTAACAACACGGGCTCCGTCATTCGAATTGTGGTAAATTGCAACTCCACCGGCCCTCGAATGTGGCCTTTTATATTTATCTACATATCCTGTCCTTGTGTTTATAAAATCATATAAAAGTTTCTCAACAGTTTCTACCCGATGCAAGCTCAACCGTTGGAACTCAGCTCACAATTCAATTGTGGATACTTTTGCTTTTGACTCTGCAAACAAATAATACGTTAACGAATACAAAACACCACGGTGGTCGGGGTCGTGTTTGCTGCCCTAATCACTTGCTCTCATTACTTGCAAGCGCCAGCGCAGATAACGTTTTTCGCTGCGCGGGATGAAGCGATGAGGCCAGCGAACACGACCTTTTGATGCCTTTTCTCAAGCTTTGTCCTACGCATCCGCGCACAAACACGTATTGTACGAAGCAGAGCGCAACGAGAACCACGAGCATAAGAAACACTGTATAATGTTTCCTATCTCATTTTCTCCCACGTTAAATTTTATGAATTTATGTGTCTGTCATTTTTTACTGTCGCTTATTCGTTTCATCGATTTACAAATCACAACGTCAGGCTGTTCAGGTTGAGAGAGCTGAGTTTTCGGTTTTATAAAGCCAACCCTACAGAGGAACACCGGAAAAAGTTTCGACGAGTCCGTAATGACTGTAATGCTCTTCTACGACGTACGAAGTTCTCCCATGGACAAAAATTAAGGCAAAAAATACTACGTTGTCCCAGTGGTAGTAAACAATTTTGGTCCTTCGTCAAAAATATTAAGAACTCTACTTCGTCATCGATTCCAACGCTCATTTCGAATGATACTCCTGTCGTAAATAATCTTGACAAAGCCAATCTGCTTGCTGCACAATTCGCGGCCAGTTCCACACTTCCAGATTGCACTTTACCACCACTTGTGCTTGAGAGCGTTGAACATTCTATGGGACACATATACTTTCGCACTCGCACAGTCGCAAGAGTACTGAAAGATTTAGACATGCACAAATCCGCTGGTCCAGATGGTATTTCCCCTATAGTTCTGAAGAGGTGTTCTTCCACGCTGGCAAAACCACTGCGTAAGCTTTTTCATCTTTCCTACTCTTCAGGTCTCTTTCCGAGCAGATGGAAAACTGCATTTGTCCAGCCTGTCCCTAAAAAAGGCGTTTCTTCTTCTCCCTCCAATTACAGACCCATAGCACTTACGTCCCTTCTTTCTAAGGTCATGGAAACGTTGATTAATCGTCAGCTTATGAAATATCTTGAATCACGAAAACTTCTTAATGACCGGCAGTATGGTTTTCGTAGCAACAGGTCCACTGGTGATTTGATGACTTGTCTTACTGAAAAGTGGAACCAATCTTTACATAACTTCGGTGAAACAAAGATAGTTGCACTCGATATATCAAAGGCATTTGACAGAGCCTGGCATCCGGCTCTTTTGTCGAAAATGCGTGCATATGGGATCGGTGAGTCTCTTCTTCGATGGATTAGAAACTACCTTTCGAATCGTACAATACAAGTTGTATTGGACGGTTTCAAGTCTGAAACTCACCATATAAATGCTGGTGTTCCACAAGGCTCAGTTTTGTCTCCGACTCTCTTTTTAATTTTCATTAACGATCTCTTGTCTATCACATCTAATCCAATATATTCCTTCGCAGATGACAGTACCCTCAGTTTCTCATATGTGTTTAATGATTCACGCCCCTGCTCTTCGGACGTGGACATCGAACGACAACGTATGCTTAACTCATTAAATTCTGATATTGACAGCATAACCAAATGGGGACAAGCCAATAGAGTAGAATTTAATGCTTCCAAAACCCAATGCTGTCTTATGTCATTAAAGCGAAACCCTAACACCCAGCCATTGTCCATGAATGGCATTTGCGTCGATGAAACCGAAAAGCTTTCAATGCTCGGGATGTGCGTCAATTCTAGCCTACGTTGGAATGACCACATATTGCAAGAATGCAGCAAAATGCTTAGGTTTCCTAAACCGGTGCAAAAAGTTTTTTACCCCTTCTGATTTAGCCATAATTTATATGGCTTTTATTCGGCCTAAAATGGAGTATAACGCTCACATCTGGGCAGGTGCTCCCAAGACCACCTTGCAACTCCTAGATAGAATTCAAAAGCGAGCGATAAAACTCATAGACGATGCCAACATATCGAAAGCAATTCACTCGTTGGAACACCGTCGAAATGTAGCTTGCTTGAGTTTGTTTTATCGCTATTTCTACCACCAATGCTCCGTCGAAATAGCTAATTGCATTCCGCCACTCCAGAAATTCACTCGCAACACCCGTACATCATCGAATGCTCATCAGTTTACCCTAAAGCCTACTTTCGGGCGTACTGTGAAATATAGAAATTCATTTATAGGCCGCACAATGCGCATGTGGAATGCGTTACCTCGCTCTATTTTTCCTTTGCACTGCAACCTACAACAATTTAAAACCAATGTGCACTCATACCTCCTTTCTCTCCCTTCCACTTCTGCTCGTGCTGTGTAAAAAAAGACTTTAAGGGTACTTCAAATCCCTTGAGCATCTGAGCACTATTTAAAAGAAAAAAAAAAAAAAAACGATGCTAAAGAAGTTTTCAATTCAAAAAATATCGTACTTGCAAACATTGACTTCATATCAAAATTATATTTACATAATTTAAAGCTTCGTCAAAAATTGGAATCGCAACGTACGACTGAAAATGTATTTGGAGACATAGTTAAATGGTGTAAATTATCCGGTGCTCAGATCTCGTTCGATAAAACTAAAGTTCTGCATATCTGCAAAAAAAACAAGCTGCCAAAACCTGCTCAATTTTAGTTTTAACAACAAAACAATAAAAAATGTTAACACATTTAGTATTTTAGGAGTAATATTCGACTCTAAATTAAGTTTCAACGAACATTGTAAATAATATAATTAAGTATTTATCCTCGTCAGATGGTTGTTCCCATACAAACAGTATTATTAGATTTGTTGAATCCATCATTTTGTCAAAAATCGACTACGGCCTTGTTATCTACGGGAAATGCAGTAAATCTTCGCTCTCTACAATCAAACCTGAATATCATGCAGCTGTCAGATGTGCCCTTAATGCTTTCCGAAATACTCCAATAAAAAATATGCTTACAGAAGCTGGTTTACTATGGATCGAATAACGAATCGACTATCTAACCGCACTTCTCTTACCGCAGATTCTATCATCACAAAAATCGCCAAAAACATCAGACGCTAAAAAAATAATATCCCGTAAAAAAAAATTCAAAACGACCGTCAACTATGTGCAACGCATTCTCCGCAGCCCAAGAGTTCAACATTTCCTTCGACATTTACACCCACAGGACACCGACTCACCCACCCTGGCAATTAGACCCAGAGTCTTTAGTAACAGATTTAAACGCACTCCAAAAAACTCGACACACAGCGACATATACAAGGCATTGTTCTCCGAAGTTTCCAACCGATTCAAAATGTTTTTACCGACGCCTCTAAGACAAAACACTACACTTCATTTGCAGTCGTCGGTGAAAATCAAAGGGTCCTCACAAACAGTTTGTTACCGCATTTTGCTTCAACCTTCACCGCAGAAGCTAGAGCTATACTGCAAGCTACAATAGCTGCCGGGACAAAAACTACACTCGTCTGTACAGATAGCCTATCAACATTAGAAGCTTTAAAAAAACATATACAATAATTGTGAAATTATCGAAGCCATCAGAGATAAGCTGATAAAACACAAAAATTCTTTAAAACTTCTATGGATGCCTGGGCACGTGGGAATTCAAGGAAACGAGAACGCCGATCAAGAAGAAAAATTTGCGATTAAAGAACCACTCCAAATGTTTAACTGCCTCAACCGAATTGACCTTCAGAGAGAAATCAAAAGAGTCTTTGAAGATAGAAGGCAAACATATTGGAAAGACTATACTCATCACTACTCATCGTTCAACCCCGGAGGCCTTTCGACAGTATATCCATCCAGCTGTTAGAAAAAAATGATAACATGTTTTCTGCGTCTTCGATTGGGACATACTCAAATCACTCATGGGTACCTCCTTAACAAAACCACACCATCCAACTGTCAACTTTGCTTTCAGAACACACCTCAATCCATGCAGCATCTCCTAGACTGGTCTCTTTCACTTAAAGGACTGCTCATGACACCATCAGAAACCAACATCAAGAAAACATTTACACTTACTTCTCAAGTACTTAAATATTATTAATAACATTTAACCAACTCTTTTGTTTTGTTTTAATACTATAACTCATATAATCATAATTTAATCAAAACTTTATATTTATTTTCTTAACTTGTACCTACTCCTCGTAAATATATTATCTACATATAAGTATACATACATTATATATTAATATATTTAGCTGGTAGTCTGACTTAGCAAATATTGTTTTTTGTAATTTACTTACATAACAATAAAGATTATAATAATAATAATAATAATATTTGTAGACACACCAAATTCAATTCACTCATCTACCAAAACAATTTATTTCGGCTAATTATGTCCAAGATATCATCAGCTCACTAAGAAATAATTGCGTAACATTATTCCCTCTCTGTTCAAAAGAATTGAACTGGTTTCAATTGATTTCACTGACTTCAAGTGATTTTATGTGAATTAAATGCTTACTTCAGCAAACAAGCGAATTGAGCAATTTTATTCAAAAGAATGCGATCATTTGATTTAATTTAAAGAATTTGGACTTGGGCTTTTTAAAAAACTAATACTCTTATGGAAAAAATACTTTAAATCATTCTAGAATGATCTCATAAAATATCTCATAAAATATGGCTCATTTTCATTTTGGCTTCTACATAAGCAAATATTGCATATTTGTAAAATTCACACCTTACCATCACAAAACATTTTGAGTTTGAAGTTGTCTCAGAGGCTGAAATTATTCAGCTTATATGTGTCCTCAAATCTAATGCTATCGGTGATGATGGTGTCCCCATTGGGTTTAAAAAATACTCATGCTTTCAAATTTTGCATCTTCGTCCTTTTCTGATTGTTGGAAGATGGCTAAGGTTATCCAAGGCAAAGGTTTGCACTTGGTCACAGCTGCTCCTAGTTGAAAATTCTATGAAATTAGCAGGAGTGCCTCAGGGATCGATTCTAGTACCAATCCTCTTTCGCATTGTTATTAATGATCTACCTAATGTTTGTTC
The DNA here is from genome assembly GCA_963555765.1 of Orthonevra nobilis. Lineage (NCBI taxonomy): Eukaryota > Metazoa > Arthropoda > Insecta > Diptera > Syrphidae > Orthonevra > Orthonevra nobilis. The sequence goes on from OY743224.1 coordinate 65,331,699, forward strand.
CAGCGTATCAATGCACTTTATGCAGATGATGCGTAGATCTATTTATCGAGACATGTTGGACTCATATGGGACCTTGTATCCAGATTTAATGAAGACTTATCAATAATTGATCTCTGAATATGTATTTAGCCTCGGGTTGTAAATCTGTGAAATCAGTATCTCAGGAGTTTTTTCACGAGTTTTTAAAGATACATTCATAAGTTCATCAGCGCTATTGCTATTGGTTCAGTTGGGAACTGCTTTGAGGATACGACACATTATCGGGTCTGTACTCCCTGATGTGAGGCTCTTCATTTCACCGATTTCTGTGTTAAAAATTTACCTCTTTACCTCGCACAGCTTCTGTCTTCCACAACCGAGGTAAGAGATAGAAGTCGTTTTTCGAATCGTGGTCATCGAAAAATCAGCTTTCCAGCTTAGAGGTTGCTCCGCCTCATACCCTCGAAAGATTCTTTTACAAAGTTTGCTTAGTAAGTATGGTACGAGCTTCAAAGCGGAACTTCCGGCTTTCTTTTACACCTCTTAATGTTTTTTTGTCTCAGAATCCAAGTGACGAATCTAGATCTCGTCCATAGTTATAAATCGACAGTAAAAATTTCCGCGACAGAGACACTTTGACAGCTCTTATGGAACGTAAAAAGCGACCTTAATTCTTATATACAATACAAGATACAAGTTTCTTTATATCATCCTGTTAAATCCTTAGAGTCGTTCGTATTTAAAAACCAAAATATGAGTTTTTGGCCTCTTCGATCAAATAGCTCGTTTTATCGCTCACGCCTTTTTCATTTTTAAGGAATTTTTGCAATTAATTTTCCAAAGATACGTCACTGTTTCCATTCCACTGCAAACTTTAAGGTTTTCGAAAATTATTTAGTATCGCAAATTTCAATAATTGGCTTAAGTAATGAAAGCATTCTACCAACGCAGGAGGGTAATTAATCAAAAAATGTTTGAAGCAGCTTCAAGAATGATATCTTAACTTTGTCCCTGTTGTTCTAATCACCGTCCTCGCATATTTTTGACATCCTTTATTGACGGTGAAATGCTACGATTTAATATCGCAAAGTATTCCACGGGTTCAACCCTTTTATGTTCAAACATGTGTGTACGAGCAGAGTCTTCTGAATTTAAAACCACTTTAAGGGATAAGCCTTATTTTGTTGCTTAAGGGATATAATGCGTGTGACTGACAGTGTATACGAATATTAATTAATATTCGGGGACATGTACGCGAGTATATTCATTTTCAAAAATCGAAGAGGTTAAAAATGAACAAAACGAAATTTGACAGTCAATTCTGCCGATACACGACGCATAGTAGCTTGGTTGATGCGATAAACAAGGACAGTAGAAGAGTGATAAAAATTAGGCTTTCGAGAAGATTCCGACATATCGGAGGCACAGTACTATACATAGAGGTCCTTATAAAAGAAGAATTCATTGAAAACTTATTGATTGCTTTCTACATTGAAACGAAATTACAATCTGCTTTGAACACTATCGCATCGTATTTGCAGGATTGAAAAATTAATATCAATGTCTCAATATGTAAGGCTGTCTTTCATAACAAAAAAAAGAAAAGCCTGCTTCATTGCGAGCAACAATTTAGTAATAAACAGGGTTCAAATTGAATGAAGGACAAGCGGAAAATATCTGGGGGTATTCCTTGGTAAACGTCTAACATTTTAGTTTTTATTTTTTATTTATTTACTTTTTTATTTCATAACAATATCTTCGAACGTTACAATTAATTTAATTATTACAATAAAAATTCATTTATACGTTAAAAGTATTGAATAAAATAGCTGAATACAATCTTGTATCTAAAGCAAGACAGTGACGAAAGTGCCTAACAAATTCAAAAAAAGCAATAGTAAATTTAAACGGAGTATAAAAGAGATAAAATTATAAAATATTTTCAGAATTATAACATCATTGGATTAAACAAAGCATCAATTTCAGAATGGTTAAATGAAAAAAAAAACAATTTTTTACTGCCTCTACAAATACTGTTTTCACTCTCTCACACCTAAGATTGTCTGGTAATTTATTAAAGAATCGCGGAGCAGTAAAATAATAACAATAAGAAAAAATTGTTTTATTGATTGTAGGTATAGTTAGGAAATTTCCTTGTGTTGATTCGCAAACTATAGTTGTCTTGCACTCTAGCTACATAGTAGCCGGAGTCGCAAAAATTTTTTTTTAAAACTTTGTAACTTTGTAACATTTGGTCTCCATATTCAGGAAATATTTAACAAATTTGACCTGGCAATAAAAACTCTCTATCCATTTATTAATCGGAAGTCGCAAATGAAGTAAAGCTATTTCCAGGCCATTTTATTTTAAATCATCACATTCCAAGGCCGCAAAGAATTCAAAACAAGATCTTGAAAATGATCTTCAATATACCGTGGCATTTTTCAACTAAGAAATTTATCTCACAACTACAACTTAGGGAGCGTTCAAGTATTACGTAACGCAATGTTGTATGAAGAGAAGCTCATTTGTCCTACTGGTAGCAAGTCGCTTTGGCCGTACTCTCCTTTCACGGCAGTGTTGGGCGGTCTTGTCATGCACGTAATGACTGTACGTTTTCACACTGCTACATTACAAGTTGTTCGAACTCCCCCTCCCGCCCTTGTAACGCATCGTAACGTTTAACAAACCCCCAAAATGGCGTTACGAAGACCTTGAACGCCCTCTTAGATGAAGAATGTCTGAAGATTCTTATATCAAACTTAGTTTTCCTTGAAAGTGATTTAATTTGAAAAGAAGCATATGATATTTATTTAATATATATTCATATTCATATTTATTTAGCTCTATTTATCAGATAACTTATTTTTTTACATTTATATTTATTTAGCTATTTATTTATTTATTTATTTAATTATTGATTATTAATGTTGAATCATTTAATTATTTATTGATATATTCATGTATTTATACTTTTATATAATTATTTATTGATTTAATTATTAATTTATTTATATTTTTATTTATTTATTTGCAATACCAAATTTCTGAATGATTTATCTAGCAGTATGGAGATGCTCTATTTATTTTTATTTATTTCGAGTGCCTTTTAGCCAAACAGTTTTGATGAAGCAACCCCCCTTTTCTCTTATATAATAATATGGTATTTTCTTGTATTATTAATTTATTTTTTTGTTTTCTTATTTTTGTTGTGAAGGTTTTTTTTGAGGCTTTACCTTCAATAAATTCATTTCAATCGCATAATTTAACTGAATATTATGTAAGTTTTTAGTAGTAAGGTAAAATTATATCTCTTATAGCATTTTATTTCTGCTATAATAAATACAAATACGAATAAGAAAAAAATTCCTACTTATATTATACAAAGAACAACTAGCAGCAATAACTTTGGAATCTTGGGATTTAAAAAAAGATTATGAGCGTGATATGTATAAGATACGATAAAAGGCTGGGGCAAATAAGTAAGGTCAAGACAAGAAAATCGTATGGGAGGGGTGATGAGGTCTATTTCCCATATTTTGAAAAATTTACTTAAAATGAAAAAATCTATTTAAAATCAACAAAAGAACATAAGGTACTGTAGCATTTGAGAGCCAAGATTCCATCCTTTGATAAAGCATTTGTTGCAAATTGTTTCTATAAATATATTTTATAAAGTAAAATAATATAGTTTAAAGTTTTAATAAAGTTTTAAAAAAATGTATTTATTTTCCCTTACATTGCATTTTTACAAAATTTAGAATTTCTTAGTGCAATTTTTCTGACATTCAATGGTCTTATTAATTTTTAGTCAAATCTAAAAAAAGGTGTCTACATTTTTAAAATTAAAAAAAAACAATGCAAGGTTCTTATTTCAGGGATTACACTTTTTTTAGGGTTTTTTCTAAGTTGGGCTTTAAGGTCAATTATTTAATCCCTTTTTTATTTGTCCTTGCATATTATCAGTCTTATCAGAAAAGAATTTAAAAATAAACTGGATTTTCTAAATTCTACTTTTGTTCATTGAATTTGCAATTTTACAATTAAATCTTTATTGCTCAGATATATTTTATAATTTACAATTTTTTAATAATTTTTGACTTATAGCTAGTAAAAATAAAGTTCTGCGAGTGCATAGGGCTCTGCGTTGGCCTAAAGGCTTAAATTAGTTACATTTTTTCTAGAAATTTAACGCCGGGCGTGAGCAGCGCCGACGGTCTATGATGATGATGATGATGATGTTAAAGATGATGGTGGTGATAATGATGATGATGATGATTATTACGCTGTTTATGATGGCGAGAATGCTTCTAGTTTCTTAGTGTCCGTCCCGGTGATAGTTGGGGTGATTCTGTTGACTCTTGTCGAAGTCGTCTATGAATGCGGGGTCCATCATGGAAGGGACATTGAGATAGCGATTTTCAATATACATATGGGCTACCTGTAATTATATTGATAATATTGTTGCAGAGGGATTTGTTTATTGAAATAATTATTCAATTGAGTAAAATTGAAAAACTAAGCTGAAGGCGATTCTCGATCACTGAGGTGGGTATCGAAATTCTTCTCAGACTAGTGCAACTGATATTGAGGACCTCGCTCACTTCCAACAAGCTGGTTTAAAACCGCTCATTTAATAATGGACATGAAAGTCTTATCGAAGAAAAATCAAAAAAAATTTTAAAATTTTGTTTTAATTCAATATTTAACATATTATCTAAAAGCGAATTAAAATTGTTTTTTAATTTCTTCAAAACAAAGACACCAGTTTTTTGAGGATTTGACTAACTTTTAATAATCGTTCTAAAACCATTGAACTAATCAACTGTGTTAAAATTCAATTTGAACAAATAAGATTGATTTCCAAAGTTTTGATTTTGAAATTTTATTTTTCATAAACAATTTGTGGCGAACACTACATTAAGGAACGAGAAGGCTTTAGAAAAAGCTATAAGATATTACCCATTGTACTTTCATTGATTTTTAATATTTTTTAATTTCAATTTTTTAGAATATAGGAATTTTTTTCGTCTGGACCTTACCCACTCACTCAAGTCGTTTGTCTCTTCTCATCAAAATCACCCTGTATATCGATGCATATATTTTTTTGTAGTTTCTTAATTGCATTTTCAAGTTTTAGGGTATCATGACCAAAGGGAGTTAAAAGAATCCTCCTAAAATTTTATAGGACACTTGCAATTTTCGTAGAAGGTGTACTGATACTGCCGCTACAAGAAAATGTAATAAATATAAAGTTAAAAATAAATGTGAGTTACCACACAAAGATAGTGTTTCATAAAATCGCAAGTCAACTTAACACCCAAAAGTAGACAAGGTGACCGTTTTAAGGAGCAGCTGACGATTGGTAATGTTGTGATGCGACACGATACTTTGTAGGAATTAGAAAGCTATTCAACACAAAGTAAGAGCTCGAAATCGGTTTGGGTTATGAATATCAAAATGTAGCGATATAAGCAGGAATTGAATGCTGCACAGTTTTCAATCTTACCAAACGAAGAGCCACATCCATGTTTGAATGAAGTTATTTCATTGATGAGAAAATCCGAATAAAATAATCGAGCTAGGGGAGCTGTAAATACCAACAGCTGGTAACACAAAGACACGATAACAAATATAACAACATAAGCTCCAAAAAATTTTGCCTTTAGCTACCATTTTCGCGCTTAACATTTGAATAAAACTTTTTACGTACATACATTGTGGCACCATCTGAATGACTCGATTCGCTATTGCATCTTACAAGTTTATAGCTTATTTATTCATTGTCTTCTATATATTTGGTTACATTGGTTTCGGGCAGAATTATCATGTCGAAATCCCTAACAATGGCTAGATTTAGTAACTCGTCGAAATTGTTAATTAAACCACAGATGTTTAAAAAGATAAGATTTAGTTTTGGGAGTATTAATGGCTAGTAGGATATTCTTTTCATTTCCAATTCAACTCTTTTCTTAAACACTTCACATGCGTGACCTCTACAATCATAACATCGAGCTCTTAACCTAGGTTCTTATTAGCTACATAACAATTATTACCCTTAACTTTGTAGGGAAGTTTTGGCAGAATTTAAGTTTGGTTGACTGCTTTATAGTGATACAGTCCACTCTCGTTAATTCGCAATTCGAGGGACTCTTAAAATTTAACGAATTATCGAATGTTTGAAATATCAAATGGTTCGACATTTTTAAGATAAAATAAATAAAACTTCCAATTATTAAGTGTTGATCAATTATTATTTATTAACTGCTATTCTTTAACAATGACAAAACTTTAGAGGTACATTCGTGTAAATATTCATAATGTGAATTTATTTAACTTTCGAAAGAACTCTGTAATACTGGTTTGCTTCAGAGCACATTGCTGCTGCTCAGTCTGCTCTATAATTTTTTTTAAAAGAAAAGTGCCTGAAATGCTATTTCATCACTTTCGTTTTGTAGACAGAAGCTTTATCGAATAATGCTCGTGCTTCCTTAACTGACACCTCTGCAAAGGGTTCTGATGTATCGGTTAGTGAAACTGAAACAGCGACATCTTCATCCACTTCAACATAGTCAGAAAAACTTACACCGCTGATGTCAACTAGTGGTTTTATTGCTGGTTCTTCATAATTATTGGAACATTTTACTGATCTTCTTTTATGAAACCGGATTTTTTAAAGCAGTTGAAAATCGGTGAGGGCCTTGTGAATAAGTAAAATAGCTGTCAGAACCGTAATATTCACAGTAAGCTGCTTGTCCAGAGATTCTAAAATGAGCCTAACAATTTTTTTGCGTTAGAACGTCTTAAAATTACGGATGATCGCTTGGTCCTATGGGTTGCAATTTGGAAGTTGTGTTCGGCGGAAAGAAGTAGAGTTCTACGTTGGACAATGTAGTAGGACAGTTGTGGACAGTGCAATTGTCTAAAAATAGTAATATTTTCCGCTGTTAAATGCCAATTGTTAAAAAGTTCGGTTGTCACTCAAGCTTTTTTGTTAGTACGATGATCAGTATGAAAGGATTTTGTCCCTTTTAAAACATCGGGGTTTCATTGCTTTTCCTATCACTAAGGGCTATAGTCTTTCGATCCGTCCATATTTGCAGCAAGTAAAACTGTCAACCTCTCTTTACTATGTTTTCCCCCAAGATATTTTTCATCTTTAAAAGTAAGCGTCTTGTCCGGTAAACATTTGAAAAAGAGGCCAGTTTTATCAGTATTAAAAATGTCTCCGGCATCATAGTTTTCAATCAAAGTCTCCAATTGACTATGCTAATCTAAGCAAACTGCATCATGAACACTTAAAATTTCCCCACAAACTTTTTTTGAAATTTGTAAGCCACCCTTCACTTGCCGCGAAGTTTTTGATGCTCAGACAAAATGCAAATTCTTTTGCTTTTTCCTTTAATAAGTTTTTCTAATTGACACTTTTTGTCCTCTACACTGTCCAAGCCAAGTGACCAGACTTCCTTCCAGACGAGGAAATTCACCTTTTTGTCTCTTTCACTTTGAAACTTTGAATTGTCGAGTGTTTGACGCCGATGAGTTCGAATTAACGCGTCCTGTTGTTACGTAGCAATGATTTTTTCGTTCCAACTCGTGATAACTTTGAATTAAAGAGAGATTCGAATTATCGCAGGTTTGAATCAACGAGAGTCGACTGCATTTGTTATGTGTTGTTGGAAATAACCTAGTGTCCTGATGAGCTTCGTTTTTTACATCCAGCCACATGTTCGCAGGAGCAAAACATGTTGCGGCATTCATCTGAAATTTATTGTCTCTAAAATGACACAGCTAAAAAAATCGAAATGTAATACTCCCTCGGTCTTCAGATTTGAAGAAAAAATCAATAACATTTATGGATTCGAGAGTCTCGTGCTTACTTTAAAAACGGCAAATTTTCTTTGTTAACATATTCATTAAGCCACAAATGATACTCATCACTGAAGATGACAAGACAGAAGTTCGGCTCAGCTTTCAATCGCCTTTCAGTCCATTCACTTAAGTCGAACATATGTTTGTGCACAGTTTAAAAGATCATCAATGGGAAAAAGGTGTTGTTGGGCCTCATTTTTCGAGGACGCCGTGGTAAATACGTTGACTGTGACTGGTGACCGATTTGAGCTTTTGACAACGTACATTTTGAAGGATGTGGTTCCGGATCGCCAACTGTTCGTTTTGGCTATTTACACTGTCCGACAAGATCGCATGACTTGATCGGCCTGGACTACTTTAGTTAAGTTAATGAGTCGAAACCACAGACTGTGCAAAAAAAAAATCCGAGAGATCGCGAGAGTCCAAATGGTCATAAAATAGAGCCTTAAAGGGCCGAACCGTACATATTCTAAAACAAATATAGTTTCTTTTATTCTCTGCCTTGTTTAATTTTTACCTTCAAAAGCGCTCAAAATTTGAATCGAAATCATTGAAACTTTCCAGTCTAGCCTTTGAAAAACGTGTGCAAATTATTTTATTACCAATAATCAAATAAAAACAATTCACTCTGACTCATTAATTTTTCCAACACCAAAGCTGTTTATTTATGCACTCAATAGAAGAAAAAAAAAATCAAACGAGCCTTCCTGACTATCCTCACGCTTTCACATATCGATCTCTCTTCATTCATAGAGCGCTGATTCTTCTAACAATAATTTAATAACCAGTATACCTGGGATTTTGGGACATTTATCTTCACCACTGGCTACAAACAAATAACAACACCATTGCCAATGACCGGAAATGCTTCATATTTTCATCATCATCGTAGCAGCAGCAAAAGTATCGAAATACTCGTGGCTCTGTGTAAACTTGTTATCGCACAAGCAACCAGAATCGACTTAAGCTTTTGATGAACTCTTCAAACAATATGATAATCGTTTAGTGCTTCGCAAAAAATTTTTGGCGCCAATTTTTCGCAATTGCGGACATCCGCAAATCAATCAAGATGCGGTCGCACACACAAGAGTGCATTTCAAACTGCATCGATGCAATATTAAGTTTTAACAGTTATAATAAATGTAAATGAAAATGAAGATCCCACCACGAAAACCAACCAACCGACCAGTCTAACCGACAAAAATAAATGCAAACCACATCGTTCTGGCCTCTCCGAAACGAAGTGTTGCGGTAAGGCCAAAACCGCATCGACTTCCGTCTTTGGCGATGATGATTGCCTTGCCAAAAAAACTTGCCAACATTTGCCAGAAGTTGTTGCAGTGTCAATCCAGGTGTGCAACAAGTTTACGTTCCTGCAGCTTCTTCAATGTCTCGCAACACTTGTGTAGTCGTTCCCAGTTTGATTCCTCAAAGTGTGTGAACATTTCATGAATTTCGATGGAGCCATTCTTCCACGGGGGTGCTAAGGTTTGCATGGAACACCAGTATTCATGACACTTTCGCCCAAGTGAATGGCGTTGCACGCATGATCTTAGTCAAAGATGAAAACAGAATCGAAGCCACCCCTAACCCTCTTTTGTGATTGTAATCAAATACCCAGGAGCATAAGAACATGGATGCGATTCTTGACGAACGACGACCCCTTTTATTGCATGTCAATTTCTCTCCTTTTGTAGGGCCAGCCGGCCTGGTAGAGCAGTAAAGCAAAGCGAATTCCTTGTTTCGAGATTGCAAATAGTTCGAGTTCATTTGGTCGTTCCTTTTTTTTATCGTTTTCGCTCGAACGAGTACCGCCGCCGAGGAACACTTGGGGCACACGCACGGGGAATAGGGTACGAGTATATCGCAGGCTATTGTTGTACAAAGGTGAAATTAATATTGCGACAAAATATTATTTTCCAATCCGTAAACATACACTTTATCGAACCGATTGAATTTCAATTGTCGTCGCTCTTTGCTCGTCGTCATCGTTGATGTTGATGTTGGCGTTGTCGTCGTCTTGATGTGACTTTTTCAGGCTTCACATTGGTCGAGGCCTATTTCAATGCTTGGCATGGCGTGTGTGGAAGCGTGCTCGAGCGTCTGCAGTTTGTTCTCGTTGTGAGTGATGAAATGTATCTAGAGTTGTGGTGATTAGATTTCTTTAAGGTCCTATGATTGGTTATGGTTTATTTTTCAACAAGCTACGAAGAGCACTGTCTTGACAGTAATTCAACCAACATTTTTCAATAAATCTTTGGTGGTGAATAGCTTGACCAATAATATTCGTAGCATCCCGCTTACAATTGTCCAACAGCGTCAAATTGCAGCTCCGTGAGAGCTGGGCGACATAACCAAAACGACTGATTGATGGGTATCTCGTATGAAACATCTTACTGGAAGAATAACGATTTCTGGCTTAAACAGATTTCAAGCCTCGGCGCTGCCCTTCGTTAAAGAATAATAAACCAATAACTCCGGCACCTCAAAACCACTCCAAACAATCAAATATTCACGATGTTTTGGCCTTTATATGAATTCATGGGGATTTTCTGCTGATTTTTTGATCGCAACATTCGTCAATTTCGAGTTTTACAAGGGTCTTTAAGTTAAGCTGATGGTCATTTTGCTTGAGTTCCCGAGTCGATGGGGCTTTTTAGCGAATTATCTGACATCTGTATTTGCAATTCTCCTCCGGTAAGTGCGACTAATGTTCAAAAGCAACCCCATACATGAATTTTTGCTACTCGTGTTTTTTACAGTCTTTCGGTGGTCCTTTTATGTACTGTCTTTCTTCACTGAAGCCAAACAAGACTACTATCGTTACATTTGAACATAAAACAGTTCGCCATTTCAAATGATCCGTTGCTTCTTTTCTTGGACGCCTTTCCAAATAATCTCGCCTCTGCCAGTCTTCTTCTAATTGTAGAACACTCAACTTGAAGAGTAAAATCTTGTTTAATCTTGGCAGACTTTGCAAGGATCTTTTTTAACTAACCAGACACGCTTACATCCTTTATTTTTTCTTTTCCCCCACGTTTGCTATCTTTTAAGCAGCGTATGAGCTTTTTGTTGAAATTTATAATAGGACTACTACTCTGAGGTGAATTTTGACCATGACAACTTCATGTCATTGTCTAATGATTTCAGTCAAGGTTATTGGTCATTAGTGAAAACACACAAGTTTTTGTAAAGCCGTAAAATGTCTACATTCGTGCCATCAAAACAACATTTGCGAGAAGTTTTAATATGCTTCTTTCATTTAAAGAAAAAAGCAACCGAAGCGCATCAATTGCTTACCAAAGCTTACCTGGGCTATACTTTAGACGTTAGAATGTGTCAGCGGTGGTTTGAGAGGTTCAAAGATGGTGATTTCGACACCGAAGACAAAGAACGCCCCAGCCGGGTGAAATAGTTTGAAGACCATGAATTGGAGGGATTGCTCGATTAAGATCCGTCACAAACGCAAGAAGAACTTCCAAAATCACTTGGCGTCGCTCACCAAACCATTTCCGATCGTTTGAAAGCAATCGGAATGATCCGAAAGATAGGACATTGGGTGCCGTATGAATTGAAGCCACGAGACGTCGAACGCCGATTTTGCATGTCCGAAATGCTGCTTGAACGCCACAAAAGAAGTTTTTTTTGCATCGAATCGTCACTGGTGTTGAAAAATGGGTACATTACGTTAATCCAAAACGTCGGGCAACGTATGGATACCCCGGACATGCCTCAACATCGACGGCCGTTCAGAATATTCATGGCCTGAAGGTTATGCTGTGCATTTGGTGGCACCAGAAGGGTGTTGTGTATTATGAACTGCTAAAACTGAATGAAACAATCACAGGCGAGGTCTACCGACGACAAAGCGTTTGAGCCGAGCACTGAAGGCAAAATGGCCGGAAACGGTCAAGACACGATAAAGTTATTTTGCAACATGACAATGCTCGGCCACATGTTGCAAATGATGTCAAAACTTACATTGAAACGCTCAGATGGGATAGTATGGTATAGTCCAGACCTTGCACCATCCGATTACTATCTCTTCCGATCGATGCAACATGGCCTGGCTGACCAGCACTACCGTTTTTTCGATGATGTCAAAAAATGGATCGATTCGTGGATTGCGGCCAAACCGGTCGAATTTTTCAGAACGGGTATCCATGAATCGCCAGAAAAATGGGAAAAATGTGTGGCTAGCGATGGGCAATAATTTGAATATTGAATTATTATCTATTTTTCCTCAATAAAGCATTACTTTTTGAAAAAAAAATGACATTTTCAACCGGTAGTCCTATTAAATAATTTTTTTATAAGTTTAACTCTCTTCAAGCTTTTTTTTTAATTAACTCCCATTTCATTGCCAACATCCTATAAGATCCAGCTACTGCAAAGAAGGGCGAAGGAAACTATAAACATGCCAGATTAAATACGGCTTCTTGACCCCTCGAATGCGTTAGTTTTCGAACTGATTCCAATACCAATACAAAGATTTTCACTATACGTATAAAATTGTTGCGATTTATTTAAAATTGCTCTATCAAGGGTCAAGCCTTAAATTTATTTCAGCAAACCAACATAACAATTTACACGTTTTCAATCAGAAACAATAAACAGTCAATCAAAAAGGTTCAATCCTTTTCGAAAATTGCCACTACAACAATCAATCAAAATTTTGAATTATTAACCTGTGACAATCTTGAACATTCTCAGGTGAGCACGTCAGATGTCACTTTATAATATTTCAATTCATTGAAACGCGCAAACCCCTCAGCAGTCATACAACAGTTGCCCGAGCCAACCCCCTTTCACTATTGCAAAATAAGTTCTTTCATACTTCCGTACGATTGCCATTAATTTGCCCTCAATTGACGTTTGGTAATTGCAAAGGACCTGTCATCGTTCGACGACAACCCCATTAATTATACCCCTAATCAGATAGGTCTACCCACTGGTAATAGCTCTATTAAAACGTCCATCGTCTCCAGTAGTGCTACACGAACAAACTGTTCACCATCTCCTTCTCTACGTTTTTCAAATTACTGGTTTTTGATTAATAAAGTATTTTCGCATGTCTCTTTGCAGAAAACAACTTGATAGGAGCTGCTGAATGGACGGGTTACTCGCCAAGTACAACAGCACAGGGCGTCGGATCATACCATACATATCAGCCGTTACAGACGAATGCATCGAGTGCAGCAGCGGCAGCAGCGGTAGCAGCGTATGGCTATGAAAGTCACACAACGGGATGCAATCAGCCACCGGGACCACCACCACCACCACCGCCGCCACCGCCAGATCATCATACGAATTTCCATCTGCCGACGGTGCTAACAGACATGCAACCCTTCTGTTCGGCATCCGAGTATCATCACACGGGTATCGCGCCCACAGCAGCGGCAACTGGAATACTACCCCACACACAACCACCGATATGCAGTCCAACCTATGGATCGACAAAGTCCGAGATTGTTGACTCTTTGAATGCGTCTTATCCGTCGTACAACAACTGGTCCAATGGCTACAACAACTACCAATACGGAAGCTGTGCGGCACAAGCTCAATACCCAGGACACACAGCGCCCACAATGGTGCTCTACCCGCAACTCTATTCGACTGTCAATCAAAATCAAATCCATTTACATCTCCATGGCACTGACAAGTTGGAGCAATATTTGGGCCCCGAAAACTCACTGACAATCAGTTCCATTGGTTCGGGAAATCGTTCTGCCATCGAGATCGGTATCGGGACATCCGACCACGAATCGGCAATGATGACCAATGAAACGGCCGAGCAACACCAGCAACATGGGCAGCAGGATAGTGAAGTGTCGCAGGATCCTCGAACCGATGATGATGTTGTGGATCCTGGAAGTGTGTGGCGACCTTACTGACCTTCGGTAAACTATTTCGAAATCGAACTGAACTAGGACCGTTCTTGAGTCTCTTGTGGAGTGCACAGCTCCGATTCTGATCAAATACATTCAAACTGTAATAAGTGTAATAAGCCTAGCATAAGTAGCTCGTATGTAGATAGCTAGAAGATACTTCTACAGCTAAGTGTGAGAAAGGATGTTTTAGTTAAATATTTTATGTAAAAAAAAACAACTTCAACAAACAAATTATAATTCTTAGTTAGTTCAGTGTACATAAAATAGATTTCACATAATTTATACTTAAATATTAAAACAAATACTATTAAATATAAATTGCCATTTATAAAAAAATTAAATAAAAAACAAAATTTTGTTTTATTGAAAACTTCTCGTCCTGAGTGGGGTACTAACAAAATGACTAACTATGCATGTTGCATAGAACGAGCAGAAGGATTCGATGTGGTGGCTTGAAACTCACTTTTGTTTTTGGTTTAAATTATTCCATTTATGAAGTCCAAATCGGGAGCAGAATTATTTTTTATCGAGCTATTTGCGTTCACATAATTCGCAGTATTTTATTTGATATTCTTTTTCTGTCAATATTAAACTTTTACAACAGCGCCATCGGATCGGGACGCAGAATTTTATATCGAGTTATTTGCGTTCACTTTATTCGTAGTATTTTATTTGACGTTATTTTGCTGTCAATATTATACTTTTACAACAGCGCCACTGAGATCATCTGCACAAACCATCATTTCTGACAACACGAACTTGAAATTCAAGCACGATAAGCCAATTTAAAAACCCTTACAGTAAGTACATCCCCTTGGTCGGACTATCGACCACTCTAGTGTTAACGCCGTTAATTTGGTCCCAACGGCAAATGGTGACTGCAGCACATTCAAAACAAGATAAAAATTAAAAAATTAACTCTAGGTTTTGAACTAAGGATTCAATTGAAGACCAGACGCTTAAACAACTGCGCCATCTAATCGTTTTAAATCTTTCTCTATCATATTTCCTCCACCGCTCGCTTTCTGCTCATTTTTTCTTGCAACATTAACGTAAGGAACTCTATTCAGTTTCACTATTCCCAATGGTAGGGTGTACTTGCTCTTTCGGGACTTTTAAAAAAGCAAGCAATGGGAAAAAATTTGAGTATAGTTTGAAGAAAAAACGCATAGCATGTGAGCGAAATTTGTATGGTGTGCCTCAGGGATCGAATCTAGGTCCCCTTCTCTTTATAATTAATGTTAATGTTTTGTTGTTTATTTCATGAGTAGCTGTTATAGCTGTACGCAGATATGATGTAGAAGTCAGGAAAGTCTACTCGTCGTTCGCTGACGAAAAATCGTTCTTTTTGTCCAAACTTTCCAAATTCATTTCATAAATCTCAAAAATGTGTTCAGCTTTATTTGCAATGTTATCTTCAGAAAGGACATAGGCAATACCGTCTATAATCTGTGATCTATGATCTGCAGAGGACGCAAAATATTTCATGATTGGTGGAAATTTAAGGAGTAGGAAAATAGCGAGGTTTCCGGAAGTATCCCGCGTTAGACAGGATATGATATTTTATTTTCTTACCAGATGTGAATTTAAGAAAATGGGTTTGGGTACGAGTAGGTCTGCCAATATCATAAACTTCCCATCTCAAGATAAACTAGTTGCATGGTGACACAAATTAAATAACGAGCACGATCAAAAGCAGTTCGGTCGCCAATCATAACCTGAACTGGATTGTATATGGAATTGAATTTTTATAGGATTCGGTTGAACTATGCCATTTCTTTGTAAACTTTCCCTTCCTCAGAAAACTTTTCATTAAAATTTGTGCTGAGCTATCATCGAAACATCACCCACAAATTATTATTTTTATCAGTACTATTCCAGTAAAAATGTGTAAAAGGGAAACTTGTGACCAGGCTTTGCTTTTTTCCTGAATTTTAATAGTTTTTTTAGACATATACATTGTGAGAGACCGCTTATGCCAATTCCTCATTTCCATATTTTTTTTTAAATTTGTTAGATTGCTTTTCTTTGAAAAATATTTACCATGACTCGGAATATTAAATTTTGACTATTAAAAATTTAAAAGTACTTAGTTTCAGTCGAGAGATTTCCACCACATCTTCCTTCCGACCTGCGAACTGCGCAGTATAGGATCTTTTTCTTTCTTTCTGGACTATACGGCGGGTGGGGTAGGACATCCCATTTGATCGTTTCAAGGTAAGTTTTGACTACATTTGCAACAAGTGGCCGAGCATTGTCATGTTGCAAAATAACTCTATCGTGTCTTGCGACCGGTCCCGGCCGTTTTTCCTTCAGTGCTCGACTCAAACGCATCAATTGTCGTCGGTAGACCTCGCCTGTTATTTTTTTAATTCGGTCTTAGCAGCTCATAAAACACAACACCCTTCTGGTCCCACCAAATGCACAGCATAACCTTCAGGCCATGAATATACTGAACGGCCGTCGATGTTGAGGCATGTCCGGGGTATCCATACGTTGCCCGACGTTTTGGATTATCGTAATGTACCCATTTTTTATCACCAGTGACGATTCGATGCAAAAAAGACTTCTTTTTGTAGCGTTCAGGCAGCCTTTCGGACATGCAAAATCGGCGTTCGACGTCTCGTGGCTTCAATTCATACGGCACCCGATGTCCTACCTTTCGGATCATTCCCATTGCTTTCAAACGATCGGAAATGGTTTGCTGTGCGACGCCGCCAAGTGATTTTGCAAGTTCTTCTTGCGTTTGAGACGGATCTTGATCGAGCAATGCCTCCAATTCATGGTCCTCAAACTTTTTCACCTAGCCGGGGCGTTCTTTGCCTTCGGTGTCGAATTCACCATCTTTGAACCGCTTAAACCACCGCTGACACATTCTAACGTCAATTGATGCGCTTCGGTTGCTTTTTTCTTTAAATGAAAGAAGAATATTAAAACTTCCCGCAAATGTTGTTTTGATGGCACGAATGTAGATATTTTACGGCTTTACAAAAACTTGTGTGTTTTCACTAATGACCAATAACCTAGACTGAAATAATTAGACAATGACATGAAGTTTCTGATGTGGCAGCTGTCATGGTCAAAATTCACCTCAGAGTAATTGATATGAAGTTGTGTGCAATAACGACATTTTCAACCGGTAGTCCTATTACATATCTACATAAAAATATTCCACTGTTGAATATATTTGAGAGAAGCTTATGGTCACACTGGTTTTCTTCTTCTCTCTCTGAACCTTTCTTTCTTACCATACTTTCACCTATAAAGTTTTTCGTATTAATACGGTTACTTTTCTCCACAATAAGTCTAAGGACTCCAACTTTAGAAAAAAACAATCCCAGACTATTACATGCATTCCTTGTTAGCATTGCCGCAAGTGGTGCACCACAACAGCCAACACCTCTTCAAATCAAAATACAACACTCCACCTGAGCGCCGCCATTATCTTTGCTAAAAACTTTTCTAACAACTGACCACATCCAATCGAATCTGGATCTGGTCACCCAGTGATGCAATCTACTTCAAAAGCTGAAGCCCAAAAGATTCGTGTAAGCAGTCCAATTATGGTACTGCTACGCGCCACTTAACGCACAGCTCTGTCACATGCAGTAGGCCGAGCAAGTTCCTTCACCGCCCTCCAAAATAGAATGACAGTTTCTCGTCACAACTCCAGGTTGCAACAAATGAAGCCAAGCCAACGCTCACTGTTTACATACACACTCGCACAGCATTGCCATGCACTATGCACTCGGATAGACATGCATCACCGTTCGAGCGCGAAATCGACAGCGACATTAAAATCTGAAGCTCGACGCGATATCAAATTCACTCACGGCTCGGAGGACGAGGAGCGAGCGATCGATCAGTCAGAATCGGAGGCCAGCCATCCAGCGGCAGCTCCACGGATCGATGCCGGCCGAACCAATGCGGGGAAAAAAAAGTGTACCTCGTTCTACGTTTTCCAGATTTTATTTCACTTTATTGGATTTTTGCTGCGCTGCTGCTGCCGTTGCTGCCGCTTCTGCTGATGCCATGCCTCTGCCTCATCGATTCGTGGACAAAGGGTACGAACGAGGGGTACCATGGAAATATTTGATCACCTTGCGGTAAGAACTTTCTAATCAAAGCGAGGAATGCAATACCTGGCAACAACAACAACGATTGACGGAGTAACTCAATAGGTGATCCTCGAGACTGTAGTGTGCTGACAGAAGCCGATGGTGACGGATAAATACTGTTTTGTTCCTCGTCTTCATCATTGTTGTTGTAATCGTTATTGGTGGCTGCTGCAGCAGTGATAGTCTTGTGATCATGGCAAGCGGCTTCTTTCGACTAACAAGGTCGACGATTGCAACAGAGCCGATGACACTGCGCACGCAGTTGATGTTCATAACAAGGTCCAGTGGCTGCAGCTAGTCGGAGGGTCCGTCCTCTCCAATGGACAATAATTAAGTGTTACATGAATGATTTCCATGTGATCATGCATGTGGGTGGCAAAGACGTCTCATTACAATTGGGGGAGGGGATTTTTGCCAGACGAGCACGTGGAATGTTTTTTGATTTGAGGCTTATTGGCAGCAGACTTGTAAACATAGTTTTATGAGGACTCCGTTTTTTTTTAAGGTTTCAGATCGGAATGACATTTTTTGGCAGAAAACTCGAGACAATTGTTTTGCGAACTAATTCCAAGTGTCAAGCACTATGGGTTCTGACCTTCTAACTGGAAGATTATAATGCGGAGGAGGATCTCGCAGATCTCTAGTACTCGCTCGAAAGTTAATATTGCAACTTTGGCAGCCGTTAACAAACATCAGACGAAGTCGCTTCTTCACGAGATGTTAGAGATGTCTCCTTATAAATTGCAAAATGTCCATTGACTTTTGCCTTCAGATCGCGTTTAAACAACGTTCACGCTCTCATTGATCTCAACGACGCTGTAGACGATTTTCGGTCCAAATTCATCATGAGCGGTGAGGCCCATTTCAATTCGATTGGTTACCTAAACAATCAAAATTTGCGCTTTTGGGACGCTGAGAATCCACATTTTATTCAAAGTCATAGCGTGATGCTTCATTTTACCGGAGGTGTTTTCGGGCATCATATTTTTAAGAATTGCGACTGAAGAGTGATGCAGCAATATGATTAATGAGTTTTTATTGCAGCAAATTGATGATGCCGACGTCCTCCTGTCCCATATCGCAGATGCCTCCGTGCTCTTTCATAATATCACAACAAATGTCTCTTAGTCGTTTTATGCCTTTTTATGTCACCTTTGTTCTTGAGTATGCCTGCCAAGTATGGGCGCCTTACGGTGCACTCTCATTAAGGATTGATGCAGTCCAACGCAGGTTCATAGGTTTTGTTTTACGCGGCGTAAAATCCTTTATCCAGTTATCAATTTATAAACCCTGATTAAACGACGTGATGCACCGGATAAACTCTTCATCAATCAATTGTAAGCTGGAGCAAATATCTCTTAATTTCAATTTTCAATTTCAATTCATTCAAGAAAAAAAGCTTACAAAGATAGGATATGAATATCTTTTGATAAGTGTAGTCTTAAAGGTAAAAATTACAAAACTTATGATATTCAGAGGCCAAGTGTCTGAAAAGCAAAGTTTTAAAGACATTCGTGTCTTCGATTCTCGTTAAGCTAGTTGGTAGTGAGTTCCACATCCGTGTAACTTGGACAAAGAATTGGCGTACGGATGTCAGGCGCTTGTATCTTTGGTGTTTCAACGTTAGCATCCTTCGCAATTGTAAGAATTTCACAGCCATAATATAATACTGGAACAACCTCAGCTTTGTAATTCTGGGAACGAAATGCTTCGTAGCCAAAAGAGTATGCAGGCCACCATAAACCTTGCCACGTTAGTGTACGAATTAATATCAGACCAAGGTTTCTGCAGAGGAAGCCCGCTCTATTTTGTTTTGTTTCGACTTAACTATTGCGAGAAAAGAAACGTCGAGGATTTTTCGATTGATCGATAGATCGATAGATTCTGAGGACAGCTTATTAGATGACATCATCGGCATGCATATGTGTCGTACAATGTTGAATTACTGTGGGTAGTTCATCAAGAATTGAACCTTGGGGAACTCCACAATTAATGTCAATAAGCTGCGAGTAATTTGTCCCCACGACCACACACTGTTGTTTTCTGTTTAGATATGAGTTTTGATGAGGATGAGGAGAAATAAAACTCACACCTTAGCCTTCTACACAGAACAGAGTGATTGACTGTATCGAAAGCCTTTGAAAAATCTGGTAGGAAGGGTGGTTAGAAACAATAAAGCAGTTTTCTAGCTTCTCTTAAGTCGAAAGCCTGATTGGTTAATGCATAGAAGTTGTTTTCCCTTGAGATAAGCTTTCGACAAAGAATAGCTATTGGCCTGTATTCGACAGAATTTCTGGTACCTTTTTCAGGTGTTGGAATGATTTAAACTTTTTTCCAATCGCTATGGAATTCTGAAGTAGTCAATATGTGATTTAAAATTTGGGTTAAGAAAGGAAGTATGTATGGCATCAACTGCTTGACAAATTTCGGGCAGAAATTGTCGAGGCCCATGGCATTTGATTTGAGAGACAAGCATGCTACATCTTCATCGCAAGCCCTACTAAAACTGAATGTTCTACCACCGATACTTTAAGTATTTTCCAGGGTGTTATATGTAAGTATAGTCGAGTGTGGTTCTTCTAGAGAAAGTGGCGAATCCAGCATTCAGTCGATTTCGGTCTATGTTGTTGGGAATTTTCGGACTCTGTTTCTAAGCCAATTTGGCAAAGCTGTTTTCAAAAATGTTTGGCTGGTGCAGACGTATCTAGCTTGAGACTGTTATAAGAAGACTTGGCTGCCTTCTTTTCAAAATAACCTAATTACGCAGTGAGTGATATACTTTAAAGTACTCTTCGGCACCGTATTTCTTCAATACGCGTTTATTGAAGAGAAAGTGTGTCTGCTTCTGAAGGAACGTGATTTAGTCATCGACAGAAGACATTAAGTTGATTCGTTTCCATGAGTTTTGAGTGATATCGTATAGTAGAGAATTAAAGTTTCTGTATTGAAAACTTGTTATATTACAAACATTCTGCACATCAAACAATAAGTAAAACAGATCGTGTTTGGAGAAGCCAGGTGCTGAGAGTTGATTGATGAGGATGGCTTTGTGGACATCACTTACAAAACAGATGTCGATAAGGGAGCCAGAAGCACTCGCAAGCAGACAAGAAGTAAAGCAGACTCAGATTCATCTAATAAATTACATTTCAGGTTTCCAATGAGCACGAAGTTTGGGGGCAGTACAAACCAATTCCTTAAGTTAACTGAGAACAGGTGACAGATCAATGTATTTGTGTTGTCTATATGTTGTACAAATAAGACCTGAACGAGATTTCGAGGAAGATATATTCCATTCGACAACCAGGATTTGATTTATGTACAACTTTGCAAAAATTGCAACACAACGAGCTCCTCGTTCGATAGTGTCCGACCTAAAAACCTTACATCCATCGACTGCATATAATGGTTGTTCGCATCTGGATAAAGCCATGTCTCTGTTATCCATTCGAGATGTTGCAAAAAGATGTCTGAACACATCAATTTTATTCCTAATGCTTTGTGCATTAATGTGGCAGATATGTATTCCTCCGCGCTGTGCGACTCTGATCATTTCGAATAAATGCCCATTGTCTCTGGCTCTTAAGACTCTCCAAAAAAAACTCACTTTACACTTTACCGATCCATTTTCCTGAAACCCTTTTAGTTTGAGCCCTTTTTGTTAGTCTTAAGTTTGAACTTTATTAGAGTTTAATAAACAGTCCGGGGTGTACCCCACACCAAAATAATAAAAATAATTATAATATATATTTATAGATAGCCATCTGTTTTCACTTTCTGTTGATGACCTTCCAAAACAATTAAGGTTCCGGTACACGAATTTTTTAATATGTATTCAAAAAAAAAAAAATACGACTTGAAATTAACTGAAATTCCTTATGATCGGATGTATACTGCTCACGATCTTCATATTTATTATTTGAAAGATACTTTTTCTCGTGCTCTATTCTATTCTAATCTATTAAAGGGTTCGTTTGCGTAACCTGATTAGGAATTGACGACAAGATACTTCAATAAAAATTGCCAAATATTAAGTTAATGGTTCCCTTTTGAATATTGGAAAAGTGAATCTTAAAAACTAACTCATCTAGAAGATCAAACCCAAGATCTTAGTTTCACAGATCACTTTCAAGCTAAAATAATATGAAGTGGAAGATGTTATGTGTCAAACGGTCTTACTAACTGGAAGCAGCTCAGGCTAAGGTAACGGGTCCGCAATCTAAGGTTTTTTTTATAACTAGTGCTTATTTCGTGAATGGTAACACTTAGCTCATGTCTGATTTGACAGATAATTAGTTTTATCCTTCCGCTGAACGAATATGGTTGCGTATACGCTTGAACAACGCTGGGTAATGTTGCGACATTTCTTTGAAAATCATGGTTATGTTGCAGAATGTGTGCGAAAATTGCGTACGGATTTTGGAAGAAGAGAAGCACCGTCAGCTCCGTATGTTCGTTATCTTGTGAAAAAAGTGAAAGAAACTTGCATCCTCATCGATATACCAAAGCGTGAAAAGCCAAAAACAGTGCGTATACCCGAGAATATTGCTGCTGTGGCAGAAAGTGTGCGTGAAGCGCCATCAACATCAATTCACCGTCGTTCTCAACAATTGAGCATTTCGGAGACATCATTGAGACGAATTTTGCATAAAGACCTTGGTATGACGCCATACAAAGTGGTTCAGGAGTCGAAGCCAACTGACCATCCAATGCGTTTTCGCTTCGCTAAGTGGGCCTGCGATCGACTTACAGAAGATGCCGATTTTGCCAAAAAAAATCATCTTTTCAGATGAAGCTCATTTTGATCTAGGCGGGTATGTAAACAAGCAAAATTGTCGCATTTGGGGCACAGAAAACCCGCACGCATACATTGCAAAGCCGATGCACCCAAAACGAGTCACTATTTGGTGCGGATTTTGGTCCAGAGTCATAATTGGGCCATTTTTCTTCGAAAATGAGCAAGGAGTGGCCGTTACAGTCAATGGCAATCGTTATCGGGCCATGTTGACCGAATTTTTGTTCATAAAAATTGAAGAGGAGGATATTGGCAACATTTGGTTTCAACAGGACGGCGCTACGTGCCGCACAGCCGAAGCCCCACTCGATGTTTTGCGCCCTGTTTTTGAAGATCGCATTATCAGCCGCAGAGCTGATGTCGTTTGGCCACCTCGGAGCTGCGATTTGACACCGTTGGACTATTATTTGTGGGGTGCCCTCAAAGATAAGTGTTACGCCGAGAAGCCAGAGACAATTGACGCTTTAAAGGACAATAAGCCATTGGTGAGCTGCACACAATCGATAATGTGCTTAAAAATTGGACCGATCGTGTAGGCTACTGCATGGCCAGCCGAGGCAGCCATTTGAATGAAATTATTTTCCATTATTAACCGGAAGGATTGTACTTTCAAATAAAAAAAGAAGTTTGAGAAAATATTCAGCAGTTTTTTTTATAGCATTTTCAAAAAAAAAAAGTTATTTGGCGGACCCTTTACAGCAAGAAACGACTGACAGATAACTAAGAAAGTTCATAAGAACTAGATTTTTCGGATGTACCACTGTCATCACGTTTCCTACAATGAGCGTTGATATTTCAAATAATATCCCAGTTGCTCGAGGTTATAATAGGGTAAGCCACCCAGTATACCAGCTCTCAACCTGTATTCCGCCATTCCTTGTCATTTTTGCCTCTTAATAGTTTTAAATGCAAAAATCACAACCACATAAGATTTAGTACTCGAAATACAGGTACGTTTTTATGCAATTTTCACTGTATCGATTACGTAGTGTACATTTTCTTTATCAACATTAATTATTCTGTGTTATGTTATACCGAAATCACATTTTTAGTAAAAAATTATATATATAATAAGGGGGCTGACTACTGTGATAAGTTTTATGCCAATATGGTTAAAATTGGCTATGGAAGTCAATTCGGTGATTCTGAATTGACCGGTCCCGAACGTGAAATAAAATGTTCACCGAACTCGCCTCTCAATAAGTCCATTGTTGCGCGTGCTGTGTGGCATGTGGCACCGTCTTGCTGAACCCACATGTCATGCAAGTCAAGCTCTTTCATTTTGGACAAAAAAAAAAGTTGGATATCATCTCACGGTAGCGCTCAGCATTCACTGTTACGTTACGATTCGCATCATTTTTGAAGAAGTACGGTCCAATGATGCCACCAGCCCATAAACCGCACCAAACTGTGACTTTTTCTCTTGCAATGCTTCTGGCTGATATTCAGTCTAAAATCCTGAGCCAAAAATGAGCTTCGTCGCTGAACACAATTTATCGGTAAAAAGCGCGCGATGAACTTTCTTAACAGAGCACGCATTTTGAAATTGACAGTGAAACAAAACCAGTGTTGCCAAAAAGATAATAGCTAAAAAATCACCCTTTATAAGAAGTATTTATAGCATTTTAACCATCAGTCGGCCAACTTTAAAAGTTGTTTGGTACGGGAGCCTGAGATCCGGTAATCATGGCGCCTATAGTCGGCCATACGATGTTTTTCGGGAAATTTAGATAAATGGTTTGGTTTTGTTAGTAAAGAAACTCACTTAATTTATAATTTATTATTACGACAAATATGTTGTTTGAAATCCTATTAGAGATCAGGTCGAAGTGGCCGATTCACAAATACGCCGAAGAAAAACTGACACAAGCGATGTTGGTTATAAAAAAGGAATGACGATACGAAAAACTAGTCGGGAAATTGGCGTGCCAAGGGGCACTCTTCAATATAGACTAGATTTAAGAGTACCAGATGAACTGCAAATCCCAACTAAAGAAGAGGAAACAACAATCGCCAACTGGTGCATCAACCTCACCAAATGAGGATTCCCCTTGAAGTCCAATGATCTTCTGAATACTGTTCAAAATATTACTTTAGAAGGTAGAAGATCAAACCGATTCATTAACAATCGATCAGGTCATAAGTGGTATAAATAATTTGGAAAAAAAATCCGGTACTGTGTCACAGGGCTCCCGAAGGCATATCGAAGGGTCGAGCAGTAATAACAAAAGAAAGCATCAAAAAATGGTTTGAAAATTAAAAAAAAAAAGCTAGTGACTTACTAGAAGATCCGGATCGGATTTTTAATGGAGATGAGATTGGTTTTAGCCTTTTTCCAAAAAGCGGAAGCATTACAGCACCTTCAACGGGTATTAGAATGTGTATAAAATCGTACAGGGAAAGTTAGAAAAAGAGGTTAATGATTTTTAATCAATCAGGTTAATGGTTCTTCTCGTTTTTTTTCACAAGTGGCAAAACTTTGCCTCCCTGAGTAGTTTTTTCTTACGTAAGACTTTCAAAAGATGTTGTTGCTAGTATGCCAGATCATTGCCTTTTAGGAAAATCTGACACGATCATCTCTCGATTATACTGCGAGTGGATTAGACAAGTGGATTATAGAACAAGACATAAAAAAAAAACAGCCTTTGTCTTGATTGATGGGCACCGAAGTCATTTGACAATGAACTTAAGTCAATTTTGCCATGACAAAAACATAATTTTGAATGCTCTTCCACCGAATACCATCCATATAATGCAACCTGCCGACGTAAGTGTTTTAAAGCCTCTCAAGTTGGAATGGAAAAATACACTTTATGACTGGGCAATGCAACCCGAAAACGTGAATAGTGCTTTAACAAAGTCGACATTCTGTCCGCTTTTTGAAAAAAGAAAATTTGCCAGAAATTGTCGCAAATTGGTTTCAAAAATGTGGGTTGTAAAGGTTCAATCCGGATTCTGCCGATTATACAAAGTGCGTACAAAATAATATTGAAAACTTAAAAAATAAAAGTAGAGAAAACTCCTTCAATAAGCCATCAAAACCATTAAGAAAAAGGTCATAACTCTTTTAAGCCAAGTCTTGACTAATTCCGGGATAGATGTCAAAACGGTTCTCGACATCATTTAAACACGCAAAGGAGCTATAGACGGAAGTAAAAAAAATCCTATTATGCTGATTTTGCCAACACAAATTAACCTTTCGCCAATACGGCCAATGTCCTTTCTAAAAGCAGGTAAACAATATATCATCAGTTTGGCAGTTCTTGAAGATGAAACACTGTGGAATAACTTCTTCGTAAATGTTGACTATGAAATAACATTGGAGCCATTTCAAGTGATTACGAGTTCTCTATTTATTTGTACTAATTTTGATAAATATGATCCTGGAAAGGATAACAAGCAAAAGGACTGTGGAAACAGAGAGGCGTTGGAGAAGATTATCTTGACATAACATGTGGGATTTTTCAAGTTTCGATAGAAGGTGTTTTAGTTCCTCTCGAAAACAATGGGGAAATCATAAACAACAAACAAAAATCCTAATCAGAAAACAAAAAATTGTCTTGAAAACACAACAGTGGAGACTTTCAATGCAACTTAAAAACCATCATCTCCTCATAACATATTCGTTAAACCCTTAAAATGTCCCCTGTAGTAAAAAAAACATTTAACGATTCCGTCTCCAATAAAGAAATCGGAAAATCCAAAATTTTTAAAAAGAATCGGAGCAATATCTTCTGAAGAATGGAGACAATTTGAAAAGGAAAAGGAAGAACAAAAAGAAAATAAAAGAAAACCCATATTTTAAAAAGAAAATTACAAAGAATTAAGGCCAAAGAAAAGAAAGAAATCGAAGCTCGCAAAAGGAAGAAAGTACAGGAAAAGAAAGGAAACTCAAAAAGGCGTAAAGTTTCGAAAATTAAGTTAAAGCCCTTATCAGTGACACCAAGGATAACAACCCAAAAAAACATAGGGTGCGACAAATTTTCATTATGGTTCCACCTAAAATGCACCGATTTTATTGGAATAATATAGGAGGAAGTCCGAAACCTTCCTTTTGCATGTTTTCATTACAAATTGCATTGAAAATGTACGGACTGACTTCTGGATTTTTACAGCTGACGGAAAGTAACTTATTTTTATTTTTTTGATTTAAGGAGACAGGTTTTTTTTGTTTTATTTTTAAGTTTAAGTTCATAAAACAGAGTTTATTTTAAAAATAGATTTTTTTCCGTTTTCCTTTTATTTGTATTAAATGTAATTCTTGGAAGTAAAGATTTGCGCTAAAAGGCTGACTACTGGGTAGGTTACCCTAATTTTTTGTCAAACTTATGACTTCAAATTTGATATTTCAATGCCAAATTTCACTTACTGAATCAATAAATAGCTCTGGCTTTAAATAGTGTACGAAACGTTTCCCAATGTGGCTGCTTAACTTTCCAGAAAAGTCGACTTCCTCGAACTTTTACAGTACATATTTACATTAACAAAAATATCTTATTTGCAAATCAATGTAATTAATGCGAAACCTCATTTTTTAACGAAACGAAGTCACGAAATAAAAACTTGAATCATATTCTTCTCTTTTTGAAAATCGGATTAAAAATAAACAAGGCATGCCAAGTGGGCGTTAATATTGCTAAACACCTCAAGTCCCGCCTCTGAAGGAAATTTTGCGCGCAGATTCAAACAAATGCATCTGCAACTCTCTGAGCTGCGGAGTCGTGTCAAAATAAAGTACTCATAGTATCTATAAAATCATTTCAGCGGTAAAGTTTTCCATCTCCAGATTCAGCGTTCTCGTATCTAATCAAACCAGTTCTGTGCTTTCATTTCCCCTCCAAAATGAATTGTCCGAATGAGCAATTAAAATTCAGATGAACAAGTTCGCTGCTGCAAAGCTTTTTATCGAAGGGGGACTTTATTATTATTAAAGTCTTAATCAGCTGTAGACTGTGTGTTGCCCCACACCAATCGACGTCATCGAAAAGTGAAACGATTCCAAGAACACGTTTCACCAGTCAGATACTCGTAGCCAAATTGATTCTGATTCTGAATTATTACCCCTCGCGGCGCTGCCATGAATAAGCAGATCTAACGCCAACTTCAAGTCCGGGCTTTTGGGTTATTTTAAGCGCTAAAGAACTGCAACGCTTTCCGCTTGAAAGGGGGTTTTTTAAATCTGTTTTTATTATAATCGCTCTCGATAGTTTTGTTTACATTTTTAATTAAACGAGCCCCATCGCTGATAAATCATCGTTGGCAATAGAACTTGTTCATGACTGGATCTAGTCGTTTGCATTCTAGTTTCGAAGTGTGAAGTAATATTAAGTGGACTGGGGGATTATTATGTGCTAACCCCACGGAGCTGGAACAAAAGATCCACTAAAGGATGAATCTACTATCATGGATTTCCAGTTCACCCGTCCGGCTTGAACGTAAGATACGTCATGTTTTATTATATGGGATCCATTATTGCCAAATTGGGCATTATAAGAGTAACAACTTTTGGAACGTGGTTGGAAAACAAAGAAGAAATACTAAGAGAAATGTGTCCAGCGGACTTTCAACAATATGCTCGCACGTATTTTTCAGCGGTCTTAGTCAAATGACGCGGTTTCTGAAAGATTTTATTATATTTCGAATTGTCTTAATAGGGGAAACGAACTTGACCCATAAATTTATTAACTTCCCATCAGGAAGTTCTTGTAATCGGTCCGATTTTCGAAATTCAAAATTTTTACATTTCTCAAAGTTTGGCGGTCGGATTCCATTATTTTAAGAAAGATGTCTGTGTGTGTGTGTGTACGTACGTACGTACGTACTTTTGTGCGGATTCTTTCGTACAGCCTTACTCAAGAACAAAAGGGACATTTTCAATTCTTCAATTAAAACCAATTTAGCTTTCCAATAAAAAAAGTTCAAAATTAATTAAATCTATAGTTAACAACTACCTTATCAGATAAAAAATATGCATAAATATATACACTGCCGTTAATAAGTTTCCGGACAAGTTTTAATGCCTACAGTTTCATCAATATTATCTTTATTTAGCTAATGGACTAAACTAAGTTGCTAACTATAGAGACTACTAAAAAGACTAAAACAGTATTTAGTTGAGGCGATTTCATGCATTGATGTGCCCCTTTCTCTATTTCCTGATCCAAATTTCCACGGAAGTTCTTGGAAAATTGTTTTAGAAATGTGAATCCTGCAAATCTTTTCCATTTTTCATGACTCAGAATGACGTCTGCAACACTGACACATGAAAACATCCTTAGAAAATTATGGAGCCACCAGTTTTTTTGATCAAAACCTGCTCGGTTATAGCTTGATGCTTTTTTATCGTTATAATATATTAGCAAAAATAAGCTCATGGCGCAACTTAAATGATTTCAAAGAAAAAGGATCGAGAGAAAGCTAATTGACAAAGTGAAAACACATGGCTTAAACTGCATTACTCGTATATTGCAAGGAGGATCATAACATCCGATTTAGTTTGTTTACCACTGCTTTGGTTTCTTATCATGAACGCAATCCTATAAGTCTTTCCAGAAAATGACTCATGGATAAAAATCTGCAAAGAAAACTGGACTGAATAGGATCCTCATAAAGCCATATATTAACCAGAAGAAAAAGATCCTATGCTGAGATGTTTCCAGCTCAGAAGGAAGAGGCAGTCGAAATCTCGGGACTGAAATTATGTACTTTTGAATCCTTTAAAAAAGGAAATAAAGATAATCGCGCCTTTATATTCCAAGCTATGATTAATATCGGCCAAAGAAAAGCAATCCAACAAATTTGATTGATAAGAAATAATTCCGAAGTTGAGATATGCGGCCTTTCACAATGTTTATATCGAAACAAAAAAAAAAACAAAGCTGGGTCACTGATTTCCCTTTGCTCATTTCAAAACAACTTTTTGAAACTGTTTTACCCATAATAGCAGTAGTAATAATAATAATTTGTAAATCATATTTCAGTGATAACTCAGCACAAGTTTTTATAAAAAGATTTCTGATGAAGGAAAAGTTTGCAAAGAAATTGCAGACTTCAACCGAATCCGACAAATTTGAATTCCAAAAAAAAAAACTAGTTCCAGCCTTTGATCATGCTTGAAATTTAGTTTGTGTCACCATGCAACTGGTCCTCAAGCTTTTAAAATATGAATCCCTATAAACAGAGTTCTCAAAAAATGTAATACTTTTGAAACTAAGCTTTATAGTATTTTATAATTCTGACTATCTGATTTATAACAGTTTATTGAAGAACTTGAAAAACAACTGTCAAAAGCAAATACAAATTCAACTTCCAATGTTAAAGTTGTTGAAATGAAATCGATTTTCGCAACTCTAAATTTGAGCTAAATCTTCCAAACTTTGGAAAGGTCAATATCAAATCATTCGTCCTAATTCGAGCTCCACCAACGGAATTCAATTGAAACCAAATACATCTGAGTTTCTCAAACCACTACAAAAATCTTTCGTTCTTCTTCTAATTCTTCCACTTGCTCTGTGCGACTTCTTGAGAGCAAGCTAATTATAAAAAAAAATATCTTAACGTCGAGTTGGATACTATAAGAGGAATGGCCGTGTGCTACTATGTGCCTACAGAAGACTGGCTAAGATTTTGGGTCGTTGTTCCTATATTTTTTTGTTTTAAACAGGAAGAGATGCCATGGACAGCCAGCCAGCTTCAACATGAAGCTCGACAAGATACAACTCGTACTTTCTCCAAAATGTTTTTGCAAGCCATAGTTATTTCTTACAGCCAGGACGCAACTCATAATACGAGGTCACAAAAGTTTTAATCTCGTGCACAACAATTTCAAGCTATGCCATGGTCGCAGCGTCTTTGGTAGAGTATGAGAAGCGCCCGATTGAGGAAAACCACCAGAGAAAACAATTATCTCAAGCTTACAGACCCCAAACCGAAACCTGCAAAATTCGAAATGGAAACATCGTAGTAGAATTGAAATCAATGCTGAGGAATTGGAAGAACCAACAATGCTATCTACCCGACCTAGACGGAGTAAAGACAGCAATATTTAAGCTTAAGTCTAAGAAAGCCACTTGAGCGGACGGCTTAGCTGCAAAAGTCCCGTGTCAACACCAGAGGCACTATCTTTTAAAGGTCTGTTCAGTAACTCGCATACGGCGAAGATATTAATATAAAAGGAGAACGCATCTTGACGTCAACAGTGCGTTTATGAGGATTCAGACAGGAATGGCAAAGATGGGTTTGACGGTATACGAGGGCACAATTTTGTTGTCATCAAAAAAATTCAAATTTAAATTCAAATTGCAAATGTAAGTTTGATTCAAGTTACTGACGGTGAACGTTTGGTTTTGAGTTGCAAAAAAAATGTCCATGTTTTTTTCTTTGATTTCAGTAATCGGCCTCCTGTTATCGCATTGAAAGAGTGGGTGGCCGACTTCAGAAGACGGATATTGTTAAGTTGGCCGTTCATTTTTTTACATTAAAAATTATAAGTTTTTTATATTTAGAGTTACAAAACCAGGTTTACATTTAGAACTTAAGAATTTATTATTTATTTGAGCATTAAGAAATGGAATATTCAAAAGAAGGGGCTAAATGCGGTTTCCTCAAGTACCCGGAAGAAGGACTTAAAGAAGCCTTGAAGAAGATTCGGGAGGAAAATTGGCCAATAAAGAAAGCCACCAAAGAGTTTGGAATCCCATGAGCAACAATCCAAGACCGCATTCATGGTAGGGCTGTCGAAAAACCGAGAAGAATGGGACCGGATACTGTGCTGAGTGCAGCCGAAGAAAAAAGTCTTGTTGATTGGCTAGTAAATTTGGCAAAATGTGGTTTTCCGCAAAAAAACTCACGATCTTTTGAACACGGTGCAGAAAATTATTCTTGACGACAAATGAAAGACACCGTTCAAAAAACGGATTGCCAGGTAAGTGATGGTATTACGACTTCCTAAAGCGCTATCCCGAACTTTCCCTCAGAACACCAGATGGGCCCTCAAAGGGCCGGGCAATCGTTAAAGAAGAGTCAATCAGGAAGTGGTTTGCCGATTTAAGAGATTATCTTCAAGAAATAGATGCTGTGGATATTCTGGAAGATCCTTCCAGAATTTTCAATGGGGACGGAACATTGTTTCGCCTTTCTCCAAACACTGGTGGTGTGGTAGCTCCAAAAGGTTGGAAAAACCTTTAAAAAGTTAGCTACGGAAACGAAAAGGAAACAGTGACCGTTCTGTTTTTGTTCAGTGCTGATGGCAAGACGTTACCTCCTCCGATCGTTTTTCCATACGTGCGCCCCCCGAAGGCGCTAATAAAAAGCATGCCCCCAACATGGATTTAAGGGAGATCAGAGATGGGCCGGATGCGTTCTGAGACCTTTTATGAGTACGTGGCTAACAGTTTTAATGGGTGGCTATTTGAAAACAATATCAAAAAGCCAGGAATGTTTCTTGTCCATGGTCACAAGTCACATCTAACCATAGAGCTGAGCGATTTTTACCGGAATAATGGCATTGTCTTGTATGCCCTTTTGCCAAACACGACACAAATCATTCAGAATATGCCTCCCACATCTTTTGTGCAATTTATTTCCAGTAACATTCGATACAATTAGTTTTAATTATTAATTATTTTATTCATTGTTATAGTTATGTTTTTATTAATTAATGGATAGGCATATTAAATAAAATATATGTTCCTATTAAGTGTTAATTTAAAGTTTTTTTTGTATGTCTTCATAGTAACCCTCTTTTTCTTAAAGTTAATTAAGCTATTTTTAAAGAAAAATTTTTTTTCTTTTTTTTTTTTAATAAATTCAGAAAATACTATACCCTATGTTATTAATTTGAAATAAAATAAAATGAACTTTTTCTTTTATTATATGAGTTTGTATGGTTAAAGTTTTTTTAAAATTAAAATATATTAAAAATTTAAAAAAAAAAATGCTTTCTTAACTTAGTCAGAACGTAAAATATACGGAAGCAAAAATGGGGGCCGACTACTGAGTACTTATGTGGCCGACTACTGAATGTGGTTTCCATTTATATTTTTGTAAATAGCTAAAATTGGGTAACAAATATACTTAAAAATCCTTGAATTACCTAATTTCTCCATTTCAAATATTCAATAAAGCCAAATTGTCTATTACAATTTTGAATAAAAGATTTTTCAAAGCAAATCACCCTACAAGAACCCAAGGTAACTTGTTTCTTCTATATTTGGTGTTCCAGCTGCTAACAGTTGAATTCTAACCTTCAAACCACGTGGACTTACATATGTGCTGTGAGTGAAATAAAAATATTGTGAAATATTTTTTTTAATAAAATGGATAAAAAAACCTCAGCGCAAAGGATAACGTGTCCAGATCGACAAACAAAAAGGCGATTTCACGCCAATAGATTCACGGCACAGGAAGATACCAGTTTTACGAGTGCATTAGCAGCAAAATTGAGTAAATAAAATTATGGAGACGTGATCAATGAAAATAACTACGGCTACTGTGTTTTGAAGTTTTTCACAGTTTTTTTCAGAGGTTTCTTCTTTAGGTTTGTGCACTACATGCAAGAAAGAGATTACATTTTCGAGAACGTCTTATCCCGGACTAGGTTTTAAAATTGCATCCAAAATATATTCATTCCGGACCTAAGATGATTGAGATAGCGACATTTATTGCTGTTTGTATTTTTAATTAAGGCTTCACTCCTATTTTAAAAAATATAGTGGAAAATAGTGTTTTCGAAGTCGAGGAAGGTCCGATGTATGAAGCAGGAATGGCAGTTTGAATTAATGTGAGTCTACAATATCATTTCATGGCCTAGACTGTGTTTCTCGAAACTGTTTTTTTCAAAACACATACCCACGACATCCCGGTTCTACTGGACCGATTTACCTGAAATTTTTAGAGAGTCTTCTTTATAGACTTGTCTATGTCTGGAACTATCCCCATCCCCAAACTTCTATTACTATTTTTTTTTTTTAAATTCGAAACCGTCAAAAAAAGTGGTACAAAAATTGTTTTTTTTTCAGGCAGTCGCCATTTTGTGAAAAAAAATATCTTTCTTTCTTTTGATTTTTTTCTGTATTCTTGTTATGTTAATACGTTACTAATAAAAAAAATTATAGTAAAAATATGATTTGCCTTTTTTTATGACACTTCAAAAATTACATTAAATTCATGCCTTCGGACTAGAATAAACCTTTAAGAATATAAGCGAGGCAGATGTTTCGCTCTCTATTTTAAAATTTGCGTAAAACAAGGATTTAATGGTGCGCGAACACTGTAAATGTTGGAAAAGTGTTTCGGCCACGATTCTCTAAAGAAAACGGTTGTTTACCAGTGGCACAAGCGGTTCAAAAGTGATCTTGAGTCAATCGAAGATGATAAACGCATCGAAAACCGATGAAAACATTGATAAAGTAAAAGAAATGTTGGTCAATACCCGCAAATTAACCATTAGAGAGATAGCGGAGGACTTGAAATTCGCCTATGGATCCGTTCAAGACATTATGGTTAATGATTTGGGTTTTCATCGTGTAGCAGCAAAATTAGTGCCAAAGGACCTCAATTTCATGCAAAAAAGGGACCGCGATGACATTGCAAAAGACATGATTTGCGAGTGAATCCGATCCCACATTCATCAAAAGGATCATTTCTGTAGACGAGACTTGGGCTTAGGAATTCGAAACGCAATCCAGACATCAGGCAAGTGAATGGCGTTTTCCAAATGAAAGAGACCAGTATTGTGGGCAGAAAACTCGTGGATTTTGCACCATGATAACGTACCATCGCACAGTGCCATCATTATTCGTATTTTTTTGATGAGAAATGCAACAAATATTATGCAACAGCCACCTGATTTGGCTCCCTGTGACTTCTTCCATCTAGTTAAAAAACCATTACGAGGAACGCGTTTCAGCAGCCGAGAGGAAGAAATGGAAAAATCGCAGGAAGCACTGATGAACATACCGAAAACCGAATTTAAAAAATGTTTCGAGGAGTGGATCAATAAATGTGTTGCACTCGATGGGGATTACTTTGAAGGGGTCAATATAGATTTAGATGAATAAACTTTTTTTTTTTTAATTATTTGCTCGCTCTTCAAGAGGATATTAAGACTCTTATAGTGTGTGTAGCACAGTGCGAGGGGAAGAATAATAAGAAGAATGAAAGATTATGTAGTGGTTTGAGAAACTCAGGTGTAGTTGGTTTCAACACACTTCCGTGGGTGGAGCCCGAAACGGGACGGAGGATTTTGTAATCGACCTATTTGCTTTAACCTAATTCGCAGGATTTTATTCGCTGTCGCTGTCAGTGTATGCCTTCACAGTAGAGCCATTTACACACAATCTACACAAACCGATATTTTGAAAACAAGAATTAGGAACCAAGCCGATACAACAACCACTACAACAACGCCACCCATTAGTCAGACTACTATCAGTGGTCGACTAACACAGTGATAGTGCCATTAACTTGATCCCAATGGCAAATGGTGACTGGACCAGATTCGAAAAACCAGACCACTACTCTAGGAATCGAACCTGGGACCTATCAATTGAATCAATTGGAAGACAGGCGCTCTACCAACTTCGCCACCCAGCTGTTAAGCTTGTATTTTTAATTTTCTGAATAAATTCCGGGAACTTTTTTAACAAGATGGTTTTACCCCCCTTTTTTTAAGGAAATTTCGACTTAAACACCAACGTCCCTATTCCTGTACTGTATATTTTGTCAGTGTAGAGTATAAACGTACACGTGCGTTTCTTTTTTCGCATAATTTTAGCTCCGTTTTTATTAAGTTTAATGTTAAATAAATACTAAAATGTCTTAAAAAAAATTAAAAGATCTAATGGACAATCAGCTAGTTCGAGATTATCTAGAACAAGAAAAATTGTTCATCCGCAGAAACGTAAAAACGAAGGCTGTGCTGGAAAGTTTCGAGTTTCGTTAAAATTGCAGCTTATGTGACAGCCAGTGTTTTCAATGAGGGTTCTTTTGCCTTACTAACCTTCATGTAAGACATAGAAATCAGTAGTGGATCAAGTGCTCATGACTGGGTGCGATCAACTGAGTCCATACGTATCAGCCAAGCAGAGCCAGAAGCTGAGCGACAAACTAAAGAAGGCACGATTCGTCGTAGGCACGTGCCTTAGACATCATGAATGATAGTAACATTCTATGTGGACCTGGCAATGATGATTTGCTTATGAACGTTTCAAACCAGATTTTTTAGTGTTCAAAACTTTAAAGCGTTTTCCGCACAACTCACGTTTTTAAAGTCGGTGTCCCTCATAACTTTAAAGCTACTGCACCGATCTTTTTGAAATTTTGAACACTATTTCTGTACATAATTTGCGAGGTAAAGAGGTAATGAAAAAAATCGCGTTTTTCCCTTCAAAGTGTTTCAAAAAAAGTGAAAAATTAAAAATGCATGAACATTTTCAAAAGCTGATGAAGGCGACTTAAGTAGTTTCGAGAGAAAAGTGTGTTCTAAAGCCCCGACTACATTGACGGTGAGTGGAGGAGAAGATTCAACAATGATATGTATGGTACAAGTTTAATAAAGTTCCAATGACATGCGGACTGTAGCGCCACCTTAAAAAAAAAATCACAAAAAAAGTCCAACTAGTTATCAACGTTTAAAAAAACGCAAATCATCTTTTAAAATTATATTAAGTCATTTCTGCAGTAAAACTAAAAATTTAGGAAGTGCTCTAGATCTGCATGTTAAAATTTCTGCTAGTCCGAGTCTATGAAAGTGGAGGTTAAGGTTAATGTGCCCTGTAACCTGTCCCACTTATGTCTTAGATTCCTTTGTAGTCGGTTTTTCTATTATTGATTTTGCTGTACTGCACGTTGTAAGGTTGACCTAGTGGTTTTTGAATCCCCGTGTTATCCATTCGTTTATAGCTCTTTTAATAGTTGCCAGCGGGACGCCCATTTCCTTCACAAAGTATTGGTGGCTCTTTCCTGCTCCTTTCCTAGCCAGTTCGTCAGCTTTTCCGTTTTTAGTTATACCTTCGTGTCCCAGCACCCAAGTTAGACTGACATCGTTCACTGTTGCTTGTTTGTTAAGTTTATGTTTGCACTTCCTCACCTGTGTCGATACTGATACAGGGTTTGTAATAACTTTGATAGCTGCATCGGAGCAGATGAGTATTTGCTTCTCCCATATGTTGAGTTCGGTGACCTTTTCTGCACCAGTTAGTAGAACGAAAACTTCTGCTTGAAACACCGTGACAAATGGTTCGAGATGTTTTGAGATATGGTTCGGACAGAAGATCCCTGCCACTGATTCAGACGATATGAAAGAACTGTCCGTATAAATTGTGATAATTCCGAGTTCTCTTGTCGTTTTTCAGTTCGTCCAAGATGTTCTGTTTGGAAAAGTTGTCTTGAAATTGTTTTTGAAGGTGAAAGTCTTTTTCCTCTAGGTCGCTTTGTCGATCTATTGTAGCAGTGGTGTCGTCGGCCTTGTGCGCCTGCTATTCCCAGGCATGCCAAACGTTGCACTTTAGTCAATCATATTCCACCATACAATAATGCCGTTAAGAAGGATTGATTTCAGGTGGACTTGTTTTGCTTTTACTTCAGGACTTCCCAAACGCCCTCCTGCATATCCAATATACCGTCTAGGCTTTAGTAGTATCGCCCATGTTGTAACGGTGTTGATAATGTCCTGGATGACTTCCCCTCTTACGTTAAGGTGTTTTCCTTGAACTTGGATTGCTGGATCATCTGCATATGCTATGCATTTGGCGCATGTTAACTTGTACCCATAAAAGAGGTGTTATAATTCCTCCTTGTGGTGTCCCTTCTAGAACTTTACCCTTCCTTGTTCCGTCTCCGATGGATGCTGTGATGATGCTGTTTGTCATCTAGATACACCCCTACTACTGGCTCTTTGTATTCGAAGGCATCCTCAATTGTTCGTCAGTGGTTGTTTCAGAGCATTTGCAGAAGTGCTGGTTGTATACCATCTGTTCATGGTGATTTAAAGTGCGCGGAGGTGTTAATGGCCCATGCGACTTTTGTCGTATCGACTATCTTTTCTATGTTCTCCCTGCTTGGGTCCAGAGGACGAGGGGTTTGCGGGTTCGGTTAGAAAAATGGGTGTCCAGAAGCGTTTCTAGAGGTTCCAGTTTCCGTCCTGCTGTATCAGCTGCTGGTTCTGTGGCTCTTTCGACAGTATCTTTATCACTCGGGCTACACTATTGTTGTCACATATTTCGGAACAGAAGGTTTGCCAGGATCTTCTTTTGGTCCTTAAGTGAATGGAAGAATCTTCTTCATAGAGCGTTCTTCCTTCTTGCGGCTAGTGCAGTACATTCGAATACCGGATGACAATCTTCATTTTCTCTTCGTCTGCATAAGACTTTGTGGGGTATTCCAGGACGCTACGCATTGATGTTAACAAAAAAGTGCCTGAAACCGTCCATGTGTATGTGTGTGTATAGTGGCGGTAATTGGAGAAACCCAATTAGCACTTTGTTCTAATTGTGTATGTGTTGCTTAATGGTTTTATTGGATATTTCACCGAGAGACTCGAAGCGTCTGAAGTGTCGTTACAACTGCGATAGTGTGTGTTGTATGGAATGTTAAGTCTGTTTGCGTGGTCTCCTATCGGCCAGTGCCCTGTGTTGACCGCTTTTATTCTCGCGATGTCAGTGCGTGTCCGACTAAGAAGATCATTTGTCCATGTTAATTTATATAATGGCAATGTTTTCCTGGATTTTTGTGCAAGTGCTGAGTTGAGACCACCTTAGGTCAGCAATTTTCCGGAGATGTGCATCGATTTTAGCTTTGAATAGTCCTAATGGAGCTGTCCAGTGCGGAACTTTGCTTGGCTAATTCATCAGCTCTTTCACTACCTGGAATGTGACTGTGCCTGGGAACCCCAATAATGGTTACCTTGAATCTTTCTGATAAAGTAAGCTGTTCGCGGCAGTCTTGAACTATTCTCGAAGATATGCTTTAATGTCTGCTTGGCTATCAACGATAATAGCTATTTTTTGTATCGAGCCTGTGTGTTCGATTGATCTGTTTAGATGACACGCTTCCTTAATGGCAAAGACATCTGCCTAAAAGATACTGGCGTCATTGGGTAATCTCAAGGCTTTACATAAAAGGTTTTTCAACAGGGACGCTACAAAAGTAGAGCGACAGGGACAGCAAACGACGCCATATTTCTTGCCGCTCTTTTGACATTTCAAGGTTTGGCATTTCATGATGGAAAGATATACGAGCTTACAACGAGTCGAAATTATTAAAACTTACTACCGAAATCCGGAGTCAGTGGCCTCAGCTTTAAGAGCGCTACGTCTAATTTATGGTCGTCATAATCGTCCTAGCAGATCAACAATTGACCTTCTAGTGGAAAAATTTGAATCCACAGGCACAGTACAAAATCTTCCCGTGCCAGTGAGACAAAGAAGTGCCCGTAGTGTCGAGAATATTGCTGCCGCTGAGGCTTCAGTTGCAGCAAGCCCAAATGCGTCTCTCACACGTCGTTCTCTAGCGTTGGGCATCTCTGTGACGTCGTTGTGGCGAATTTTGCGAAAAGATCTTGGCCTACATCCTTACAAGATTAAATTAACGCAAGAACTGAAGCCGCTTGACCACCACGTCAAGTTTTTGGTCTATGCCAACAAGCCAGCGACGATTGATGAACTTCGTACGAATATCGAACGTGAAATTGCAGCAGTATCGGCCGATTTATGCTTGAAAACCGTCGAAAATTGGGTTCAGCTTCTGGACTTCTGCAAGCGTGCCCGTGGTGGCCAAGCAAAAGAAATCGAGTTTCATGCATAATGGCATCGAACGTAGAATTTCATTGATATTGTAACGCATTTATTGAAAAACCCGATATATTGAGATCTTCTGAAAAGATACCTGCCCCGATTCCGCAGTTTATCTTTGAACCGTCTGTGTAGATTCTTAGTAGATCTTAGTTTTAGCGCTTATAATCAAATTGTGTTCAGCAAACCAGTTTCTCAACAAATTAAGATCCCAGTTGATGTCACAAACAGGATCCAAGGGGCTGCTTGAACCATAAGAGTAGCCTACATCATCCGCAAAAGCAGTAGATTTTCCTTTAAAAATTAGTGCAAGCAGTGAGTTTATAAATATGAGAAACAAAATTGGTCCCAAAACAGAGCCTTGGGGTACACCCAAATTAAATAATTTGATTTTGCTTCTTATATCGTCTATCTTAACTCTTTGCGATCTGTTTCTCAGGTATGAGCTAAAAAAATCTAACCTTGGAAAAATCGACAAAAAGACCAGCCGTACACTTTTTTTCATCAAGATTTGACATTATTTGAGCACAGAACTGTAATAGAGCATCATCAGTCGATTTACCTTTCTGAAAGTCAAATTGATTTGGGTTAAAAAATTCAGTCTTTATTAAGAAGCTCATTATCCTTTCCTTAATAAGTTTTTCGAGGATTTTGCTGAAAACCGGAAGAAGTGATATGGGCATGTAATTGCCAATTTCAACATCGGAACCTTTTTTAAACAAAGGCACAACATCTGCACATTTCACTTCTTCAGGGAAGACTCCCGCAAATACGCAACGATTAAAGATATACGTCAAAACATCAACCACGAAACAAGAAACTTTTTTTAGAACCAGATTTGAAATGCCATCAGCTCCACACGAGTTAGAGCTCTTTTAAGTTCCAATAGTTTTTAAAATCTCAAGTCAAGTTATGGGCCTTAAGACAAAACTGTTTTGTACACCAGGTGTGCAATAAGACGAACAGGAAGTGCAAAGCGGTTTGACGGGACAGGGTTGTAGACTACATGCTATATTCGTGAAATAGCAATTAAATTTGTTGGCAATATCACGTTTGTCTGAAATTTCGCAGTCATTGACACGAATAGAGGTTGGTTTTTTCGAAACAGTAGATTTATTAAGCATACTATTTACTATTTTCCATTCAATTTTCAAATTACCCTTAGCTGAATTAAATTGAGTATGGTAAAAGTTATCTCGGCAAAATGAAATCTCCTTTTTAAGCTCAAAATATAGTTTTTTATATTTCCTTTTTAAATTCAAATTAAGAGGATGCATATAATATTTTATTCTAAGCTTGTTTTTACTTTTTATTTTATTTAATAAGTATGTTGAGATCCAAGGTTTAAGCCTTTTGACGCACTTTTTGGATGGCAACATCGAGGAACAACTTAAAATGTAATTCTTTAGAGAATCAATGAAGATCGAATAGGAATTAGAAGCATCACTACAAGCATAGACGTCTTCCCAAGTTTCATGAAAAAGTTTGTTTTTGAGTTTACTGAAGTTAATTTTCATCACGCCGTTAACAGATTTTGGATTGCTATTATTCTTGCTATTCTATATTTTTACTAAGAGTCCAGTCATAGAATGATCAGTAATCATTAAATCAAGTACACACTTCTCACAGTCGTTTAACGAAAGGTTCCTGAATCGTCCATAAATATGATCTAAACATGTACCGGACACATTTCTAGTAGGTTCATTGATAAGACTAGCTAGGCCATGTGAGGCTAGCAATGCAAAGTAATTTTAAACAACTTCACTATTTTCCAAAATGTTAAGATTGAAATCCCCAACAATAATTGAGTTTTAAGATTGTTCCTTTTTCAAGAGACCGCAAAATTCTTCTATGAACGTCAAAACATTAAACATATGCAATCTGTAGACACATAAAAAAACGTATACTTCACGGTTAATCTTAGTGGAAACTTTTAAAATATCAGAACTCAAAAAATCAACATACACTATTTCAAGAAATATTGAATTCCTCCTTCACAAAACATCCAACTCCTCCAGCGGCATAATTTTCATTTGTCCTGGCAATAAAATTGAACCCGGGTATTGAGTAATCGCTTTTTTCACACTCATAAATCCAAATCTCAGAAACAAAAACAAAATCTGGAATGCATACAAAAGAATCAATATGAGTGACAAGAGCTGAAAAGTTTTCTCTCAATAAAAAAGTGTACAATAAAAATTTTGTTATCGCAATAAGAACGATTAGTAAACAAATTGGGTCGTATGCAAAATGCTTTCGCTGAGACTCAAATCTCATTTTTTATAGGTTTAGCTCGGGCTCGTATGCAAAAAGATTATGAGACAGATCTCCGAGACTAAGCTTTTGCTAAACTGCTGAGACAGATCTCAATTTTTTATTGCTCGTATGCAAAAAATATAGCAATGTCTCAGAACACTTAGAAATTTGCTGTCTCATTAGGTCAAATCGCTGCGTACATAAACGTTCTCGGTGCAACTTCGCAAGATCGCGATTTTAAAAGTCTATGGTATATCGATTCAATTCAGAGCAAGTGGATTGGCTAACTGATCACTTTCTCCAAGACAGTGATGATTTTCGCGGAGGGAAAATTAATAATCAAACCAGGATGAAGGTTTTCTTAAGATTTGTTGGAGATCCTGGATTTCAAATTGGCATTGCGGAAGATTTCGGAATGAGCCAATCCAGCGTTTCCAGAGTAGTTAGTGAAGTTGCGGAAAAAATAGTGGAAACAAGTGAAAACTGGATAAAGTTTCCTATGAATACGGAGGAAAATGACTCTGAAAAGTCTTTGTGGCAGCAGAAAAATATATTTCTCTCATGTATTGGAGCCATAGACTGTACGCACGTGCGAATCATCAAGCCCAAGCAGCATAGTGGAGAGTATGTAAACAGAAAAGGTAATCGTAAATCTTATAAAGTGTTACTCTCTAAGACTTCAAATTTACTTTGTTATTCGTTTGTAGGTTATCATTGAATTAATGTGCAAACGATATGCAATTGAGCTGAAAAGTTTACTAGCGTGGATGTTTCATGGCCCGGCTCGGTTCATGAATCCAGAATTTTTAAAGATTCAGCAATTTAACTGGTACTGCTTAGTAATCCTACGTGTGTCCTCATCGCTGATGAGTGTTATGGAATCACTCCTTTTATAATGATACCATTCCGAAGGACATCTACTAATGTAGAAGAAAATTAAAATAGTGTATTGTTCAAAGAAAGAGTGATAATTGAGCCCTTTTTATTGATGTTTCTCCTTCACTACACTCACTGCGCGAACTCATCTTTCCATTTGTTAAGTAGAGACTGAGACAACGAACTGAGACAAAGGTTTAGCATACTATTCTGAGCTTTTGCTCATTGCAAAGGCTCAGTCTCGGTACCTTTAACTCAGTCTCACATCTCAGTCTACTGAGACTGAGCGAAACCTTTTTGCATACCACCCATTGTCACAGTTGGAGCTACTAAGATCAAGGGTAGAACAGTCATCGATTAAGTCAATTTCCTCATTCATTAGCGGGAAATGAATAAACGAAATGCACTAAATAAGTGCAAGATCAGTGAAGAATCGAATTGAGATAACTTTTCCACCCTTAACCTTTCTGACAAGAATTTTGTTGTCTTTGTACCAAATATACTTAACGCCTTTAAGCTTTTTTGCTTCTTTCGCCTTAAACAAGAGAGCCTGTGTGTTTTTAGTCAGGGAATCGTTGATGTAAATACTGGTTCCCTTACTGTTGCTGTTATTGTTGTTGCACTTGTTGCCCACATCGTCGATAACAGTCATATGTGTATTAAGATTTCGTTTGTTTGATAGATAAATCACATAATTCCACACAGATGATTGATTTTGATGATGAAGAAAGCATTGCATTGTTACTACTTTTTGGTTGCACTTTCTTAATGAAACATTTTTCTATATCGCTGTCAGCAACATCGATGGACAAAGCTTTTTGGAATATTTGCTTTGCCTTGCTGGTAGCATTTTTTTTAGTGACATTGGACACTCCAACAATTTCAATACAATTACTAAGTTGGTTTTGTTGCTGCCAGTTGAGTTTGCTCTCCAGAGTATCCACTTTCGATTTAAGAATTGCATTTTCCTCTCGCAATTCGTTTAATTGTTGAAAAAAACGTATATTTGTTTCCTCCAATTTAGAGAGCTTTATATAAATCATTTGAAGAGTATATATAGTATGTACGGTCTCGCTGTTATCACTTTGTGTAGACGAATCAACTGCTGTTGTGAGTGAACCACTGCTTCCCAATTGATTGTTGTTGTCATGCATTGGTAA
This sequence comes from Orthonevra nobilis, assembly GCA_963555765.1. Lineage (NCBI taxonomy): Eukaryota > Metazoa > Arthropoda > Insecta > Diptera > Syrphidae > Orthonevra > Orthonevra nobilis. The sequence goes on from OY743224.1 coordinate 65,375,436, forward strand.
CGACGTCTTAGCACTGCACAATTATCGCATCGGAATGGATTACCACTCGATTTCCTGTATTCAGCATCTTGTTCAGTGATATTAATACATGAATAATGAAAAAAAAAATGCATACAGTCACTGCAGTTAATTTTCGTTAAGCAGTTACGGTCTATTTTATGCGAACACACGGTACACTTCATTCTGTAAGTACTTGAACTAATGTTTCTAAGAGATCCGCACCGCACGACAAATCAGAGAAAACTGTGGGTTATGAAGTTGGAGGTATTGAACGAACGATTGAAGGCGTCCATATTCAGCCATATAGACGATATTTGGCTATGCTGCTATTTCCCAACTGATTTTTCTTTGGAAATTACAGACCAAACAAAAGGGCAGGTAATTTTATGTCCTGGCACCCGATATTATGGTCACCATTATGAACTCCAATTTAATCCTTAGTTTTTAGGTGCACATCTTGCCAATATTTAGTTTTTTACGTGTAATGCTTCTTCTCTTAGATGTTCTTGTGGGCTTGTGGGATGTGGGCTCATAAGATTGCTATGTCTTCTTTTCTTAGGTTAAGAAATGTCGAAATCAAACAGCTTGTGAGCTCCCTTTGTATCCAAGCATTGTAGACTGCAAAATTTTTTACAATTACTTCTAGACGCTTCGAAATTGGGTCTCTTTGTCAGTCTGTTTGGCTATCATATTCCTGTCTTGCACTATCAGTTTGAATTTCTTAGAATCGGATTTTAAATATACATCCTGAACATCCTAAAGACAATGATATCCGTTTTATACAACACAAAAACAAGCACAACTCTAATCGCCTCTAACCAACCACGATGACCTCTTTAATCAGTGGTTAAACGCTTTCAAATCATCTCTCCATGCCCAGCTCAATCGTTTGTCGTGTGACGTATCAATTCAAAACAGCAAAACAAACCGTGACCACAAAAATTTGGCGCAAAATAAATTTCATTATATTTAGTGTTTTTTTTTCCAGAGGTCGAGAACGGTGCGGTGGCAGGACTTGGATTCTCAAACGCACCGGTAGGAACGCTTACCGTCTGCGTACGACTTTATTCACAGTCGATAAATCGAGGACAAGGACTGTTTTTACGTGCTTGACATGACGGCGGTTTTCCACTCCCCCATTTCAAAGCGGTCTAAAGTCAAGAGGAGCGAAACTCGTACATATCAAAACATCACCCTTTCTTCTCGAGTGTGATGAGAAGTGTGTACGCGTTTAAAATCGCGAGGCTTGATTGAAAATTTTAACCTCAACGTGTCGCAGATTGAACGAGCGATACATGGAACCGCGTCGCTGCTGTAGTAAGGTGCATGAAACTGAAAAGCGGTGAAAGGCGATGCCGTGTATCCACTAATTTATTTCCGAAATCCCAGCGCTTAGGGGCACATTCGCGCGCAATGAGAGGGGCACAATTTGTCGAACTATGGGAATGTGGGTTATTTTCATTGATTGATCTGTGAACTTGATTAGCGGTTTGGATGGAGCTGATTGTTTTTAGGAGGATTTTTCTTCCTGCGGTCCTCTTTTGCTGGTTACGCACAGCACAGTGCATCGCATTCCATGTGAAATGCCAACGCGTTAGTGGACGCGGTTTGCATCCGGTATGCAGTTGTTGGGCTGTTCCGACCGCTAATTAGGAGTGTTTAGGGGCACAGAGTGCGCATGGATTTCATGCGTTTATTATTTGTTCCCATCCCAACTAACAAGGCGGGAAGAAGTGCTTTGTGCTTGTTTTTTTTTTGATGAAATTGATGTTGGAATGGAGTGTTGATAATTATTGACGTGTTAGTTTGTTTTGTGGTAAACAGATTTTTTTTTTGTTTTTGTTGTTTGTTTGAGTGGACATAATTATTTTGTGCATTATTTTAACATCGCTGATTACGTGTTGCATGAATGTTATATTAATTAGAGCTGGCGATAACTTTTGTGAGATAAACGTTTTGGAGCTCTTTCGGGGGAAAGATTGCATACGTAGTTATTTTTTAATGGTTGCAATCATATTTAAAAGGTAAAGTACAAAAAGTTATTGTAAATGGTTCACATAGTGAGCCTCGATTTTTTAAAAAAAGAAGTACCGCAGGGATCCGTACTAGGCCCTTTGTTCTTCTTGATGTATATTAACTCGATTTTTAAGCTTCAATTAAATGGCCTATCATCTGCTTTTGCAGATGATATCAGATTCACTTACCAGTCATATTCGGATCTTAATTGCCTATTACAAATTGAAGAGGACCTTGAAGTTCTAAGAATTTGGTTTTCCCACCACAAATTAATTGTTAGACAAAAAACTTAATTCATGACCTTTAAAACTTTTTTTTTCATGATTCAAAGAGTGAAAAATTTATAAGAAAGAAAAGTCAGGCACGTTGAAAGATTGGACATTCCGCCATAATACTTTTTATTTTTGCGGGAAGTCAATCTCCTATATTTATTTCTGTGAATTTTCGTGGTCATTTTCGACTTCCTCGGGAAATTTCATGAATTTTCATGTGCCATACGTCCCGAAAAAGTCATCGCTTAGGTACATCTCGTGATCGGATGCGACCAGCCGATTGATCTCACATTGATCAATTTAATAAAAAAAATGGAATTAATCCATCGCTGTTAATGTTTTTTTTTTATCGCTGTCCGTACCGTGTAACCGTTGGGTCCCAGGTTTCGTCAGGTGGTTTTCCAGCGCCAGCCCCGACAACTGATGTATGCCAGCTGATCTCTGGCCGGAACCAAGGTGGGCTTCGCGCGACGGGTGGCGTTGCTGCATTTTCTGCCGACTGGCAGTATTCTGGTCAGCGTATTTGATTTGTATCCCCTTTACTCGGTGTCTTTTTATTTCAGGGCCAATGAAGACTCCGCTGGACTCAGGGTTGTAGCCTATTGTGATGGGGCAGGGATTAAGTTTTATTTTGATGTGTAGGGCTTCATAAATTGTTAATTTCGGATTTGTGAAATGTGTTAAAGCTAATAGTTAAATGGAAAGATAAATGTGCTTGCGTGTTTTCGGGAATTAGTATTACATATTTTTAAACAAAATTTAAGTCTCAGAGTAGAGAAACAAAATACATATATTGAAAAAAAAAACACCTCAAATTTAAAGACCACGTATTCTGTATACATACAAATATACATAAAATAGTATCATGTTTATGAGCATATATACTTTCGTATTTATACGCATATACAGATATTGCACAGCTGAATTAGACAGCTTAATTATTCTTATATTCAGTATTTTTATCTAACAAATTGCCAGGGCACATAAATTGTAATATGCAAATAAGTGAATGAATACATAAATAGATAATTTAACAAACAATAGATAAATAAATAAAAATGTATAAATAAATAAAATAAATAAATAAATTAAAATTAATAAATAAATAAAAATATGTAAATAAATATAAAAATAAATTTATTAATACATATATAAATAAATGAATAAATTCACATAGAAGTAGAAAAAATAAATATAAAGAAAAAAAACTAAATTAATATTGCTTTAGTAAATGGACCTCAAACAGTATATAATTGGTTTATTAGGGGATTATAATGGAATTTCGCATCTGACCTTAAATAAATCGTTTAGTTTGCAGGTTCTTGAGGAGATCAATTAAACAATAGCTTTTGTATGTATGTCTAATGTTAAGTGATGCCAGGGGAGATTAAGCATCATTTTAAGTTTTTTATTTTGTGACATTTGTAACTTTTTTGTGACAAGTTGCACAAACACCCCATACCTGATATCCGTAAAACAGAATAGCTTGAAAGATTGTTTTGTGGATTAACACTTAGTTTTCAAGGGAAAGTATTGACTTCCTATTTATAAAAGGGTATAATATTTTTATCACTACAATTATTTTGTGAAGCGTTTGCGTAATATGTTCTTTAAACGTTAATTTTGAGTCAAGGTGTATGCCCAAATATTTAACGGAACATTTCCAAGTTATAGAAGTTATGGTTAGCCGGAATATAAAAGGACTTTATTTTTCGCGTTAAAAAGATAGCTTGTATTTTTTCGGCATTTAATTTGATTTTCCACTTTGTGTAGTAGTTCTGAAGTATTTCAAATGCATTTTTTAAATTCGTCTCAATGTCGAGACTGAGCTCACGCGATGAAATAATTGCCGTGTCATCAGCAAATATTGCTGCCTCACATCGTGGGAGGACGGGGAAATCAGATGTGTACAGATTATACAATACTGGTCCAAGAACAGATCCTTGGAACACACCTGCAAAAAATGTATATTATATGTGATGCGCTACCATTGACGTAGAATTTAAAACGACGATTAGACACAAAACTTTGGACAATTTAACAAAGAAATGGTGGGAAATTTAACATAAACATTTTATAAACGAGACCCTTATGCCACACAAAATCTAATGCATTTTCAATATCGAGTAATGTCATACCGGTGGATCTACCATGTGCTCGGTTATTTTTCAATATGTTGCGGATTCTCAAGACCTGATGTGAAGTTCCGTGGCCTTGCCTAAAACCATCATCAGGATATAGTTTCTGATCATCAATTATCCTTACAATTTTATTTTTGAGAACCTTTTCATAAAGTTTGCTTATATTGCTTAACAAACCTATAGGTCTATAGCTCTATGGACTTTCAAGAGGTTACCCCGCTTTTGGGATTGGCACAACTTAAGCCTGTTTGGATGCTTCTGGAAAATATTGTGTCTTAAGACAACCATTAATAATAAGTGTAAGAAATTAAATCCCCTCTTCGGGTAACTTCTTTAGATATACATTTTTGATATTATTCATTCCGCCGGTTTTTTTAATCTTCAGTTTATCTACAATGAAGTTAATGTCCCTTTCCGAAACAAATTCTGCTAACGGAGTATCAGATGTACTCACATATAAAGCCTGTATAGCATTCTCTACAAGAGTGTTAGTATTTAAATCTCCTAGATGTTGAGAAACTTCATGATTTTTAGCGAAATTCGATGCTAATACTTTCGCTTTTTCGTCATCTGTAAGAAATGAGAGAGGAAGGTGTTTAAGAACAATGTTTGGTATTTCGTCGATTCCCACAGATTTTTTACTTCTTAGTGAACCGAAGATAACCAGGAGATCTTCCTTTGATATAAATGGGGGATTTGCCCCTTCATCGGCGACGACATCATCAAATTTTCATCACTGAACATGGTAAAACCAGTGTTACGCACTCCCAAGCTTTCAGGCGACAGATGCTAGTACGTACTGACAGCGCTGAAAATTCTTTCATGGATTGCAGCGGAATATTGTTGTTGTTTTAATAGTTAAAGTTCGAAGGGCAACTAACTTTTTTTAATGTCTTTTGTCTCATCTCAATGTATTGGTCTCGACTGATACATTCACTGTCCGTTGACTTGTGACTGCCATTGCAGTTGGCGCACTTGTGCATGTCTAAATTAGTGCAATCAACTGTCTTGTGATGCCCCACGCAAATTGGACAATATGTTTTTATAGGACAATTTTTTTCGCCGTGGCCGAACATTTGGCAGTTGCGACATTGTGTCAATCTGTTCTTCTCTTTTCGTTGATAGCTCCAGTTTATTTGTGTGTGAAAAATTGTGCGAACATTTTTTTTTAGTTCACTAAATTTTATAGTGCCCCTTTCAAGGGAAACAATATAGAATGTTTCTGTGTAATGTTGATATTTTTTGACAGCTTTATAACTTTTCAAATCATGTGTGAAATATTGGAAATTCACGAATTTTAGTTGGTTAAGGACCGAATTATATGATTTCATGCTTTCGCACATAATTTTTATTCCGATTGATATTTTTTTATCGAATAATCAGATACATGTTTCCTTATATTTCCATTTTTTTAGGTGTTTTTCCTTGTTCGTAACAGTATGCTTTGAGTAAAAAAAACTACTTCAATAGTATTTTGTTGAACCTCCCTTGCTTATTTGATGGAAAATTGAATTTTGTGAAAAAATGCAACCCTGAATTCTGGGCTATATGATTTTTTGAAAAAATGAATCTCAAAATTCTGGACTATAAGTCCATTCGAATTTCGCAATAACAAATTGATTTTTATGTATTGTACTTTTCATAGGCCGTATTGATAAAAATACAACTCAAAACTACTTTAATAATTTCGATGGAAAGTAAATCCTTTTCTTTCTCTCTTTTTATATTTTTCACGGTCTGGAAAAATTCATTATAAAGGTAACCTACTCGATCCTTCGAACACCATTTTGAAAAAATTTCACAGTCGACAGCTTAACGTTGACTTTAAGGGCTCAGCCACATATAGCCAAAATTGTGCACAAGAATGCTCCAGACAAGTGCCTTCATTACCCATTCGCCAGGTTCATTACCAAGGAGAAAAGTGAATTCCCTCTTCAAAGATTAAGTACACGGCGATGCCAGGAAGCTGTGGGCTATTCTTCCAACTAATCCAACCATAATCAGACCTCGTCGTTACAATACGATCGGTTGGACAAAGCCCTCAAATGCAATTCCACTTACTGTTTTATTTACAACGTTAAATTTCCCACAATTAAATTATCTATGAAAGCAATAAACTCCTTCATAAAGAAAATAAAACGTTGCGTAATTTTTTGTTTGACAAATCAATTACAATTCCAAAGAATAAAAAAAACAATCGATACAAGTAAAGTTGGAATTCCCAGGCGCGACGTTATGTTTTTTTTTTATGTGATCTATAATGGGGGAATCGCACTCTTGGTTTCGTACGTAGCTCTGTCTACAAGGTAAGTGACTCATCTTTGGAGTACAACACCTCATGTTGCACGTATCACTTTCCAGCTATTCTAATTAGTATTCCGGGCAGACACATGCAAATCAATTTAATCGTCGAAGTCACAAAAGAGCTTCATCAGAAGCTACAAGTGTTAGCCATGCATGCCAGTAGATAGTTTTGTAACATGCGGTGGCTCTTCGTTTTCCTCTGGATGCATTGTCTATGCAAATCCTTTTGTGGGACCAACAATGATGCATTTGAAGGCAAATGAGGTTCAATAGAAGAATCGTTTTCTGGTTGGAATCGATGTAAGGATCTGAGGAATTGCATGGTGCGGGCTGCATTAAAATGCTAAACGAATTTCACTTCCAACCAGAAGGTAATTTTTCAATGGACAGGAGGAAATTTTCTTCTTCTTGTAATTTTCCTATGCGACAGGCACAGTGGGTTCTAATCAATAGAAAACAGTTATCTAGCCTTTCTGATAAAACGTTTTTGAGTGTTTTCTTATACTTTAGTTCGGCCTATTTTTAAAGTTCTTGGTATGGATCCGATTTTCGGAATTCAACATTTGTTAAATCCACTTTTATTTTTTATTAATATTTCGGCACATTAGCTCGCAGATTTTATGGCACTAGTAACTGCGTCAATTTTCAATTTTTTTTCAATTTTAACGCATTTTTATTTTTCAATTCATGATCTTACTTGCTAGACAAAAAATGCTTAAATCTAGCTTAATTAACTTAACTAATTATTAACTAACTTACTGGCCCTATACGGGCGCTCTAAGCTAAACTAAACAACTAAGAATATGTCTTTCGACTTAATACTATTAATTATATTTAAAATTATTCTAACTTATGAAAAAACTAAGAAAAAATTTTACATTTTGAAAAAACTTAGTATAAGGACTTTTATTTTTACTAAACCTTAAACTAAACTAAAAGACTAATCCTAATCATAAAATCTTAATCTAACTTAAAATAAAATTAAATCTACTTACTGACTAATTACTAACTACTTACACTACCTTATATATATATAAGCCGGCCAGGGCTGACAGGACATGCTATGATTTGCCTTAAGGGCACACAAGATACACACATACGACGAAGTTCATTCTTCGCCCAGCCACCAAAAGTGTCGATGTTGACTAACGACGTCAGCTCTGTCGCGGTCTGATACCGCCCTACTGAACCTGAGGGTCTCCGGTGAGCTACTTGCGACGTCTTGTTCGTAAGTGACTCGCCCGTCCACAGCTTTTCGACCAACGTGGAAGATTAACGGTACCGCTAATCTATCCTGGACCAGACCTTTTCTATCCAAATAGAGAAAAGCTTCAGGGGGAATAAGGCCGTTAAGGCGCACTGTCTCATGATGCATGTCATTGGGGTAATAAGCCCCGGAGATCAAGTTGTTGGTCGAGGTCATTGCTCTTGCAATGTGACTTCGAATAAGTTTTATCAGAAAGTTGTTCACTCTGATTAGGTTGGCCCCGTTGTACAGGACCTCATTACTATAGAATTTTTTGTACTCAGACTCCGGGGTTCTATATAAATGGAGACAAGCCCTAAGACATCGTCTCTCGAAAACCCGTATCTTTTCCATTAAGCTTGTTCCCACGTTAAACCAAACGGGACAGCCATAAGCAAGGACAGGCCGAATAAGGGCCGTGTAGCAGATCACCTTCACCTTGGCATCGAGTTGACTGCTGTGAAACAGTCTCTTTGTCAAGGCAAAGGCCGCTTTGGCTCTGGCCAGAGCAGCATCTATATGTTTGTTAAAATATAGATATTGATCTAGCCAGATCCCAAGGTATCTGACAACACTTCGATTTCCTAATGGCTGTCCGTTTTGTCCAACAATAGAGAACATTCGCCACTTCTTTCTAGTATTTCTAGAAGCCCCAGACAACGGAGTCCTAAACAGAATGGTCTCGCACTTTTGAAAATTGATTTTCAACTTCCAATCATCGCAATATCCCTGTACCTTTTCGAAGTCACGCTGCAAGAGACTTACAATGACCTCGATCTTCGGACTTGACCTGTACGCGATCAAGTCATCTGCGTACGCTATGGATTGGCGGAGAGATCCTACAAGATCACTTGTGAAGATCGTAAATAATATCGGCGAAATAACTACACCCTGTTGTAGACCGTTTTTAATTTCGAAAGTCCCAGCAGACACCACACTGCCATTTTTCACAATAAACTGTCTGCTGGTGAGCATATCTAAGATTATGTACAGCAGCGGTTTGCTTATGCCTAGCTGGTCAAGCTTGTAAAAGAGCCCCTGCAACCATACAGTGTCAAAGGCCTTCTCCAAGTCAATCAACAAGGCACCCGTGCATTGTTTCTTACCTTTGTTCCATTGGATATCCGATACCAGTTTAGACGCGGCATGTATACAATCATGCCCCGCTCTGAAACCGAATTGGTTATCCGGAATAATATTTTTGTCCTCAACCCACTCGGTCAGGGCTCTATTGATTACTTTTTCAAACACTTTGCTGATGTTGGGAAGGAGACTTATCGACCGGAGATTTGCCGGATTGGATGTGTCTTTATTCCGTTTAGGAATGGGTTGCACCACCGCTGTCTTCCAATGAGCTGGATAATGTGCATTATTCAGCAAATTGTTAAACAGGGTAGTGTAAATGTTTACCGCTTCTAGAGGAAGGTGTTTAAGAACAATGTTTGGTATTTCGTCGATTCCCACAGATTTCTTACTTCTCAGTGAACCGAAAATGACCAGGAGATCTTCCTTTGATATGAATGGAGGGTGAATCCCTTCATTGGCGATGACATCATTTGCCAAATTATCGTCATTGAACATGGTAAACCCAGTGTTCTCCGATCGCCAGTGCTCAATGTCATATCGCAAGTAGAAGTTGTGCAATAGGACACGATTTTCCAAGATATGGTTCGGGCGAGTGCTAACATTCACCTTATACACATCCTGAAACACCGCACCTATTACTTCAACTTTCTCCTGAGGATCTTCGATCACAAAAAAGTTGTCATCTTCGATCGCTTCTATTGGATCTATTCCTGCTGTCACAAGTACTTGTTCGTTGTCTGTAGTTCGGGGGAGCTTAAGACACGGAAGCTCATTCTGATTTTTTCTTCGAAAGATTTTATTAATTTCCGGGAACATACTAGGATTACTAGCTTTAACAGCCCGGATTTTGTTATTCCAATGCGAATTAATTACAGCACGGTAATTTTGCTGAATTAATTGCTGTAGGTTTTTAAGCTCTGATTTCAGTGTCCTAACCTCCGAGTTTTGTGGGTCGGTGAAACGTCTGTACAGGAGTTTAAGTCTCGTCAGTAGCCTACTCTTTTGTCGGTGTAGAGCGTCGATCGTAGCATTGCGGTATATATTGACATTGTCAGTCAGTTGGTACTTAGGAATTGTTCTGTCCATTGTTTGTTTTATTGTGTCGTCCATCCGTTTGAGGTAAGTGTCGATCTCTTCGTTCGACAAATTCCTGTTGGATGGTGGGTTGAGCGAGTCCGAAGAGAGTGCTCTTGTCATTGTTCGGGAAAAGCGTGTCCACCGCGTCCTACTGTAATTGTAAGAATGCGTTTGAACATACTCCTCCAGTTCCGCAATTTCGTTGGGAATTGTAACTACGGCACTAAATCCGCAATGGTCACTGTCGTACATGAATGTGTGAAGACAGTTTATTGTCTGTCGGTCCATGTCAGTCAGCTGTATCCGTTCGTCAAACAGCATAAGATCTATGTAAGAGCCTGATCTGGGATAAGACGGACTATCCGTCGCTTTTAAATCGAGTCGATACTCGACACTATTCTGACCCCACCAATTGAATAGTAGGTTTCCTCTAGTATTTGGTGATTGATTTCTCCAATTACTATGTTTGGCGTTTAGATCTCCGGCCATGAGATAATAATTCTCCTCCGAACCCAGACGTAAGTATTGAAAAAGTGTCTCGAGCTCTGAGATAAAAGAGGTTTGTTGAGTAGCTTCAGTTGCATAGGCTGCGATCATATACATCCTCTTCCCACTACGGAGGGGGATGCATATGATGCAAGCCTCTAGCACCTGGAATCTACGCACTTCACCGCTGTACATAACCTTAAAACGCAGATTTTTTCTAACAAAGATAGCGACGCCACCAGCCCCATTGGAGTTGGGTCTGTCTCTTCTTATAATATGGTACTGACTGTGCCTCAACTTGTGCCTCTGAGAGAGCTTGGTTTCGCTAACCAGAAGAACATCGGGACTTCGGTCTTCTAACAACTTGAAGAGTACAGCTCTTCGTTCGATATTTATTAGCGAATTTACATTCACTGAAAGGATCTTTAAGGGTTTCTCCACCAGCACATTACGACTGGAGGCGCGTTAAACTCGGCAACAAAGTGTAGATACGATCTACGCGTGTCGCCTGTTCCTGAATTTGCTGTTGCAGCTGACTAATTTGCCCCTGAATAGAAAGCAAAATAGCCAGCAGATCAGCATCACCACTAGGTGCTCCAGGTCGTGAGGCCTGAGGAGCAATCTTTAGTGCTTGTTGTACCGTACTCCTCTGACCGGCCGCCATTTGGGCATAGGTCACATTGGGAGTTACGGCTGGAGTTTTAGGAACAGGTGGGCGCTTCACCTCCACCTTCTGTTGACGAGCCAGGTTCAATTTCCTAACATATTGGTAACTGGAACAACCCCGATAGTTAGCGGTGTGTCCCGAGTTACCACAAAGAATACACTTCAGAGACGTGGTATCATCAACCCTATTCTTACCTAGAGGACATTCCTCTGCACTGTGGTTCAATGCACACTTAACGCACCGAAACTGCATTTGACAGTTCGCAGCGGCATGCCCGAACCTCTGACAGCGAACACATTGTAAAATGTTATCGCTGCGATTTAATTTTTCCCAACTAATGCATTGATAGTCTAGGACTTTAATCTTCCTCAGACTATCTATTTTGCTGTTGGGAGTCAGCTGGACCAGGAAGAACGGTAATTTCCGATTCTCCCTTCGGGCCTTTGCTGTAGTGAAAGGCTTAACACTGACGAACTTAAGATCGTCACATTCCTTCGCTTGAAGCTCCTGAAGGAGCTCCTCGGGATCGGTGGACGAATCTAAACCACGAAGGAGCATTGTCTGCAAACGCTCACTTTTGGGAGTGAATGAGAAGAACTCCGTCGTCGTTTTCTCTAATAATTGTTTAATTAACTTATGGTGCTCCACTGTGAAGCAGTGGATAGCATGCCTGTCTTTACTTAGTCGTTTAATAATGAAATTATCGCCTATGGCCGACTTACATATTTTGATGGTGTCTTGAAGCTCCATCTTGAATGTATTGATTGGAGGCACCTTCGGCCTCGCTGTCGTCTGATGCTGCTGCTGTTGTTTCTGCTGCTGCTGCTGTTTCTGCTGCTGCTGTTGTTTTAGCTGCTGCTGTTTTTGCTGCTGCTGTTTTTGCTGCATCGGCAGCTCCGATTGTTGCTGTTGCATTGGCAACTCTTTTTGGTGCTGCTGCTTTGGCAGCTTTGGTTGTTGTTGTTGCTGCTTAGGCAGCTGTACTTGTTGTTGCTGCATTGCTTGTTGTTGCTTAGCTGGTGCCGTATTTTGGCTGCTGTTTGCCAGCTGCTGTTGTTGTTGGCGTTCTTTGGCGCGCCGTGCCAATTGTTTTGCCTTCACGGCCTTTAACAATGCCTCTAGTTGGCATATTTCGTCGTCTTCGTCGTCGGTCTCCGAGGCCGCCAACGACATGAAGCTATTACTGTCTCCAGTGTAGCGGCCTTCGCCACCGTCGGAGACGTACGGGAATTCTTCTGTCGCATGCTGTTCGACTGCGACTTTAATTGCTGCTGCTGATGTTGTTGCTGCAGCTGTTGTTGTTGTTGTTACTGCTGCTGCTGTTGTTGTTGTTGTTGGCGCCCGTTCCCCAGCTCCAGTCGGCAGCTTTTCAGCTGAAGCCGATAGGGACGGGCGCTTTACGAGGTTTGGAGTCGGACGCACCCTCCTCCTCCTCTTTCCAATCGCTGATGAAGCCAATGGTGGCGGTGGCTGTGGGTCCGGCATTGCCTTCCCCGCTCCTACCACAGGTTGGTGAGGCGACGACTGCCGCTCACTCATATTTTTGTTATTGGATGTTGTTTGTGTTATTAATTTGGTTTATAAAAATTAATAACAACTGAATTAAATTTATGATTGCCCCGGTGGGAATCGAACCCTAACGTGCGGATCAATGAGTCCAGCACACAACCACTGCACCGGCTGGTTATTTATCAGTGCAGCGGCAAAAAGACCACTTGAAAATAAACTGAGATTTGTTTTCACTATTAATTGAAAAAACACTTGTTGTTCCTCGGAAGGTTCGTGAACGAATGACTAGTAACTGCGTTTTAGGAAGGAAATTCTATCGGCATAGGTAGGGTAGGTAGGTAAAAGTGGTGGTTCATTGAGAACCTAATTAGCACTATGTGCCGTTTTAAGGCCACAGCTCTGTTACCTTATATATTTATTAGGTGTATTTGAGCTATCTCTAAATCCAGCCTGAGGTATTTAAGAAGGACGTTAGTTGCTTAACGTCCTTAGCAGAAATCTCTTCAATTCAATTGAAGAAGGGTCTCCCGGGCGCTCTAGCAAGGACCGGACAGGCGCAAAAGAAGTGTGCTAGGGTTTCCCTCTCAGCTGTGTTCTTGCAGCTGCGACAGTGAGAACGGCATGATCTCCAATCGGCCAGTGTCCTGTGCAGACAGCCACTAGTCTAGCAATATCATAACTGGTTCGCCGAAGGAGATCTTTTGTTGTTGATCTTTTCTTTGATGTTGCACATAACGTCAGACTGGACCATCTTGGGTTTTCTGCTTCAAGGAAGTATGAGGATATATGATAATAGCCTTAACTGCATGTAGTGAAACGAAAACCTCCCCTACAGACGAGCGCTGAAGAACAGATCCGTGCCTAGCAAGTTCATCGGCCCTCTCATTACCTGGGATGTCACTATGACCGGGAACCCATATAAGGGAAATGAGCTGACCTTGTAACGACGCTATTTCAGCTCGGCATTCCTGTACTAATTTTGAATGTGAAGTAAAAGAGGCAATAGCTTTGATGGCTGCTTGACTATCAATGCATATGGCAACCTTCTGACTTGGCAGGACCATTTCGTAAGATAACACGTTCTCCAAACTTGCTTTCCAATAAATTGATTATGGCATTCGCTGTGTGGCTTGTGGCGCCGTCCTTTTGGAACCACATGTCCTCCAAGTCCATATCACCCAATATTCGGTTATCATTGAAATATTCGGTTATCATTGAACGGTAGCGATCCCCATTCACAGTAACGTGCTGGTTTTTATCATCATGGAAGAAGTACGGCCCGATGACGCCGCCGCTGTCCCATAAACCACACCAAACCATAATTTTTTCGGGATGCAATGATGACTCATGGAGTACGTGTGGATTTCTGCCTGACCAATACTGCATATTTTGTTTATTGACGGAGCCATTCAGCCAGAAATGAGCCTCATCGCTGAAGATGATTTTTTGATGAAAATCCGAATCATTTTCAAGTTGTTGCTCAGCCCAATTCACGAACATACGACGCTTTTGGTGGTCAAGCGGCTTCAGTAGGCCAAAATCTTTTCGCAAAATTCGCCACAACGACGTCACAGAGATGCCCAACGCTTGAGAACGACGTGTGAGAGTGTGTGTGCCTGTGGATTCAAATTTTTCTACTAGACACTCAATTGTTGATCTGCTAGGATGATTATGACGACCATAAATTGGACGTAGCACTCTTAACGTTGAGGCCACTGAGTCCGAATTTCGGTAGTCAGTCAATAGTAATAATTTCGACTCGTTGTTGGCTCGTTTATCTTTCCATCATGAAATGGCAAACCTTACTGAAGAGAAATGTAAAAAGAGCGGCAAGAAATATGGCGTCGTTTGCTGTCCCTGTCGCTCTACTTTTGTAACGTCCCTGTTGAAAAATCCTTTATATATACGGAAAACATGTAAGGGCACATATATTAACATATACCCATTTTTGAACATCCCTTGTTTGCACATGTAAGTATATATACATTTTTTTTGTATTACATTTTAATTTAACCTAAAGGAGCTTTCCAAATTGACGAATAAATTAGTTATTGGAGACACGATCTTAAAAGCGTTGTTGCTGTAGTGGAGCGGATGAGATCAAAGGGGTCTCGCTTTCAGAGGAAAGAGTGAAAAGTTCGCTGATCCACACAACGGAAATTATTTTATGATTCTGGAACTGTTAGCGGAGATCGATCCTTTCTTAGCCAATCATATTGAACGGTTTGGGAATCATGGATCCGAAAGTAAGTACCAGTTACTTATCGAAGACCTTTTGTGATGAGTTTAATCTTTTGATAGATCATAAAGTCTTGAAGCAAATTTGAAACGAAATAAGAAGGGTGAAAAACTTTTTCTTGATCATCCTTGCTCTGCCCACTCTTTAAATTTAGTGTCAACTGCGACTGCTGTGTCTTGCACAGCAGCTTGTCGATTCTTCATGTTGCTTCAAGATATAAATGACTTAATAAAAGGATTGTTTAAGCAAGAAAAATATTTAACAAGTGTTAACAGTGATATTAGAATACAAAAATTTATTAAATAAACATTGTATTATAAATTAAAAGTAAATTTATAGTAAATAAATAGATAATTATATAAATAAAACAAAATTATAAAAAATATAGATACATGAATATTTGTTAAAATAAATATGTAAGACATCACTGCATATAAAAAATGAAAAAAATTTGAGCTTAATGAGTACTTTCAGGACTATTGTAGCTTTAGAAATCTTAATGAAAGAGCCCTTGGTCAGGCCTCATCGGGAAAACGCATATGGGACCCCATTAAAAAAATTGGCATAGGAAAACAACCTCCGAAAATTCCTGATGACTTTTATTGTGATCTACTCAATAAAAATTTTGTCTCATCATCATCATGTTCTAGTGATATATAGTAGATGAAATGTATGTATATTTTGAACTCGAAAAATTGTATTACCGATTATCTGACCTTTGCGTACTTCGCAACTGAGTGGAAAAAGGTAAAAATAGTACCAGTGGTGGAAAAAGCAAATATAGGTGACTACAGACCAACTGCAATAGTCCCATATTTATCTAAAGTATTTGAGAAGCCCATACTCACCCAAATCGTTAAGCATCTGACAGACGAAAAGCTTCTAACAACTCATCAATCTGGTTTTCGGGCCAAGAGAAACTGCAAAACGGCCCTTATATTGGTGGTGGAAACCATAAAAAAACCTATTGATGAGAATCATTTACTGTATCTGACCCTGTTAGATTTCTCAAAAGCCTTTGACACTGTGAATTACAAAGTATTGTGTAGA
The DNA here is from genome assembly GCA_963555765.1 of Orthonevra nobilis. Taxonomy (NCBI): domain Eukaryota; kingdom Metazoa; phylum Arthropoda; class Insecta; order Diptera; family Syrphidae; genus Orthonevra; species Orthonevra nobilis. Next base: position 65,391,529 of record OY743224.1, read on the forward strand.
AAGCTTAAAACAAACTTTAAATTTTCATTAGTAGTGACCAAGCTTTCGTTCTTGACTGGACGGTGTCAACGAGTTGTTAACAATAGTAAGATGTCTGGCTTCCTATTGGTGTATAGTGGCGTGCCTCTGGGGTCCATTCTTGAACCAATTCTTTTTTCTCTTTATGTTCATGAGCTTCCAGCACAGTTCATAAACAGTTTTGTACATACTATGTTTGCTGATGATGTACAGCTTATCTTAAGCTACCCTTTAAACATGAGCGAAAAAGCAACTAGGAAACTGAACGAAGATCTCCTCGCTATACAAAATTGGTCTGTAAGCAACTATTTATGTTTAAATACCTCCAAGTCGAAAGTTGTGCTAGATTTGTCTGACTTTCCGACCATCCAACTTGGAGATAGCACTATAGAGTACGTCGAGACAGCGAAAAACTTGGGCATGAACTTTAACAGAGCTATAACTTGGAATACACATCTCAACATCACTATTGCAAAAGCCTTTGGTGGACTCCGTTTTCTATGGCAAATACACAGTTTCCTCCAAACAAAAACTAAACTAATCTTGGCCTTATCCGTTCTCTTGCCGATTCTTTTGTATGGGTGTGAGATTTTCAGCAACTTAGATGGGGAAAGTCAAAAATAGCTTAACATTGCTAATAACAATGTTGCTGAGACTCATCTTTCTGAGTACGCCCAAAAAATGAATGGCTGCTCTATTGTGAACATTATGAGGGACCGTTGCTTGTGTCTCCTCTACGAAGTGATACAAACCGGTCAGCCAGATTACCTTTTTTCAAAAACTTAAGTTTTTAAAATCTAGTAGATTGTAAATGCTGGTACAGCCAAAGTACAAATGTTTGACCTCCAAAAGACAGTTCTTTGTCAATATCACCCGATTCGGAACTCGCTGCCATTAAACGTAAGGGAAAGCAGAAACACAAAAAAATTTAAAAAATAAATTAAAGAATACATGGCTATAGAATAACGTAGTGATAAAAAGTCATCCTATGCGAGAATAGATGTGTTAACTTTGATGTTTTATCCTTTTTAAACTATCTTTCCACCTTCCCTTTATATAAACCTCTAAAACACTTGTAAAGGCTTCTCCTATTTTAAATAAGACTTAAAAGGCTTAAAGTTGTAAGCAGATAAAACTTATATTATTAGTACAATAATATATAAATAAACACTGTAGATGAATCGTGGCTTTATAACTTGTATCATCCCGAAACAAAACAGCAATTTTCACAGCCGAAGCTTTCATTCGAGCCACGGCCGAAAAAAGCACGCCAAAGTCAGAGCAATGTCAAGTCAATGTGATTGTATTTTTGCGATTATAATATTACGTTGAAGTTTTGAAAATATAAGGAGATGTGCTCAAGAAGTCACTGGTTATATACAAGTACAAACACAGTAAAGCGATTTTTAACAAAACTCAAAAATGTATCAGCCTCCGAAAAATCCTGCCAAGGCTCCCTGCGACTATTGGTTAGGCCCAAGATTAAAAGTGTTTCGCTCAAAGGAGATCGGGTTGTTGACATCAAGAGTATTCAAATTTGAATTCCAGGTCTACCTCAGAAACGCCGATGGCAATGTGTTTTGCAATCAAACAAGCAATCAGGACAGCTTTGAGAAAATTCTCGTATTAGTCGAGTGAGTCAACACGTGGGTTGAGCTTGATAAGATAAGATTATGTGGGAGAGAAATGTCGATGCAAAGGAAACTCTTTTTTGGGTTAACTTGTGTGTAACATCAGCTTCAAAAGAAAATTCATAGCGGAATTGCTGCAAAGGAAAATGTAAATAAAGACGAAAGGTTCTCCTTATAAAGGGTTTTTAACAGGGACGCTACAAAAGTAGATCGACAGGGAAAGCAAACGACGCCATATTTCTTGCCGCTCTTTTGACATTTCCCTTCAGTTAGGTTTGCCATTTCATGATGGGAAGATATACGAGCCAACAACGAGTCGAAATTATTGAAATTTACTACTGAAATTTGGAGTCAGTGGCCTAAACGTTAAGAGCGCTACGTCATCGAAAAATCATCTTCAGCGATGAGGCTCATTTCTGGCTGAATGGCTCCGTCAATAAATAAAATATGCGGTATTGGTCAGGCAGCAATCCACACGTACTCCATGAGTCATCATTGCATTCCGAAAAAAAAACGGTTTGGTGTGGTTTATGGGCCGGCGGCGTCATTGGGCCGTACTTCTTCCGTGATGATCAAGACCAGCACGTTATTGTGAATGGGGATCGCTAGCGTTCAATGATAACCGAATATTTTTGGCCCCATTTGGATGATATGGACTTGGAGGATATGTGGTTCCAACAGGACGGCGCCACAAGCCACACAGCGAAAGTCACAATAAATTTATTGGAAACCAAGTTTGGAGAACTTGTTATCTCACGAAATGGTCCAGTCGCTTGGCCGCCTCGGTCGTGCGATTTGACGCCATTAGACTATTTCCTGTGGGGCTTCGTCAAGTCTATGGTCTATGCCAACAAGCCAGGGATGATTGATGAACATCGTACGAATATCGAACTTGAAATTGCAGCAATATCGGCCGATTTATGCTTGAAAATTGGGTTCAAAGTCTGGACTTCTGCAAGCGTGCCCGTGGTGGCCATGCAAAAGAAATCGAGTTCCATACATAATGGCATCGAACGTACTTTCACAGGAATTGAGAATTTCATCGATATCCAAAATCGTTGTTGTTTTATTTAAAAAAGAGCTCTTATTGAAAAACCCGATACATCAAATAGTCTGATGGTACATGAACAGAACTAAAGAACTGCAGGAGAACACCCACTTTCCATGCTGGAAGGGCATAGCAGAGATCATACTAGTACGGCATCAACATTCACTCAGTCGTATGAGGATTCCATTCACTCCTTTTTGGTCCCACTGAGCTCGTCACAATAAAAAACTTTTATCATTGCACAAAATGGACTCGTTTGTTTCCACAACTGAATTGAATCGTCCAAATTATGTCCTTCTCACAATGAAGATTCATTTCGCACCACCAATTGATGCATGGGTTGTTGCACCAGCAACGGAAATGTTTGCATCTCTCCGTTGACTGGAAATCGTTATACATGCGTTTACTTTGCCTCAAGTATCCCTCTGTCAGTCGCAAGGATATTCAGTGATCTTGTAATATTTGCTCCTACTTAAATTTAATGAATATACACCCTCGAGGCGGCGTACCCGATTGCCTACCATTCACCCTCAAACTGAACAATTACAATTAAAAGATGCGATCCCAATCCAACAAGAAAAACTGAGGCCATTACCCGTCCATGACACGCAGGGTCCATCAAGAAAAAAAAAAACAAAACCGAAGAGCATTTGAAAACGTCAAAATATTTCGAAAACATGAAAAGGATGAGAAAGGAAATATTCGGTTGTTAGACAGGATAACACCTGATTAATTGGTTCCGGGCACGAACAGCCAACACACAGAAGTTTGATGGGTTGCCAAATACGAAAAAATGTAGAAGGCAGATACCGGACAGGATTAGCGGACCATTTGATGCCTATGACCCAAAGGATAATTGCCAGCATCGAACAATCCGACACGCACACCCTTCGTCATTCTTTAACACACAAACACAAAACTTCTCCATTGTTTTTTTTCGGTTTTTTTTTTTAAATTTGCATTCATTCTTTTTTTGATCTTTGATAGACCGCAAATGATTTTGAATTAAAAAGAGAACCAAAAAAAAAAAACAGCACAGAAACAACTCATTCCCTTCGGAGACAAGTGACAGTATTTTGGAAGATCAACGCTGTAATCGGAGCCATTTCGTGGCGCCACTTGATCGTTAAACGACGAGTGTGGGAAGGTATTCCTAAAAGTATATATCGCCCGCACAAGTAGCGGATAAATTATGTACTTTGATTATTTTCAGAACGGGTCGTAATGATTGAGCAATCAAGCCGAAGAGGCAATACAAAACTCGTTAGCAAGTGAAGGAATTTCCGGTGTCGACGATTGAGGGCGTTACGCAAGCATCGACACCTGCCCGAACGGTTTACCGCTGTTAATTTGATTCCCGAATATCGCAGTACAGATGAGCAAGCCAAGATTTTGGATGATGTTTTCTATGAATTTGAAAAGTGTGTTAAAAGATGACTCAATTGTTTCTAAATTAGAATGGATTTTCTTCTTCAAATATAGTCGGCTTTAGATCCAATACGGCGATCACTCCACCCTTTTTCGCAACCGCATAGAACTTTAAAGACAATGCATCGTTCGAGGCTCGAAGGATCTGTCCTTTGACAGTAGCATTTATCGAAATGCATTGTTTTCCTCCGCCATCCTTTGAGTGCATTTGAGTGATTGACCATGAACACAATGAATCTGTTTGTTGGTTCAAAAGTAAAGACAGGAAGAGACTAGAGAATCATTCCAACGATGTCTTCAGCGACTTTGACAGCACTCGATCACCTCGACCACCACAACGAAACCCCTGGTTTGACCACCAGTGTCGGCAAGTGAATGTAGCTAAACAAGAGACAAATAAAGCGGCACTGCAATAAAGGACAAGAACAGCTCGCGAGCTCTACGATAGGAGAAACGAACACCGCCTTCTCAGGAGAAAAAAGAGGAGCATGAGAAGCGCGCGATCGGTAGTATCGAGAGATATCATTGCAGGAATGAGGTAAGGAAGTTCTACCAAAGGATAAAAATAACGAGCCAAGGTTATAAAGCCCGAACGGAAGCTTGTTATGGTGGTCAAGTGAACACCGAAGTAGAGTCGCAGTCGATGCTGAGGATATGGAGGATCACTTCTGCAGACTGTATAACAGCAACGAAGAACCAAATCCCGCTGTCAGGCAGAGCAGATCAACAATTCCGTCCACCCGACCCAAATGAAGAGAAGATAGCCGTATCTAAATTCAAAACCAACAAGGCTGCCGGAGCTGAGGGCCTACCTGCCGAGCTTTTCAAAGCAGCAGGCGATGATTTGGTAATGAGTTTGCACCAATTCATTTGTAAAATATGGTCGGAGGAAAGCATGCCCGATGAATGGAACCTCAGCATTGTTTACCCAATCCACAAAAAAGGAGACCCTCTGAATTGCGCGAACTATAAAGGAATCAGTCTTCTAAACATCGCCTACAAGATCCTATCAGTCGGGTTGTGTGAGCGCCTAAAGCCGTTCGTCAACAACCTGGTTGGTCAATACCAGTGTAGCTTTAGGCGAGGAAAATCAACAAAACAGATGGGTACTCACAACCTTTTCATCGATTTCAAGGCCGCGTATGACAGCATTTATAGAGATGAGCTATACAGCGCAATATCTAATTTTGGCATCCCTACGAAACTCGTCTGTTTGAGAAGGATGACGATGGGGAATACACACTGCTCCATCAAGGTCGGTAAAGACCTAACGGAGACCTTTGGTGTCAAAAAAGGATTCAGACAAGGCGACATCTTCAACATCATTCTTGAAAATTGTTCAAAATCCGCACGCCAACACCAGAGGATCAATCTTTTAGAAGTCTGTCCAACTATTCGCATATGCCGACAATATTGATATTATTGGAAGAACGCGGCGTGATGTCAATGGCACTTTTGTGAGTATAGCGAAGAATGCCGCGAAAATAGGAGAAAGGACTCCCAGCCAATCCTTGCTTCTATTGGCTGAGAAAGCAATTGATAAACAAAGCCCTCTCTCGAACAACCAAAGTAAAACTATATAAGACCTTAATTGTCCCAGTCTTGCTATATGGCGCGGAGGCATGGACTTTGTCAAAAGCGGGCGAAACTGGTCTTGGCTGCTTCGAGAGGAATATTCTACGGGTGATCTTCGGTCCTGTCTGCTGAACGTGAGTGGAGAAAAAGATACAATCACGAACTATACGAGCTGTTCAGCGACGTCGACCTAACCAGAAAAGTGAAGATCCAACGATTGAGGTCGCTAAGTCATGTAGAGCGGATGGAAACCAATGCTCTGGCCCGGAAAGTCTTCGAGTCCAACCCCGAGGGACGGCGCAGCAGAGGAAGACCGCTACTCCGGTGGCCCGCGCAAGTGGAAAGGGACCTCTAACTAACTAAGCGTGCGAAACTGGAGGCAGCCAGCAAAACATCGAGCTGGCTGTAGACGCTTGTTGGTTGAGGCCCAGGTCCACCCCGGACTGTAGTGCCACCTTAAGTAAGCACATTTGACAGAGATTTGATCCGGATACCTTACTACCCTCCACGAAATAATGATAAGGACAAAACACAGTATGCTTCTCTTCTTTTTCGCAAACCTTGGCCGGCTTGCATGGATTTAGTTTGTGTGAATTATAGATAGGGTAAGTTGAAAATATCTTTAAAAAATGATTTGCATGCGAGTAGGCCTGCCCATACCATGAATTTCCCATCTCAAGATATTTTATTTGCCACCACCATCAAATTCCACTTGGGTTATGAAAACATCTTTGATTCCCTAGACAAATGCATTGCAATCAAAAAAATAAAATACATATTTTTTTTCAGCTTTCAATCATTTAAAAAAAAGATTTGCGAATTTAATATTAATTTTTCATAGTTTACTCTCGAAACAACCTGAGGCGCCTTCATCCGCTTTTGAAAGTGTCCATGCTTCTGCACCATATAATAAGACGGGGATAATAAAGGTCTTATAGCGACACTTAAGTTCTTCGAGAAAGGGCTTTACTTATTTACAAAGTCCTCAAAAACATAGCTGTCTAAGTTAAGGTTCTGACCTGAGTTGTATTTGTTGTTGAAGTTGTTTTTCAACTTTACCAATTAAGTGTTTTACCTCGTTAGGGAGGTATACAGCCAGAATATAGAAATATGATAATATGCAGCTGAGCTAACACTGAAAAGGCGCTTCCAAATTATAACCATTCTAGTAAAAAATAAGTTTTTTTGTATCAGTACTAATCGGTGCATTGAGCTCGTGAGACGTTCGCTCTTCTCTCCTGTGCGGTACTTCTAAAATAAAAACAAAATTCCTAAAAGAATTCGGTCACCTAATGCTGAAGACAATCTGTCTTCCAACATGAATAAGTCTAAAAGGAGTTCCGTAGCTGATAACTCCAGGATGAACTATTTTACACCACTCCAGTGTTTACCCGATTCCGATAATGAAATCGAATGTGACGATGTAATACCACCACCAGCGTCAAATAAAAAGGAAAAAATTCCTCCAATTTGTGTTCTGCAAAAAACTAGTGAAGACATCCATAGTTTATTTCGCGAAGCTAAAATTCAGAGCTATAGCATCAAAAAGATGTCAATTGGCATTAAAACTATGTGTGAATCCTTAGACAGTTTCAATTGTGTTAATTCACTACTCAAAGCTAAAAATTGGCAATTTTTCTCGCATGACCTATCCTCCGCAAGGTCGTTCAAAGTCATGTTGTACGGTTTAGACGAACTCTCTATTGAATCACTTAAAAAAGAACTCAGCCTACTCGGACTAAAAGTGCAAAACATCAAATTAATCAAAAAGAATTACAACAAATTCCTTGACGTTTTCTATCTTGTCTTTCTTGAGTGCGGCTCAATTAAATTGAACGATTTAAAGAAAAGTGTTCGATCGATTTTTAAAACTCAAGTGAAATGGGACTTTGCTAGAAGAAAACAAAAACAAACGACCCAATGTTACAACTGTCAAATGTTCGGACATGGGGAAAAAATTGCCATGTAAGCACTCACTGCGCAAACTGCTCAGAAAACCACGACACGAAAGATTGCAACTCAAACATTATAAAATGTGCGAACTGCAAAGTTACTCACAAGGCCACTGATCCTACATGTGTCAGTCGAACAAATTTTAATGAAGTCAGAGCAAGAATGGCCAGTAAAAACACATCACGGACACAACCAATGAAGAGAGCAATTCAACACTCGTTTCTGACAAACGACACTCACTTCCCTGCTCTTTAACCTCAGCGGAAAATCTCAACATCGCTTACACCAGCAACTATATGCAACAGTAGCTCAAACGTATGGTTTCAAAACGCCGCTGAACCAAAAACAAATAATGAGTTGTTCTCCATGGACGAAATCAACGCTCTCACCACAGAGATGACTACACTGCTTGGAAAATGTAACTCGAAAGCTGAGCAGTTTAATACTATTGCACATTTAGCTGTTAAGTATTTGTATAAACAAGGTAAATAATGAGTGAAAGTCTGAACGTCATTTGTTGGAATGCTAGAAGCATTCAAAATAAATCACTAGAATTTTTTGCGTTCTTAAATACATATAACATAGATATAGGTTTAGTTTCTGAAACTTGGCTTAACCAGAATATTACTCTGTCGAACAGAGATTATAAATGTTATCGTCTTGATCGAGAGGAGAGAAGAGGAGGCGGTGTTGCCGTTATTGTTAAGAGATCAATTAAACATAAAGTACTTCCATATGTTAAAACAAAATTAATTGAAAATATTGGGATTGAAGTTCCATTTAATAATGGGCGTTCAATTAAATTCTTCTCAATTTATTTCTGTGGACGTCCGGTGTCAGCGGAAAAGCGCCTTGAATTTCGAAGTGATTTACGTCGGCTGGTCAGTATTAATGATATTTATTTACTGGGCGGAGATATAAACTGCAGGCATAGAGACTGGGGATGCTTAAGAGCAAACACGTGGGGCAATATACTTGCGGATCTGAGCTCCAGACATCCATTTCAAATATTATATCCTCCACACCCCACTTACATTCCCGCCGACAGCCGCAAAAATCCTTCAACGCTTGATATTTTCCTCACCAATAGGCAGGAACTTTTAAGCCAACCGGTAGTAGTGAATGAACTTAGTTCTGATCATCTGCCAGTCAAATGTAGCCTGCATCTTGCGCCTACAGAAAACACCGCCTGGGTTTTTGACTACAAAAATGCTAATTGGAACCGATTCAGAGCCAGTATGCGATTCAAACTAAGGAATTTGGGAGAAGCTGTGCATGACGAAGTGAGTGAGTCCCAAATCGATCAAGCTGTAAGTTCCTTTAATTCTTCTCTACTTGAAAGTATCCAGAATTCGGTACCCAAAATAGTTATTCGCAGAAATGGAGCCAATTCTCTTCCCCCACATATATTGGAATTAATTAAACTGCGAAATCACGCTTGGTCCAGATGGATAAGATCGAGGGTTGATTTTTTCTTAACTGAAGCGAAAGTGTTAACTGCAGTTATAAAGGACATGTAAGCAAGTTACAGAAATAAATCCTGGAATATTAAACTACAAGGCCTTCATAAAGCTTGCAAGCCTTTCTGGAACTTATCAAAAGTCTTAAGGAAAAATAATAGTTTAATTCCTGCCCTCAAAGAAGATAGTGCGATAATGCTGTCCAGCCATGAAAAAGCAAATGCGTTAGCCAATGTATTTTACACTAACCACCTTATAAATAATAATATGGTTAGCAATGAAGAGGCTGCTGTTGACCATTCCATTAGCTTAATAGATTCATCTCCAATCCGCATCGATAACAACGGGATTACAATGAGTGATCTTAGATTTGTAATAAAGTACCTGAAGAGCTCAAAATCACCAGGATTCGATGGGATAACAAATTTACACCTAAAGAATCTTCCCGCTAGCGGTTTTGCATTCCTACTCAAATTATTCAACGGTTGCATCAAAATAGGATACTTTTCACGCAGTTGGAAAATGGCTAAGGTAATACCCATACTAAAGACTTCGGCTTCGTCAAATAGTAACAGACCAATAAGCTTACTTAGCTCATTAAGAAAATGCTTTGAAAAATTGGTAAAAATCAAACTATCAACACACTTACTATAGATCACAACGATGTACTCCCCGCGGAACAGTTTGGTTTTAGACCATTTCATTCCACAGTGCACCAAATACATCGCATAACCCAGCATGTCAAAACCAACTTCGCAGAAGGACGAAGCACAGGTATGGTCCTTCTCGACGTAGAAAAAGCTTTTGATACTCTTTGGCACAAAGGTCTACTGCATAAGCTCTTCACCCTTGGATTCCCCATGTACTTAGTCAAGATAATTCAGTCCTTTATATCAGACAGATCCTTTAAGGTTTCTTTGGGGAACTGGTTCTCGAATACATTCTTAGCTGAGGCCGGGGCACCTCAGGGTGCGGTTCTTTCACCCATCCTGTATAACATTTTTACTTCAGATTTCCCGCGACTGAATAATTGTGAATGTGCTATCTTCGCAGATGACACATGCATTTACTCATCAGATGCAACTGGTTTCAACATTGAAACTAACTTGCAATCTGCTCTTAACACTATTCAAATCTATTTCAATAGTTGGAAGATTAAAATCAATGCTTCAAAGACTCAGGCTGTCTTTTTTACTAAGAAAAGAAAAGCCTGCTTTCTGCCAAGCAACATACTTCTTTTAAACGGCACACAATTGGCATGGGGATCGAACACCAAGTACCTTGGGGTGCACCTGGACAAAACATTAACCTTTGGCCTCCATATTCAGGAAACCATCAGGAAAATCAATTCAATAATAAAAATACTTTATCCTCTTATAAATCGAAAGTCTAAATTGAGCATTGACAATAAACTAATGATTTTCAAAGCTATATTCCGATCCATTCTCTTCTATGGGTCCCCTGTATGGGGTAATTGCGCACAAAGTCATATACGAAAATTGCAAGTAATGCAAAACAAGCTTTTGAAAATGATTCTGAATTTTCCTTGGTTTTTTTGGAACTGACGAGCTGCATTTGATCGCTAATATAGACAAAGTACCTGATAGACTAAATAAATTATCCGAGCGCTATATTTGGTCATGTAGTTCTTCTGACAATCACTTGATTTCAGGATTAATTTAAATAAAAGTTTCATATGCATATTTATTTATTGTTAATTATTTTTATTTGATTTCTAGTCCTGTTGATTAGTTTATTTTTCGTAATATATTTATTTATCTGTGTATGTATTTATTTAACTTATTTATTTATTTATTTACTTATTATTTATTTAATATTTATTTATTATTTATTTTATATTTATTTATTATTTATTTATTATTTATTCATTATTTAGTTATTATTTATTTCTTTATGTATTTATAAATTAATTAATTTAATTTATAAATAAAGTAAAGTGTAAAGTTTTTTATATTATTTCAGTTGTAAGGTAGCAATATGCCAAATCACTGTAAAATGTGCAATAGTTAAATCTTTTGTAAAAGAATATTAGTTTACGCTACAATAAAGATCTATCTATCTATCTACTTCTTGGTTTGCTGCAAATATCAGTTAACCATTCGGGGATTTCTAAGAAGGAACATAAACTGTGACTGTCTTCAACACTTTACCCGTGTTGAACAATTGAAGGTGATGAATCCTTCAACCCACTTTCGGTGCATTTTCCAGTGTCCAGAAATGCAATGAAAGTTAAATCAATATTAAAGTCCAAGCAAGAGAATTTGTTCAATCGAATCGATTTACTTTACTGTGGGCCAGAAATGGCTCGTATACGCAGTGCCATTGCACATTCGCCAATAATTGACGGAACTGATTTTGATTTCCGAGTGAATTACCAACACCCACTAAATATTTGGGCCTGTCCCCTCAAATGAGTTAATTAATATTTTGCTTCCTGGCCAAAGTGGCTTATTCATTTTGCATTCGACCACATGATTGTTTTGTGCACTGAAAATTTAATACATTTTAAAAGAATCATAAATTTTTAAATTATCATTTATCATAATAATTTGCACGCCAACGTGACATGGATACGAGTACATTGGCTTGAACATCATACCACTTGACCACTAAAAAACACTTTAGGCTCGGTTAGACTCGTCTCTCAAAAGGTACTTCTGCTCGAGGTGTCATGATTTTTGAAGGAAAAATTCTTTTTAACCATTTCTGGAGCACATACGAAAGCCCTTCGCCAGATGGCGGTACTTTGGTGGTTAAAACTAAAGCCACAGATCATAAACAATTTCACTTTTTATTTTCACATGTGATTTCGGTTTTCTTGTGTATTTTTTTTTTTTTTAAATTGCAATTTTAAGTTAAAGTTAAAACACTAACCGCAGAGCATTGTTGCTTCGTTTCAATCATGCACTCGGTGCGAGTTAACATGCAAGATTTTTTTTTCTCGTTGTTTTTTAATTATTCGCCCTATTCATTGTTTTGTAATGACTTGGGATTCATTGGTGGTAGATCTGATCTGCCTAAGGTACATAGATACACAAGTGCCATGTGGTTCATGCGTTGTCGTCCATTCTCGGATAGTTGGATTTTCCCGCATCCGACAGCCAGCAGAAGTTCGGCGGCAAGTGTATTTATAAATCCATTCTTAATCTGATTTGTATTCATGAAGTGTGAAGCACAACAACCACATTCAGATGAATAGATTTTATTAATAAATTTATTTCTGCTCTACTCTTGGGATGGAACGAACTGGAGATTGCCGTCGTGTCTTTGGTGGCTTGGCAAGCAAGAAGGTGCGAATGTTAATGAGATGGAGTTTAGTCTAGTAGCAACGACTAAAAGTTCGATTGACCTTATTTTATGATGGCGAGGAATAAATTAATTGATGATTTATTTCTGACAATTAGCATTTATCTTGGAAATCGCTTATGAAGACAGCTTTTAATGATTTATGAAATAAGTTGATGTGTTTCACTTTCTTCGGTGTGGCTTGCTTTTTTTCTTTACTAAATTTTCGGTAGGATGTTAGTAGCAGAGCTACCCTTGGTAACTGCTTGTGATGCAAGGTAAGATGTGGAATATTACAGCAGGAAGCAATCGCCCCACGATTCTCTTTCAGAAATAAACTTGTGCCCCCGTACATAGTATTATAGAAGTGACGGATTTGTGGATTTGAATTTTTTTCATTAGGCTTGGACTTACCGTGAACCATATTGTGAAGCAATATGTCACGAGAGTTTGGTTCTTGTATCCAAACCGTTCCTTTTTCTCATCAGTGGGAGGATTAGGGATAGCGCATGGTTGGCCTTCGCTTGGAAATTCAATCTGAATCTTTCTTCGTGAAAGTGAATTCCTAGATGTTTGACGTTTTGTTTTGGTCGAATAATCGAGTTATCGGGCATGGTCAAGGCAAGGTTCTTGCACTTGGTGGCTGAACCATTGTATGAGGCGGTCCTGAAGCAATTTAATTCGGTTTTGGTCGTGTTTATTTTAATTCCCAATTTTCGATAGTAGTCCCAGAGTTTAAGAATATGTTCCTCAACATTGCGGAGAGCTACAGAGGGCATTCTGTGGTTGGTCATAAGTCTGGAAAGTGAATAGAGGCGGACCAAGCTTTGTACCTTGCGCTACTCCTGCATGAGTTTCAAAGACCGGTGATGTCGATGTTCCTTCACGAAGCATCAGGCCCGGTTTGATTTTACTGAGTCTTTTCCTTAACTCGGTGATCACAAAATCTTGAGGACTTTGCTGTATCAGGGAATTCAAGCAGTTGATTTGTGATTGTACGGTTTGGTATTCACTGTTGCGAGTTTTAAACGTACGGTAGAAGATTCTTTGCAGAATTTTACGAAGCTTCTGCTTGTAGTCATACATTTTAATTATATGGTCAGGGAGGTTCTGAAAATTTGATTGACTCTGATTGTTCCGAAATAGTCGTGGCAATCGAGCTTTCTATTTGTCAATAGGAGTCAAAGATCCCTCAAAAGACTCCCAGTCCAGACTTGCAGAAGTCGATGCGAGCCATATGGTCTCGTCCTGGCAACATTTAACATGAAAATGTTTTTGGTGGGATTAGCATTATTCTTTGTTTTGATTTTTTTAACGTATAACACATCAATGTCCCTCTCATCCAACTCAGAAGCTGTTTGCAGTGCAGTTGTGTTGTCAACGTTTGGCACATTGAAGAATAAAACCGAATTGTTCTTAATAATTTGTTTCATTCTGCAATGCACTCGATGTTGTTTTACGTTTCAGGTTTTCATTTTGCAACATAGTGATTTTTGACAAGCAATCTTGATTTACATTTTTTAGTTCTTGCATAACGTTATTTTTTTGTGCGTCCTTTGCAGTTTTATAAGAGACCGTTTCTTCGAGATGTACTGCATTGAAAGCACCTCCAGGTTTTGCGGTTTTTCTTCATAAACTCGACATTGGGGGCCAACACATCCACACACTTATCATGGAAAAGATTTTTACAGTCCATGCATTCAATTTTGATATCATTACGTTTGACTTTTTTCGTGCAAAGACAAATCATTTTTCTCGTGACTTAAAATACAATATTTTCCTGATGCTTGGAAAATGGCCGAAATTATACTTATATTTAAAGCTGGGAAGTCACCCGAGGATCCTAATAATTACAGACCAATAAGTTTGCTGAGTAGTGTAAGTAAATTATACGAACAAATCATTAAAGAAAAGATTACGAAAGTTATTGAAGAAAGAAATATATCCCACCAAGTGCTCCGAATATGCAACTTCGTCAGAAGAAATCGATTACAAGGAAAATCAACAGGCATGATACTCCTTGACATTGAAAAGGCATTCGGTTCCGTTTGGCATAATGGTCTTCTATATTAAATGATAAGCCTTTATTTTCCTCCGTATCTATGTAAAATAGTTCAAAGTTTTTTGTCTGGTCGTTGCCTTAAAATCTTGGTCAATAGTGCGCTATCTAGTCTTAAATATTTCAAACTGGGAAATTCTCAAGGCTCTATTTTAGGATCTCCTTTATACAATCTATTCACATCTACCGAGTCTGAGTGAGTGTGAGGCGGCTATTTTTGCAGATGATATCGCTTTATTTTCATCTCATAAGTTTCCTCAAAACGTTCAGACAAACTTTAAGGATGCGATGAGAAGTATCGAAAGCTACTACAACAAATCGAAAATTAAACTGAACGGTACTAAAACGCAAGCCATCTTTTTTACCAGAAAAATAACTCCTTGCCTCCTACAGAGCAACAACATACTGAAGCATCTGTGTGAAATATTAAAGAATTAATCTTGACACAAAACTTACCTTAAGTGAACTTAGATTTTAAGATTAGATTTATTATATAAATAGCTTCATCGAAGCTAATCAGACTTCTTTTACAGTTATTTTACATTCTTAAAACTTAGATCTAGCGAATTCTATACATTTTTTTTAAAATTCTTTAATATTTATTCCATCCTGGTAAAAACTGGGAGCTTATTAAATAATTTGAAACCTTTATATATGTATAAGTGAATTCTGTGACCTAGCAGTTAAAAAATTTGGTAATCAGAGGTTATTATTATTTCTAAGTAAATACGGTTGAACATCATTTCTTAAAAAATTGGTTTGGGTGCGAGTAGGCCTGCCCATACCATGAACTTCCCATCTCAAGATACAAAAGAAATAGGTGCTATTTTATTTGCCTACACTATGAAATTCAATTCGGATTATGAAAACATCATTCATTCCCTAATCAAATGCATTGAAAACAAATAGATCAGATACATAATATATATTTTAAGTTGTCTTTGAGGAATGCCATATACTCGTATATGTTTTCGTATTTTTGGATCATTTAAAATAAGAATTGCGTATTTAACATTGATATATTAACATATTTCAATTTGGAAATACTTTTTTTCTGACTGAGTTACATTTCTACTAAAAGAAAATTAGGTATTTAGTTTTACTGCAGAAATAACTTAATATAATTTAAAATAATTTTTACCGTTTTTTTTTTAAATGATAGCTGGTTGGACTTTTTTTGTCATTAATCATTTAATTACTAACTTCAGGTGGCGTTACAGTCCGCGTGGCATGGTGTTTCATCCTTTTGGCTAAGTCGATGTCGCTGTACAACTCCTAGCATACAGTTCGTTGTTGAATCTTCTCCTTCACTCACCGTCAATGCAGATGGGACAAAAGATCACACTTTTCTCTCGAAACAACGGGGCCTTCATCCGCTTTTGAAAGTATCCATGCTTCTAAGCCATATAGTAGGACGGGGGTGATATTGGTCTCATAGAGCGACACTTCAGTTCTTCGAAAGAGGGCTTAGTTTTAATAGCTAGAGGTATTCTTCGTTTGATCTCAGCGCTGATGTTATTATCTGTATTTATAGCGGAGCCAAGATAGACAAAGCCCCAACTACCTCAAAGTTATAGCTGTTTATGGTAACATTCTGATCAGGGGTTGGTCTTTCTTTATGACAGCATATGCCTCGTTTTGCCTTCTGGCGTTGACAAGGTTATTTTGCACTATTGCCCCAAGTGTGATGTTGAAGAAATCGCATGACAGTCATCAGTCAGACATCACCTTGTCTAAAATGTTGTTTGACATCAAGTGAGTCGAAGTGGACGTACGTACGTACGTACACACACACACAGACATCTTTCTAAAAATCATGGAATCCGACTACTGGAACCGCCAAACGTGGAGAAATGTAAAAATTTTTAATTTCGAAAATCGGACCGATTACAAGAACTTTCTGATGGGAAGTTAATAATTTGGTAGTAGATTTTTCTCGATTTTATATTTAAATACAAGAATATTCATTACAATTCTTTGTTTTAGAGACAACAACTTTAGCGAATTCAACATAAAATTTATGGAAACATATCTATTGTATATTAGGATACAACGCGTTGCCTTATTTTGCAATAATTGAAGTCTTTGTATT
This sequence comes from Orthonevra nobilis, assembly GCA_963555765.1. Taxonomy (NCBI): domain Eukaryota; kingdom Metazoa; phylum Arthropoda; class Insecta; order Diptera; family Syrphidae; genus Orthonevra; species Orthonevra nobilis. Next base: position 65,408,099 of record OY743224.1, read on the forward strand.
ATATTATCTCTACATAGAGACAGAATTGTCGAACAGTATTCAAAATGTGGCTTAATAACTGCGTTATAAATATTTATTGCACTTAAGGTTGAAACATCTTTTCTTATTCGTCTTAAAAATCATACATTCTAAGATATTTTTTTAACAAATATAGTCTATATATTTTCCAAAACTAAGTTTGTTGTCAATAATAATCCCTAGGTTTTTCATTACGTCCACTTTCTCTACAGCTTCATCATTTACCATCAGACTTGTATCCTCTCCTTTTAAAATATTTTGCATATCGTTTATGATAACTTGGGCGCCCAAAATTGAAAACGGTTTTTTGTAGAGGGGTCAAAAACAAGCATTTTTTTTACTATGGGGGGGGGTCTATCTCGCACCGTTTAGGAGGTAGGGGCAATTGAAAAAAAAATGACTTAAAATGAAAAAAAAAGAAAAAAAAACAACAACGGCAACAATTACAATAAAGTACTATACTGGCTTTGAAAGCCAGAAACATGTTTTTTAATCCTGGGCTTAAATTAAATAGTAAACTTTAAAAGTTTTTTAAAAATTCGCATGCAAACTCAAATTTTTGAGAAAAAAAATCAAAAAAACAAGTTTAGACCAATTTTTTTCAAAATTGTGAAACGAAGTGCTAAATTTGCTTATTTAAGTCAATGCTTGTATCAATTCCGAATAGAAAACAAAAAACCGAATGGCTTTATGTCTTTAAGTTTTTGAGAACTAAACTTTGGTGTATAAATCACCGGTAAGTGATAACACAATGAACAGCATCAAATAGGTCACAGCTGTTTCAGACGTGACAATCACACCACCCTTCCTACCTACCTAGTAAGCAAACAGCTTCCTTAAGTGGTCCTGAATCGTTCACGCTGCTATGGTTAGGGAAAGTGATTGAGTCGTCCGCATACTGCATTATTTTTGTTTTCAGATCATTCCCCAGTTGATCTGGCGTAAAGATGTTGAGAAGCGCTCGTGCTGTTCTTCCTCCACGGTAGACACACCCTCATAAATGAAGAAGCATTGATAGCCTTATTTATTCTCAAGAAATGCAAGATGAGCCATTGTGCGGTTTAAATCTTGGCAAAGCTTACACTTTGGGATCGAACTTATATTACTGCTCATTGGAACGATTTTGAGCACTATGCCAAAAATCGCTTTGATTCTTGATTCCCGAGCTTATCGAAACTGAGTTTATTTTCCTAACATGAAATTTACAACGTCAAGTCATTTTTATCCTGTAGCTCGAAGGTCGCAAGGGGTTTTCTCTGTCTTTTCATCATCTTTGATAATGGACTCGACATAGCTTTAAGGACTCCTTTAACACGCTTATTTCCGGCGAAGGACTTTACTTGAAATTCAGTTGCAGTTAGGGTAAAAAGGCACTCGGTATCGTATAAAAAAAGGTTTCAACCACCTTCATTTCAGTAAGGTTATTACAGGGCACCCCACTTTTCTCACATTTACAGTCAGTATGAATACCTTGAAATTTAAGGTGTTAGTATTCATCCGTTAATGAAAATGAATTCGGGGAGCTGCTTTTAGATGCCTCCACGGAAGTTATACCTAACCTGGATATCGATAAGTTTTTACATGACTTTTGGTTTTCCGGGAAGCCATCCCATTAAGTTCTGTTAACCAAGACGTCAAATTCTTCATTGCGAAAAAACTGATTCCGCAGAAACTCATCGTCTCCGACTCAAACTACTTGAGGTCTGAAAAAACCTTCCAAAACCACGCTACCAAAATTGTGTCTTTTTTTAGTACTTTTTTTTTTAATCCTCCTCAACTGTAGGATCCATTTGGCAACAGGTATAAGAGGTGGCTCTCAAAATTGTCCATTACCCCCCAAACTTGATCCCAACCAGAAATACACTGGCTAACTAATCAAGAACATTTAGTGCACCTCGAAACTCTGACAGTTTTCTGGGTAATTCAATATCAAGGACATACCAACGAATGCATCTAGTGCATCTGGCAGAACGCACTGGCCCACACTCATATGCATTTGCCTAGCAAACTATCCAACAACGGACAAGAGGACGACCGGAAAATAAAGAACTAAACGTCATTTCCTTCGTAGACTCGAAATGCATTTCCTGTTTTTGAATTTTTGAATTTTACCCCATGCGTTTTTGGCAAACAGGACACGATGCATGTTACACATTTCCACCAACAGCACGTTCATGTACATGTGCTCTTTAAAAACCTAACAAATTGTCCATTGGACTCGTTTGTTTTACAACAGGACAACATCTGTTAATGATTAGGGTATATTAATCGCGATGCTACGAGTAGGTGTCTTTCCTAGCTGCTTCCTAGATACAATTCGAGTAAAAATGATCTTCGTCCTGCAGTTTTTTAGGTGGTGTATGGTGGAGGAGCATAACAAGGACGTCTTTTTGGTAAGGCATCGAGTGAGAGAATATAAAACGCATTCGTACGGAAATGGAACTTTGGTGATGACTTTTGTGACTTTACATCTGTTGCGACAAAAGAACATAAAATACGAATGCACGTAGTGCATCCTACAGGAACGATAGGTAGCCATATTTTACGTTCCCTAATCCAATTGCAGGACACTGAAATTGTGAGGAAATGACCAGTTTACGGGCTCGTCGAGGATGGCTATGGTGGTGGTGCGTAGGTCAAGCTAAATAATTGCGTGTGCCCAAGTGAATGTGGATGGTAGGCATTTTTACCCCTACCCTACATAATGCATGACCATTGAGAGCCGGACGTGGCACAGGCAGTAGACAATTGGAGTACTCTAGTTTCTACACGACAAAAAATTTCTCAATCAATTTAATTACTTCTTCATTATTTTTCTTATAAATAATTTGTTGGGGTTTTTGGAAAAGTCATCATTTATTCAAATATGTTTTCCAGAAGATAGGCTTATATATCATTTGAGTTTTTTAATGCAAAAAATTTTGAGGAGAACGAAACAAGTGGAAAAAATTGTCCATAGGGCCTGATGGTTTACATGCTTTTGTGCGTCTTCTCTTTCAGCAACTTTGCCGTTCTTATTCAACCGATCACTACCTTCCAAAACATTCACTTGGATTCAACAACAATTTCATTAGCTAGACTGAATCATATTTGAAAAATAGATCATATGAAGGCCTATTTAAATCATATTTTTCTAAAATATTTTATGTTAACTCTGGCGTGCCTCAAGGGAGCCACCTAGGTCCCATTTTGGATATTAATTTTTTCTAACGAACTTAAGACATTGAAAACCAAGACTCTTGATAGTTTTGTGTCATTAACCCTTTGAAGTTTCAATATACATAAATAAATGTAAAGTAATCTCACATTAGCAGGATTTCTTATTAAGCCAACTCTTATTAAGCAAACTCAGTTGTTTTAAAACTTTTGTTCATTAGCTTCGGTCCGCTCTATTTAGTTCAAAGAAGATTAAGCCGATTCTGTTACTGTTTTTTTCCTTGGATACATTTTTATGATCTCCCGCCTTATGTAAACCGGCTTAAACTTATCGATTTACCCCTGTTATCGAAACGTATAAAATACCTTAGACTAAGCTTCTTTCAAAAAATTTTAAATGGTTCTATTAACCTGTCAAATATTTTGTACAAAATTTATTTTAATATTAATGTTATTATAGAATTTAAAGCTTTTATAAATATTTTTAACTTCCCATCAGGAACTTCATGTAATCGGTCCGATTTTCGAAATTCATAATTTTTACATATCTCCTCGTTTCGAGATCCTAGTCGGCCGATTCCATTGTTTTTAGAAATATGTCCGTGTGTGTGTGTGTGTACGTCCGTACGTTTGTGCAGATTTTTTCGTCAAGCATAACTCGAGACAAAGCTATCGAATCCAACTTAGTTTCGGTCGAAGCGTATGTACATAATGAAGAGCTGTAAAGCTTTTAGTGAAAATTGACAGGGTAGTTTAAATTCTGTGACGAAAAAACTGTCGAAATAGGGTCAATTTCACTTCTTCAATTAAGTTTTCCAATGAAAAAAGGTTCAAAATAAATAAAATTTATAGTTTTCAACTACCTCATCAGATAAAAAATATCTATAAATGTATACACTGCCGTTCATTAGTTTCCGGACAAATTCATTTAATTTTTTTTTGTTCAATTTTAATTCCAAAATTTTCATAAACATTATATCATGTATCAACATTTGACTAAATTAAGTTAGTTCTGAGCTACAAAGACTAATTTAAAGACTTAAACAGTATTAAGTTGAGTTCATTTCCTATTCGGATGTTCCGCTTTCTCTATTTCTTGATCCACGTTTCCATGGCAGTGCTTGGAAAATTATTTCAGAAATGTGAGTCCACTAAATCTCTTTCATTTTTCATGATCAGAAATGACGTCCTCAATACTGACGCATGAAAACATGGATAAAATTGCATTACTCGTATATTTAGCGTTGCAAGGAAGATTATAACATTTCCACAGCTCGGAAGGAAGAGATGGAGGACATCTCTGGTCTGAAACTTTGTATTTTTTGAACTTAAACTACATAAAGGTAATCACCAAGTGCATCGTACAAGGTCGTAGAAATAATTTGACATAAGCGGTCTTTCACAATGTTTATATCGAAACAAATTGGAATTCTGCAATCAAAAGCCAAACTATGGTCACAAATTTAACTTATTCTCATCTCAAAACAACTTTCTAAACTTTTTTTTAACTAGAATCATTGACTCATTTACGATTTGAAAGCCCTGGATGTTTTTGAATGATTTCTTCAGTCTGTCCAATTCTGAAAGTAAACATCTGCCTTAATGATCCTTGGAGAATCTGAGCCTCAGCTAAAACTGCTTCCAAACGTCAATGGTCGGCTACATCCAAGCTTCCGAAAAACTTTCTGGCATAAATAAGTGCTTGGTCTTTGAGCCGGAAGTTCGAAATGCCTTAGAACTGGTCTTGCTTATCGTCCAACATTGCATAACTGACAATATGATTGTTTGGTAGAGCATGACTTTCGGCTTTCGAGGTCCGATCCTAGTTGTTTAGACAAATCGAAATAGTATCGATTGATCTTTCTTTTGAGCCAATTCACCCGGATGATAGCTCTCCTACCAAAGCAAATAATGTCTGAACCAAAATCAAAACTAAAGAAACGTTCAAGACTTACTCTAAGATTTGAACCTACTCCAATCGATTGATCCATTTCGTAAGAGCCTAACCGTTTGTGTCATTCAGCTGTTTTATGGTATCAGTTGCTTTAAAAGCTCCCTTTTGAATAATTGAGTAACTTCTGGAGCATGGTTCGCAACTGTTTGACCTTGTTTGATGAGGTTTTTTGCAAAGAGAATCTCGTTCGCATAGAGGTCTCCTTAAGTATTTTCTCTGGCGTAACAGTGGTGTTTGTTCTTTATTAATGGGTGCAGCCTCTTACAATTCCTTCTGTGTCACGTCCTTTTTTAGAGTCGGTTTGTGCATGAGTAGATCTTTTTGCTTAAATGATATCTCTGGATTCTTTTCTTCTCTATCTGGAATAGAAGTTTGGTTTCATTCTTCTCTTTCACCCAGAATGTGTGAAAGCCAACGGGACTTGTTCGGCAAACTTCTGCCTTCCTTAGAACTTTTTTTGAAAATCCATTGTGGGTTCAGAAACGAGCTCAGCTTCTATTTGCATTACCGTCTCTAGGGTCTTTGAGAGAATGTTGAGCAAAGTAGTAGCGCCTCCCTTTTTAAATTTTTGAGAGCTCGCTATTAAGCCGACGTCAGCTTTGGACTCTAGGCTTTAATTTATTTTACTGAGCCGCAGGCAACTGTTCCCCATTTCATGACTTAGCCATCGCCGTATGCAACTGCTCTCTCGACTCTTGAGTGTACATCATCACCAGATAAACTTAATGCTGCTTACTTCCCGGCTGTCTAGGTTTCATCTCTCCTCCTCACGTGTTTGCTATTTCCAGGTAAAGCCCTGAGGGAGTTCTCGCACTTTTGTCCGATTTTCAGAGGATGTTTGATTTGGAAACACTGTCGCAGAAAATCTTTTCCGGAGAATGTACTGTAGTTTTTTCGTTGGTTACCTTAGTTGAATTTTCACCACGAAGATTTGGCCTGTGTTCGAAAGGATTGCAAAAAGGTACTTCAGATTTAATGGTCTGAATAAGGCTTCGCACCGATTATTTCTGCATGTCCTCCTCTTCAGTAAAGCATAAAGAGGTTGGTGAGTCAGTATTTTTAAACCTTTATTTTGATTGCTAGCTTGATTACTACACTGTCGTTTTCATTAAAGAAAGGAAAGGCAAAAGTCAGCGTTCATGCCAAACTTTAATTGTACAAAGCTCGTTCTGGTTTGTAACTTTTTATAAGGACATGATCCTCTACTGATAAGGAAGGGTTTTTCGGTCCAAGCTCTGTCCCTGAGCCTTTTTGAAATTTCCCCGCTAAATCGAAGCCTTGACTACCTTAAGCGTGCTTGTACAAATCTGTCGAGCGTGGATGCCTTTGGAAGCATCGAATCTCTCTTTTTTCCATTGCTTTACAAAGATGATCGGTAAAGGGAAGCACTGGACGACGTACCCTTGTCGCGTGAGCCTTAAAGTGATTTGACAGTATTGTTAGAACCACATATTCTCTTGTCTTTATACATCAAATTGCGTCAGTAAAAAGTCATTGATCATGGTTCTCTATCACTCACAAGTCATAGTTATCACGACATCCTTGAAAAAATGAGGCCCGACAACTTTGAGTGGATAAATATGCAGCTCAGATGGAAATAGGGCTCTTCTTTCATGACGAATTTTGACTGAAAATTGTCCACTGAGTCGTAAAGTTTATCAAAGCATGAGCATAAGAAAACGCCTTCAACTCCATCACTTCAATAAGCTACTGAGAAGAATGCTCTCATGCACGACATCTTCAGCCACTGCAGACGTTTTTGGCTTAGGGCGACCCTGAAGTCACTAATGATGGCGTAGCGTTACGGGCGAATTATTTCGTAAAAAAAAATTGTCACAAGCTTTCCGCGATCCTGAGGGGCGGAGTATACTGTGGCTTATTGACGTATATTCTACTTCAATTTACTTCAAAAATGTCAAAACAAAACACACATACGTAGGCTGCTAGATATATTTCTGGCCTAATAATGAGAATGCGAATATTAATCATCAAAAGTGGTTTTATTGTTTTTCAAAGTATTCTCCATCATGATACGTACACTTTTACATGCGCTCAAACAAATTGTCGAAACACTTTTTCCACTCCGATTGAGACACCTCCAAAACATGGTTTTTGAACGCTTCAACAGCATGTTCTGGCGACGCATTTTTTTCTGGATGTGCCCTGACTTGGCACCCAATGACTTCTGTTTAAGTCATTGGGTGCCAAGTCAGGGCTGTACGGCGGATGACTCATCAATTCGACGTTTTGGCCGGTCAAAAAGGCGCTGGTTTGAGCCGATGTGTGAGAGCTCGCATTATCATGGTGAACAATGATTCGTCTTCTATTGTTCGTTTTTTCGAATTTCTCCGAAGACTTCAGGCAAACAAATTGTGGTGTACCACTCAGAATTGACCGTCCTACGTTGCTCAAGCGGAACAGTCGCCACATGACCAGTTTTGCCGAAGAAACAGGCGACCATTTGCTTCGAAGTGCTTCTTCCACGAACAACTTTTGTTGGATTTGGCTCGTCTTCGATTACCCACACGGTCGATTGTTGTTTTGTTTCGGGCTCATACGCATAGACGTTCATCCATTCGTGACCTGTGACAATCTTATGAACGTCTTCTTAAGTACCGCGATCGTATTTTTTTTTAAATTTTCTGCACCAATCGACACGAGCCTTTTTTTGAGCGATTGTCAAATTGTGAGGGATCCAACGAGAAAAAAACTTTTTTACGGCCAGGTGTTCATGCAATATCAAATGTATGCTGGCTGGTGGGAGAAATGCCCACGGATGCCTCTATCTCACGGTATGTCATATGACGATCTTGCATTATCAGTTCACGCACGGCATCAATGTTCTCTGGCATAACGGAGCGAGCGTCGGCCATGACTCAATTCATTAAACCAGTTTTTCACAGTGCTATAGGACGGTGCTTCATCGCCATACAAAAATTTAAGTTCATCAATGCACTCTTGTCATGATAATCCACGTCGAAAGTTCTGAAAAATTATCGCACGAAAGTGTTTACGAATTATTTCAATTTTTTTGCCTAGATGAATTTTTCAAGTCTCTGTAAATAAAACAATTCACGATTAAATGACAACACGTCCTGAGTGATGTTATGCTAAAAAATGTCAAATTTTCCAATGGAAATGTCAGATTGCACCTGGCAACACTTAGTGTTGCCTAGGCGAGAAATATATCTAGCAGCCTACGTAGTGCCTTCCGATAGATAGGATCATACATTTTGGGCCAAGTGGTAGGACAATTTCCTTCAAATTATGCATTTGCCAATTGAAAATTTTATTTCATTTGAAAGGAAGGAATAAAAACATTATTTTTCATGAATTCAACAAACTGTCTTATGCTCCTTTCCTTTTAAAAAGGAAAAAAAAACAACTCTTGAACACAGTTCGCGTTAGACCATAAAATTGAATGAGCCGTTGTCCTCATTACTTGGGAGCCTATTTCTCTTTTGTGGTACACATTCAAAACAATCAATATTCATATCCCCATCATCTATACCACCCAAACTAAACATCTCAAGTTGATACATTGTTCCAGATCACCGCGAAAGACTTCCTAATTTCCGATGCATCATCGTTAAACTTAAAAAAAAAATGAATGACAAAATGCCTCCAGCCGAGATTTACGATCTTACCAACAACACGGCTGTTCTTCGTGTGCTCGTAAATCCATCAGTGCGCGAACCGCACAAATTTTATGTCCCCACCAACCTGCTATACCCACTATGCTCCTCCATTCATACCAATTCCAATGAGTCTCTGTCAAGACGCAAAAGGTTTCATTCAGCACTTAAACAACACAACACCCTACGCATTATTTTCCGTCTGTCTGTCTGTCCGCCTGGCTGCAACAATACATACGATCGACTCTGTTAACTTGAAACCATTCAGCGCCCTCTTCATCCATATTAACCAACTTTGGACAGCCCACAAAACCGCATACTCCTTGTGCCAGTGGCATACAATAGAACCAGGCTACTAATTAAAATTAATTCTGCGAGCCGCGAAAGACTCAAAAAATGAGCAGCAAAAAAATCTTTACGATGACGGATTTTATGCACACACAGGAGGCGAGCTTTGTCCTTACAAAGTGTTAAATGGCCGATTGAGTGGCGGTGATTTTGATTTATTGTCCTTTCCCACTGTGGACGAGAGTTCGGTGTCGTCGTCTATCTAGGAAACAGCTGAAAAATTCAATTTCAAGGTGTGAAATTGGCCAACTATAATTTACCGCACAGTTATCCATTCCCGATCCATTGGACAATCACGTCAAAGCCATTCAAATCAAATTGAAAACAACTGCTGATTCGGCTCGAAGGATCGTTTTCGTTTCCAGCAGCAGCAGAATCCAAAAGTCAAGAAGAACACGCCACGAGAGCTTCCGCGCGCGTATTCAAATTGAACCTGGAATTAAATTAGGGTTCAGGTGCATTACACTTCAGTTTGTTGTTGTTTTGCTTGAGTGGCGATCTCTAAGAAGGTATATCGAGTATGGCATAATCGCCTTCGAGCGTAGCCATCAATGGCCCTTTAGTTTGGCCTCAGAGTTCGTGAAGCGAAATTAACTTGGACAAGCATTCGAGTTGCAGCACTTTGTTTCCAATTTCAGGAGAAAAAAAAACAATGCTGAAACTGGAATCCGAATTGAAAATACAGAACAGTGGAGCACAGTGTAAGGTTGCACGTGACTCCATCGTAATGACGGGGAAATTATGAAAGAGCAGCTTCTGATGTTTCACCTTCACGGAACGCTGACTTTAATGAATGGTTGATGGAGGTGAAGAGGTGCAGTCTTATTGACAGATGGCATAGACTAGGAATCAGAAAGCAAAAAAACTGAGACGGCAATTGGTTTGAAATAAGGATCAAAAATCAATTAACATTCGTCCTGTGACTGTGACTTGCAAAAAAACAGACTTCTGTAAAAAATTTCAAATTGTAAGACTTTGAAAATTAATTTTGTTAAGTCGTCTTCTAAATTATATTTAAAAAAGGCCAACGATCCAGGAAAAGGAGAAGAATCGAAAGATTGTGTAGTGGTTTGAATCTCAAATGTATTTTATTGAAACTAACTAAATGGTTTGAATCCGAGTTGGGATGAGTAAATCGATACCGAATTATTTGCATTCGTTTAATTCGCAGTAGTTCATTTAATATAAGTTGATGCACTAGAAAGCTGTGTTTTAAGATGATTAGTTTATAACTCTACTTTCAGTGCTACTACTTTACAGCAGAGCCAATGACAGATCATCTATGCAAATCAATATTCAAAAATTAACAAAAACTGTGTAACTAAAATATTTACACTATACGAGAAAGTAAGTAAATTTTTTTATTTTTACTTTTTTCATTTTGTTATGCTTTTTTGTTCTATTCCCACTCAGGCTAAAGAAACCAAAAAAAAAGGATGGTATAAGATAGAGTGTTGAACAGATATGATTTTTCCAAAAACCTAATAAATGAATCGTTTTTCAACAAGGACGCTACAAAAGTAGAGCGACAGGGACAGCAAACGACGCCATATTTCTTGCCGCTCTTTTTACATTTCTCTTCAGTAAGGTTATATTTTTTTTATGATGGAAAGATATACGAGCCAACAACGAGTCGAAATTATTACTACTGACTGACTACCGAAATTCGGAGTCAGTGGCCTCAACGTTAAGAGCGCTACGTCCAATTTATGGTCGTCATAATCATCCTAGCAGATCAACAATTGAGCGTCTAGTGGAAAAATATGAATCCACAGGCACAGTACAAAATGTTCCCGTGCCAGTGAGACAGAGAAGTGCCCGTAGTATCGAGAATATTGCTGCCGCTGAGGTTTCAGTCGCAGAAAGCCCAAATGTGTCTCTCACACGTCGTTCTCAAGCGTTGGGCATCTCTGTGACGTCGTTGTGGCGAATTTTGCGAAAAGATCTTGGCCTACATCCTTACAAGATTAAAAGGACGCAAGAACTGAAGCCCCTTGACCACCAGAAGCGTCGTATGTTCGTGAATTGGGCTGAGCAACAACTTGAAAATGATTCGAAATCATCTTCAGCGATGAGGCTCATTTCTGGCTGAATGAATGGAAACAGCAAATGTCACAATCAATTTATTGGAAACCAAGTTTGGAGAACGTGTTGTCTCACGAAATGGTCCAGTCGCTTGGCCACCTCGGTCGTGCGATTTGACGCTGTTAGACTATTTCCTGTGGGGCAACGTCAAGTCTATGGTATATGCCAACAAACCAGCGACGATTGATGAACTTCGTACGAATATCGAACATGAAATTGCAGCAGTATCGGCCGATTTATGCTTGAAAACCGTCGAAAATTGGGTTCAGCGTCTGGACTTCTGCAAGCGTGCCCATGGTGGCCATGCAAAAGAAATCGAGTTCCATACATAATGGCATCGAAAGTACTTTCATAGGAATAAAGAATTTTATTGATATCCAAAACCGTTTTTGTTTTTTCAAAAAAACTTTTGTAGTGCTCTTATTGAAAAATCCTTTATTATTGCTTCAATGATTCGCGGGAAGAAATTTGTTGTAACTGATGGAGAGTATACGACGACCATGGTTTTTGGGGTCACTGATGGTCTGCTGCAAGGCACAGTATCGGCACCAATACTCTTAAACTTTTACGTTTCTAAAATGATTTGGGACATGTATAACTCAATAGCATTCACTGACAAGGTCTTCCTTTATGCTTATGGCTTTAAAATAATGGCAACCAACTTCAGTCATTCGGACGAGATTGGAAACTTAATAACTATGAACAGCTCCAAGTTTGAAACCATATTGTTCCGAACCGCAGAAGGACAGGGTAATTCAGATTTGCGGCGCAATTGGAAGAACGTGTAAATTAGATCTTCAAATGGACTTCGCATCGGGTCGAAGACTGTTGTGAAGTATTTGGGAGTTCGTTTAGACAATTTTTTGTACTACAAGGAACACATTAATACTCAGTTAAAAAAAGCCAAATCAGCATTTACGTCGCTCAAAAGAATTTTTTACTTTCCAACTATCTAAGAACCGATGTGAAGATGATTTGCTTCCAAGCCTTTGTGCGAACAATTCTGACTTAAGCGAGTAAAGTATGGTAGAACATAAGTCCATCTTATATGGAAGAAGTGTCTGCGAGCTTGCACACGGCTTTACAGAAGCGCACACTCCGACTTTTGACATGACGTCTGTAACAAGAGCCTATTTGATGCTTCCGGCACGTCTAGGATTGACGACGTTATCCTGGACCTTGTGTGAAATCATTTGGCGCAGTCGACGGATGTTATTGAGAATGAGCTTATATCGGGCTTGTTTTTAACCTTACCCGGGATATTTTAGAAATTCATGCTGCTAGAAGGACAACAGACAAGAGGATCCTCAATGTGCCGATGCACTCAGAGGATGCATCTGCTGACTGGAGGTGCATGAGCGTACCTTAATAGACTCAATAGAATAAAATATTGGTGGCTCGACTGGGTTGGACCAGTCGCTTAAGATAAATTAGGTTTAGTTGTTTTGTTTGATTTTCGTTTTTTTATTTCTTTTATCTTAGTTGTAAGTGGAGGTAGTTTAAATTAAGCTTTTTAAGGAAAATAATTAAAATAAAAGAAGAATTTTTTTTGGACCACTTTTCTTTCTTAAATCTTATAATAAATTTAAATGTTCAAAATAATTAGTTAAAATAAATATTGTTCATAAGTTGGTAAATAAGAATAATTTTTAGTATTGTGAGCCGCTTTATCTTCTGGCCTTGTTAAAACAAAACAGGATAATAGTAAGAGTATTTCCTCATTTATACTTAAGTTATCATATTGTATATTGTGAAAATAGATGGGTTAAAAAAAATAGAGTTTTAAAATTATAGACACGTGAAGACAAGCCAATTTTTAAATTTCCTGGTTCTCTCACTATTTCAAAGCCAGAAAAAACTTATCTCCCCCTTTAGAGGCTGAAATTCTTACAACTTTAATGATTAACTTTAAAATAGAATGTCTCCGAAAGATATTGCTACTTATTGCTTCTCAAAATATTATGGTCACTTCTAATAGAAGTTGGGAGAATAAAAGTCAAACGAGAGAAAAAATAACAGTCACCCGAGTTTAAGTTTATTTTTTTTTAGTTTAGTTCTTATTCATCGTACATATAAAATTAATCTTCTAAAGCTGTAAATGCTTAAAGCATTTCTTTATTATACAGTTAATAAAAAAATAAAATAAAATAAAATGGTAATAAAGAAAAATAAAACATTATAATTGAAACATTTGTATATTATAATAATAGAACTAAAAAACGAAAATGAAGAAGGAAATTAGAGATAAAAAAAATAACGAAAGTGAAAGAAAAGGTTCCATTAGAAGTTTTCCGCAAAAAAATTAAATGTATGAATAAAAAATTGTCTGGTCGTTGTTAGATATTTATGTCTGGGCATGATAATTTGTAACGCACGTAAGTTCTGCTTAGTTCGCTATTAAAGCTAGTCCTGGTCTGATTACATTGGTATTTTGGGATCGACATATAAATTGGAACATCATCAGCGTATATATGGTGTTAACAAGACATTAAACATTCTGAACGATTTTTCATAAAACATATAAATAAGAGTGCTCCCAAAACAGACCCCTGAGGAACAACGGATGGAACTAGCAAATGCGAAGATAATTTACTTTCATGAAAAACGTATTACGACTGATTTGACACCTAGGATGACAAAAAGCGGCGCAACGAGCTACCGAAAAAAAAACTTACTCTTTAACTTTTCAATAAGTATACTATGATCAACACTATCAAAGGCTTTGGAAAAATCTAAAGAAAACTATCAAGGGTTCCATATTATTATCCAAACCAGCACGTATATCCTCACACACTTTCGACAATGCTGTAGTGCTTTGCTCGAAAGCCTGACTGGTACTTGGTAATAAGTTTTTTATTGTTTAAATAATCTTTAATCTTTACTTAGAAAAGGGTAATCGCTATGGGGCGATACTCCTTTCCATTTGGTGACTATGTTATCTGGAAAGGAGAAAGTTGCAACAATTGTGTTTATATCATGCGAGATATGATCAAGGATAATGGGAAGAAGTATTTTTATAAAATCTAGGTGAATGTAATTCGAATCCACCGCTTTTGATTTTATTTTGAAAATAGTTTCGCCAACACAGAACCAATCAACATCAGCGAGCGAAAAACTATTGGCCAGATTGACCGTCGCCGTTGAGCGGCCAGAAGGGTGAAATACACTGCGAAGGCTGAAAAAATGACTTGTTCAATTCATCAATTCATTCAGAACCAAGTCATTAGGAACATGAGACTTTTTCGAACAGATCCATACTTCACGAACATTCTCCCAGAACTTGGAGCTCGAATTACTACTTCCAAACATATTTTCGTAGTAAATTTTTATGTTTCTTCTGGGGAGAGAACCGTAATGCAATTATTACGTTCATTCGAAATTTCTGAACATAAATGTTATAGAGGAAGTCACATGTTTTGATAAGATTTTGTACTTCTTGTGTAAACCAAGCTGAGTAAACTTTGTGTACCCTTTTTTATGACAGGTCCATGTTTCTCAAATAGGTAATTGATTTTCGGATTAAAAGTACAAACTTGTTTATTAACACCACAAGATTCCTGCAACAACATCAAGATTATTGAGGAAATTCTGTTGTCTTGCAACCTGAGTGCATGACTCCAGACATTGAAATAACCAGTTATGTATCTGCTGTAAGACCCGTAAGGTAAACAAAACCATTTGAAGACCGTAACTTAAAGCTAAAAAAAAGGCAAAATAAAGCATCTAAGTTACTGAAAATCACTTGGAGAATTAACACTTGCTTAAGAAATAAGAAATGCAGCAATATTTTTTAAGAGATATCTTTTTCTTCGCCAACTCGTGAAACGAATCTGAAGCAGAACGATACACACAAGCCCAGGTCCAAAGCATTCTCCAGAAAAAGGCTTTGTTCTTATCATAGACGCTAAGTTGAGTGTTCCTCAATAAAACATCATAAGCTCGAAGTAATGAAACAGCTGAGTGGCGAAGTTTCAATTTCAATTAAGTTAATTGATAGCTCCCAGGTTCGATTGCTAGAGTGGTCTTGTTTTTCGAATCTGGTCTAGTTATCATTTGCCATTAGGATCAAGTTAATGGCAATATCATGGGATTGGTCGACCAGCCAAAGAAGTTTCACTAATTGGTGGCGTTGTTGTAACGGCTTAGTTCCTAGTTCGTGTTGGCAAAAAAGTGGCTTGGGTGGATGACTCTGCTGTGAAGGCATAACGCTGACAGCGGGATGTTTAGCTAAATCTACCAAACTTTCAGAGTACATATATCAAACTAATGTCGAATAAAATCCTGCGATTTAGGTGAAAGCTAATAGGTCGATATAAAAATCCTCCGTCCCATTTCGGGCTCCACCCACGGAAGTGAGTTGAAACCAAATGCACCTGAGTTTCTAAAACCACTACATGATCTTTCATTCTTCTTCTTATTCTTCCGCTCGCTCTGTTCTACACTCATTATAAGAGTATAAATATCCTCCTCCAAAGCTTTTTCTTATAATACATTGATCGCCTGGCAAACACATTGTAACCACTCATCAAAAGAATCTGAATAAAGCTTTTCATCTCCGCAAGAGTTAAATTTCTAATTGAATTTTGGCAAGAAAAGCAATATTACAGCAAAACGAAATTGCAGTATACACTGATGGCACTAAGACCATAGAAGGAACAGGCCCTGGAATCTTCTCTACAAACCAAGACGTTAGAGTCTCTTTAAGACTACCGGATGCTTGTAGCATTTTTCAGGCAGAGGTTCTAGCAGTTCTTAAGGCTGTCGAACTTCTAGAAATGAAATCGAAATCCGGCCGGGATTTCGCTATCTGCATCGACAGTCAAGTTCCGCTTCAGGCACTAGAATCGTGTGAAACGAAATCAGAAATAGTAAGAAACCGCCGCGCAATGCTAAAGAATCATGTGAAACTATGTTTGGTGTCTGGACACTCCAAAATCGAAGGAAACGAAATAGCTGCATGTGCTGTAAAGGCAACACTGCAAGTTGAGGCAATGAAAATAGCCGATCAAAGTTGGTCAAATTCAAGGAAATACAGGGTATCAAAGGTCCTTTGGCCTTAAAAAATACACGAAATACTTCAGCTGAGCAGGAACTGACGATAGCGGTGGGCGTACCATCGGGGCACCGCCTCCTTGGGAAACCTGCAAGGAGACTGGGTCTCTCGGTCACGGACGAATGCAGATACTGCGGTGATTTGAGTGTCGAAGAGGATATTACTTATTTATTTTGTGAAACTCTAGAGGAAGTAGGACGTATTAACTACAAAGAAATTTTGAAATTTTGTAGGGTAATGTACTGTTTCGAGGAAAGTGTTTAGGTGATTGTTTGAACTATGGCCCTTGCCAGTCCTGGGCATTTGACATTGAGCTCCGGCACCATTGATTTTGAGTATAATTTCCAATGGCAACCGATTTTTTACTCCTTGATTAGACGAAGATTGATTCAAGAACTTCCATTCAAATCATCAGGCAACATTTTATCAGTAAAGAAATATTATGATAAATGTTGGTTTGCTCTTACTAAGACCACTTTGTACAAAATTGTCTCAATCGAGTCGACTTATGCGCAAACAAATTATCGGCTTGATTACAGAGCTCTGCACAGCAGCTCCTTACTCGAAAGCGGCAATTTAATTTATTGTCTTTAACTGTCCAGAGGTGACAAATAACATAACTACCATGCAACATGGACTGACCACGAAATAATGCCCACGAAACATGTGTAATAGGTTCATCCGACATGCACACCCGCCACACCACCACGTTGGCCAACCAGCAAAATAAACACATGTCCACCGTCATCGCCGCGCCGACTATCCATGGAGGCATTAACAAAATATATTTAAATTTTATACGCAAATAATAGAGCTCCTGTGCCGTTGGACACTGTGCACTGCCATAGTTAACCAGCCTACTGAACCGGAGAGCTCTGACACCACCGCGACATGTGCGTCCGGTGGCTGTATGCAGTAACACACCAGATTTGCGTCAAGGATAATGGTGCCGAGGACTAAAAGCGAAGCAACAAAAAAGAAAAAATTCAAACAACCCGGTTCGGGCGTTGCTGACAATTTTATTAAATATGGCAATGGGACGTCGCCTGGTCGTGGCATATTTACACGCTCCACACCCACTGACATATTTAGTATCAGTGTGGCGCGCTCAACTATGCATTCAACCCCAAGCTCCATCTAAAACCACCGTAAGTGTTTTAAGAGCCCAATAATTGAGTCCCCTAGTGGCGGCAGATCATTTTACTTAAAGCCCTTCATTTGTAATCCATCTAAGGCTTGCCTACTCGTAGCGTTAATGCGCCTACTTACAATGGGATTATGTGCCATTCGAAGGGTAGTGGCGAGCTCTTTGCACAAAGCTAGAGGACAGAAGGCAGAGAGAGCAACTGGTGGCCAATCTACCATAAATACAGCAAAAGGCAATGAAAGTCAATGAAAGGCGTAATAATTTTCGATTGCCTTGACATTTACGACATAGGTAGTTTACACTTGCGAAGCTTTGCTAGGAGTCGATGGCTAACGGAAGTGTGGGTCAAATGTGCACGTAAAACGGTAGCAGGAATAGCTAACTCGAGTGGACAGCATCTGGGAGTTATCGCCAGTTAATGTCTCATAAATCCATAAAGATGTATTCCTTGGCTTGGTCTTTGAAGCCGTGTGTGAGGCCGTGCCAATAATACTTTGTAGCCTTAAATAAACAGTTTCGGCTGAGCTTGAATATCTGCAGCGACAACGAAACATATAATTTCCATTGGCACACAGTGAATGAATTGGCTCTGCTAGTCAGCCGTATCCCAATCAAAACCGCAGAATTAACTCGCCCACGAATTAACTTTATTTGATTTTGTCTGTGGCAGAACCGTGATTCCAACCCGGGAAGACACCATAGCTGCTCCGCATACTATTCGTACATTTCCATTAATGATTGGGAAGTTTTATTAGTCTGCTACCGGTGTGCATACATTAAGGCCTCTCAGTCTTCTAACCGACATAATAAGCTTCGGTTCCTACAAATCTTTTAGCAAATAAAATGTATTTCATTTAATGGGTTTGTGGTTTGATTGGGTTTTAAGGCACTAAAATTGATTTTGGATTGACACACGCCTGGCAGCATCAGGCTTGATTATGCGTTTTGTTTTTTTTTTAAAGGTGTTGAGCAATTAGAGAGTCACTGTTCAAAGCGAAACTCAAATCATGTAAACAATTTGTATCAATATCAGGACATCGATCTTTGGAAGAATTGAGCCTGAAAGCAAATTGTACTTCACATCTTTTTCCAGATGTGGGGTGACACATATTCTAACATTGTCTGAATCGCTTGAATTTTTCCGGCGAGGTTAGTCCCTCAACTTGATTTGACCAAAAGATAATTTCTGTCGATTAAATTTAGCTCCGAGCAATGCGTAAACTTTTTCCTGGTCGATTGAAGTTTGAATCACCTAATCTAATCTTTTTGCTGCTTCGGCATCACTTGATTTTGTTGCTTCTTAAGCAGTTTTGGTTATTGCTGCTGCTTATTCACCTTTTGCTGTTGGATGTTGGTTGGCAAATCAGATTGTTGGGTTTTTTTCCAGCACTAATTGCACTTGCACATTTTTGTTGGTGCTTTTGCTTGCTTCCTGTCGCTCTTTTTCGCGCCGCGCTTTTTGTTTTGCCTTCACGGCCCTAAGTAATTAGCAAATTTCATCATCTTCGACTTTGCCAATTAGCAAATTTCATCATCTTCGTCGTCGGTTTCAGATGCCGCCAAAGTAATGAAGGAGTTGCTATCTCCTATGTAGCGGCCCTCCCCGCCGTCGGAGGTGTACGGGAAATCGTCATGATCCCCCGTTTTTGCTGTTTTTGCAGCTAATAATGCTGCTTTCATAGCTGCTGCCGCTTTCGCCATAGCCGACGTTTCTGGTAGCGCCCGATCCTGGGTTCCTTCCGAAAGCTTCTCTGATGAAACCGAAAGGGACGTACGAACCCACCTTCTTCGCTTCCCTGTCTTCGATGCGAATAACGAAGACAGCGGTGCCTTCCCCGTTACACCCCGTTGCTCGAGTGGGGACTGTTGTCGCCCACTCATCTTTAAACACTTGTTTTTCTTGATAAGTGATTTTTTAAATTTTTTTTAGAATTTTATTTTATTTTTCCGACTGGGATTTCAGTCCGCGATACAACTACTGCACTGGCTGGTTATTAATCGGCACAGAAGCAAAATCGACACTTGAAATCAAACTCACACTGGTTTCACTATAGAAGTCGAAACACTTGTTGTTCCCTCAAAGATCTGTGAACGACTGATGACAAATAGCCTCCAAAGATTGAAATGGCAGTGCCTTCTTAGACTGGTTCTTGTCTAAGAGGACCTTACCAATTTATTATGTGAATGCCAGGCTAGAGGCCGTAGAAAACTTTTTCTTATCCCTAGATGAAGTGGAACGCATCAACTACAAAGAAATTTTGAAATTTTGTGGGGAAATATGGTAAACTGTGTCGAGGAAAGTGCTAAGGCTGTTGCTCCTCATTAGGGATTGCGATGGGTCCAGTATGGTGCATAGTATCTTATGAAGCACTTCATGACCCTGCACAACCTAACATAGACGGGTTCTTCTTTGGATTAGAAGCGATTGTTCATATAAAGGGTGATTTTTTAAAAGTTTTAGGAAAGTTTAAAAAAAAAACACATAAAATTCAGAAAAATGCATGAAATCTTTATTTGAATCGATAGTACGGTCCATATAATTTAATGTTTGAAGATTATTTCATGCAAATGTTAACCTTGAGTGCGCCTCAAATGGTCCATCCGTTTAGTCCAATTTTGGCATACTCTTTCCAACATTTCGGCCGGTATCTCACGAATAAATGCTTTAATGTTGTCTTCCTATGCGTCAATTGAAGCGGGCTTGTCTGTATAGACATGAGCTTTAACATAGCCCCACAAAAAATAAATAAAATGTTCACCGAACTCGTCCATTGTTGCGCGTGCTGTGTGGCATGTGGCACTGTCTTGTTGAAACCACATGTCATGCAAGTCAAGCTCTTACTTTTTGGGCAAAAAAAAGTGGGATATCATCTCACGGTAGCGCTCACCATTCACAGTTACGTTACGATTCGCATCAGCTTTGAAGAAGTACGGTCCAATGATGCCACCAGCCCATAAACCGCACCAAACGGTGACTTTTTCTGGATGCGTTGGTAGCTCTTGCAATGCTTCTGGCTGATATTCACTCCAAAATCGACAATTCTGCTTATTTACGTACCCATTGAGCCAAAAATGAGCTTCGTCGCTGAACACAATTTTTCGGTAAAAAAAAAGCGCGCGATGAACTTTCTGAACAGAGCACGCATTTTTATAATAAAATTCAATAATTTGCAAGCGTTGTTCGTTGTTCGTTGGTTAAATTATAGACCAAACTGAAGATGAAACAAAACACGAAACGTGCCTCAGCTGTTTAAACCAGTTTTGCCAAAAAGATAATAGCTAGAAAATCACCCTTTACATAGAATTTGGGCGTTCTTGTCTTACTATCTGATATAGGAATAACCCTTCTGAGTACATCCAGGTTTTCTAGCACTTGCTGACTTTTTTGTGTATCAATGTGTCATGCAACTGTTTAATTGTTTGCAGATACCACTGGCTACTTGTGGATCATTTGTTGAAATATGTCAAAGAATTGACGTCATATTAAGATAGACTCCATCGAATCTTGGAATGGTTACCTTTGGCAATCGTAATGAGTTTTCGACGGACGCATTATTGACTTCGGAGGTGCATTCTGCGCTAGTCCCCCTAATCTGATGGCTAAATTAGACATTTGACTTTGCACACATGTTTCTGATTCTATAAATTTGCTCCCTTCGTGTCAAAGGTTGGCTGGATTATCACTCAGTTCCCAAATCTCTTCAATTTTCAACTGTTCAGTACTCTTTGTTGTGACTAGACAACCTAATTAACCTATTAGCTAATTAACCTCCCATAAGGAAGTTCCTGTGAACACTCCGATTTTCGGATTTCAAAATTGTTATACTAGTATATCTCCACGTTTCTTTTTAGAAAGATGTCGTATGATTGTGCGGATTCTTTCGTACAGACTAACTCGAGAACAAATTAAGCTTTTGAATTGAAATTAGTTTCATTCGAAGCGTGTGTGCATAAAGATCACGTGGTTAAATTTGACAGTGTTTTAAATTTAAAGCGAAAAAACTGGACACTTTCATTTCTTCAATTAAAATCAATTTAGTTTTCCAATAAAAAAAGTTCAAAATCAATGAAATTTAAAGTATGTGTATAAATATTCAACATTATGTTTATTTAGTCAATTATCTAAACTAATGTAGTTTGCAAACAATACTGAACTGAATTTTATACTTTTGAAGCCTTCTTTTTATCAGAAAAAAATAGATCCTATGCCAAACATTTCACCAGTTCGGAAGAAAGAGGTGGTGGAAATCTCTCGACTGAAACTATGTACTTTTGAACACTTTTTAAAAGGACATAAAGATAATCACACATATGGATGCGTTTAATATTCCGAGCAATGGTATATTTCTCAAAACAAACAAACCCTGGTCACAAGTTTCTCTTTTTCTCATTTCAAAACTTTTTTTTACTAATTTATTGGGATCAATTGTGAATAGGTCTACCGGCTGAAAATGTCGTTATTGCGGACAACTTCATTTCATTACTCTGAGGTGAATTTTGACCATGACAGCTGTCACATAAACTTCATGTCATTGTCTAATTATTTCAGCCTAGGTTATTGGTCATTAGTGAAAACACACAAGTTTTTGTAAAGCCGTTAAATGTCTACATTCGTGCCATCACAACAACATTTGCGGGAAGTTTTAATATGCTTCTTTCATATAAAGAAAAAAGCAACCGAAGCGCATCAATTGCTTACCGAAGCTAACCCGGGCTATACTATAGGCGTTAGATTGTGTCAGCGAAAAAGTTTGGAGACCATGAATTGGAGGCATTGCTCGATCAAGAACCGTCACAAACGCAAGACGAGCTTGCAAAATCACTTGGCGGCGTCGCACAACAAACCATTTCCGATCGTTTGAAAGCAATGGTAATGATCTGAAAGGTAGGACATTGGGTGCCGTATGAATTGAAACCACGAGACGTCGATTGCCGATTTTGCATGTCCGAAATGCTGCTTGAACGCCACAAAAAGAGTCTTTTTTGCTTCGCATCGTCACTGGTGATGAAAAATGGGTACATTACGATAATCCAAAACGTCGTGCAACCCCGGACATGCCTCAACATCGATGGCCGTTCCGAATATTCATGGCCTGAAGGTTATGCTGTGCATTTGGTGGGACCAGAAGGGTGTTGTGTATTAATGTGTGTGAATGAAACAATCACAGGCGAGGTCTACTGGCGACAATTGATGCGTTTGAGCCGAGCACTGAAGGAAAAACGGCCGGAAACGGTCGCAAGATACGATAAAGTTATTTTGCAACATGACAATGATCGGCCACATGTTGCAAATGTCGTCAAGACTTACCTTGAAACGCTCAAATGGGATGTCATAGCCCACTCGCCGTATAGTCCAGACCTTGCGCCATCTGATTACTATCTCTTCCGATCACTGCAACATGGCCTGGCTGATCAGCACTTCCGTCATCTCGACGTCCTAGCGATGGGCAATACTTTAAATATTGAATTTATATCTATTTTTCCTCAATAAAGCATTGATTTTTGAACATTTTTGACATTTTCAACCGGTAGTCCTATTAGAACCATTTGTTAGTGAGTTTTCATTGATAGCGCAGCACAAATTTTAATAAAAAGTTTGCAAAGAAATTGCAGAGTTTAACCGGATCAGACAAATTTCAAATTTCAGAAACAATCCAGTTCCAGTTATGGTTGGCGACCGAAATTTTGATCGTGTTGGATAACTATGGTCTGAATTTGCATGGTCGGGAAATCTTTTTGTTCTTTTTGCGATATCAATGATCTCACCGATCCCAATTTCCTTGACGTGCCCAAAATTCGGTATCAGTGCTGACCCCAGAATTTTGTATATTGTAGTTTCGCCGTTGCTATAGATCTTCCTCCTCACAGCTTTGGCATGTTGAGGTTTCTGCTTGTCCGAATCTATGTAAGTGGAGAAAAAGGTTAATGTTACCAGTAACATTATTAGCCTTAGATTCCGTTGTAGTCGGTTTTTCTAATTTCGATTTTGCTGTACTGAAAGTTGTAAGGTTGACCAAGTGGTTTTTGAATTCTGGGTGGCTTTTTCCTGCTTCTTTCGCAGCCAGTTCGTCAGCTTATTCGTTTCGCGTTATACCTCCGTGTTCCAGTTCCCAAGTTAGACCGACGTCGTTCATTGTTGCTAGTTTGTAAAGTTTTTATTTGCACTTCCTCACCAGTGTCGATACTGATAGAGGATTTACAATAGCTTTGAACGCTCCAGTACTAGCAGATGAGTATTTGCTTCACCCATATGTTAAGTTCGGTGAGCTTTTCTACTCCAGTTAGTATTCTAAAAACTTCTGCTTGAAACACCGTGACGAATGTTTCGAGATGTTTTGAGATTGGGTTCGGACAGTAGATGCCTGCCCCCGATTCAGACGATATGAAAGAACCGTCCGTATAAATTGTGATAGCAACGGGCTCTCTTGTCGTGTTTCTGTTCGTGCAAGAAGATCTGTTTGGAAAAATTGTCTTGAAATTGTTTTTGAAGCTGAGAGTTTTCTCCTCTAGGTCGCTAAGGCGATCTAGCAGTGATGTCATCGCCATTACTATGCTCACAATTTTCCTATTCCTGGTGTTTTTTCTGTCGTCAAAGTGACCCAATGCTTTGAGTCTTATGGCCGAGAATCCTGCTTGTCTTTTCTCTTCCAATTGTACTGGTGTAATATTAAGAATTACTTCGGTCGGTGGTTTTTAGTGTGTTATTCAGAGGCATGCCAAACGTCGCACTTAAGTGAGCCTGTTGACAATGTATTTTTTATCTATCGTATTCCACCATACTATTATGCCATAAAGAAGGATTGGTTTCATTACACAGTTTTATATCAAGTGGGCTTGTTTTGGGTTTACTCCCCAAGGCATCCCAAATGACCTCCAGCATATCCAATATGTCGTCTTGGTTTTAGTAGTACGTTCCTGCAAGTTTTTCTTCCAGTTGAGTTTCTTATCGATTATCAACCGTAAGTACCTCACGCTGTCTTTGATTTCAATCCCAGGGATGTAGAAGTCACTTATTTCGGACTTTTTTGTGATGAGGACTAAAACCATTTTGCTACGGTTAACATTTAATCCGTTTTTAATCGCCCATGTTGCAACCATGTTGAGAATGTCCTACATGTGTTTTCCTTGAATAGGATTGCAAGATCGTCTGCATATGCTATCCATTTGGCGCATGTTCCTTCTAGTTTTGTAAGGAGCTTATCTATCACTAGCGCCCACAAAAGTGGTGATACAGTTCCTCCTTGTGGTGTCCCTTATTGTTTCGTCTCCGATGGAGGCTGTGATGATGCGGTTCGATAGCATATGTTCCAACCTCTTGTTGATTTGTGTGTTGTTACTGTAGGCCGAAAGGGCAACTACCATATTCATTCTAGACATTAGACATTCTTCGATGTCTAGAAACACCCCAACGACTGACTTTTTGTATTCAAAGGCATCCTCTATTGTTGAAACTATATTACAATGATGCTACTTTGGGTGCGAGCGATGATGTCAATATCGCCGCCCGGAGAAGATGGGATTCCTCAAAGATTCCATAAAATGATTTTCCCAATTCTCCACTCTCCCTCCATTTTTCGTTAAGGTAAGAAGCTTGCTAGGGTTTTACCAATTGCCAAAAAACATAATGACACTCTTTTATTGATTAAGGAAAAATTAGTATTTTAGCCTTACTGTCGAAAGTCTCAAAGAAGAACCTAACTTTGTAAAATTTGTAATAATCTATAGCAACATTCTCTTCGTTCTGGCTTTTGTCAGGGCCATAACTCCTCTACTGCGAAAGTAAAACACCTCAAACCTTGTTAAACGACATCTACAATTTGGGCAATTGACTTAAAAGCACATGCCAGATTGGCGTTGCTTTCTAGCCCTCTGAATTTTAAAGCCAACATAGATCTTATCCCATTGTGCGACCCTTCCCTACCTTGATCAGAAGATCGTTATGCCTACAATGCAGATGATGAGTACGCAGAAAGAAAACAACAAAACCAATTCAGTTCTGTTTCCAATTTACTCATCATAATTGACTTCTGGCTGACGAAGGAGCAGCTCGCATCGTATTAACCTGCCGTCGATTAGCATGTCGAAGTTCGCAGCACACGTAGGGCACGTAGCTATAATGATGATTGTGTCTTATACGCGTTTCCTTCGAATCCTCCTCCAATGATCTGTTGTGCAGCTTTAACTGGTTCTCGTTCTCGAATACCCCCGCATCTCTGGTGTGCATTTGAATGTGGCGAACCATAGTGTCTGATCTCCTTAGAGATACTCTGGATTAAAAACGGAGCCGCAAAAAATACAAAAAAAAAACCATTGCTACTGAGATTCTCTTGCGGTTTCACACTTTAACCGAATAACCATGCGAAACTGCTCCCGTTGTTGATACGTTGAACTCTTAAATTATAAGCCTAGCTTGATCGAAAGGGTATCGAGATCAGTAAACTGGAAATGTGTCAGGTTAGAGGTTAGAAATGTTAATTCCATGCTGAAACATAAGCTAGATCACGTGCCTGGTTCTATTGTTAGTCAATTAAAATTCCACATTTCGATTGGGCTCCTTCTGCTTCGCACGTCTTGGGGAGGAACTGTGGATTCCAATCAAAAGTCATGGGCAGTCAATCATGGCTGACAAGACAAATTGTCGACATCCGGTTGGTACTGCAGCGCATAGTATGGAAGCAGGAAGAATCAATGTCCAATCCAATGATGGAACATTATTGAAATTGTTTAGTTGCTTCATAGATGGGCTTGAGTCACAAAGGAGTTTAGTGGTTTTAAGAGATTTCTTTAGTGACCCAAACGACAGGTGTTCCGGGTCATCCAACAGGAGATGTCAATTTAAATCAAAAAAAAAATTTAGACTGTCAATTTAGATTTAATCTTAAATATGAGGCAACATCTGCCGAATATGGATCTCGACTTCTGCATTGTTGCGGCCGTATTATCCGCAGATCACAGCCCAAAAGTAGAAGTCTATTGGGGTTGAAAGACGCATCGGTTACTTTTGCACTAAAATATGCGTAGTAGGTATAAGAAGAAATTTCGATTCCTTTCTAGAACATATTAATGCTCAAAATTTCGGAACGGAGTTTCAGGAATTTGGTTATTCCACTATGAACTATCCAATTATAATATTCCGGGTTATGAGCTCTGTGCCAATTTTCAATCGAAAAAAAAGTTGTGTCAGCAATGCTTTGAAATTTTTAAGAAGCGATTCTAAGAAAAAATGGGCTGCTGCGAGCTATAAAGATGATAGATTTCTCAAAGTTATGAAAAGTGGCTTCAATCAAGCATTAAACTGCCCTTTGCTAACCCATCGCACAGACCAGAGCGACCATCCAAACCGTTGGAAGAGCTTAGTGACTGCAGTAAACGGCGAAAAACTAAAGAGCTTCGCGAGCAAGTATCAGTCGAAGAGTTGACGTTTGCAGCCAGCGTAAGTCAGCGTAGTTTAGGAAATTCTGATGCGTCAAAAATAATCAAAAAAGTAACCAACTCGCCAACTAACGCTAAGGAACTTTGTAAACTGATTGCCTCTTCTGCGAAACAAGTTGCAGTAAAAAAGTTTAGGCCCCAAGAGGCATTGGCAATATTTGTTGAAGGCGACTTTACGAGAAAGCAGTGGGAAGTGATACAAAGTGCCAGCAAAAGTATCTACCGCTGCTACTCATTGTTAAAAAAAGTCAAAAACTGAATGTTACCCTTATAAAGAATCCATCACGGTCACTGAAATCTGTGCAGAAATACAACTGCAAGCATTGCTTGATCACACTGCATTACGCCTTTGCAAATATGTCGAAGGTGTATTAGAAACGTGTTCAGAGCAAGAAAGTAAAAATATGGTTTTGATTTCAAAATGGGGCTGTGATGGGTCGCAACAGACGCAGTATAAGCTGAAATTTAAAAACAGCACTGACAGTGACGCTAATATTTTTCAAAGCGCACTCGTTCCTCTGCGACTTGTTGTAATGATTGATAGCGAACAGAGAAAAGTCATATGGCAAAACCCAGTCGCTTCTTCTCCTAGATTTTGCAGGCCTATACGCATACGCTTTATTAGAGCGAATCAAAGGATGTTACAAGAGATGAAATCAATTTCATTGAAAACCAAATTACGCATCTCAGAGAAACAGAAGTAATGATTTCTAATAAAATAGCAAAAATAAATCATACCATGTTCCTTACAATGGTTGACGGCAAAGTCTGCAACGCTGTAGCAGTAGATACTGCCTCTACAATGAGATGCTATATTTGTGGACAGACTTCTAAAGATTTCAATAAATTTATTAAAACTGAGCAAGTCAATGTAGAAGCACTAAAATTTTGACTCTCAATTCTTCATGCACGCTTTTTCGAATCGCTTCTCCATTTAGCTTATAAAATACCTTTAAAAAAGTGGCAGGCACGATTGGTTGTAGAAAAAGCAATTGTAAAAGCTACAAAGGAGAAAATTCAAGGCGCCTTCAAAGAGCAAATGGGACTCATAGTAGATATACCCAAAGCGGGATTTGGCAATACTAATGACGGCAACACGTCCAGAAGGTTTTTCGAAGACCCGGAGTGTTCTTCTCGTATAATTGGGGTAAATCTAAATTTGATAACTCGCTTTAAAACTATCTTGGAAGTGATTTCTAGTGGATATAGAATTGATGCAGACAAATTTGATGCCTTCGCTCACGAGACTGCTAAATTGTTCATACATCAGTACGGCTGGCATCCCATGTCACCAACTATACACAAAGTGTTAATACATGGCGCAGAGGTAATATAATAAACCATGCAATTTTGCCTATTGGTCAGCTATCGGAGGAGGCCGCTGAGGCTCGAAATAAGCACTTCAGGCAATATAGACAGAAATTTAGTCGAAAATGTTCACGTGTTCTTTGTAACAGAGACGTCTTACACAGACTGCTGTTGAGCTCAGACCCGTACCTTAGCAGCCATAGAGCACGGAAATACAAGAGAACCAAACCATTATAACCAGAAGGTACGAACTCTTTTGATTGCAAGCGAACTGCCTATGCCTCTAGAAAACTAATATATAACAACAGAAGCTTGGACGATATTGAAGAAGAAGAAGATGTAGACGAGCTTTCGCCTTCCGATTCTTATTAAATACATTTTCTTTAAAATTCATCATTATATTAAAGAATTAACAATGAATTTTCATAATATGTTGTGTTTCAATTTATTAATTTGCAAGAAAAAACATAAAATAATTTTGAGCGGTTTTTCATAGAAATACTCCACTGTGATGGCGTATCGTTGAGGAGAACTTTTTAATTTTCTTCATGAAAACAACCTTAACAATGAGCAATGAGCAATTAAATTCTCTATTAAAAAATTTAAAGTCAAAGAATTTATCGGTTATTGGAGATATTTACATAGACATATCGAAAATCAGCGCAGACTCTGACAACAAAATGGTTTTAATGTTCTCTTATGGCCGGGAATCTCTGATAGTCGAACCCACTCGTATCACGGACAAATCTGAAACATGTATTGATCATATTTTTTTACAAAGCTGAGTTCTTATTTTGCACGCAAACTTTTTGCTGAATTATTGGATTACAAAATCACAAACAACTGCATGATAAACTTAAATATAGAACACATTCGGAAATTTCAAAAACGCATAAAATTTGAATTCTGACAATCAGTTTATAAGCAGAGTGATCCCTCGTTAGCATACGATAATAATTTAATAACTACAAGGGACATAAAAAAAAAGAATGGAAAGTAGTAAACAGTATCCTCAACAAGCAAAGTTAAAAGGAAAAAATCCATAAAGTTGAAAATTCAATAATATCGGATCCAATGGATATAGCCAATCACTTTAATCAGTATTTTGTGTCCATTGCAACGCAATCGAAACCATGATCTCCTCAATATAGCTGGAAACGTCATTTGTATCCAGATTAAGTTGAAGATTCTTGTGAAAATAATAGTTTAATGTTTAAGCCTTTGACGCCATTTGAAATTCACAAGAACATAACGTCGTTCCAAACTCGAAGAGGCATATGTGCAAAATTTTAACTTAACAGTAGAGCCAAAACAAAAATTACCGATATTTTTTTTTATTTATTTCCTTTTACTGAAAACCATCAACAAACTAACCATTTTTTCCAAAAAGTGCTTTTTAAATTGGGTTAAAATTAAAATTGTTTCTTCATAAACATTTACCATTTTTGAGTAAATTATATTCCATGAGAAAAAGATGCAGACACGCCACTTCGTGTTTGGAACGATGATATTAGGTCGTGATAACAAATCCTCTAGCACCTCCGATAACATTACGAACTGTCCTTTGAAACGAATTTCATTGTCTATTGTCGATGTTTCCTTACACTTTTAAAAAGCCTCCCTTTATTTAGAAAAGGAAACCGCAACTTAATAACGCAGTATAGGCCTATCTCCATACTTCCAACGCTTTCTAAGCTATTCGAGAAACTTATGAAAGTACGCATAGTGTCATTTTTAGATAAAAATATTTTTTTTTAATAACGAACAATTTGGTTTTCGTGAGGATAGGTCTGCAGAAGATGCCATACTTAAATTGTGTGGTCAAATCTGTGATAGTTTCAATGACGAAAACACTACCTCACTCAAAAACTATACCTCACTTGTATCATGACATTCTTCTAGATACAAAGTAGGATTAAGAGGATTTATGTTTAATTGGTTTGCTTCTTATTTGACAGATAGAAGTAAGAGAGTTAAATTTGAAGGAATATACAGTAATGATCTAAAAGTTACTACTGGCGTGCCCCAAGGTTCGGTTCTGGGGCCAATCTTATTTTTAATTTACATAAACTCATTACTTAAACAAAATTTCAAAAGCAATAAAACCGCCTTTGCTGATGATATAGTCTTCACATATACCAGTAAAAATTTGTTTAACTCGGCTGTAAAACTGCAGATGGATTTAAATTTACTGCGACAATGGTTCACCAAGCATGAGTAACTTATAAGTGAAAAAACAAAATTAATGATTTGTAAACTTAAAGGTCCTTGTCAACTTGCTTGTGATGTTTTTTTTCATGCAAGTTCTAGTAATAAATTTTCTTTGTGTGTCCATGCGTGTGAGAAAAAAAAACGTTTGCAAGAATTCAGTGTGTAGTCCCAACTGTTTTAAAATATAAGGTGCCAACAACTTTAAGTAATAAATTTAAAAAAATATTTGTAATGTAAACAGATTAGTCCATTAACAGATTAGTCCAATTGTAATGTAAACAGATTAGTCCATAGTTGGCGACTGTTTTCGAGGCTGAATTCTACAGATGTAGCATATCTTTATCTATAAGGTTCTAAAAGTTTTTTTATTCGAAGCGGGTACAGCACTACCCTCAGAATGTCAATTGCTTAAACTATCTAAAAACACCCGCTTTTCAAACTTTTACACTGCGGCAGCACCTAGTCTTTTTAATAAACTACCATTAGCAATTAGAATAACCTTATTTTTGAAAGAATTGAAACACATTTTTGTAAAACAGAATAAAATACAAAAAAAAATGCATTAATCAGTTACTTTTTGAAGATGATGTCGGTCATGTGGGCGCCGGTTTAAAAAGAAATTCAACCGTTTTGGCGAGAACTTCGAGCGACGAAATTCGCACTAATATAAGACTTTCTTTTGGAAAAGCTCCCAGAGTCTAGAGCTTGGTCTTACATACTCGTAAGTTTCTAAAAACTCAAAACATGTAGTGAGCCCTAAAATAGGGCGATCTTGCTGGCAAGCGCAAATCTCCAACCGAGACAAAAGACGGCCCGGAAACGCTCTGTGTTGGTGGTTGCATGTCCTGAGAGAGCAATACAGTAATGGTGTTCCCACGGCGTCCTCGAAATATTAGATCTGATGATACATTTGACCTTTATGGCCATGCAGCAACTACCACCGGATGTGCCTCAGAAGTACACTGTTCAAAGTGCTTCTTTAGCCACAATGGCGATAGTTTCATCGAAACAGTCCTTTCGGAATTGAAAATCATTTAAAGCCTTGTAGACGCTGCGAGGAATAGATCCAATGAAGCAAATACAAACAATCAGAAGAGAATTAAAAAAATGAAAACGGTTTAGAATAAATACCTAATTCCCGATGTGCGATTGGACGATTTAAAGTGGCACAGTCAATTGAGCACCAACCTTTCAATTGATGCCATTTTATAGGTTTCGGGTACGAATCGTATAGTAGTCTTACAATATTATCTAGTTTTCGAATTTGGTGCAGTCACCTTTTGGCGTTGGAATCAAATCGAGTCGTCGACCTCTCTATCAGTTTGCCATGCAATTCGTAATTCGAAGTTTACTTTGTTAAAAAAATTATTTGCTTATAAGATCTGTCGTACATCAAATATCCAAATTCTCCGTCTTTATTCAAACTCTGCCCTTGGAGGAATCGAAACCAAAGTACATCTGTATTTCAAACCAAGCAATTTTTCTTATCCTAATCCTAATAAAGGTTCGCAGAATCGTTCAAAGTTAGAAAACCTTAAAAAACTTAAATAGCTTACTTAAAGGTACTAGTTAGGTGGCGTTCTGTGTTTGTGGACACCCCTTAATTTTTAACTTTATTCCTGTTATTTGTTTTTATAACGAGCATAGTAGTACACATTCTGCAAAAATTGCGTAACCCCCTTATGGGTTAGAAGAAACATCCAGCCGGGAAAGACGGACTGACGGACGGACGTAAAGCTGAGCCTTAGTCATGAGGTTAACGTTTGTTAACGGAACCCTTAAACTATATAATACTTCATACTTGGAAACTGCAGTCATTTAAGTACGAGCAGACCGACCGAAAAGTGTGACGAAAGAAAAGCGTGCAAAAACTTAGTCAGAGCAGGCATTAAAAAGTAGCCAAGTGAGAGTTGTCTTTCACACAAAGGGTTCCGCATCTCATAGGAGTATGCAATACAATATTTCTTTAATTTTAGATTTCTCAAAGCAAGACGAGTCTAGCGCGACGGTCCTAACGCATCGCCAAGTTTTCAAAAAATTAAAAAACTTTCGCGGCATTACAGCGTGACACCAGGCTGATATGAGTACCCAGAAGGCAAAGACGGTTTTCGGTCTTGTAGTCACATAGATTTTCATTGCGTACTGGGAATTGATTTTATGATGGCAAAGATTTCTCGCCTCGCTTTAGCGCTGCATTGTGAATTGGGCATAAGACAAAGCAAACGTCCGACATCTGTCTAAAAATAAGAATCCATGATTCTGAGATTCATGCGAAGAATTCATCTCAAACCGAGTGAAAATTCGTTCGCAGTTTCTTAATGAACGAGTTAGTGTGAGCTCCTTATTGAAAAATAAGAAGAAATGTATCCAAACCTTATAATGTCTTTCTTTTTATCAGAAATGTTACTTAATTATAACTCCAAAGTATTTTTGAGTCCGCTTCGGTCGACGTCTAAACAAAGAAGAAGGAAGTACTCCCAAGAAGAAGTGAATGGTGGCCTGAAGTTAGCCGCTGTTCCTTCAAATTGATTTTTTCTTCATTTTTCTTTCTGAAATTCGCGGTTTTACATTGTGTTGGATGTACGACATGATTGCATACTTAAAAAAGTGGCTTAGTTGCTCTTAAAACTCATTGTACTGGCGTCAAGTTAAAATGCGATAGTAGTTCTAGCTAGGAACTAAGGTTCTGATTGGTCGAAAGCTGTGAATTTCATTGCAAAACTAGTTACCATTTAGTTAGGCAGTGGACTGGATTTGCAGTTAAAAATATTAAAGGGCATTACATTCAATTAACTAAGCATGAAAAGTCAGCTGGTTCGTCGTCGTAAAATTATTTAAGAATCGATTGACATTACGATTTGTATTTCTAGTGCTATAATTGACAACGGAGAAGAAAATTAAATTCTACGTGGATTACGATTTCTAGTTGACGTTAATGCTGAATTTTGCAAAATTCATGATTGGCTAAGTCAATTGGTTAAAACAAATAGCGAAAGATATTGATAAAAAGTGCTTTTCTTTGGCAGACATATAAGTGGTACATATTAATAAATTTAAACTCACATAAAAGTTTATCTTCTGCGTTGCCCAGATTTTAGTCCCTTCAGTTCTGGACGTAATCGTTGCTGAACGCTTCTAACCACACTTTGATTGCTGAACGTGTCCAAATGTTTTACTCCGAATTCTACTCCGAACAATTTCACTGTAAACAACTGTCATTTTAACAAAAAGTGAAGAAAGACAGAAGAACGTTTGCTGCGTTTTGTAAAACTAATATTTGCATTTATTTGTAATTCCATTAAAAAAGAAATAACGAAAAGTGTATCAATAGAATCATGACTACAGCTGCTCGGCCAACGTTTGATCCAGCTCGTGGTGGCACAGGTCGAGGTGAAAAAGATTTGAGTGCCCTCAGTAAGCAATATTCGAGCAGAGATTTACCTGGCCACACAAAACTCAAATACAGGTTCGTCACATAAAAATTTTCATCAATTTTTGTTTTGTAAATGAAAGTTAATTTGTTATTACAGAGAACCAGGACAAGGAACAACTGAAGAGCTACGCAACCGTGACTTCCGCAAGGAACTAGAAGATAGAGAACGAGAAGCCCGACCATCAAAGAATTTGCCACCAATTGTTCGCAAAGCTATCGAAGCAAATAATGCCAGCAGCAGCAAACGCGCCAAGTTGGACAATGTAAGTTCATATTAACTTTTTCCACGTGCAACATTTAAGAATACTTTTTTGTTCGTCCACTTATTAAGGCTGCTCCTGCTAATCTCGACGCAGATGATCCCGTTGACAACGATAGTTCTGAGGAAGATTCCGATTCCGAGGATGACACTGCAACCCTATTAGCTGAGCTGAATAAAATCAAAGAGGAACGACTTCAAGAAAATGCCCGCAAGGAGCAAGAAAAGAAACAAGAGGACGAACGCATTCGAATGGAAAATATTCTCTCTGGAAATCCTTTGATCAATTACGCAGCAGGCAATAAGAGTGGCGACTTAAAAGTGAGCTGGAAAAATTGTAAATCAATGAAATATTTTATGCAATATCGATTTATTTTGCAGGTGAAACGACGGTGGGATGACGACGTTG
Organism: Orthonevra nobilis; assembly: GCA_963555765.1. Lineage (NCBI taxonomy): Eukaryota > Metazoa > Arthropoda > Insecta > Diptera > Syrphidae > Orthonevra > Orthonevra nobilis. Next base: position 65,442,547 of record OY743224.1, read on the forward strand.
TGTTCAAGAACTGTGCTCGCACAGAACCGGAAAAGAAATCACATTTCATCAATGACTCATTGCGTTCGGAGTTCCACAAGAAATTCATGGAAAAGTATATCAAATAGGTTGGCTTAATACGATTTATGAAATGTTTGAAAATAAATTTAGTTAGAGTACAAAACGAATAATATGTGGAATATTGATTATTTCTATTCTGGAGTATTAAACTTATTGCAAAAGCAATAGTCCTGCATCTTTAGGACAATGGTTGGGAAGGCCTTTATACCATGGCACAAGCTCTCGGTATATATGCCCTGCCTCAGCATGTTTGACCTAATCCAATTTTTTTTTTTTTGGTAACTTACCGTGGTAAGCGGGTGTAAGCACCACAGGAGACTCTGTTTTCCGACTTCTCCCTCAGGCAGCTATCTTTTGATAGTTGGAACCATGATCATGCCTATATTGCATGATTCCACTAGTATCCTTTTCACATTTTAACGACTTAATTTCAAGCTAAGAAACTTTGCTTTACTCTTCATTTTCTATGCGATTCTTTATTTTTATCGAGGATAACTTTTGCAGGTCACAATAATCACTGTATTAAAGAAGATGAACTTCGAATGACTTTTTGGCTTTATTTTTTTCTTTTGGTACGGGAAAATGAGGCACTTTGTTGACGTATTGTTAAGCAACTTTAGCGTCCACAGATAAATCTAAAATTTCTTCATCGGTCAATATCCCCGCTACTGTAAGGCCGTCGTTAAAGTGGACAAAATCTTCGAATGTTATGTGATTTTCTTCATTTTGTGAAATGCGATCCAATTCCAAAAAAACATTCAACATCTTGTTCTGTTTTTAGTTGTGCTGTCGTTAATGTTCTGCCATGCCTTGTTAATTATGTTCGTAGCTTTTTGATTTTGAGTGATTTTATGATCTCTAGTCCATCCTCGATGCTGTCAAAAAGTTTGCTAGTAGTAGCAAACTAGTACTTCCTTGCAGTCAATAGTTTGAGATGTTCTAATTATACCCTGGTCCAGAGGCTGCAGCTTAGATGTTGTATAGGCTGGGAAAAAAACCACATTTACATTTCTGAGGGATGGGGTAGGATAATGGGCCGAGCAATTAATTCCTCAAATAGCCTATAGCTTTCAAGAGTTTTTTTTTGTAGTACTATTAATTCGTTAATCAGGAAAATATCCGAAGCTTACGAAAAAAAAAATTAATTTGTTACTGATTCACTTGGAATCATTTTTAAATAAGCCAGATTTAATTTTTTTTTTAAATGGAATGTGGATATACGACTAAGAAAAGAACTTTGAATATTCCCAGTTATTAATTTTATCCTTAATGTATGCGGTATAAATTAGAGAAAGCGTGGTTGATTTTTGTGGTCTCTTACCCTGAGCTTTTATCTTCAGATATGCTCAAGGTAATTAAGATGCCCAGAATCAGTTGAAAGGAGAAGTAGATTGAAGGAACTCAAGCCCTCGATAGCTTGTATAAGTGTATAAGTAACTCAAATTCATTTTTCCAAAATTGCTATTCGAATGCTTCTCTAAAACGTATTTCTTTGAATGATGTAGACAAAAGCATATACTCTGGTATCTTTTCTTATAGCTTGAAGTTTGCTGAAGTCGTCCCTGTCTTCAAAAAAGGGGACAGACTGCATTTGAATAACTTAAGACGTTTCGGTCTTTTCGAAACCATTTGAAAAAGTGATAAAACGGAGAATTGTTGATTTCTAGAGGGACGGTCTTTCTTCAGCGACAAAAAAATTGGCTTTGGACCTGGTAGATCTACGGAAGCTGCACTGCTTCGCTATACATTGAAATTAATTAATCAATCAAAGGCTTTAGAGGCTTTGTGCGTAAATGATTTGCCTCATACCTTAAGAAAAGGAAGCAAAGTGTGAAACTAGGGGGAATGTTTAGTGAATTTCTAGATATTCGGATTGGTGTTGCACAGGTTTAAGTATATGGTCCTATTATCTTATATCTTATCATTGATTTAAATCTGAAGAAATAAGAAACCGGGTTTGCGGATGATATTTGATGCTTCTACTCCAGTCCTTCTGCACGGGACCTGTAAGCAGATATCAATCATGACCTCGAAATTCTGAGGCATTTGTTTGCGATCCGTAAGCATTTAAAAGGTTTTGAACATTTTTTTATATAAAAAGTGGATACTTACTTAATTAAAACTTAACCGCTTAACTTCAGAGAAATGACCAATTCCTGGATATTATCCCACATCATAACAATAATCGCTTTCTCAACTGCTATACCCCAGTAGCACATAGTATGAAACGAAAATTATATACTAGTATGTAAGTTAACGACAAATAAATTAACAACTACAATAAGTTCTCACAACTGGGCGTACGGAATATGACTCCTTCAAAATCACGTATCCCACCGCATAAGCAACGGCAAACGAAAGAATCTGCTGACACTACGTCTGGCTGGAAGCCGCCAACATCATTGGACTTGCATTCCATCACGTAGTGCTCCGAAACGCGAGAACACCTGTGGGAATGCAAACACGCTGTCAACGGATGTCTGCCTCCGTTAGATGTAAGGTATTATAAGATAGTGTAATGAGAAGAGAGTTTAGTTTTAGTTTTGTATTCAATAAAGAAAGACGCTTCTCCTCGAATAAAAAAATATTTTTTTAAAAGAATTAAATAAAGTTTTAATTAATTGGCGCCCGAGCAGGTGGACCGTTAGTAGTAAAGTGCGTGTGCGAGTGCGTATAAAATCGATCCGCGGTACAGTGACCTTAAGTAGTTCCAGTGACCCGGTAAATAAATCCATTGACCTAAAGTAGCTCCAGTGATTTGCGATTTTTGAGCACAACTTCAAATCCAGTAACCTAAAGTAGTTCCAGTGATTTGCTAATTTTTGAGCACAACTTCATTACAATATACGGTCCAGCGGAAAAAATTCTCACGCAAACCCGTCTCCTTGAAAAGCAGCAGTGTTCGTGTGTTAAGGATCCCGAGTCACCGCCCCAGCGGACAAAAAGGAACCCATCCAAGACACCAGCGGGGGAATGTTCCTACTATTGTAAGCTAAATTTAAGAACAGAAAGCCAAATATTAAGAAAGTTACAGAAAAAAAAAATTTAAAATTAAAATTAAAATAAATTAAATTTTAGAAATTAAATTCGAAAAAAAAAAAAAAAAAAATTAAAATGCCTGATTTACGGTCGGGAAAATCCTCTAACCCCTCAACTAATGATCCACCAACCAACAATATAATTAAGAAACTTGAAAACGATACCAATGTAAAAGATAAATACTTAACAAGCATTAAATATAAGATAGATATAATTAAAGAAGAAATAGTAAATATCGAGCATGCCTTACAGTGGGCAAAAGCTGGAATTATAAATTCCTTTATACTTTCAAATACAGAAATCAAATTAGTAAAGAAAATTTTTGGAAAAGGTAATATACCATATTTTAACATAGAAGAAATGTTTGAATTTGCCGATGTGAAGATAGCATCAAATACTACAACAATAGTCTACATTGTAAGCGTACCAACAACTACAAAAGATGATTGTAAGAAATTAATTATTAAGCCCATTAAAAAAGGAACTAGTGTAATTAAGATTGATTTCAAAAATATACTACAATGCGAAAATGACTTTTATGGCATTAAAAATAACTGTAGAACATTTAATGAATTAAGTATTTGTAGAAGTAATGAAATTGTAAAATTAAAGAACACGGAGTGCGTACCAAACATACTACGAAGCAGACCAGCAAGCTGCACGGACATCAACAACCAGCATATTCGCACAGTAGAGGAAATACATCCAGGGTCACTTCTTCTGAACCAGTTCAACGGGTCAATTCTAGTTAACAACGACACACTTAATATATCGGGAACATTTGTAATCCAATATTTTAACGCAACCATCGTCGTAGACAAACGAACTTTTGTCTCCAATGAAGTACCTACTTCAAGACCTCTCGCGGCTATAGTGCAGCTGAACTCACCATCAAAAGCATTCGAGGAACTTCTTACGCTCGAGGTCATGAAAGAGCTGCATCTAAACAACACCCAGTATATTCGCCAAATCGAGAAAAGGAACAAACTTCACCAAATAGCTACGACCAGTTTGGCAACCTTCGTTATCATCGCAACTGTGATCGCCTTCCTAATGCTGTTTTTAAAACACCGAAGAAACAGCCGAATAATCTCTTCCACGGTGGATACTGGCGAGGTAATCGCAGCAGAGGAATTACCATCAGAAACTCCTACAGAACATGCAGAAAGGTCATCGACAATCCGAGTGTTTGGTCTCAGCCAATCTCCACCTTTCTACAAGGTCACGAGTGAGGACACTCGAATTTGAAGAGGGAAGAGTTAACGACAAATAAATTAACAACTACAATAAGTTCTCACAACTGGGCGTACGGAATATGACTCCTTTAAAATCACGTATCCCACCGCATAAGCAACGGCAAACGAAAGAATCTGCTGACACTACGTCTGGCTGGAAGCCGCCAACATCATTGGACTTGCATTCCATCACGTAGTGCTCCGAAACGCGAGAACACCTGTGGGAATGCAAACACGCTGTCAACGGATGTCTGCCTCCGTTAGATGTAAGGTATTATAAGATAGTGTAATGAGAAGAGAGTTTAGTTTTAGTTTTGTATTCAATAAAGAAAGAGGCTTCTCCTCGAATAAAAAAATATTTTTTTAAAAGAATTAAATAAAGTTTTAATTAATTTGTATGCTCCTTATAGGGAAGATCATTTTACACCACAGAAGCTTCGTGTATGTGGCCTCACGCTGTTCACAACGGATAAAATTGTTATCCTGGAAGTACGCTGAAGAGGATCTGAGAGGATATTCAAGTGGGGAGCAGGTACCAGATTATTTAGTAGATTTGCGAGGACGATGACTGGAATAACAGCAAACTTACAGGTTGCACCAAGAATCTCCGAATAATTTTAGAATTGAATTGGATTGGGGTGTCAACATGCAGTCGCGAATCCAGGATTTCGTGGCGGTTCTTAGGCAGGGTTCGTAAATATATTTTAGAGCGTCGCAATGGCGAAAATGATCAATAAGCAGATGCACTTGTCACCGGAAGCGTTGCAAGGAGCAGAAAAAACACATTTAATACAGGAAATGTATTCCTATTGCACCTAGCCAAAACGTCCAGAGCAGTTGTTGAAAAATTGTGTCCCCGCTCCTGTTTCCGCATCCATTTCTCGCGACACAGCGAAATTTCATCCCTTAGCAGAATCGGAGCAGCACTTTCATCGACATCAAGAAGTAGTCCGAAATGGACGAGGAGAGCCTTGATAACTTTCTCGTCTTCACCCGTAGTCTTAAGAATACTTTCCGGAACTGAAAATCTATCTGGCAAATCTGTGAGTATAAACTCTAGCAAGTGCGCGTAGATTGGAACTCTTAAGTATTCCTCGGCTAGGTTCATTTGAAGGTTGGCGCGATCAACCTGACGTCCACAACTTCGAGGGATTCGATGAATTATCAGTTCGACACCCAGTTGATTGGCTCGATTTTCTGCACGCTGCCGGGCATTTTTAAAACTAGCATCCAAATAAATTTTCTCGACATCTGGCAAGAATGGCAATTGTGTTATTGACTTGCATAGCATCGCTTTTAAGTACGATTGTCGTCGATTACTTCTTTCATAACTGCAAAAGATCCCTGATAGCACGCACCTTGTAGTTACGTGGAAGAGAGTTATTCAGGTTGTGGCTATAACAAGGTGAATTGACAGCGTTTGTGGCTTCCTTTCGAATCTTTGTGGCAGCACCTCAGGCATGATGGCATATCCATCTGTCCCTATATAATTACACCAATCAAGTGGAAGTGTACACATTGCCCCCCCCCCCCACTTGGATCCACGCCTGAAGACATGCTTACGTTGTTTAAGCATGCAGATGCTATTGATGCGATCAACGCCACTGAAGCTTTTCAAGGTGGTTAGCAACTGAGCCTACACCAGTTTGTCGAAACAGGCATAGGTATCGTTTATGTAAGATGAGCAGATTAAGTCAAGCTTGGATCCTCCAACAATCAGTGGTCTGACTATTAGTAAGTCATCGGCTCTTACTATTATGGATCTACACTCCCGTTTTATCTACTAATACATATATGCACGACTTGTGTCATAATTCAAGAGAGCCAAATGTCAACAGACCCTTAATACATCGCCAGTACCGATTGTGACAGCGAGCTGTCAGCACCATCGCCATCGGTTGACGTTTGCCCATCGTCGCGAATTTGACAACGCAGTATTTTGTGTTTTCCTTCTTGCAAAATTGGTTCGTGTTTTGTAATTGCTGGTTGATAAGTGGTTTCACCGTATTCGCGAAAACCAGAGCAAAGAATCCATTAAAGTTCCAATCCGGCAAATGGAACCGAGTGCAGTTGAATTTATATTCAATTATAAAATCATTGTTTTTCTTACTGTGACGGCGGTGAAAAACAATTAGACGACGCGACGTTACGTTTTTTGATTCGTTACCTCATCCGTTGTGCCCGCACTTCTCTAATTGCCAGTGCTAGTGAAAAAGGATTAAACAAAAAAGCAAATAAATCAACTGCGGATAAGAAAAAAGAGAGTAAATAGAGTAGATGGAAGTGAAGGCGAATTCAATTCTAAACCAAACCATCGTTATTGAAGTGTAAAAGTTCTCAAGATTACAAATTCAAATTCATTGTTAGTGATAGGGCAGCAGAAATCTGGGAGTAATGGAACAACCAAGTGCAACCCCCGATAAGGCTTCAATTCTGGAAGGTGAGTTATCTGGTAATTTCTCCTATACTTTAGGATAGAAATTAGGGGGTGGGTGTATGTCGTCGCTCGATCTCCTACCAAAAATAGACGCAAGTATCAACAAGTACAAAGATAAACTTCAAAATGTTCATATCTATTCAACGGAACGAAAGATGATTATAATAAACGTAATGTTTGCAACCAAAATGGATAACAATTGCGCTGCGTATTTGATTTATGCCATTGTTTTCGGTGTCGAAAAATATATCTACTTACTACCTGTTGCTGTGTCTGCTTTAATGCTTTTTGCGACTGGCTCATTTCACCCATTTATAAGCAAAGCAATCTCAACTTTAAATTCAAATATCATATGAGAAAAATGCTATTAAAATACTTTCTAATGGAAGCATTTGAATGTAGTTATTTGCGGCAAATTTCAATTTGTTCGTAAAATCAATATGAATCATCTCTTTGTGCTTAGGCATTGACTCGTCGTTGACACGATGTCTCTACGGCTGGGGCTTATTCACGCAATAATCGGCTGGGAAAGCGTATAAATAGATCAAAGACGTGACATGTTATAGAATATTTATAATTGCTTTGTTTTTTTTTTTTTAGATGATTGTCGGCATATTTGCTGTTATCAATCTTTGTAATCTGTTGTGCTCTAGAAGAGTATGTGACTCATACCATGCATATGTAATCAGCCATTCACAAATTGCTATAATCATTGAAAACACTAGATTGTAATCCATTAATCAAACTGTTGCTCATAGCTAACAAACAGGGATATTTAAAGTCTCTTTCATATCAACACTTTGTGTAACTAGCATAATAAATAAAAGAAGTTAATAAAATATAATACACGACAGATACCTGACAATGTTTGTTACTGAAACAACCAGGATAACAACAAGTCGGTCACTAATCGATTATGACTTGACTTAAAAGTATCTATCAACGAATCATGTGTTAGAAACCGACAATAAGACAATTAGACTTTAAGCGGGATCGTTAATACAATCCACACATCTCATGTGAAAACTTCTTTGAAAAAGAAATAAACACAGTGATAAACTCAATGGTAGTAATGCAAAACGTACAGTCCGAAAACTCTGAATAGTTTAACAACAAATTGCCGCTAACGTGAACGCACAATATGTAGTTTTAAAAAAACTGAGTTAAGAAATTGCATAAGTGATTGGATTGAAACGCAAACAAACCAATACTAAAATAAAGCTCTCACCGAAGTGTATGGCTATTGACCAATATCTCTCTTTCCATGTAAGTGCAAGGTTCTATAAAAAATTATTTCAAGATAATTTTACTCATTCTAAGCAAGTTGCATTCAAGCACGAATGATCCACAACAGATGCTCTCCTGTCCATTGATGAGCATGTTTCCTGAGTAATGTCAACCAAAAATCACGCCTCTTTTCTCGCAATCGATTTACAGAATTGAAATTCACCTTGTATTAAGCTAGCTGATAAAATGGAAAGTAGTTCCAAGATTTTGAACTACATAAAATTATTCCTGCTATCTACAAAATTACGAATTCGAGTCTCTTAAAGATCTGTAAAACAGTATTCCTAAGGAATCCCCAATTTCAATTATACTCTTTATCAAGGCATACATAAATCGATTCAACACTTCATGAATGCAGACGATATTGTTTAATTTACTAAAACCAAAGATATTTCAAAGGCCAAACCTTTTCCAATATCCTTCTCGAAATAAGTAACTGTTCTGAAACATCTGGGCCGAAGATATCTATTGGCAAAAGCAAAGAATTGAATATCTACAGAGAAATAAACATGTATCAAACGCATGTCAATTGTAATCAATAACAATAATATATGCAATGTAAAATTGCTGTTCATTTTGATTGTTACTTTAGTCTTAAAAATCATTGTTTTCTTTAAAAAACAAGTGGCGCTACACGACTCAATGTCTTAAAATACCAGAGTCTAGTGTTTATTTTATATATAAACGACACTGGGGAAATGGTAAAACACGGGAAGCTAGTGCCCAGCGCTGATGACGGTCTACTGAATTAATCCGGTAGTAATATGCAAACATGTTTTGAAGAAATATCAAGCAATCTAAGTGCGATAAATTCGTGGCTTCTCGCGAATAAACTCATTTTAAATACAGATTAAACCAAATTGAACCCACGTCGTCAATAACATCTTAACACCTTACATCCTGCACAACGCCAACGGTTTCACGAATCGATCACGAACTACAAGGGCTCAGTCAGCACCCTTAAAGAATACACAAGTTTGCCAAATGAAACAATATATAAAACTTTAAAAAACCAATTGCTTTTCATGCAAAAAAAATTGTTAATTACGTTTATAGGTATACAGGGTACCCCGATTTAGTCAAGGAAAATTAAAGGGGTGATTCTTGGGAATTTCCTTAGAAAAAAAAATGTTCTACAGTAAGGGTCTATCTAACGTTTGATAACACTTGTCGATGATTTAAGAAAACGCTTACTTTGAGCAATGTTAACGATTTCTCTTGTACAAACTTTGTGAAGTGCTTTATTTTTAAAAGAAAAACTCAACTTTGTAGGTAACTACGTTTAAATAACATTGATATTTTCTTTGGTTGCTCAGATGTTAATGTTTCATGGGTGTTCCATTTTTGATTTTGATGTCCATGCTAATTTTTGATTTTGAGGTCATTTTTCTTCTTATAAACGAATCAATAAAAAAAAGTGAACCAAACACGAAATCATCAAGTTCAATATTAGCATGAAAAAAAGAACGATGAAAAAAGCGAAGGAAAAAAATAATGCTGCATCATCTCCCGCAAAAGAGGGAAAACAAAACAAACCGCACCAAAATAATACAGTGGTGGCCCCAAAAAAACGTCACAGCCAATTGAAATATATAAGGAAGACCAGCCAGGCACTCTCCAAACTTTTGAAAATAAGGTGAAGATAAGTTCTTAATTAAGCATCTATCTTATGACAAAATATCTTTAAGAGTAATTGATAAGCATGATTGCAACACAGTCAAGAAAGTGCTTGATGAAGCGCGTACCGAATACTTTTCGTATACCCACAAAGATGACAAGTTGCAGTCGTTCTTCTCAGTGCACTCAAATCATTAGATATTGAAAATAGGGTCCTACAAATCATTGCAGTACAGCTTTTACCTGATAGCAAAGTAGAAATTTTTAGTGACCTTTGAAAAAATTCAAAAGACCGATGTAGTTTAATGTCACCGGTGCCAAAGATTCGGTCACACTTCTCCGAACTGAAAAATGGTATTTAGGCGTGTCAAGTACAAAAGCGCACACGAGATAAGTTATTGCGGTGTACAAAAAGAACAAGTATTCTGCGTCCGCAGTCAGAAATATGGTCATCCTGCGAGGTTGCAAATCATACAAAAGGGTAGCTGACAGTCTTCAGGTTAAAAAAAAACCCAAACAACAGAAAAATCTGCACAAAAGATTGGAATGATCCAAACCATATACATGCAGGATTGTCGTATGCAAAAGTGGCAGCCAACAACGTTGCTAATAAAAGTCCCAAAATAACAGCAAAAGCAAAATACAGATCAACAGTCTAACCAAACCTGTTGCAGACCTCGCAGCAAAGCTGGATTCCATCTTGAACGTTCTAAGCCGGCTCAACGCTTAGATATAATCGAGCTAGTCTCAAAATAATAGCTCTGAATGCTAACTCCCATATCACCATCAAAAGGCGTTATGATTTACTGCGGTTTGCGGAAACACATGCGCCCGGAATATTCCGGCATATTACTTTTTAACGAGACAAAACCAAATGACGGAAATCAATTAGACATCAAGAACTACAACATCATATGAAATGACAGACCGAACTGCGATACTTGTAAAAAAACAACTCCAGCTTACTGCAATCGAACATAATGACATCAGGAGTTTCAGCAGTCTAGAAACTATCATTGTATCGCTGCCCCTCCCAGATAATGGCAATATTTATCTGATATCCTCGTATGCTTCGGGGACACGCGCAACCCAGTCAAGATGCGAGCTCGAAACCCTCTTCAAAAGGTTAGGCCTCAATGATCTAAAAAATCATTACGTTCTGACAGGAGTTCTCAACGCTAAAAATGCAGAATGGTTGAACGCAGGCGCAAGAGGTAACTTGTCAGTTCCGAAAATCAAATCGAGCAATAGCATGGATTGTTATCTTAACCGAGACATTAAGACACTACAAAAACTTAAACGCTTTTTGCTCACGAAAATGAACCGTATTAGACCCAACAGTTTCGCTACTAACAACTACTGGAAGCAACGCATCAAACAGATTTTAAAAACTGATTCGAGGGAAGTGTTTCGTAAAATAAACCAGTCTTTCAAGCCGAGTAAGTTCAGAAAGATTTATTGTCATTTGTTAAAATTCCGAAACTGAAAGTTTCACAGTATTCTCATCATCCTTCTCAGGTGGGGTAAAACTGCCAACAGTGCCCTGTACTGCACAACCATTTTATCATTGATATTATTGAAAACAAACTGAATATTATCGGATCCCATTTTGAGACAATCCACGCAAGGGAGCTCCCCAGCACCAAAACAGTTGAAGTAAACGAAGAGCTGGCGACTCTACATAGAACCGCAACACCGACTCTTCTGAATTTTTCTAAGCAACTGAAAGCGGGCAAACTGAGCGATGAACAGACAGACAACTACTTTACAACACTGGGCGACCTGAGGTTTATCTTTAGAAAACTGAACAACAATAAATCCAGCGTCTTAGATAACAGCAATACTGTATATTATTTAACAATTTATTAAATAACTGCTACTTCCCGAACTGTTGGAAAATTTCGTGAGTTCTTTCAATAGCTAAAAAGAATAAGGATCCTTCTGTTCATTTAAGTTATAGGCCAAAAGTCTCCTGCCTTATATCGTAAAGGTTTTTGAAGTAGTAATTAGTAAAAAGATTCCGTTCGCGTGCGATAGAAAGGACATTATACCGCGGAACCAATTTGGGCTCGAGAGTTAACCTGAGAAAAATTGGTATGATTTTAAATCACTATTGTGTCCCTAGACACAGACGGTCCTTGCCAACACACCACACCTCCGTCTTCACTAAGTTGGTAGAGGTGCCTTTACATTTGTCTAAGCCATTTATCTTGATGACTTCCTTCACCGCACTCTCGGTTTGCTGTAGCTTCGGACACTCGGCCGGATTGTAAATCTGCAGTACATTTCCTAGACACATGAGTCCTTCTTCTGGGAACTTTCTGCAAGATCCTTATGGGTTTAAAGTGTATACAGCTCTGTGGCGAAACTTCTCCACAAGGGTGAATAAAAATCATTCGATTTTTCTTTAATAGCGACCAAGAGCTTATTCTTCGAAGTCAAATCCTATTGTTTAGACATTTTCATCTCTGCGCTTGTGGTTTGTGTCCTTTTTATTAACAGATTCACTATGAGTCCCATCTTTGTCATTTCAGTTACAATATTTGCAAATGAACATCCGACTGCATCATGTGTTCATTCAAATAGGTGAAGTAACTAGACGAATTTCTGACAGATAATTACGACATGGTCATGCCAGTGTGGTGCTTGATTCTCGAACGATTCTCATGAGAATGACGTTGAAAAAAGCCTATATGATAGTACACCGCCTTGTCCAAAACACTTTTTGGAGTTAAAGATAGTCATCCTGCACAATCGGACGGCCTGATTTTCAAAGCTGAAAATAGTTCTATGCAGCTTGGAGTGTGAAGATTTAAATCATTATGGACTTTCCTGGACTGAATCCGCACCTATATCGACCCATCACTTTGTTGACTAGCGTTCTTTAGCTCTCACACTAAACTCTCTTATATTTGAAGAACCTTCAGGTGTGGGAAACGTGTCTGTTATCGGTGGTGTTGTTATGACAGGCTGACTTTTTTTTCGCTGACTCATTTGTTGTTCACTTTAAATATGGTAAGCAACCCCTAATTAAATCAAATTATTTATCCTCTTAACCCTTGAATTGTGAAGCCATTTCAGAATTTAAAAGGGGCATAATTTCAATTTCCCTTTATGTTTGTCTTAATGATGAGAAATCATCCTAGTGCCAACCAAAAATTTATCTAAAAAAAAACAAATCTCACTTTTAGTTATTTATTGACTTGACTCACTTGAACAAATATTTATTATGTCTTGCTGTGAGTGTGCATACAATTGGAGCTGAAAAAAATTTTTGAAGAACGAATAATAGCTGTCGGTGGCAGTTTCCGAAGAGATCCTAAGATGAACAGTCGAAATTCAAATTTTATCTTTTCCAGACTTTGTGTTCGTCGATATCTGATGATAACATTTTTAGTTATCACAGACGCCCATGAGTTCAGTATAAGATTAAGGCTTAAATACTTCTGTAAACAACCATAAATAGCCTTTTGTGTAAGAAGGTCTGAAGGTTTTTAAGCTATTAAGATAAACCGAAGTAGCAACGCATGCCAAATAATCGTCCCCTAATATCTTTAATTCTGCCAAATATTGTGTCTTTATTATCTCACGTTATTGATTTCTCTATTTGTTCTCTCCTGAATGTTACTTAGGGGCTGTTGAATTCCAACCAATTATCATTTTTCCAAGAATGTTTTGGAAACAGGTTAGTTATCTGAGTTGCATTCGAATCTTGTGTGTTTTCAGTGAAGTCGTTTTGAAGTCATACAACTATTGAAGTTTTTCGTATCTAATTTTGTTAATTCGAAATAAGAAAAGTACATTTATTTATAACATAAATTTTTCATATAAAATCAAATTAACACCTACTGTTATTCTTGCACCAGAATGGTGGTTTAGAATGGTCTTCCAAAACTGTAATAGGCTATGTTCAACCGCTTTAATAGCAGAACCTTAGTCTGCGAACGCTGTTGCTTTTGCTTTCCAAATAACAAGTCTGAATATTCAAACTTTTCAGGAAATGAGAAAGATAAATATTTAAAAATATATATATTGCCGAGCATTGTCATGTTGTAAAATAACTTTATCGTGTCTAGCGACCGTTTCCGGCCGTTTTTCCTTCAGTGCTCGGCTCAAAAGCATCAATTGTCGTCGGCAGACCTCGCCTGTGATTGTTTCATTCGGTTTTAGCAGCTCATAATATACAACACCCTTCTGGTCCCACCAAATGCACAGCATAACCTTCAGGCCATGAATATTCTGAACGGCCGTCGATGTTGAGGCATATCCGGGTTATCCATACGTTGCCCGACGTTTTGGATTATCGTTATGTACCCATTCTTCATCACCAGTGACGAATCGATGCAAAAAAGACTTCTTTTTGTGGCGTTCAAGCAGCATTTCGGACATGCAAAATCGGCGTTCGACGTCTCGTGGTTTCAATTCATACGGCACCCAATGTCCTACCTTTCAGATCATTACCATTGCTTTCAAACGATCGGAAATGGTTTACTGAGCGACGCCAAGTGATTTTGCAAGTTCTTCTTGCGTTTGTGACGGATCTTGATCGAGCAATGCCTCTAATTCATGGTCTTCAAACTTTTTCACCTGGCCGGGGTATTCTTTGTCTTCGGTATCGAAATCACCATCTTTGAACCGCTTAAACCACCGCTGACACATTCTAACGTCTATAGTGTAACCCGGGTAAGCTTCGGTAAGCAATTGATGCGCTTCGGTTGCTTTTTTCTTTATATGAAAGATGCATATTAAAACTTCCCGCAAATGTTGTTTTGATGGCGCTAATGTAGACATTTTACGGCTGTACAAAAACTTGTGTGTTTTCACTAATGACCAATAATCTAGACTGAAATAATTAGACAATGACATGAAGTCTCTGATGTGACAGCTGTCATGGTCAAAATTCACCTCAGAGTAATAGATATGAAGTTGTCTGCAATAACGACATTTTCAACCGGTAGCCCTTATTAAAAGTTTATTTGTTATAGGTGGAATATGTACCCTTTTCAAAATTGCATACGTAAAGGGTCTTTCATCAAGCGTTTCCAGTTTTTAAATTTATAACGTATTCAGAATTGATGAATACAATTTTTTTTCACCACCAACACCTGCGCAGAAATGAAAGATCCCCATTATGCGGAGCGTGTGGAAGCCAAACTGACATCGATCACATCCTTGGAATAGGTGAATGTATGAATGCTTAGCTTACAAACAATCTTCTCAAAGTAAATTCACCAATTTATACGCTATTGAGAAACCCTAACCACCGAAACGTTGTAAAAATCTATAAAGTCATCTTTACAAAGTTACAAAATTAGCACGTTACATATTTTAGCCCCTCTCTCTTTTATGTCTTTGACTCCATTAAATTTATAAGCTAGTCATTGTCAGAGCCGTAAGCATCCGCAGCTAGTTGCTCTTAATTATGTTAGTATATGTTTAATCATATGTTAATAAATTTTAGTAATAATAATAAATTTAAATAAAACAAAGTGTGTATGCGGTATCATCATTTTTTTATTAATTTGAAAGGCGTATCGATGCCATTATGTATGGAATATACCATCGTTCCAATGCCAACCGCGACTTCTCTGGGTGGCGCGTATCCGTAACGTCAAGTTTTCAATGACTCTTGCGTATAAATCAGGCTGAATTTGACCGATTTCATAGGCTTTGAGGTCCGCTCCGGTTTTTGGCTTATTCGGAGAGACCTGCGACTCCAGAAAAACCCACAAGAAAATGTCTAACGGGGTCAAATCGCACGATCTCGGTGGCCAGTTTACAACACCTCCACGTGAGATGACCTCGAATCGATCGAGTTTCAGTACAATTTAATAAACAAATTTTATTATTTGCACGTGTTGTTGAACGTGTGGTGTTTTGGCAAAACGGACTTAATAAATGAGAATAAATTTGGCAGATGTAGCTTCAAAAATATAACCACAATCAACTATCAAAGTTCGGAAGTCCCTTTGGAAGACCCTTTAAATATATTAAATACTTATCAAATGAAATAAACTTTTCGTTGAGAAGATATAATGTATATAATAATTGACTTTTACACAACATTGTTTGGACACGCAGTAAGTTTTGGTGTCAGCAGGCGGCGAATAGACCTTATTGAGTTCTTCAACTTTTCTTCTTATACGAAATCTACACAGACAAAGTTGTGGGCAACCGTTTATATAAAATATATGTATATTCACCAAAAATTATTTAAAAATACTCCGACGTAGTCAAGGCTAGAGTTTTCGATAATTATTTTTAAGTTTTCAAGTTTAATTATTATATTCAACAGGCACGCGATCATTGTTAAGTCATAAGTTAAGGGCCAGGCCAAAGTCCGTTGTAGATTGTTCAGCAAAAATCTTAACCTACGTACATACATATTTCATATTTTTAATATGAATATCAAAAATAGTTTCAAATCGTTTGCCAGATAAGCCCAATGCAGCAAACTCCTCTGTAGAAAACCTCCCCTGCATACCTATCGAAAACCTCCCCAGTATACTGGATGTTGAACCAATTAGCAATAAAAGTATCTGTGTTAATACCTCTACCCTCATCCACAGCACTGGAGCGCTTATTTTCATTCGGATTGAATACCTTCACGCGACGTGAAGCAATTTCAGATGCGAATTTTGGAAAAAAAATTGCTGCTTTACAAAGCTAAGTTGCATGATTTCAGAAACTCTGAAACATTTGGTTATTGGGATACATTGACATGTAAAAAAAAATTTCAGCCCAATCATAAGTTTGAAATTGTTTTCTTTTATAGTGCAAGATATTTTTTCTTTCGAAGTAACACGATTGGATTTAAAAGTCTTCAATGCGACATTAATGACTACGAAATGACTTCAATTGTTCTTTGACTTCAGTGATTTCACTGAAAACACAGCAGATTGCATTCATTTGAATGCGACTAACAATAAGATAACTCCAAAACAATCGCAGTAAAATGATAATTGTTTATTTAGCAAGAGTCGGTTCTTTAATAATCAAAGTCATTTTGCAACATTCAGAAAAGGTTTTTAAAATTGACTTAAATGAATCACCAATCAAGGACTTAAAAATGAATGGTGATTTCATATTTTTAAGTTTTAGAATTGTATTGATTTCTTTGATTGAAGTCTTTACAAAGAAATCACGGGGATTTCTTTAACAACTCTTCTGCTTGATTTTTTTGGAAATTTTTGACTCATCAAGAAATTTATGTTAAACAAACATATTCACTGAGTACCTTAGTCAAAGGGTTGCGTTCGATCGCAGTCACTCTTAATTGAGATATCTTGTGGCCCGGGAAAGGAAAAGCGAGAAAGTTCTTGCTTCTCAATTTCCCCTTAACGCAGATGATGGGTCATACAGATTGTCTTGTATAAAATTCTATCCCCAGATTTGGTTAAGTATTATCTGTAATATTTTCTGAAGTCATGCAAATGTCGGTTGATTTTTTTTTTTTTTTTTAATATCAGCTGCTGTCTGACAGACATTCGATCCTTCTGATGAAAATCAGAATGTCTTAAGTATTGGACTGTCTAATGTCCAATGGGGAGCATATCTCTTTGAAGAAGAAACGCCTTCTAATTAACCAAATTAGAGCTAGACATTCACAAAGAATGTGACCTGCCGTTTCGTCGTCTTCCAAACAGAGTCGGCATTCGGTGGTTATACTGAGCCCAAGTTTGCTTACAATTAGATGTGATCTCAAGCGGAAGTCACTAGTCCTGGCTGGTTCGTCCGCAATTTTATAAGCTGCAATTCCATGATGACCTGGAAGCCATCCTAAGCTAACATTGTTACGTGGGGCTAGGGATTGTAAGGCATCGTAGCAGCACGTTTTGATTCCATAAGATTCGATGACAGTGCCTTGAGTGCTGCTTGGCTGTCGGAATATATTAGAAGTCCCTTAATGGCCTTTTGCAAGGTTTACTCTGGCACAGGATTCTATGCCTTGTAGTTCACTTGGAGAATCCCATGGGTATGGTGATTTTAGTGTTGGGTCCATAGACACCGGGACCCTCTCTATTTGCCATTTTCGAGCCATCGGTGGGCCAGATTAAGTTTCTGGGGACGGAGGCAGGTGAGTTGCACGACCATTGATCACGGTTAGAAATGTCTACCTTGAAGAGATGCCCAAAGCAGTATGTTGCCTTCATTCTATCTGGGATCGAGTAGAACATTGGTTTGTCCGTGATGAAATTGATTATTTTCAAGTGTCCCGTTTGGTCACCTGTTTTGTATTTCATTGCCAGTTACATCTTACGGGTTTTTCTGGCGGCGGTTTTATTTATGAAAATGTTAAGAGGAGACAGTCCAATGACAGATTCCAGTGCTGCCGTAAGGCAGGTGCTCATGGCAACAGTGATGCCCAAACTAGCTTTACGCTGGACTTTTTCCAGCTTTTTAGAAGTTGTTACTTCTAAAGTTAAGGGCAACGAAATTATGGCTGCGTAGGCAATAATAGGTCTAACCATCATGATGTACAACCAGTAAAGCATCTTAGGTTTGAGACCCCAAGTACCGTAGAACTGCTCACAGGTCCACATGGCCTTGGATCCGCGTTATGTGAAGTCCAGTTCAGTTTCTTGTCCAAGATAAAACCGAGATACTTGACTTGACAGAGTCAGTTGTCTCCTCATTGTGAAGGGGATCAGAACGGTTTTGCTAGGATTCACAGAGAGTTCTTCACACTTACACCATTCTGAGACATGCATTAATTCTGAATGCATAACGCTTTCGATTGTAGTGTCATATTTGCCTCTCATGACAATAGCCAGATCATCAGCATATCGTGTTGTGACAATCTCATTGAGGTTCACCAGGAGATTGTCTATGACCAATGACCAGAGTAGAGGCGATAAAACACATCCCTGAGGACAGCCTCTCGTTGTAGTGACTGACTTTGTCAGTCAGTCGATACTTAAAAATTGTTGTATGGTTACAATTCCATCAACGTTTCTAAATTCAATTTCATTTCAACTTTCAGTCGTGGACAAAAATTCTAACTTTGAGTTTCAAATAACCATAACTCAGTTGCCACGTTAAAAGCCGAATTTATGTAGGAATGCAAATGCTCTGATTGCTAACTAGTTTATCATCTGTGTCTACAAATCTGAAACTAGAATAGACCTTATTTCTCGTAGTTTCAACTACAAGCTGTTTATTGCAAAATTGATTCGCAGTTTATGTTTAAAACAAATAGTTTCGAAGCCTCTTACAATGACAGCACATAACTTGGTTGAAAGAGATCAAGCTGAAATCAAAGACAAGTATTGAAGCACAATGTTTAAGTAATAAATACAGAGTTTGAGGGAGCATTCGTGGTACGCTGTGCGTCCGAAATGACACTTCAGGACGAACAGAAGACGTTTCGTCAGTATCAATGGAATCTTTTCGCAATATTTTTAAATCCTAAACCCTCATTTTTAACAAAATGGATTGATGGCAGACTCTTTTATGACTTCGAAATACCAATCCAATCATTTAAGTTTTACCTGACAGACTCAGAGATTGGTTCCACTTTTCGGTTTTATAATCAATAAGATCACCAGTGAACCTTTTGAAGCGATAACCATTCGTTCAGATAAGTTTCCGTGATTCAATGTTTTTCATACGCTGACGGTAAATCGGTGTTTCCATGATGGTTCGATAGTCTGAAAAAGATTCGCCTTTGTAAGGACTAGCTGGACAAATGCTGTTTTTCAGCAGAGTTGAAGAGATCAGAAGATGAATGTGTGAATGTCAAGATCTTTGAGTACCTATTCTTCTGTCGGAAGATCTGGTCAATGGCGTATTAATCCCTACGCTGCGCATTAGAGCAGATCTGAGCCTCTCAGACCAAATTGATTCGTTTGAAATCTTGGTCCAGTTCGCCACATCAACCACAGTTATTTATCTAATCTTGATCTCTCATTCCGTTTGACTTTATGGCGATATTGAGTTGCGTATAATTGGTTTAGCAGTTAGCAAGTGATAAACGCGTCCCAATAAATATTCAAAATTTATTTGCTGATACCACAAAAAAATAAAAAGCAGATAACTAAATTGACACATCATATGGTTAGTATTAAGTGCTTGAAAGTCTCATAGCAACAATGTTCGTATATTTCGATAAAATTCATCTTTTAGTGAGATGTATCATATCTAATAAGCTGTGCTTGAACGAAATTGTAACAAGAATGGATCGTTAAAGCGTTGGAAAAAATAGTGGTGCATCTCTCAGACAGCGAAGACGATTCTGATGGCGAGGATAGTGATGATGAAGAACCACGTCCCGACCTGGCATTTGACAACGATGTTTACAACGCAATGCATCAGGAATCTGAAGAAGAAGAGTCGGCGGAACCCATCACAAGAGATCCCAAAAAAGAAGCTGCGGAGTTGAAAAATGGTACAAAAAGATTAAGGGAAAATATTTTTGCTGTGTTTTGATAAAGAGCGATAGTGTAAGAGTCAAATTATTTTTCAATCGAAAAAGATGCAACGCAGCACGATAGAGAACAATTTATTGAACTTTGCTTTTATGTAGGTATATGTCTTAAGTCTACATGCCGGTTACGAGGAGTAATTCGTCGTTAGATCTTGGTTTCGACAAAATCAAAGAAACCATGAGTTAAAACAAATTCGAGAAAGTAAGACCGTTGTTTGCATTTTAACCGCAACTCCAGGATGAAGCCAAGAGGTCATACCGATCATAATAATTATGCATAGATAAATTAAACGCCAAATTTCAATCTGTTCCACACGTTTGTGCCACTTTGGGTAGACATTATACATAGCAATACTGCGATGTCTCATATATGGGGTTAAAAGACCTATGCCCTCTGCGAGACAGATGGGTTTTCGTTTCCTTTACTCGCGATGAAAACAATTCCAAGCTTAGAGAACCAAAAAAACCTGATTTGGGATCAAGTGCATATATTGTAGTAAGTTTGTGTAGAAATGTACCGCACAATAAAATTTACAGAGTGTATTATGAAAATTTTTACGCTTTGATTCCGTCGACTGCCCGCATAGCCAAGTTTGGTATAGACGCGCTTGGAATAGTGCGGAAAGCCGAGACCCAGGAATCCCAATTGCAAACTTTCTAGTGAAAAATACATAGTGAAAGTAAAACACTGAATTTCCCAAGCATTCGTGGCTTATGCCCAAGGCATAGAAATTTCTGCAGTTGCTTGGAAAGACAAAAAAATAGCTACTCTTATATCCTGCTTAACAGGAGAGTTACCTTTTTTAAAGTAAAGCCCTTCGATTGAAAGGGAAAGAAGTATGTCGAGATCCCCTGTTTTAAGCTGGTGAAGGATTATTATTGACAAATGGGTGGAGTGGTCAAGTACTTTAGAAAACAAAGCTTGATATTTGTGCGTTGTGCTAGCGAGAGATGCAAGTAAATTTGTTTTGCCCACAGGATGATGGCTGGGCAACAAGGTACTAACGTTGCGACCTAGCACTTTATGCATAAATAATTACTCGTGGAAATAATTTTGCTTCACCAATGACAGTATTGAAAACAATTCTCCGCACTTGGTTGAACTTTTTTGGGTTGCTCGGATGTTTTGTCTATAACAGTCGTCCTACGATTTAACCTCTGGCATGATGTTTCTCACCTTGGGAGTGATAAAATTCTTAATAACAATAGAAACGATGTTTGTGCGGTCTTTGTCGCCATAATAAAAACTGGCACACCTTAAATTTCAATTCAAGGCTGCCGAAAATCAATTTCGAATTGGTCTTGACTTCATAGTATGTTTTCATATTCTCTTTTTTACGCATTTGTTGATGAGACTAATGTTTAATAGATTAGCTTACATTTTGTAGTAATGTAATGCGTCAAGAATTGATTATTTTGATGCATTACTAATAATAACTCCTCCTACTCCGTTCGCTTTAACTCTGCGGGTATCCTTCCGCACAATTTATGATTAATAAGTGAGCAAAACAGCAATATAGACTTCGCAGAATCAACGACACTCATTAGAGCCAATATATCCATACTACAGAAGTTGTGGCAGAACTTACATTTCTCTTTATTGTATTCGCAATTTATATGGCTTCCCATTGAGTTCAATGCTTTCCGACCGACACAATGTTCTGTTAACACACTTTAAGTGTAACATTACTCGGCATGCTTTGTGGTTTGTCTACAGCTGCTGTCTATTTCATATTCGCCTTTATATTCCACAGGCATTCTTACCAATCTATTGGATTGCCTTGCCGACAAAGATGAAGCAGTACGTTTGGCTGTGCAGAATTCATTGGTTAAAGTATTGGAAAAGAATCCGGATAAGTCCATTGAGATTTTATCAGAGTACAGATCGAAACACCCCAAGTTGAGTGACCAGTCCATTGTCATATTGTTGAGGTATTTATATCAAAATTTAACATAAATACTTTCACTTTGCTTGAATATCCTCCTTGGTTTCAGAGTTCTGGAAATTGTTGTGAGTTCAAATGTGTCAATCAAAACGGAGACTAATCAAGCGATCGTAGCGTTGGCAATAAATGAATTGACAAAGTCCAATGAAAGTGTGCCATCGATGCAATCGCATGCTCTAGCGATTTTGATTGCAATTGGAAGGGAAGATTGCAAACTGGTAAGTCTTTTAAAGAAAAAAAAACTCTCAATATCGCTTTGCTAAGAAACCATATTTTCCAAGGTAATGGAAGCACTAATCGGTCAAATTAAGGAAGGAGCCGTTGCGCATTTTATGATCATCCAATGTATGGGCACCCTTGCTACGGCAAATGTATCCGGAACAACTCCGTTTTTAAAGACAATTCTCTCGTCAATTCTTCCCAACATGGGCGGCATCAAGCAGGACCACGTCAAGCAAGCACATGCATTTGGTAATTCAATTGAAAAGTGTTTATCCTATACAATTTGAATTTTATCAATCTTTTTCAGCAATTGGACGATTTAGCGAAGCTCTACTAGAGCAAACCACTGACAAGTCAGATTCAGATTCCGAATCGTGCTATGTTTCGTGTTCCACTGAAATTTCTGTTGCCTATGATGTACTCTTCAATCAATGGCTGCACTCCCGTGAACCAAAAGTCTGCGTTGAAATACTACAAGCTCTGTCGAGTATGTACCCACTTTTACCAAAGGAGAAAATCCAGGACCAATCGCAGCGTTTGATTCCCAGCATACTCAACCTCTATCGTAGGTCAATCGAAAGGAATTCAGTTACCCAATTTTTGTCCTCGGTTCTGCGAACAAATATCCAACAGAAACCGAATATTCTCGATCCGATTGCAGATGCTTTAGTGACAAGTCTCTTCGACCTGATCTGTGTGTATCCCGATTATGAAAAACCGCAGACAGTGAAAGGACATTACGAGGTTCTGCGTTGTCTACATCTGCTGTCCAGTGTTTATGCGGAAAAAATCATGGATTTACTTCTCTTTCATATGCGAAGCAACAGCGAACGCGAACGGATTAAATCGCTGCTTATTCTGACCCATTTGACTAATACAGCTACGGAGAATATAGAGAGTAAAATTCCCGATTTTATAGATGTCCTCAAGAATATGCTGCTATCGGAGAAGTCGATCAAAATGAAGATGACCCTGCTTAAGAATATAGTAGCGTTGGCTCAGAAATCCTTCATCAAGGAAAAGGAGTTTGTGTGGTATATCGTTCGGCATTGTTGTCGCTACAGCACGATCAATACGGAACATGGATCGTCTGAGGAGCATCAGGACTTCGTGCTGGCCTGTGAGAATTCCCTGTTCATGATGTCGTCAACAGTTGGTACAATGGATGATCTGCTAAAACGTGAGTTATTGAACTACTATGTCTTATTGGACTACACCGACATCTGTTCGAACATCACCAAATGTCTGGCCGGTCTATTCTCAAAGAACCCTAACATTGAGTTCGAAGTGAACAACGAACCGGATGATGAAGCAAGTGGTAATTCAAAGGCGAAAATCGTCGTTCCCAGCGCAGAGACTGTTTTTGCCAGGAGTCTGGCTTTACTCGGTAACTACGCTGATATCAGGCGTATCTCGAACGTTTTAGCATTTCTTAAGTACTACTATCCGCATCTTAACCCAGAATTAGCAACCCTTTGGGACAAGAAAATCCCCGATCTCCTCCTCTACATTGGAGTGGAAAAGACCTTCTTTATTTATCTAACACAGTTTATCAGTGAAACTGTTGAATTTCTGCAACAAAACGATACAAATTTCGCAGAGCGGCTGGTCAACAAAATGGCCGATCACATGCTGATGTACCCCATTCGGGTACCGACCTTAGAGTTTTTCGTTCCTCAGCTGGCTGATGAGCGAGGAATGCTATTGAAGGCAATTGGTCTCACTCTGTGTTCCATAAGTGACCAACAAACAGTTTTGGCAAAGATTGATTTGATAATTGGCAGTGGCAAGCAGGAGAAGCTGGACAAACATGTCACGCATGCGGACTATGAAAAGAAAATATGCAACGCAGCTCGTGCGTTGGGCTACACATCAAGGGTGCACTCTGCGCTGGTTGTAAAAAAACTATCAGAATTGGCGAACTTGGGCGCTCGCAAGCACTCAACTGGATTCTTCAGCAATTTACACTTCATGAAGGACACCCACAAGGAGATCGAACTGTACAAGACTAACCTCTTGGTGATAAAGGCCTATGGTCACATGATGGACGACGATGATGTGGGAAATACTCAAATTGATGACACAATCCTTTCGTTCCTCATCCAACAGTTGACCGAGACTAAGGATCATACTATGATGAAAGTGGGTCTGAGGACATTGCTCTGCATCTGTAATCAAATTCTGCGTTGCAAGGAGGAATATTCGAACCCCTTGAAGTTTCGAAAGCAGATGATGGATGCAGTTTTTGGCATACAAATCGATACCCCCTTCGAGGAACTTCCTCTGCTGCCAACAATTCTGAAGCTTGGAACGAGTTTCGTAAAAATCGACTGCGAAAACGGTGCCGAGTTCGATGGAGGCGTGATTTTTGAAATCGCATGCAAGAATTTCTTCACATGTGCGCGGTTCCTTAGAACCAAATTCGATTCTGCCGAGGAGGATGAGAAAAATAGTTTCTTGGCAAAACATTTAAATGAATCGTTGCCGGAATTAAATTCGTTGGTGAAAGTGATTATCGAGAACGATCCATCACCCGCAACGCTTGATTTGATCATTTCAATTCTTGAATGTTGGACCAGAGATTCCAATAGTGAGGTGAGAATTTGTGCAAGTCATGTTTTCAATAACTGCTTGGAGGTGTACATCAAATCTATGCGTATTGGTTGTGAGGCTCCGTCGAAATTCAATCAGACCGGGTCTATGCTGGGAAGAATAGTTCCAAGATGTATCGATTCGAATGCCACGGTGCGGCAAGTCTCAGTGGAGATCTTACAGAAGACGCTGGAGATATCGTGCATTTATGAGACGTTGACTATTGCCGATAGCACAGTGGATTGGGTGCAAGAAATTGAAATGGTTAAGGACCAAATCGTCACAGATGATCCAAAGAGAATTTATCATTTGGCGGGCAACATAGCGAAAATCATCGCGCTTAAAATGTCCAATTTTCAGTATTTACAATTTTGGTAAGCTTTCACAATTCCGCAATTTTTTTGTCTGATTCTTTGTTCTTATTTACTTTGTAGTAAAACGCTTTTGCACTGCTTGAAAGATCCGGAACAAAGTTCAGCAATTGGAGCTTCGGTTGTACTGAAGTTTTTTATCCAACAGAAGGGTTCCGAATTGTTTCATGCCATTCCCGATCTCGTTAAGGACAGCTTAAAGGTAAAACCAACACATAACTTGACTTGAAATGCAAAAGAATATGTTTACTTTTTTTTAAAAATGTCTAGGCCATCAATGACTGTGATATCTCTAGGGCGAAATCGGGTGTGCTAAAAGCTATTGCTGCACTGACCAAGCATCATCCAAAGCTTGTCTGTTCGGAAATGCTAGCCCAACCACTGCCTTTCGAAGAGTGAGTTTAAAATTAAAAAAATAATCAAGGTTCTTTGTTCATTGCGACGTTCATTTCAATCCACAGAAATGTTGTAGAGTTCTGGCACACGATTTGCATTGATTCAGAACTAACGGGGCTAATTTTAGATAACTTTTTGGGAATTCTCTCGGCTTCTTGTCTGTACGAACCGAATGAGAGTACAGGTGACAGACAAAAAATTGCCAGCGTACAACCGTTTGCGATTTTCTGCGCCATGCGAGAAATATTCCCATCAAAGGATATAACAACGGTAAGTTAAAAACCGAGCTGCTAAAAAAATTTATGGTTAAAATATAAAAGGTACAATTAAAATAATAATACATAATACGAACATCGACGACACAAGAAGAAAGAAATGAGGTCAACATGAGATCATCTCTTAAAGGAGCAATTTCGCTGTGGTTTTATTCTCCCAGAAACGATTAAAAGGCCACAACTAAGTAGTTTTATCGTATAGCAAAATGAAAATAACCCAAATGACTAACAAAATTGTTATCGAAGCACATCTTCATGGCCTCTGATGTAACAATAAGACTTATGTCACCTTTATCGTGGGTAATTTAAATGGAAAAGTTACTGCAATCACGCGGATTAAAGGACAAATTTATAGCATAGGTGAACAACTGAAAAAGGAATGGACTTCAACCTGGGAGTAGGCATACAATCTTTAACATTGCGTTTTAAAAAGTCTTTTTCCAAAACGTCTTCTGTGTCCGGAATGTGTTTTTCAAATGATTTAGAGGCGAACGGCAGTGGTGCGATGGATCAACAACGTTACAGTTTATGCTAGAATTGCAAAATGACGCATCCACAAGTTTGAGTGTTTCTCATTGTGGTTAGACGTAACTATTCTGTGCTCTACACTTTTGATACAAGTTCTTCCACCTCTATGATGTTCCGCGCATTATATTAGTACTCTGATGCATTGCTATTTTTTTCCAACTTTTATAGTTATTTATTTTTTTGTCGTGATTCTTGCAATTTGGATTATTAAATAAAGCGTGCATCTCAGTTTTACTGCGCTTCTCTTTGAGCTTATGATCAATATGTGCGTATTTTTTCCATTACTCTACAACCTCCTCCATTTGAGTGATACTCCATATCAGTTATTTATTACGACTTTAAACGCTTTTTTTTTATCTTTTCCTTCAAGAACGCGTACATATGTACATGTTCTGCCTTATTGCAGAAGAAGTCATGTACAAGTAAGTGGTGCCACCCCCAAATCGATTAGACAACTTGACCTCGTTTTCTCATCGGATTCCGTTAGTAGCATCGTTGAAGACAGCAATCATCTCCTATCAACACTTGACCGGCTTCACCACCTTTTTCGGTAACATTTTCCTGTGACCATGAAAACAAAACTCCTTCAATTGGTAATCATGAGCAATATCGATTTCAACGTAATCCTAAACAGCAATGTTTTAATAAATGTTGATAGTGCCCACCTACTGCTTTTTCATTTCCTTGGATTCCAATATACCCCGGTACCAGCAGAGGGTCACCGTATTCATCAATAATATCTCACTATGTTTGCATAACATGCCACTGTGCTCCGGAAATCGTTGAGTAAAATTAAAATTCTTTTTCGGGGCTGCAGTTGATGGTAAGCAGTCTGTTCATCTTATATTCTGCACTACCGTTCAACTTTTAAGTATGGCAACGTGACCGTATTGTTTTCCCTCCAAAAAAAAAACCTCTCTAAGAGCATCAGGGTCGATGAGACTGCACTGCTGCTCGAGAGGACCTAGGAAGAGGAGGATGGCAAGTGCTGCCGTCGGTGTTGTACTGAGACAACCTCTTATTCGTGGGCAGGCTATCTTCGGATCTTGCAGTATTAAACCGCTGATGGCTTTAAAAACCTTCAGTTGAATGTTTTAAGACCTGTACGGCTGTCCGAGAAAATTTTATTCCTTCTGGGAAGATAGGCGACCCTTTTTCACAGGTATGTCTTATTATTCGAGGATGGGTGAACAATTATAAAGAATTCAACTTCAGTACAATTTGAGTACTCGAGATGGCATAGACGCAAAGCAGGACAATTGAAAATTCTGCGTAATAAAATAACGATCAAATTTTATACGAGTATTTTACGTTTTCAAAATTGACGCAGCTCCCAAAACTGCAACGATAGGCATAACTGTGAAGTGAATTAGTTCTTAGAACACTTTTTAGCCGAAAAACGACTTTGTTGAGAAATCTAAGATCTTGACACACGAAATACTAAGACCTGAAGCAGACCACCAGCATTAGAATACGTCGAATGTTTTAATCCCGGGAACTGAAGCGATGCTTTCGAAAAAAAGAAGTACAAAAATTCGTGAATCCTGTGAGCTGTAAAAGAACCAAACATTTTTGAGAATCACCACGATTCTTTAAATTTAATTTCAATGCATTATTCAATTTTCATTTTTTTTTTCAGCAACTTAAAGAGAAGTTCCCAGAGCTATTCGCAATGCTTCTTACATCGCTCGCAACATACACAAACCTAGCTCCACCTATGCTTATGACCAAAACATCACCCTCGTCGGGAAAAGCTCCAGCTTTACCCTCGGGTAAAACCAAATTCGGATTTATACCCAACAAAGATTCGATAAAACTCAACCCCTGCCAGATTGTATTGGAAACCTTTCAAGCTTTCCTCTCGAACCTGGAAGTAGAACAAATCTCTACGGTTCTGACAGTTTGTAATAATCTGTCAACTAGCACTGATCTGAAGAATTTCATTGAACTCCTGACTCCTATGGCGATTGGTGTTGTAAACGAGTTCACCATTGGTTCAAGTACCATGAAGCAAATAATAACCTCGCTCTGCAAATACGTTTCGAGCCCATACGATGGGCAACGTGTAGCCGCTATTGGACTCTACTCAAGACTGGTACCACTTCGACCATGTGGGGAGATCTCATCCGTGATAATGCTTCATCTCAGTTCGGCGTTAAGTGATCCAAATCCGGTTGTGCGGGGCTTAAGTATACAAGGATTGGGTTACGTTGGATATTTGACGGAACACGACATCGATAAGTACACGGAAACAGCGATTACGGCTTTGTTAAAAGGAATTGACGATACAAACAGGTAACAAAAATAAAAATTAGGAAATTGGTTCAAATGAAAAAACGTTTGTTTTTTTTTTTTTCATTTAAGTGATTGTCTGATTAACATCCCTCTGGAGAGCATGCGAGGGCTGTCGAGAATTCTTCAAATGCTACCAACTGATCGCGTGGAATCGTTCCATGTGTCACTAGCTATTCGGATACGCCCGTTCTTCGGAAGCCAATCCATTGAAATCAGAGAAGCGGCAATTATTCTGTTTGGAGATCTATGTGAATCCAAGTTGGACAACAATGATGGCAGCATGACGCCAAACTGTTCTTCAGAGGCATTGCGAGAACAACTTTTTGCAAACTTTTTCCCACTTATTTTGCATTTAAGCGAGACCGAGCCGACCGTAGTAAGGGTAAGTTTAATGTATCTATTACTTGTAGTTACAACGAATTTAAGGAAGGGCACGAGATCTTTGAAAGAAAATTCCATGAAGTACTTTACTCGTTAAATAATAGGTACAGGCTAAGCATGACTTGGAACTATTGTACGTGTTGGTTTTTTTCTTGAAAAGCCTATGAAGCAACACTTCAATATTTTGCGACGATTGTTGTCGAGTAAACCTTCCAAGTAATTATGGAATATTATTATATTCAAATTAGTGCTTCGGCAGGCATGGTAGTTAACAAGCTATTTCAATACAATTACGATGATTATAGTCGTATTACCCGACAAGCTTGACTAATATTGTTTCTGAGAGCCTGAATCGTTTCTTGATTCAATGGCAATGGGGTCAAATCTCAGATCCTTGACCAAGCAAAATCAACGAAACGGATGTTTGAGTAGAGTTGAAAAGAATGTGTTTGAACATTGTGTTAATATATGCTTGTAACAATTGTAACTATGTGTCTACTTGTTAAGAGGAGATTGGATTGTTTTTGCATAGGTTACATTGTGGTTATTCGATATTTGAGATGAGATAACTTGTTATGTATGACTTTTGTATGTCTGAGACGGAGTCGTAGGTATATCTTGATCCCCTTTTTCACACATTTTTTTGTGCTCCCTATTCTTCTTTCTTCCCAGGGAGATTTGATTCATCGCTTTATGTCTTTGACGTTAAAAATAGATTGAAATAAGCGGCTCCTTAAAAGCAGCTTTTGCTGTCGCATCTGCTATTTCGTTACCTTTGATACCAACATGCCCACATAAGTTTAAGTTTGTTCTCTTTTTCTATTACGCTGATTCGGATTGCTTCAACAATCGCTGTTGCTAATTGATTTTAATATTGAAATGCTGTCGGTGCAAATCATCGTTTTTTCATTCTTTTCTGTAGCTTGTACGAGTAGGCCATAGCCTTGGCCTTTAGACGAGATTTTTCCATGTTGGTCAACAATTACAAATGCTGTCCCAAAGTCAGTTTTCCAGTCATCGGTGAATATAAAGTTCCAGTTCATTTCTTTGTACCTATTCCGAACTTCAAGAAACAATTGTCTGTATTTTATTGTTTTGGGTCCAGGGTGGATAAGCTGCGTGTTTGTATGTTTGATTGCTCATGTTTGTTTGGTTGCTTATGGGTATTTCAATACTTTTTGAGAGCGACATTGCGTTTTGGATTTTAGATGGCGTTTGTGGAGGTCTTGTTCTACCGAGAATTTTTTTTAACATCAAGAGCAATAGGAGTTGTATACCTTGCGTTTAACTTTCGTGCAACTATAGATGTTAGATAGTTGAATCTGTTTTCAATGGAGGGAAGATCCGCATCAGTAAGCATGTTACCATGAAAGTATTTAAGCTTATTCTTATCCCGTGGTTAAGTGGTTCGAAAAGTTAGAAAGACGATTGAGAGAATTTGCCGAAAATACTAAGGCCGTAATCTTCGCTCCAGATCCGATGAGGTTTATGAGTATGTTTACGTGAAAAAAACTATTCTCGGAAGCTAAATACTTAATCATACATACCTAAATAAATACATCATGTTGGCTTTTCTTAATATGTAAACAATGTTCTCTAAAATAAAATTAACAGTCAAATATGATACCTAGTACAAATTATATTTGAAAAGCTAGAGCTTCGTGCAATATTTTTGGGACAACTTGTTTTTTTTTTACATGAGACGATTTTTGATGCTATTAATAGAAGATCATCTGCGTAAAGGCAATGCCTGATTATTCTATCTTTTTGGACGATTTCAACGAAAGCTGTACAAGTTTTTTTTATGGAAGAGTAAACATTATTCAAATCTTACGCGAAAATGTCTATTTGTGAGGAATGTTTTGACGTAGTTGTACATAATTTAATTAGAATTACATGAATTCCAATTCTGGCAAACCCTTTTTCAAAATAAATTGAAAGAATTGAATCATGATTTGTATTTGAAGGTGCCGATGCAATAAACTGGTCAACATGTCAAATTGCTTCCATAGTAAAGCGTCCGTGTTTAAATAGCTGGTTTGAATCTTTATGTTTCTTTTTCTTAACGAACCAAAGAAGCCTTTTTGAAATTATTTTTTCCAGTAATTTTGTTGTGCAAGGCAGCAGGGAAAAAGGACATTATCCACACAAAAAAGACGAATTCTTGTTCGCTTTTGTCACGGCAGTCTTCCACATTTGTTGAGAAGGCGTTGCTCGAAATCTTGGGGAGAATGTTTAAGCACAATGTACGATATTCGATCAAAACCTGGAACCTTTGATGGTTCTAAGACAGCTTTCGAGATCGATAATATTGATGGCAAGTTTAATAAGACTTAGCCGATGGATCAATTCTAGAGGTTGAAGTTTGATTTTTCATTGTTAGTGAATTCTGTTGAAGAAACTCTGAGGAGAAATTTGTGGCATCGGAGTATTCGCACCAAGTCTTATCAAAGAGTTCTGCAATTTGCGATGGGCAGAAATCTGTAGCAGTTTTGATAATTTTTTTTGAACAGTGTATGCGGTCGCATGTAAGCAATTTTACATCCGACCATAGTTATTTCGACATAGCGTTATAGTTGATGTTGGACGTAAATCTTTCAAAGGATGCTTTTTCGGCTTTGCTTTGGAGCACAGAGAGCTCCTTCTGATTCACTATCTTGTTTGTTTTTGCGCGGGTGAACATGATTTAAATGGAGTATAAATTGGTTAAGTCTGATACAGAACTATTGTTAAAAAATGTTGAGGTTTTTATGCAGTTTTACGAATTTAATTAATTTACAAGTTTTAACTTTTAAATGGAATCACACAATGAATTAGACCTTTTAAAAGAACACTATGATGGTTCAGAAGCGAAAAACGAACTTGAATTTGTATATTATACTGGGACGAATCAAGTAGCCCGTCTATCCACTTGGACTTTCTCAACGACTTTTGATGTAACCGTTATGTACCGACAAGACCAGGTGTAATATGTTTTGTTTATATAATTTTAGGCATGCAAGGTGACACTCAGAAAAGTTTGCGCTTTAATAAATGCCCCAAAGGTGAACGAAATGGCCCAAAGGCATTTACTAGATTACGGTCAATTGAACTACACCGTCTTCATCATAGATTTTGTCAAAGTCATAGTAAGTTCTCAAGAGTCATTCTCTACCTTAAATAAATCGATTAAGATCATCCTCATCCATCTAGGCAGCAGACCTACCCGATTCCATTCAAGATTTTATTGAATCTTGCATACCCAAGCTACGAAGTCAATGGATTGAGGTTCGTGGAAATGCAGCGATAATCATTGGTAAGAGATACAATCACAATCACAAATATTGAATCATCTTAATTTTGTATTTTCTTGTTATAGGCATTTTGCATAATTTCCTTACCGAAAAGAATCAACACACAGAATCTGTTGGCAATAAAATTGCTGTCCTACTAAAGGATGAAAGCCACATTGTTCGTGCCCGAGCAGCAACAGCCTTAGGATATTTTTACGGAGAGATTTAAACCCTCAGCACCTTGTTCTAGCGTATCACCTTTGTAATGTGCAAAACTGGATGTATCTACCCTCACTGATATACGTATTATAAAAGAGAAACAATTTCAATGCGTGTTTGCGTGGACTTCAAGTCAAGAAAGTGAACCTCAAACATGCATTCAGCTGTGTTATTTAAGGATCACATAAAATTGTGATTTTTTCGACTTTTTTTTTTTTTTAAACAATTTTATTATAAATATTATATATTTTATGTAAGAAAACTATATATATATATGTACGTTTACAATGTAATAAAAAAAAACAAAAGAAAACATTCAATGGTTTTCATTTACATGTTAACAAATGGAAAATATTGTATTCGCCCACTGGACCAGCCGATTGTGAGGACGCTATCGGAATTTTTTCGATTTTTGCTCTGGAAACAAATGAACGAGGGATATTCGTTGCCGATTCCACTAAGGAAGCACGATGATGACATGCTTAGGTTGCGTCTGGAGATACATGTTGAGAATATGGCAATGCATGGACTGTCCTTGAAGGTTATAGCGAGAAAACGTCCGTTTGGATCCCAGGCGAGAGACTGTGGTTGGCCACCAACCTCACGGTGTCCTATCGTGAATTTAGTCAAATCGGCGATAGGTAGTGCTTGCTTCGGAAGTGTTGATGCTGGAAAGGAATGGAAAGTAAAACAAATTTGTCTTATAATTGTCAAACGCTTGTTTGAAAATGAACTAATCTGAAGAAGTAGTCCTGCCGGAGGGGAAAATATTTTCTTCACAATGTAATCACTGCAATACGCCAGAGAGCTTTGAAGATTATTTTGTGGTAAAACAGAAGAGATTTTATATTTTAGGCTGTCCTAGGCTGTCCTGGAAAGTATTTGGATCCGTTGGGAGATTGGACTCAAATAGAAAATAGTTTATTAGGCCAATATGTGTCTTTTTACTGTAATTTCCTCGTCTTTCGTAAGCGAACAGTATTTAAAGTTAATCAGCATTTAAAGAAGTTAAGATGATGACCCATCTGAATGTAAAACTCCTTCAGAAGGTATATGCGAAGAATATTTAATTAGTCCTAATCAAATGAAATCTTCGCAAAGAGGTTATGCCGGAAATTATTATGTGCGCAACAAAGTTCTCTCTGTTTTTCCATAGATGGCCCCAACAGTAGGAGCCGGTCGATTTACCGAGCTTAGACATATGGTCATATATTCTGGCGTTGTATACTTTTGCCATTTAATCATCATTTGCGGGAAGTTTTGATTTTCTTCTTTCATTCGAAGAAAACGGCGGCTGAAGCAGAGATGCTGCTTTGAAACAACGTGGCAAAATTCTTCGAAGACGCTGCATTGAAGAACAGCAAGAACTGCAAGAACAACTTGCTTCAGCATTAGGAATTACCCACCAAGCTCGATTGGGAATGATTAAAAACAAGGAACTTGGGTTCCTTATGATTTGAAGTCAAGGTACGTTGAGCGTCGTTTTTTCACCTAATAACAACTGTTCCAGTCGCAAAGACGCGACGGTTTTCTTAATGGTGATGAAAATGGATTCATTACATTACATTATGCTGGTGGGACCAGGTCGGTGTCATTTAAAATTTAATTTGAACTTTTGAAATCAAACGAAATCGTCAGTGGGCAACGGTATCGACTGCAATTGATGCGATTGAATCGAGAAATACGAGCAGGGGAACGATCCTACAGCATGACAACGCAAAAACCTACCTGAAAACGCTCAAGTCACCCCACCCGCCACATTCCTCAAGAAGTGTGCCATCCTATTATTACTTGTTCCGTTCGATGACACATGGTCTGGCTGACCAGCAGTTCCACTAATATGAAGACATCAACAACTGGCTAGATTCGTGGATAGCCTCAAAAGATAACACTTTTAACATAACGGTATTTGAGCTCTTCCAGATAGACGGGTAAAAGTTGTAGCTTGGATAATACTTTGTGAGATTCATTTGTAACCATTTTTTACAATAAAAAGCAGGGAGGACTTATTTGCGGACCCAAGTCATGGTACCGTCAAGATTCGATGTCTTAGAAGGATTCACAATCATTTGCGAAAGTATATAAACGTTGGAGAAATAAAAGCAAACCACGTACAACGACAATTTTATTGCACAGCAGCCTCGCGGATGATGATGAAAATCGCAAAAACGCCACCAAATAAATGAAATATGAGTACCAATTCTTAAGATCGGTTTGAAGAATATCAAGAAGCGGGCGTCATAGACCACAACGTCTATGTCCTAGGAACCTTGACATTCACCTGGTGATCTCCAGATTAATAAACCGATATTTAAATTTATCACGTGGCTATCAGCGCAAGACACTTCATGTATTCTGGATATCTAGTTCAGTTTGGATCACTATTTAATTGCAGATTAAGTGAGAATTAAAAGGATTCCAAGGGTGTCTAGATTGCTGTAAACTTCTTCGAGTTTCGTGTTTCCATAAATTCAACCTTCTACAATGTTTACTTGCTTATAACACGAAGTTTTTGTTAACGACGAAGCCAAAGTTGATTTTAAACTAGTTCCATTCTCGTACCATACAGCAATATGCCAGTAACAGTAGTATGTTCATTTTAGAGATAGGCATTGTTCTGAATTCCAAAGGTTTATACAATTCTCTGTAGACTGAGACACAGAAGAAATGTTAGTCGGTGATTTCCACCACGCAATCAATTCCAAAAACCCACTAGGTTGACATAAAAAAAACATAAAACCCACGATTCCAGGAGGAACGTTCCGCAGAGGAACATCAAAATGGAGAAAGAAATTAGATCTTCCATTTACTACCTGTTAGAAAAAATGTTTACGAAGAGCATCCACTGAAGATGAACACCGAAAAGGATGTCCAAACACGTCCCTCAATGAAGACAATAAGGAAAAAGTCAAAGATCTCGCTTTGGCAGATCGTAGAGTGACCGTCAAGCATGTAGCTGCGGTCACAGGGATCTTGCATGGCAATTTTTAATGAATCCGACCAGCAAATAAAGTAATCAGTCAACATTAGTTGGCGAATCTTGAAAAGTTCCAGGTAGATCAGGAGAATTTTTAGTCACGTGTCCTATCAATGGACGAGACCTGAATCCTAAATATTGATCCAGAAAGCAATCGAAGACTTGGAAGCGCGTTCGGCAGAGAAGATTATGGCGTCAGTATTTTGGCATGCTAAAGGAATTATTTTGGTGGACTATTTATAAATGGGGTCCACTATATCGGGATTTAGCTATTTTTTAAGAAGATTGCGGGAAGTTATTAAGGAGAAAGAACAAGGCTGTCGTTGCAATGGCTGCAATTCAATAAACACGATTCTAGATCTAGCTCCTCTTGACTTCTACACCCTCCTTCGGCTTATAAAATACCTTCATGGATGGACTCATCTTCAACGACGTGGTGTGATATACAATTTGCATAGCAGTTTATAACTTTATAATTTCTTAGCCTGCCAATGATCTTTGAACAGAACATTGATGTATCACTTCTCAAACTGTGCTTTGAATCTTCCAACATAAACTGACTGTGGTGTGATCTTACATTCGAATCTCGCCGAAAATTTTAATGGACAGGGCAGTGTGCTTGTTAGCCTATTGACGGCGGGAAGACATTCGTTAAAAATAACTTTGGAACGTTTCCATTCGAAGTGTTGAAGTTATTATGCAAGAGTTATTATGTCCTAAAAAGTTACTTTTATAAACTGTGGGGAAACATCACATTCTAAACAGTCGTCAGTCTAGTCGAACGTCTAAAGAATTGTCTCTAGACATCCTTTATACGGATGATACTGCTTTGAATAGTCAATCCACCTCACAGTTACCTTTGCTTCCGTATTTTGTTGTTAATGTCGGCAGCATTATACAGGACTCTCCTGAATTCGTGGAGTATCCCACCTGTAGCTTGCCAATTGTACAATTTTACTCTAGGCATTCAAGAACTAAGAAAACCCATTTTCTTGACAGTTTCTTAGCTCTTTTTAGACAACACAATAATAACTTGTCGTATACTCACCAGCAAATAGCTGTTCATCAAAAAACTGGAGCCGATACAGGGTGGGATCATCAGAGGTAACAAACAATAGGAACGTACTACAAGGTGACCAACAAGCCGATTGAATATTCCCACTAGCGATAGTCCAGCGTTCCTGTTCCCAGTGACTGTGGCTCATACAAACGTGAAATACATTCCCAACTGTGGCCGAGAAAAGCCGCGAACCATCTGGCGACCACTTAAGAAATGACGACGGATGTCCAACACGTTTTAGTGTACCATAATCAAGCTTGTCAACATGCCATATAACGATGTCCGTGTCACCAATGCTCGATGTAGCTAAAAGTGTTCCATCCGAGTTCCACTGTACCGAAGTTATGGGACTATGATTTGGACTAACAAAAAGAATTGAAAACAATTTCATTTTCAAGATGTGAAGTTAATCTGAATGCCTTACTGTTTAAGGAAGTTTGCCTGCGATGAGGACCGAGTTATGTGCATGTTATTGTCCATGGTCCATAAACAGAGTCCCATCTGACAGCCAACAGCTAATTCAGCCGCACTGTAAGGCCTCCAAGCCATCGAAGTAATGCCTTTCTGACGAGGATTCTTAAGAAGACGGAATCACAAATAGACGTTTAATTTTAAAGAATTAATAGATTACCTTTAGGACTGGCACCGCAGCAGGTTTATCGGTATATATTCGAATAACATCATCCGAGCCTGCGACGGCTATTTTGAAACAATTCGGATGCCACACAATATATCGGATGGAACTCCTTATCCAGTCTCTAGACACACGGAAAATTCATTCGCTGTTCAGTTGAAAAGTCAAATATCTTACCTTGTTTCAGAGTACTTGGCAATGCTTGCAATACCCTGTTCCTTCAAATGAGGGAATATCATAAGTTTAACCTTGCGCATGAAGTCCAAGGCTCGATATGTGGCCTCTGCCGCAGAAGCTATAATTGGACACGATGTCGCAGTGACTGGATCGCGCGCTTCATTTAGAGCTTGAATGAATCCGCCCTCGAAGAATGTTCGTGTGATGCGTTTGATTACGCCTTCGTTGACCGGAACCATTACTGTTCGATAGGAATCGGTAGATTTGGAGGACGATGCACTAAATATCTCACAGTTAATATTGATTTCTGGATAATACTCCAACTAAAATCCATGGTGACATTATTTATTACAATTATCATTTTTGGTAAATAAAACTCACCACATAGGAATTGCCCTGTACTTCCAGTTGAGGCACAGTACAAAGACGGCCACTGCGCTCGCAGACAGGAACATTCCCCGGCGAGGCCAATGTGGAAAGGTCTTGCAGTGAAACCATATTATATAAGTTGTAAAATTACTTTCAAACATTAACTAATCGCAAAGCGATTTGTTTAAAAATCACTAACGCGGGAATGAAGGCCTAACGAAAAAAGCAGCGTTTTTTGAATGAAAGCCGACAGTAGAATGTTACAGCTGTCAAATAAGTGATGGTAAGGCAGTGCAAACTGAAAGGTAGCATTCAGGGCTACATATTGGTACTTACTAGTGGCCACCCAAATTCATTTAACCTTTAGCCTCTGTTGCCTTATATTGTTGCATCAACACTGACGAAAGAACGACATTCTTGTGTGTTTTGAAGGTGTTATGCATTTAAATTCTTCATTCAATTTCAAATTCTTCAATTTCAATTTCTATGATCCTGATAATTGGGAGTATCCCTCATTGTACCCAAATTTGAAAATTTAGCTCTGAGAACCTTCTATTAACAAAAATACAGAAATTTGAAATCCGATGCTGTTTTGCTTAATTCTGCTGGACTATAGCCCATGGTTTCAAAATGCACTTTTTTCCCGAATTCGCAAATTTCGATTTCTATCGAATTGGTTATCCCGGAAATTCTAAACTGAACACAAATTTGAAAATTTAGCTCTGAGAACCTTTTATTAACAAAAATACAGAAATTTTAAATCCGAGGCTGTTTTGCTTAATTCTGCTGGACTATGAATCCATGGAATCCATTCGGGAAAAAAGTGCATCTTGAAACCATGGACTATAGTCCAGCAGAATTAAGCAAAACAGCCTCGGATTTCAAATTTCTGTATTTTTGTTAATAAAAGGTTCTCAGAGCTAAATTTTCAAATTTGTGTTCAGTTAGAGATGCCCGTGAGTATCAATATCATAGAAATCTTCATTTGCGATTTCGGGAAAAAAGTGCATTTTGAAACCACGGGCTATAGTCCAGCAGAATTAAGCAAAACAGCCTCGGATTTCAAATTTCTGTATTTTTGTTAATAAAAGGTTCTCAGAGCTAAATTTTCAAATTTGTGTTCAGTTAGTGATGCTCTCAATTATCAGCATCATAGAAATCGAAATTTGCGAGTTCGGGAAAAAAGTGCATTTTGAAACCATGGACTATAGTCCAGCAGAATTAAGAAAACAGCCTCGGATTTCAAATTTCTGTATTTTTGTTAATAAAAGGTTCTCAGAGCTAAATTTTCAAATTTGTGTTCAGTTAAGAATTCTCGGGATAACCAATACGATAGAAATCGAAATTAGCGAATTCGGGAAAAAAGTGCATTTTGAAACCATGGGCTGGAATCCAGCAGAATTAAGCAAAACAGCCTCGGATTTCAATTTTCTGTATTTTTGTTAATAAAAGTTTCTCAGAGCTAAATTTTCAAATTTGTGTTCAGTTAGTGATGCTCTCAATTATCAGCATCATAGAAATCGAAATTTGCGAGTTCGGGAAAAAAGTGCATTTTGAAACCATGGACTATAGTCCAGCAGAATTAAGAAAACAGCCTCGGATTTCAAATTTCTGTATTTTTGTTAATAAAAGGTTCTCAGAGCTAAATTTTCAAATTTGTGTTCAGTTAGAGATGCCCGTGAGTATCAATATCATAGAAATCTTCATTTGCGATTTCGGAAAAAAAGTGCATTTTGAAACCATGGACTATAGTCCAGCAGAATTAAGCAAAACAGCCTCGGATTTCAAATTTCTGTATTTTTGTTAATAAAAGGTTCTCAGAGCTAAATTTTCAAATTTGTGTTCAGTTAAGAATTCTTGGGATAACCAATACCATAGAAATCGATATTTGCGAATTCGGGAAAAAAGTGCATTTTGAAACCATGGACTATAGTCCAGCAGAATTAAGCAAAACAGCCTCGGATTTCAAATTTCTGTATTTTTGTTAATAAAAGGTCCTCAGAGCTAAATTTTCAAATTTGTGTTCAGTTAGAGATGCCCGTGAGTATCAATATCATAGAAATCTTCATTTGCGATTTCGGAAAAAAAGTGCATTTTGAAACCATGGACTATAGTCCAGCA
Organism: Orthonevra nobilis; assembly: GCA_963555765.1. Lineage (NCBI taxonomy): Eukaryota > Metazoa > Arthropoda > Insecta > Diptera > Syrphidae > Orthonevra > Orthonevra nobilis. Next base: position 65,482,483 of record OY743224.1, read on the forward strand.
GAATTAAGCAAAACAGCCTCGGATTTCAAATTTCTGTATTTTTGTTAATAAAAGGTTCTCAGAGCTAAGTTTTCAAATTTGTGTTCAGTTAAGAATTCTTGGGATAACCAATACCATAGAAATCGATATTTGCGAATTCGGGAAAAAAGTGCATTTTGAAACCATGGACTATAGTCCAGCAGAATTAAGCAAAACAGCCTCGGATTTCAAATTTCTGTATTTTTGTTAATAAAAGGTCCTCAGAGCTAAATTTTCAAATTTGTGTTCAGTTAGAGATGCCCATGACTATCAATATCATAGAAATCTTCATTTGCGATTTCGGGAAAAAAGTGCATTTTGAAACCATGGACTATAGTCAGCAGAATTAAGCAAAACAGCCTCGGATTTCAAATTTCTGTATTTTTGTTAATAAAAGGTTCTCAGAGCTAAGTTTTCAAATTTGTGTTCAGTTAAGAATTCTTGGGATAACCAATACCATAGAAATTGATATTTGCGAATTCGGGAAAAAAGTGCATTTTGAAACCATGGACTATAGTCCAGCAGAATTAAGCAAAACAGCCTCGGATTTCAAATTTCTGTATTTTTGTTAATAAAAGGTTCTCAGAGCTAAATTTTCAAATTTGTGTTCAGTTAAGAATTCCTGGGATAACCAATGCCATAGAAATCGATATTTGCGAATTTGGGAAAAAAGTAAATTTTGAAACCATGGACTATAGTCCAGCAGAATTAAGCAAAACAGCCTCGGATTTCAAATTTCTGTATTTTTGTTAATAAAAGGTTCTCAGAGCTAAATTTTCAAATTTGTGTTCAGTAAAGAATTCTTGGGATAACCAATGCCATAGAAATCGATATTTGCGAATTTGGGAAAAAAGTGAATTTTGAAACCATGGACTATAGTCCAGCAGAATTAAGAAAACAGCCTCGGATTTCAAATTTCTGTATTTTTGTTAATAAAAGGTTCTCAGAGCTAAATTTTGAAATTTGTGTTCAGTTAGAGATGCCCATGACTATCAATATCATAGAAATCTTCATTTGCGATTTCGGGAAAAAAGTGCATTTTGAAACCATGGACTATAGTCCAGCAGAATTAAGCAAAACAGCCTCGGATTTCAAATTTCTGTATTTTTGTTAATAAAAGGTTCTCAGAGCTAAATTTTCAAATTTGTGTTCAGTTAGTGATGCTTATTATTATTATTTTCAGCAGCATAGAAATCGAAATTTGCGAATTCGGGAAAAAAGTGCATTTTGAAACCATGGACTATAGTCCAGCAGAATTAAGCAAAACAGCCTCGGATTTCAAATTTCTGTATTTTTGTTAATAAAAGGTTCTCAGAGCTAAATTTTCAAGTTTGTGTTCAGTTAGTGATGCTCTCAATTATCAGCATCATAGAAATCGAAATTTGCGAGTTCGGGAAAAAAGTGCATTTTGAAACCATGGACTATAGTCCAGCAGAATTAAGAAAACAGCCTCGGATTTCAAATTTCTGTATTTTTGTTAATAAAAGGTTCTCAGAGCTAAGTTTTCAAATTTGTGTTCAGTTAAGAATTCTTGGGATAACCAATACCATAGAAATTGATATTTGCGAATTCGGGAAAAAAGTGCATTTTGAAACCATGGACTATAGTCCAGCAGAATTAAGCAAAACAGCCTCGGATTTCAAATTTCTGTATTTTTGTTAATAAAAGGTTCTCAAAGCTAAATTTTCAAATTTGTGTTCAGTAAAGAATTCTTGGGATAACCAATGCCATAGAAATCGATATTTGCGAATTTGGGAAAAAAGTGAATTTTGAAACCATGGACTATAGTCCAGCAGAATTAAGCAAAACAGCCTCGGATTTCAAATTTCTGTATTTTTGTTAATAAAAGGTTCTCAGAGCTAAATTTTCAAATTTGTGTTCAGTTAGTGATGCTCTCGATTATAAGCAGCATAGAAATCGAAATTTGCGAATTCGGGAAAAAAGTGCATTTTGAAACCATGGACTATAGTCCAGCAGAATTAAGAAAACAGCCTCGGATTTCAAATTTCTGTATTTTTGTTAATAAAAGGTTCTCAGAGCTAAATTTTCAAATTTGTGTTCAGTTAGAGATGCCCATGACTATCAATATCATAGAAATCTTCATTTGCGATTTCGGGAAAAAAGTGCATTTTGAAACCATGGACTATAGTCCAGCAGAATTAAGCAAAACAGCCTCGGATTTCAAATTTCTGTATTTTTGTTAATAAAAGGTTCTCAGAGCTAAATTTTCAAATTTGTGTTCAGTTAGTGATGCTTATTATTATTATTTTCAGCAGCATAGAAATCGAAATTTGCGAATTCGGGAAAAAAGTGCATTTTGAAACCATGGGCTTTAGTCCAGCAGAATTAAGCAAAGCAGCCTCGGATTTCAAATTTCTGTATTTTTGTTAATTAAAGGTTCTCAGAGCTATATTTTCAAATTTGTGTTCAATAAGAGATGCCCGTGAGTATCACTACCATAAAAAAACGAAATTTGCGAATTCGGGAAAAAAGTGCATTTTGAAACCATGGACTATAGTCCAGCAGAATTAAGCAAAACAGCCTCGGATTTCAAATTTCTGTATTTTTGTTAATAAAAGGTTCTCAAAGCTAAATTTTCAAATTTGTGTTCAGTAAAGAATTCTTGGGATAACCAATGCCATAGAAATCGATATTTGCGAATTTGGGAAAAAAGTGAATTTTGAAACCATGGACTATAGTCCAGCAGAATTAAGCAAAGCAGCCTCGGATTTCAAATTTCTGTATTTTTGTTAATAAAAGGTTCTCAGAGCTATATTTTCAAATTTGTGTTCAGTTAGTGATGCTCTCAATTATCAGCATCATAGAAATCGAAATTTGCGAGTTCGGGAAAAAAGTGCATTTTGAAACCATGGACTATAGTCCAGCAGAATTAAGCAAAGCAGCCTCGGATTTCAAATTTCTGTATTTTTGTTAATAAAAGGTTCTCAGAGCTAAATTTTCAAGTTTGTGTTCAGTTAGTGATGCTCTCAATTATCAGCATCATAGAAATCGAAATTTGCGAGTTCGGGAAAAAAGTGCATTTTGAAACCATGGACTATAGTCCAGCAGAATTAAGAAAACAGCCTCGGATTTCAAATTTCTGTATTTTTGTTAATAAAAGGTTCTCAGAGCTAAATTTTCAAATTTGTGTTCAGTTAGTGATGCTTATTATTATTATTTTCAGCAGCATAGAAATCGAAATTTGCGAATTCGGGAAAAAAGTGCATTTTGAAACCATGGGCTTTAGTCCAGCAGAATTAAGCAAAGCAGCCTCGGATTTCAAATTTCTGTATTTTTGTTAATAAAAGGTTCTCAAAGCTAAATTTTCAAATTTGTGTTCAGTAAAGAATTCTTGGGATAACCAATGCCATAGAAATCGATATTTGCGAATTTGGGAAAAAAGTGAATTTTGAAACCATGGACTATAGTCCAGCAGAATTAAGAAAACAGCCTCGGATTTCAAATTTCTGTATTTTTGTTAATAAAAGGTTCTCAGAGCTAAATTTTCAAATTTGTGTTCAGTTAGAGATGCCCATGACTATCAATATCATAGAAATCTTCATTTGCGATTTCGGGAAAAAAGTGAATTTTGAAACCATGGACTATAGTCCAGCAGAATTAAGCAAAACAGCCTCGGATTTCAAATTTCTGTATTTTTGTTAATAAAAGGTTCTCAGAGCTAAATTTTCAAGTTTGTGTTCAGTTAGTGATGCTCTCAATTATCAGCATCATAGAAATCGAAATTTGCGAGTTCGGGAAAAAAGTGCATTTTGAAACCATGGACTATAGTCCAGCAGAATTAAGAAAACAGCCTCGGATTTCAAATTTCTGTATTTTTGTTAATAAAAGGTTCTCAGAGCTAAATTTTCAAATTTGTGTTCAGTTAGTGATGCTTATTATTATTATTTTCAGCAGCATAGAAATCGAAATTTGCGAATTCGGGAAAAAAGTGCATTTTGAAACCATGGACTATAGTCCAGCAGAATTAAGCAAAGCAGCCTCGGATTTCAAATTTCTGTATTTTTGTTAATAAAAGGTTCTCAGAGCTATATTTTCAAATTTGTGTTCAATAAGAGATGCCCGTGAGTATCACTACCATAAAAAAACGAAATTTGCGAATTCGGGAAAAAAGTGCATTTTGAAACCATGGACTATAGTCCAGCAGAATTAAGCAAAACAGCCTCGGATTTCAAATTTCTGTATTTTTGTTAATAAAAGGTTCTCAGAGCTATATTTTCAAATTTGTGTTCAATAAGAGATGCCCGTGAGTATCACTACCATAAAAAAACGAAATTTGCGAATTCGGGAAAAAAGTGCATTTTGAAACCATGGACTATAGTCCAGCAGAATTAAGCAAAACAGCCTCGGATTTCAAATTTCTGTATTTTTGTTAATAAAAGGTTCTCAAAGCTAAATTTTCAAATTTGTGTTCAGTAAAGAATTCTTGGGATAACCAATGCCATAGAAATCGATATTTGCGAATTTGGGAAAAAAGTGAATTTTGAAACCATGGACTATAGTCCAGCAGAATTAAGCAAAACAGCCTCGGATTTCAAATTTCTGTATTTTTGTTAATAAATGGTTCTCAGAGCTAAATTTTCAAATTTGTGTTCAGTTAGTGATGCTCTCGATTATAAGCAGCATAGAAATCGAAATTTGCGAATTCGGGAAAAAAGTGCATTTTGAAACCATGGACTATAGTCCAGCAGAATTAAGCAAAACAGCCTCGGATTTCAAATTTCTGTATTTTTGTTAATAAAAGGTTCTCAGAGCTAAATTTTCAAATTTGTGTTCAGTAAAGAATTCTTGGGATAACCAATGCCATAGAAATCGATATTTGCGAATTTGGGAAAAAAGTGAATTTTGAAACCATGGACTATAGTCCAGCAGAATTAAGAAAACAGCCTCGGATTTCAAATTTCTGTATTTTTGTTAATAAAAGGTTCTCAGAGCTAAATTTTCAAATTTGTGTTCAGTAAAGAATTCTTGGGATAACCAATGCCATAGAAATCGATATTTGCGAATTTGGGAAAAAAGTGAATTTTGAAACCATGGACTATAGTCCAGCAGAATTAAGAAAACAGCCTCGGATTTCAAATTTCTGTATTTTTGTTAATAAAAGGTTCTCAGAGCTAAATTTTCAAATTTGTGTTCAGTTAGTGATGCTTATTATTATTATTTTCAGCAGCATAGAAATCGAAATTTGCGAATTCGGGAAAAAAGTGCATTTTGAAACCATGGACTATAGTCCAGCAGAATTAAGCAAAACAGCCTCGGATTTCAAATTTCTGTATTTTTGTTAATAAAAGGTTCTCAGAGCTAAATTTTCAAGTTTGTGTTCAGTTAGTGATGCTCTCAATTATCAGCATCATAGAAATCGAAATTTGCGAGTTCGGGAAAAAAGTGCATTTTGAAACCATGGACTATAGTCCAGCAGAATTAAGCAAAACAGCCTCGGATTTCAAATTTCTGTATTTTTGTTAATAAAAGGTTCTCAGAGCTAAATTTTCAAATTTGTGTTCAGTAAAGAATTCTTGGGATAACCAATGCCAAAGAAATCGATATTTGCGAATTTGGGAAAAAAGTGAATTTTGAAACCATGGACTATAGTCCAGCAGAATTAAGAAAACAGCCTCGGATTTCAAATTTCTGTATTTTTGTTAATAAAAGGTTCTCAGAGCTAAATTTTCAAATTTGTGTTCAGTTAGTGATGCTTATTATTATTATTTTCAGCAGCATAGAAATCGAAATTTGCGAATTCGGGAAAAAAGTGCATTTTGAAACCATGGACTATAGTCCAGCAGAATTAAGCAAAACAGCCTCGGATTTCAAATTTCTGTATTTTTGTTAATAAAAGGTTCTCAGAGCTAAATTTTCAAGTTTGTGTTCAGTTAGTGATGCTCTCAATTATCAGCATCATAGAAATCGAAATTTGCGAGTTCGGGAAAAAAGTGCATTTTGAAACCATGGACTATAGTCCAGCAGAATTAAGCAAAACAGCCTCGGATTTCAAATTTCTGTATTTTTGTTAATAAAAGGTTCTCAGAGCTAAATTTTCAAATTTGTGTTCAGTTAAGAATTCTTGGGATAACCAATACCATAGAAATCGATATTTGCGAATTCGGGAAAAAAGTGCATTTTGAAACCATGGACTATAGTCCAGCAGAATTAAGCAAAACAGCCTCGGATTTCAAATTTCTGTATTTTTGTTAATAAAAGGTTCTCAGAGCTAAATTTTCAAATTTGTGTTCAGTTAGAGATGCCCATGACTATCAATATCATAGAAATCTTCATTTGCGATTTCGGGAAAAAAGTGCATTTTGAAACCATGGACTATAGTCAGCAGAATTAAGCAAAACAGCCTCGGATTTCAAATTTCTGTATTTTTGTTAATAAAAGGTTCTCAGAGCTAAGTTTTCAAATTTGTGTTCAGTTAAGAATTCTTGGGATAACCAATACCATAGAAATTGATATTTGCGAATTCGGGAAAAAAGTGCATTTTGAAACCATGGACTATAGTCCAGCAGAATTAAGCAAAACAGCCTCGGATTTCAAATTTCTGTATTTTTGTTAATAAAAGGTTCTCAGAGCTAAATTTTCAAATTTGTGTTCAGTTAAGAATTCCTGGGATAACCAATGCCATAGAAATCGATATTTGCGAATTTGGGAAAAAAGTGAATTTTGAAACCATGGACTATAGTCCAGCAGAATTAAGCAAAACAGCCTCGGATTTCAAATTTCTGTATTTTTGTTAATAAAAGGTTCTCAGAGCTAAATTTTCAAATTTGTGTTCAGTAAAGAATTCTTGGGATAACCAATACCATAGAAATCGATATTTGCGAATTTGGGAAAAAAGTGAATTTTGAAACCATGGACTATAGTCCAGCAGAATTAAGCAAAACAGCCTCGGATTTCAAATTTCTGTATTTTTGTTAATAAAAGGTTCTCAGAGCTAAATTTTCAAATTTGTGTTCAGTTAGTGATGCTCTCGATTATAAGCAGCATAGAAATCGAAATTTGCGAATTCGGGAAAAAAGTGCATTTTGAAACCATGGACTATAGTCCAGCAGAATTAAGCAAAACAGCCTCGGATTTCAAATTTCTGTATTTTGGTTAATAAAAGTTTCTCAGAGCTAAATTTTCAAATTTGTGTTCAGTAAAGAATTCTTGGGATAACCAATGCCATAGAAATCGATATTTGCGAATTTGGGAAAAAAGTGAATTTTGAAACCATGGACTATAGTCCAGCAGAATTAAGCAAAACAGCCTCGGATTTCAAATTTCTGTATTTTTGTTAATAAAAGGTTCTCAGAGCTAAATTTTCAAATTTGTGTTCAGTTAGAGATGCCCGTGAGTATCAATATCATAGAAATCTTCATTTGCGATTTCGGGAAAAAAGTGAATTTTGAAACCATGGACTATAGTCCAGCAGAATTAAGCAAAACAGCCTCGGATTTCAAATTTCTGTATTTTTGTTAATAAAAGGTTCTCAGAGCTAAATTTTCAAATTTGTGTTCAGTTAGTGATGCTCTCGATTATAAGCAGCATAGAAATCGAAATTTGCGAATTCGGGAAAAAAGTGCATTTTGAAACCATGGACTATAGTCCAGCAGAATTAAGCAAAACAGCCTCGGATTTCAAATTTCTGTATTTTTGTTAATAAAAGGTTCTCAGAGCTAAATTTTCAAATTTGTGTTCAGTAAAGAATTCTTGGGATAACCAATACCATAGAAATCGATATTTGCGAATTTGGGAAAAAAGTGAATTTTGAAACCATGGACTATAGTCCAGCAGAATTAAGCAAAACAGCCTCGGATTTCAAATTTCTGTATTTTTGTTAATAAAAGGTTCTCAGAGCTAAATTTTCAAATTTGTGTTCAGTAAAGAATTCTTGGGATAACCAATACCATAGAAATCGATATTTGCGAATTTGGGAAAAAAGTGCATTTTGAAACCATGGACTATAGTCCAGCAGAATTAAGCAAAACAGCCTCGGATTTCAAATTTCTGTATTTTTGTTATTAAAAGGTTCTCAGAGCTAAATTTTCAAATTTGTGTTCAGTTAGTGATGCTCTCGATTATAAGCAGCATAGAAATCGATATTTGCGAATTTGGGAAAAAAGTGAATTTTGAAACCATGGACTATAGTCCAGCAGAATTAAGCAAAACAGCCTCGGATTTCAAATTTCTTTATTTTTGTTAATAAAAGGTTCTCAGAGCTAAGTTTTCAAATTTGTGTTCAGTTAAGAGTTCTCGGGATAACCAATACCGTAGAAATCGAAATTTGCGAATTCGGGAAAAAAGTGCATTTTGAAACCATGGACTATAGTCCAGCAGAATTAAGCAAAACAGCCTCGGATTTCAAATTTCTGTATTTTTGTTAATAAAAGGTTCTCAGAGCTAAATTTTCAAATTTGTGTTCAGTAAAGAATTCTTGGGATAACCAATACCATAGAAATCGATATTTGCGAATTTGGGAAAAAAGTGCATTTTGAAACCATGGACTATAGTCCAGCAGAATTAAGCAAAACAGCCTCGGATTTCAAATTTCTGTATTTTTGTTATTAAAAGGTTCTCAGAGCTAAATTTTCAAATTTGTGTTCAGTTAGTGATGCTCTCGATTATAAGCAGCATAGAAATCGATATTTGCGAATTTGGGAAAAAAGTGAATTTTGAAACCATGGACTATAGTCCAGCAGAATTAAGCCAAACAGCCTCGGATTTCAAATTTCTGTATTTTTGTTAATAAAAGGTTCTCAGAGCTAAGTTTTCAAATTTGTGTTCAGTTAAGAGTTCTCGGGATAACCAATACCGTAGAAATCGAAATTTGCGAATTCGGGAAAAAAGTGCATTTTGAAACCATGGACTATAGTCCAGCAGAATTAAGCCAAACAGCCTCGGATTTCAAATTTCTGTATTTTTGTTAATAAAAGGTTCTCAGAGCTAAGTTTTCAAATTTGTGTTCAGTTAAGAGTTCTCGGGATAACCAATACCGTAGAAATCGAAATTTGCGAATTCGGGAAAAAGTGCATCTTGAAACCATGGACTATAGTCCAGCAGAATTAAGCAAAACAGCCTCGGATTTCAAATTTCTGTATTTTTGTTAATAAAAGTTTCTCAGAGCTAAATTTTCAAATTTGTGTTCAGTAAAGAATTCTTGGGATAACCAATACCATAGAAATCGATATTTGCGAATTTGGGAAAAAAGTGCATTTTGAAACCATGGACTATAGTCCAGCAGAATTAAGCAAAACAGCCTCGGATTTCAAATTTCTGTATTTTTGTTATTAAAAGGTTCTCAGAGCTAAATTTTCAAATTTGTGTTCAGTTAGTGATGCTCTCGATTATAAGCAGCATAGAAATCGATATTTGCGAATTTGGGAAAAAAGTGAATTTTGAAACCATGGACTATAGTCCAGCAGAATTAAGCAAAACAGCCTCGGATTTCAAATTTCTTTATTTTTGTTAATAAAAGGTTCTCAGAGCTAAGTTTTCAAATTTGTGTTCAGTTAAGAGTTCTCGGGATAACCAATACCGTAGAAATCGAAATTTGCGAATTCGGGAAAAAAGTGCATTTTGAAACCATGGACTATAGTCCAGCAGAATTAAGCCAAACAGCCTCGGATTTCAAATTTCTGTATTTTTGTTAATAAAAGGTTCTCAGAGCTAAGTTTTCAAATTTGTGTTCAGTTAAGAGTTCTCGGGATAACCAATACCGTAGAAATCGAAATTTGCGAATTCGGGAAAAAGTGCATCTTGAAACCATGGACTATAGTCCAGCAGAATTAAGCAAAACAGCCTCGGATTTCAAATTTCTGTATTTTTGTTAATAAAAGTTTCTCAGAGCTAAATTTTCAAATTTGTGTTCAGTAAAGAATTCTTGGGATAACCAATACCATAGAAATCGATATTTGCGAATTTGGGAAAAAAGTGAATTTTGAAACCATGGACTATAGTCCAGCAGAATTAAGCAAAACAGCCTCGGATTTCAAATTTCTGTATTTTTGTTAATAAAAGGTTCTCAGAGCTAAGTTTTCAAATTTGTGTTCAGTTAAGAGTTCTCGGGATAACCAATACCGTAGAAATCGAAATTTGCGAATTCGGGAAAAAAGTGCATTTTGAAACCATGGACTATAGTCCAGCAGAATTAAGCAAAACAGCCTCGGATTTCAAATTTCTGTATTTTTGTTAATAAAAGGTTCTCAGAGCTAAATTTTCAAATTTGTGTTCAGTAAAGAATTCTTGGGATAACCAATACCATAGAAATCGATATTTGCGAATTTGGGAAAAAAGTGAATTTTGAAACCATGGACTATAGTCCAGCAGAATGAAGCAAAACAGCCTCGGATTTCAAATTTCTGTATTTTGGTTAATAAAAGTTTCTCAGAGCTAAATTTTCAAATTTGTGTTCAGTAAAGAATTCTTGGGATAACCAATACCATAGAAATCGATATTTGCCAATTTGGGAAAAAAGTGCATTTTGAAACCATGGACTATAGTCCAGCAGAATTAAGCAAAACAGCCTCGGATTTCAAATTTCTGTATTTTTGTTATTAAAAGGTTCTCAGAGCTAAATTTTCAAATTTGTGTTCAGTTAGTGATGCTCTCGATTATAAGCAGCATAGAAATCGAAATTTGCGAATTCGGGAAAAAAGTGCATTTTGAAACCATGGACTATAGTCCAGCAGAATTAAGCAAAACAGCCTCGGATTTCAAATTTCTGTATTTTTGTTAATAAAAGGTTCTCAGAGCTAAATTTTCAAATTTGTGTTCAGTTAGTGATGCTCTCGATTATAAGCAGCATAGAAATCGAAATTTGCGAATTCGGGGAAAAAGTGCATTTTGAAACCATGGACTATAGTCCAGCAGAATTAAGCAAAACAGCCTCGGATTTCAAATTTCTGTATTTTTGTTAATAAAAGGTTCTCAGAGCTAAATTTTCAAATTTGTGTTCAGTTAGTGATGCTCTCGATTATAAGCAGCATAGAAATCGAAATTTGCGAATTCGGGGAAAAAGTGCATTTTGAAACCATGGACTATAGTCCAGCAGAATTAAGCAAAACAGCCTCGGATTTCAAATTTCTGTATTTTTGTTAATAAAAGGTTCTCAGAGCTAAATTTTCAAATTTGTGTTCAGTTAAGAATTCTCGGGATAACCAATACGATAGAAATCGAAATTAGCGAATTCGGGAAAAAAGTGCATTTTGAAACCACGGGCTATAGTCCAGCAGAATTAAGCAAAACAACCTCGGATTTCAAATTTCTGTATTTTTGTTAATAAAAGGTTCTCAGAGCTAAATTTTCAAATTTTTGTTCAGTTAGTGATGCTCTCGATTATAAGCAGCATAGAAATCGAAATTTGCGAATTCGGGAAAAAAAGTGCATTTTGAAACCATGGACTATAGTCCAGCAGAATTAAGCAAAACAGCCTCGGATTTCAAATTTCTGTATTTTGGTTAATAAAAGTTTCTCAGGGCTAAATTTTCAAATTTGTGTTCAGTAAAGAATTCTTGGGATAACCAATACCATAGAAATCGATATTTGCGAATTCGGGAAAAAAGTGCATTTTGAAACCATGGACTATAGTCCAGCAGAATTAAGCAAAACAGCCTCGGATTTCAAATTTCTGTATTTTTGTTAATAAAAGGTTCACAGAGCTAAATTTTCAAATTTGTGTTCAGTTAGTGATGCTCTCGATTATAAGCAGCATAGAAATCGAAATTTGCGAATTCGGGGAAAAAGTGCATTTTGAAACCATGGACTATAGTCCAGCAGAATTAAGCAAAACAGCCTCGGATTTCAAATTTCTGTATTTTTGTTAATAAAAGGTTCTCAGAGCTAAATTTTCAAATTTGTGTTCAGTTAAGAATTCTCGGGATAACCAATACGATAGAAATCGAAATTAGCGAATTCGGGAAAAAAGTGCATTTTGAAACCATGGACTATAGTCCAGCTGAATTAAGCAAAACAGCCTCGGATTTCAAATTTCTGTATTTTTGTTAATAAAAGGTTCTCAGAGCTAAATTTTCAAATTTGTGTTCAGTAAAGAATTCTTGGGATAACCAATACCATAGAAATCGATATTTGCGAATTTGGGAAAAAAGTGAATTTTGAAACCATGGACTATAGTCCAGCAGAATGAAGCAAAACAGCCTCGGATTTCAAATTTCTGTATTTTGGTTAATAAAAGTTTCTCAGAGCTAAATTTTCAAATTTGTGTTCAGTAAAGAATTCTTGGGATAACCAATACCATAGAAATCGATATTTGCCAATTTGGGAAAAAAGTGCATTTTGAAACCATGGACTATAGTCCAGCAGAATTAAGCAAAACAGCCTCGGATTTCAAATTTCTGTATTTTTGTTATTAAAAGGTTCTCAGAGCTAAATTTTCAAATTTGTGTTCAGTTAGTGATGCTCTCGATTATAAGCAGCATAGAAATCGAAATTTGCGAATTCGGGAAAAAAGTGCATTTTGAAACCATGGACTATAGTCCAGCAGAATTAAGCAAAACAGCCTCGGATTTCAAATTTCTGTATTTTTGTTAATAAAAGGTTCTCAGAGCTAAATTTTCAAATTTGTGTTCAGTTAGTGATGCTCTCGATTATAAGCAGCATAGAAATCGAAATTTGCGAATTCGGGAAAAAAGTGCATTTTGAAACCATGGACTATAGTCCAGCAGAATTAAGCAAAACAGCCTCGGATTTCAAATTTCTGTATTTTTGTTAATAAAAGGTTCTCAGAGCTAAATTTTCAAATTTGTGTTCAGTTAAGAATTCTCGGGATAACCAATACGATAGAAATCGAAATTAGCGAATTCGGGAAAAAAGTGCATTTTGAAACCACGGGCTATAGTCCAGCAGAATTAAGCAAAACAACCTCGGATTTCAAATTTCTGTATTTTTGTTAATAAAAGGTTCTCAGAGCTAAATTTTCAAATTTTTGTTCAGTTAGTGATGCTCTCGATTATAAGCAGCATAGAAATCGAAATTTGCGAATTCGGGAAAAAAAGTGCATTTTGAAACCATGGACTATAGTCCAGCAGAATTAAGCAAAACAGCCTCGGATTTCAAATTTCTGTATTTTTGTTAATAAAAGGTTCACAGAGCTAAATTTTCAAATTTGTGTTCAGTTAGTGATGCTCTCGATTATAAGCAGCATAGAAATCGAAATTTGCGAATTCGGGGAAAAAGTGCATTTTGAAACCATGGACTATAGTCCAGCAGAATTAAGCAAAACAGCCTCGGATTTCAAATTTCTGTATTTTTGTTAATAAAAGGTTCTCAGAGCTAAATTTTCAAATTTGTGTTCAGTTAAGAATTCTCGGGATAACCAATACGATAGAAATCGAAATTAGCGAATTCGGGAAAAAAGTGCATTTTGAAACCATGGACTATAGTCCAGCAGAATTAAGCAAAACAGCCTCGGATTTCAAATTTCTGTATTTTTGTTAATAAAAGGTTCACAGAGCTAAATTTTCAAATTTGTGTTCAGTTAGTGATGCTCTCGATTATAAGCAGCATAGAAATAGAAATTTGCGAATTCGGGAAAAAAGTGCATTTTGAAACCATGGACTATAGTCCAGCAGAATTAATCAAAACAGCCTCGGATTTCAAATTTCTGTATTTTTGTTAATAAAAGGTTCTCAGAGCTAAATTTTCAAATTTGTGTTCAGTTTAGAATTTCCGGGATAACCAATACGATAGAAATCGAAATTTGCGAATTCGGGTAAAAAGTGCATTTTGAAACCATGGACTATAGTCCAGCAGAATTAAGCAAAACAGCCTCGGATTTCAAAATTCTGTATTTTTGTTAATAAAAGGTTCTCAGAGCTAAATTTTCAAATTTGTGTTCAGTAAAGAATTCTTGGGATAACCAATACCATAGAAATCGATATTTGCGAATTTGGGAAAAAAGTGAATTTTGAAACCATGGACTATAGTCCAGCAGAATTAAGCAAAACAGCCTCGGATTTCAAATTTCTGTATTTTGGTTAATAAAAGTTACTCAGAGCTAAATTTTCAAATTTGTGTTCAGTTAGAGATGCCCGTGAGTATCAATATCATAGAAATCTTCATTTGCGATTTCGGAAAAAAAGTGCATTTTGAAACCATGGACTATAGTCCAGCAGAATTAAGCAAAACAGCCTCGGATTTCAAATTTCTGTATTTTTGTTAATAAAAGGTTCTCAGAGCTAAATTTTCAAATTTGCGTTCAGTTAAGAATTCTTGGGATAACCAATGCCATAGAAATCGGTATTTGCGAATTTGGGAAAAAAGTGAATTTTGAAACCATGGACTATAGTCCAGCAGAATTAAGCAAAACAGCCTCGGATTTCAAATTTCTGTATTTTTGTTAATAAAAGGTTCTCAGAGCTAAATTTTCAAATTTGTGTTCAGTAAAGAATTCTTGGGATAACCAATACCATAGAAATCGATATTTGCGAATTTGGGAAAAAAGTGAATTTTGAAACCATGGACTATAGTCCAGCAGAATTAAGCAAAACAGCCTCGGATTTTAAATTTCTGTATTTTGGTTAATAAAAGTTTCTCAGAGCTAAATTTTCAAATTTGTGTTCAGTTAAGAATTCTTGGGACAACCAATGCCATAGAAATCGATATTTGCGAATTTGGGAAAAAAGTGAATTTTGAAACCATGGCTATAGTCCAGCAGAATTAAGCAAAACAGCCTCGGATTTCAAATTTCTGTATTTTTGTTAATAAAAGGTTCTCAGAGCTAAATTTTCAAATTTGTGTTCAGTTAGTGATGCTCTCGATTATAAGCAGCATAGAAATCGAAATTTGCGAATTTGGGAAAAAAGTGAATTTTGAAACCATGGACTATAGTCCAGCAGAATTAAGCAAAACAGCCTCGGATTTCAAATTTCTGTATTTTTGTTAATAAAAGGTTCTCAGGGCTAAGTTTTCAAATTTGTGTTCAGTTAGAGATGCCCGTGAGTGTCAATATCATAGAAATCTTCATTTGCGATTTCGGGAAAAAAGTGCATTTTGAAACCACGCGCTATAGTCCAGCAGAATTAAGCAAAACAGCCTCGGATTTCAAATTTCTGTATTTTTGTTAATAAAAGGTTCTCAGAGCTAAATTTTCAAATTTGTGTTCAGTTAGTGATGCTCTCGATTATGAGCAGCATAGAAATCGAAATTTGCGAATTCGGGAAAAAAGTGCATTTTGAAACCATGGACTATAGTCCAGCAGAATTAAGCAAAACAGCCTCGGATTTCAAATTTCTGTATTTTTGTTAATAAAAGGTTCTCAGAGCTAAATTTTCAAATTTGTGTTCAGTTAAGAATTCTTGGGATAACTAATGCCATAGAAATCGATATTTGCGAATTTGGGAAAAAAGTGAATTTTGAAACCATGGACTATAGTCCAGCAGAATTAAGCAAAACAGCCTCGGATTTCAAATTTCTGTATTTTTGTTAATAAAAGGTTCTCAGAGCTAAATTTTCAAATTTGTGTTCAGTTAGTGATGCTTATTATTATTATTTTCAGCAGCATAGAAATCGAAATTTGCGAATTCGGGAAAAAAGTGCATTTTGAAACCATGGGCTATAGTCCAGCAGAATTAAGCAAAACAGCCTCGGATTTCAAATTTCTGTATTTTTGTTAATAAAAGGTTCTCAGAGCTAAATTTTCAAATTTGTGTTCAGTTAAGAATTCTTGGGATAACTAATGCCATAGAAATCGATATTTGCGAATTTGGGAAAAAAGTGAATTTTGAAACCATGGACTATAGTCCAGCAGAATTAAGCAAAACAGCCTCGGATTTCAAATTTCTGTATTTTTGTTAATAAAAGGTTCTCAGAGCTAAATTTTCAAATTTGTGTTCAGTTAGTGATGCTTATTATTATTATTTTCAGCAGCATAGAAATCGAAATTTGCGAATTCGGGAAAAAAGTGCATTTTGAAACCATGGACTATAGTCCAGCAGAATTAAGCAAAACAGCCTCGGATTTCAAATTTCTGTATTTTGGTTAATAAAAGTTTCTCAGAGCTAAATTTTCAAGTTTGTGTTCAGTTAGTGATGCTCTCAATTATCAGCATCATTGAAATCGAAATTTGCGAGTTCGGGAAAAAAGTGCATTTTGAAACCATGGGCTGTAATCCAGCAGAATTAAGCAAAACAGCCTCGGATTTCAAATTTCTGTATTTTTGTTAATAAAAGGTTCTCAGAGCTAAATTTTCAAATTTGTGTTCAGTTAGTGATGCTCTCGATTATAAGCAGCATAGAAATCGAAATTTGCGAATTCGGGAAAAAAGTGCATTTTGAAACCATGGACTATAGTCCAGCAGAATTAAGCAAAACAGCCTCGGATTTCAAATTTCTGTATTTTTGTTAATAAAAGGTTCTCAGAGCTAAATTTTCAAATTTGTGTTCAGTTAGAGATGCCCGTGAGTATCAATATCATAGAAATCTTCATTTGCGATTTCGGGAAAAAAGTGCATTTTGAAACCACGCGCTATAGTCCAGCAGAATTAAGCAAAACAGCCTCGGATTTCAAATTTCTGTATTTTTGTTAATAAAAGGTTCTCAGAGCTAAATTTTCAAATTTGTGTTCAGTTAGTGATGCTCTCGATTATGAGCAGCATAGAAATCGAAATTTGCGAATTCGGGAAAAAAGTGCATTTTGAAACCATGGACTATAGTCCAGCAGAATTAAGCAAAACAGCCTCGGATTTCAAATTTCTGTATTTTTGTTAATAAAAGGTTCTCAGAGCTAAATTTTCAAATTTGTGTTCAGTTAGAGATGCCCGTGAGTATCAATATCATAGAAATCTTCATTTGCGATTTCGGGAAAAAAGTGCATTTTGAAACCACGCGTTATAGTCCAGCAGAATTAAGCAAAACAGCCTCGGATTTCAAATTTCTGTATTTTTGTTAATAAAAGGTTCTCAGAGCTAAATTTTTAAATTTGTGTTCAGTTAAGAATTCTCGGGATAACCAATACGATAGAAATCGAAATTAGCGAATTCGGGAAAAAAGTGCATTTTGAAACCATGGACTATAGTCCAGCAGAATTAAGCAAAACAGCCTCGGATTTCAAATTTCTGTATTTTTGTTAATAAAAGTTTCTCAGAGCTAAATTTTCAAATTTGTGTTCAGTTAGTGATGCTCTCAATTATCAGCATCATAGAAATCGAAATTTGCGAGTTCGGGGAAAAAGTGCATTTTGAAACAATGGACTATAGTCCAGCAGAATTAAGCAAAACAGCCTCGGATTTCAAATTTCTGTATTTTTGTTAATAAAAGGTTCTCAGAGCTAAATTTTCAAATTTGTGTTCAATTAAGAGTTCTCGGGATAACCAATACCGTAGAAATCGAAATTTGCGAATTCGGGGAAAAAGTGCATCTTGAAACCATGGACTATAGTCCAGCAGAATTAAGCAAAACAGGCTCGGATTTCAAATTTCTGTATTTTTGTTAATAAAAGTTTCTCAGAGCTAAGTTTTCAAATTTGTGTTCAGTTAAGAGTTCTCGGGATAACCAATACCGTTGAAATCGAAATTTGCGAATTCGGGAAAAAAGTGCATCTTGAAACCATGGACTATAGTCCAGCAGAATTAAGCAAAACAGCCTCGGATTTCAAATTTCTGTATTTTTGTTAATAAAAGGTTCTCAGAGCTAAATTTTCAAATTTGTGTTCAGTTAGAGTAGTGGGTTTATGAGAGTTCTAGAACAGTTGTGGGTTGTGGTTTTCTTATCAGTTGTTTGTGGTTTTCTTATCAGTTGTTTGGGTCGTTGAACTTGAACTTTGTGGTTTTTGCAGTTGAGTGTGTGTGTATGTGGGTCCCGCTGAAGGCCTTGACGATAGATAAGGGTGGAACAAAAAAATTAGCATTTGATTGTCATGTCGGTGGGGAAAAAAAAAATAGGTCACGATAAAGGCATTGAAGATAGATAAGGGGGGTAGCATGTTTGCTGGAAATGTGAATGTGGTCAGTGGAGTAAACATTAAAAATAAATATTAAGACAATGTTGTGCGTATGATTTTAGATAGCGAGCGTTTGGTTTGGTTGGGGGCGCGGTTGTGGATCGGTAGTGGATCTTATAGATGGATTAATGGATACAAAGACTTGATCGAGAAATACAATAATACAAAACATAGTACCATTGGAATGCCTCCATGTAATGTTAATTCTTCAAATGAAAAGCTAATCCTAGACACAGTTTACAACAACATAAAAATATATGATAAACCTAAATATTTCGTTAACGATCACGTACGAATCAGTAAATATAAACACACTTTTGACAAAGGCTATACACCAAATTGGACAACAGAGATTTTCAAAATTAAAACAATTCAAAACACAAATCCAGTTACATATACTTTAGAAGATTATTAGAGAAATGCTATCAAGGGAGGCTTCTATGAACATGAGCTGATGAAAACACAATATACGGATAAATACCTTGTTGAAAAAATTTTTACGCACAAGTGGCGATAGAGTCTTAGTAAAATGGTTAGGATTTTCAAACGAACATAACTCGTGGATTGATAAAAAATAAATAAATAAATAATATATATTGTAAAGCATATCCATCTACATAAATGTTACATACATATATATATATATATAAATATATATATATAATTATATATAAATGAAAAGCTTTGATTTTGTATTTCGTATTTCATTCATTTACTAGTCGTCGAAATGTCAATAACATTAACTTTAACCGGACAGACATCAAGTATCACTACGCATTATTTTCCACCAATTGATTTGGAAAGGGATTATGAGTGTGGTCTCGTTGATTTTCATTCATATAACTCAGTTCCCAACGTTGATTTGGAAAACAATTTATTTCACGTAAAAGATAAAGTCATTGAAATTCCCATAGGTTCATATGAATTCGGAGATATCGTTGATTACTTGCGAATGAAGTATGCAGATATTAACCCTTCTGGAAAACTTTACATTGAAGCTAATTACAATACACTCAAAACTGAAGTTACATGTGACGATGTTATAGATCTTAGTCAACAGCGAAGCATTGGTTCATTAATGGGCTTTAGTAAGAGAGTGTTAGAAGCAGTGGATACTCATGAATCAGACATGCCTATTCATATATCAAATATCAATGCAATACATGTGGAATGTAATATTGTAGGCGGATCAAATATTAACAATTCACCGGCGCATACACTCCATGAATTTTCATTGAATGTCAGTCCCGGACATAAATTAGATGAGATTCCGAAAAATGTTATCTATTTGCCGGTGATCGTCCGACAGATAGGTTCAATTACAGTTGAAATTGTTGACCAAAACGGTGATCTTATTAATTTCCGCGGAGAAACAATAACTCTCAGAGTTCATCTAAGACCAAAGGAGTCATGATTATTTATAATAAAAACAATACAAAAATTGAGTTTCCCATCACTTCTTTGTTGACATTCAACCGAGAATGTCATTGATAAGGGGGACGCAAAATAACAAACGAAAAACACAATTGACATCAAGCAACAAAAAGTACAAAAAATCATTGGGATTCCAGCTTAAATAACAAACAAAACAAAATGAATGATGTCTTAAACGTTTCACAAAAACCTATCTATGATGAGAGCATAATAAAAAAAGAATATCACAGTTACATACCATACCTACAATCATTTAAAAATTACGATGAAATCAGAATATCTATTCAGAACCAAGACTTCTATTTGTTACCTTGTGAAAGCTACATTTACATTGAGGGATTCGTAACTCTAGAGAATGGAACAAAATCATCCAATATTAAATTGAAAAACAACTGTGTAGCATTCTTGTTTGATGAAATCAGTTATGAACTCAATGGAATTGAAGTAGATCGTACATGATATACAGGAACGATAACTATGATGAACAATTTTGTTTCCTTAAACGATAACGAGAGCAGAATGCTGAAAAATGCGGGATGGTTTGCAAATGATGATGCCGCCATTGAAACCAGTTATTTTAATTTCTGTGTGCCACTTTAAAATGTTCTAGGCTTTGCTGACTTTTATAAACTTTAATAAAATAATATTGAATTCTAAGCATGAACTCATTCTACAACGTTCGAAATCTGATCAAAATGCTGTCTACTCAACTGATGAAAAGGAAAAGATTCAGTTAAATATTCTAAATATTACATGGAAAGTTCCACACGTACAGTTGGCTGATTTTTCAAAATTGGAGATTCTCAAAATAATAAGCAGTGGACGCTCCTTGCCTATTGTATTTCGAAGCTGGGACTGCCACTTTAATCCCGTACTAACGCAAGGAATGCATTATCAATGGAACGTGAAACTTTCTCCATAAGGCGAAAGACCTCGATTTATACTTATAGTTTTCCAGAAAACAATCGGCTTACATCATTGTGATTTTACAGATATAAAAGTACATCTTAATTCCGACAAATATCCATATGATGATCTTAATCTAAAGTTTGATCGTGATCGTTACGCTATTTTAGATGACATGTATATAAAATTTCAACAGAGCTACTATATGCGAGAATCTCAGCCTCTGTTATCGCGAGAAGAATTTGGAAAAAAAGCGCCAATTATTCATCAGAAACGAGACAGTCAAAATGGGACCAATTGATATAAGAGTTGAATTCAAAACCACTAAAAATATATCTGGAAATACTTCAACTTATTGCGTGCTCATACATGATCGATTCCTAGAATATACCCCACTTACGGGTGAGGTCAAAAGAGTCATTTAAATATTTTTGTAAGAGAGTTGTTTGAAAAATAAATAAAAATAAATTATAATGCTTCTTATTCTTGTCTTTTATTTGTAATTCGTATATTACAACTATTATTCAATTTCTCAATATATGGTAGACTATATTCATTTGCATTTAGTGCCTGCATTGTTGCATCCAACATCTTGGTGTATCGGGCTGGAAGAAATACCTGTAAGAAGAAAAAAAGAAAAAATAAACGTATTCCTTCTTTTTTTTTGCAACCTACTTGAAAGTCACTCAGGTCACAGAGAATTGCTTTTCCAAACTTTGTGTTGCAAAATTTCACGCTTTCAATGTTGTAGTCAATTCCATTGTCTAAGTCGAAAATCTTTTTACTATTTCCTTATATTTACATTCCTCAAGTTTATTTAATTCTGCCTGTGGATCCATCGTCTAGTCACTCAGCTTGCTACAAACTTACTCAATAAATTCAACGAATTCCTCCGTCATTATATACCATTTCGGTAGCATAATTAAGACCACAATGGAAACCGCAATGATTAGCCTTTTTGAAATTATTTCTTAAAAAAAAATAGGACATTTCAGTTATACGAACAAAAAAAAAATAAATTGACTATTCACTTTCTTCAAAACACAATTCTATGCGTTTTGCTTTTATTCAAGTACACATAACCATATACTCTTAAATTAGTTTTATTACATCGTGTAGGGAAAAAACCTTGTTCAGGCCAATCGGTGGTCTTCTGCACACACCACAAGATTTTGGGGAAAACAATTTTCAATGTTCTTTTCATCCTTTGCACACAACGCAACAGGTCATGTTCTTCACTCTGAGGTATTATCTCAATCGTCTGACTGGTGTTCGTTGAAGATTCAACTTCATCGATGAGTGTGTCCTCTCGATTGTTGAAATCACCTAATGGTGAATCTGGTATGATATCATAACAATATAACAGCTCGTTATTATCGCTGCTTTCTGGACTTTGTTTTCCCAAGCTATCTTCCATGCATTCATCTACGTTGATGAATTCTTCAAATTGACACCCAATACCATTCTCAAAGTGTTCTTCCATTTCCTCCGTCCTGGTTTCATCAAAATGTGTAGAAATCTCTTCCTTTTCCGGTTCTTCTTCTCCTTCTTTCAAATTTAATAAATTATGTATTGACATCAATTTATTTTCATAGTTTTACTCTGTTCGCAGAGTAAAAAAAAAAGTGTAACTTTCGTGTGTGTGTGTGCTTAAAATCAAATATCATTTATTGGTATTTAATTATGTCCCCAAGCATATGTACTTACTCCATCACTACATATATATCTTTTGGTGTCATTATAACTTAGTGCTAACTTATTAATAACTTGAGTATAAAGTTTATGTAACTTACTTCTAAATATAAACCTTGGTTTGAAAAGTATTTTTTTCTTAACTAAACATTTGTGATAATCTCTGATACTTAAACTTTTAGTGACAGATTTTTTAACACCCTTTGCTTTTTTCACCTCTTCACCAGTATCTACACTAAGAGAATACATTTTTGCTTTAAGGCCCACGAACTCAAGCATTTTATTAGAATTATTTTCATCCTTAAATTTACTCTTGGTAATTTTACCATTCGTTTGGGGAAAATTGTGTAAATTATCTATGGGATATTCTGAGGTATCAAATCTTGATCTTTCCGGATTAATGACGTCACTATATATATATAGGAATAAAAATCATCTGTCATTATTGCGTAAATAAATGAGTCTGTATCCATATAGTTTAATTGAATTGTTTCTCTAAACTTTTGCCTCATATAATCGTAATGAAAGTCGTACATAAGCCATTTTGATAACTCTAATAGAACAAAACCTAAATAAATTAGTTTATCATATGTTATCTTTCCCTTAAGCATTTCAATAGCACACATATCTGGAGCAAAAATAGATCGACTATGGAAATTAGGGTTTGCGATTAGTTTTCTTTCACTAAAACAATTTCCGCTCACATCCCAATTTGTCACTATTTTCACATCTCTTCGCTTTTCTACATTTTCCATAGTTTTACCGTAAACACTGCTATTAATTAATTTGAAAAAGTCTTTTTCAAATTTGCTATTTGCTCTTTTCCTATATTCAGTATTATGATCTTTATATTTATGTAACCACTTCGATTGAGTAAATGATAGTACTCTATGTACTTTAGTAATAGTTAATCCATTCTCCAGACATTGCTTTTGATGAAACCAAGTACATCTTTGGACAAACCTCATGCTAATGGTGAAGCAGCGACAACAACAAAGACAGAAAAACCTAACGTTAAATATTTTTTCGTTGAAGAGGCCATAGAAGCATTTAGGCAAGATTTGATTCGCAAAGAAAAAGATATAGCTGGAATTATTGAAAGTGAAAACAAATTTTACCGCCACTTCAGATTGAAATATGCTGACGAATTTCTAACGATTCGATGTTCCTATGACAGTCACTATAAAGACCGCATTTTAAATATAAATTGCTATGAGTATCGCGAGTATGAAAGCGAGCGAATTATGAGCAATGGTGAAATAGAAGTTTTCACAACACAAGATGCAAAATACCGTTCAGATGTAGAGTTGATCAATATCGAAAAATATAAGCAAACTTATGAAATGACAATTTCTTATTAAACAAGAACTTCCTGATGGGAAGTTAATAAAAATTATGTAGTCTGTAAAAAAACTTGTGAAAAAAACAATGTCTGTAAAATAAAAAAAAACAAATTCTTATTTCAATGCACAGTGAACAAAGTAAATATGACACTCTAATTAAATGATTTGGTTACCCCACGATGTCTCTGAAACAAAAAAGAAAAGAAAAAAGAAACGATGCCTGGAATAAAGAAAACAACCCAAAATACCTGTAAAGAAAATTTAAATATCTGAAACAAAAATAGAAACAAAACCCACGATGTCTGTAAAAAATGTAGATAAAAACCGATTTTTATGTTTTACTTTTTTATTATTTTACAAAAATAATAAGCCCCCTCGAAGAAGGGGCTTAGAGGATACAATTCGGTCCCCTCCTGTATGGCTATGCTCTCCAAAGCCAACAGGAGCAGGACTATGCTCCTTAGTTTGCCCATTTCGGGCCTACTCGAGAGTACTCGAACCATTTCCCTTATCGTTTTGAAAAGGTCTCCTTGGACCCTGTTCGCTCTCTCGAACGACCCAAGATAATTTTTTATCTCTTCAACAATGTCTGTAAAGAAAGGAATATTAGAAAAAATATACAAATAAAAAAATAAATCCACTTACTCGTTTTGTGTGATATTTGATATTCGACTGAATTTACAGGAATTCAAGTCGTCTACTCATACGAATTATTTTGCTTGTAGTATTATCTACTTACAATTTTTAAGACCACACATTTTCTCAAAAAAAGTAGATACTACTATCCCGACCCAACCAAACGCTCGCTATCTAAAATCACACGCACAACATTGTCTTAATATTTATTTTTTAATTTTAACTCCCTAACCACATTCATTTTTCAAGCAAAACATGAAACCTCTTATATTTCCTATCCCAACCAAACTGATACGTCAATCAAACGACCGCAACCCCGACCAAACCAAACGCTCGCTATCTAAAATCATACGCACAACATTGTCTTAATATTTATTTTTAATTTTTACTCCACTGACCGCATTCAATTTTCAAGCAAACATGCTACCCCCCTTATCTAACCTATCCCGACCAAAAACTGGTATGATATCATAACAATATAACAGCTCGTTATTATCGCTGCTTTCTGGACTTTGTTTTCCCAAGCTATCTTCCATGCATTCATCTACGTTGATGAATTCTTCAAATTGACACCCAATACCATTCTCAAAGTGTTCTTCCATTTCCTCCGTCCTGGTTTCATCAAAATGTGTAGAAATCTCTTCCTTTTCCGGTTCTTCTTCTCCTTCTTTCAAATTTAATAAATTATGTATTGACATCAATTTATTTTCATAGTTTTACTCTGTTCGCAGAGTAAAAAAAAAAGTGTAACTTTCGTGTGTGTGTGTGCTTAAAATCAAATATCATTTATTGGTATTTAATTATGTCCCCAAGCATATGTACTTACTCCATCACTACATATATATCTTTTGGTGTCATTATAACTTAGTGCTAACTTATTAATAACTTGAGTATAAAGTTTATGTAACTTACTTCTAAATATAAACCTTGGTTTGAAAAGTATTTTTTTCTTAACTAAACATTTGTGATAATCTCTGATACTTAAACTTTTAGTGACAGATTTTTTAACACCCTTTGCTTTTTTCACCTCTTCACCAGTATCTACACTAAGAGAATACATTTTTGCTTTAAGGCCCACGAACTCAAGCATTTTATTAGAATTATTTTCATCCTTAAATTTACTCTTGGTAATTTTACCATTCGTTTGGGGAAAATTGTGTAAATTATCTATGGGATATTCTGAGGTATCAAATCTTGATCTTTCCGGATTAATGACGTCACTATATATATATAGGAATAAAAATCATCTGTCATTATTGCGTAAATAAATGAGTCTGTATCCATATAGTTTAATTGAATTGTTTCTCTAAACTTTTGCCTCATATAATCGTAATGAAAGTCGTACATAAGCCATTTTGATAACTCTAATAGAACAAAACCTAAATAAATTAGTTTATCATATGTTATCTTTCCCTTAAGCATTTCAATAGCACACATATCTGGAGCAAAAATAGATCGACTATGGAAATTAGGGTTTGCGATTAGTTTTCTTTCACTAAAACAATTTCCGCTCACATCCCAATTTGTCACTATTTTCACATCTCTTCGCTTTTCTACATTTTCCATAGTTTTACCGTAAACACTGCTATTAATTAATTTGAAAAAGTCTTTTTCAAATTTGCTATTTGCTCTTTTCCTATATTCAGTATTATGATCTTTATATTTATGTAACCACTTCGATTGAGTAAATGATAGTACTCTATGTACTTTAGTAATAGTTAATCCATTCTCCAGACATTGCTTTTGATGAAACCAAGTACATCTTTGGACAAACCTCATGCTAATGGTGAAGCAGCGACAACAACAAAGACAGAAAAACCTAACGTTAAATATTTTTTCGTTGAAGAGGCCATAGAAGCATTTAGGCAAGATTTGATTCGCAAAGAAAAAGATATAGCTGGAATTATTGAAAGTGAAAACAAATTTTACCGCCACTTCAGATTGAAATATGCTGACGAATTTCTAACGATTCGATGTTCCTATGACAGTCACTATAAAGACCGCATTTTAAATATAAATTGCTATGAGTATCGCGAGTATGAAAGCGAGCGAATTATGAGCAATGGTGAAATAGAAGTTTTCACAACACAAGATGCAAAATACCGTTCAGATGTAGAGTTGATCAATATCGAAAAATATAAGCAAACTTATGAAATGACAATTTCTTATTAAACAAGAACTTCCTGATGGGAAGTTAATAAAAATTATGTAGTCTGTAAAAAAACTTGTGAAAAAAACAATGTCTGTAAAATAAAAAAAAACAAATTCTTATTTCAATGCACAGTGAACAAAGTAAATATGACACTCTAATTAAATGATTTGGTTACCCCACGATGTCTCTGAAACAAAAAAGAAAAGAAAAAAGAAACGATGCCTGGAATAAAGAAAACAACCCAAAATACCTGTAAAGAAAATTTAAATATCTGAAACAAAAATAGAAACAAAACCCACGATGTCTGTAAAAAATGTAGATAAAAACCGATTTTTATGTTTTACTTTTTTATTATTTTACAAAAATAATAAGCCCCCTCGAAGAAGGGGCTTAGAGGATACAATTCGGTCCCCTCCTGTATGGCTATGCTCTCCAAAGCCAACAGGAGCAGGACTATGCTCCTTAGTTTGCCCATTTCGGGCCTACTCGAGAGTACTCGAACCATTTCCCTTATCGTTTTGAAAAGGTCTCCTTGGACCCTGTTCGCTCTCTCGAACGACCCAAGATAATTTTTTATCTCTTCAACAATGTCTGTAAAGAAAGGAATATTAGAAAAAATATACAAATAAAAAAATAAATCCACTTACTCGTTTTGTGTGATATTTGATATTCGACTGAATTTACAGGAATTCAAGTCGTCTACTCATACGAATTATTTTGCTTGTAGTATTATCTACTTACAATTTTTAAGACCACACATTTTCTCAAAAAAAGTAGATACTACTATCCCGACCCAACCAAACGCTCGCTATCTAAAATCACACGCACAACATTGTCTTAATATTTATTTTTTAATTTTAACTCCCTAACCACATTCATTTTTCAAGCAAAACATGAAACCTCTTATATTTCCTATCCCAACCAAACTGATACGTCAATCAAACGACCGCAACCCCGACCAAACCAAACGCTCGCTATCTAAAATCATACGCACAACATTGTCTTAATATTTATTTTTAATTTTTACTCCACTGACCGCATTCAATTTTCAAGCAAACATGCTACCCCCCTTATCTAACCTATCCCGACCAAAAACTTACAATTTTTTTTAAAGACCGCACAGAAAATGAAAAAGTTCTTAATATTTATTTTTAATGTTTACTCCACTGACCACACTCACTTTTCAAGCAAACATGCTACCCCCTTATCTATCTTCAAGGCCTTCATCGTGACCTATTTTTTTTTTCCCCCACCGACATGACAATCAAATGCTAATTTTTTTGTTCCACCCCTATCTATCGTCAAGGCCTTCAGCGGGACCCACATACACACACCCAACCGCAAGAACAACAATGTTCAAGTTCAATGACTCAAACAACTGATAAGAAAACCACGTCGAGGCCTTCAGCGTGACCCACATACACACACACTCAACCGCAAAAACCACAAAGTTCAAGTTCAACGACCCAAACAACTGATAAGAAAACCACAAACAACTGATAAGAAAACCACAACCCACAACTGTCCCAGAACTCTCATAAACCCACTACTCTAACTGAACACAAATTTGAAAATTGAGCTCTGAGGACCAATTATTGACAAAAATACAGAAATTTGAAATCCGAGGCTGTTTTGCTTAATTCTGTTGGACTATAGCCCATGGATTCAAAATGCACTTTTTTCCCAAATTCGCAAATTTCGATTTCTATGGAATTGGTTATCCCGAGAATTCTTAACTGAATACAAATTTGAATTTTTAGCTCTGAGGACCAATTATTGACAAAAATACAGAAATTTGAAATCCGAGGCTGTTTTGCTTAATTCTGCTGGACTATAGCCCATGGATTCAAAATGCACTTTTTTCCCAAATTCGCAAATTTCGATTTCTATGGAATTGGTTATCCCGAGAATTCTTAACTGAATACAAATTTGAAGATTTAGCTCTGAGAACCTTTTATTGACAAAAATACAGAAATTTGAAATCCGAGGCTATTTTGCTTAATTCTGCTGGGCTATAGTCCATGGTTTCAAAATGCACTTTTTTCCCGAATTCGCAAATTTCGTTTTTTTATGGTAGTGATACTCACGGGCATCTCTTATTGAACACAAATTTGAAAATATAGCTCTGAGAACCTTTTATTAACAAAAATACAGAAATTTGAAATCCGAGGTTGCTTTGCTTAATTCTGCTGGACTAAAGCCCATGGTTTCAAAATGCACTTTTTTCCCGAATTCGCAAATTTCGATTTCTATGCTGCTGATAATCGAGAGCATCCTTTATTGAACACAAACTTGAAAATTTAGCTCTGATTACCTTTTATTAACAAAAATACAGAAATTTGAAATCCGTGGCTGCTTTGCTTAATTCTGCTGGACTATAGTCCATGGTTTCAAAATGCACTTTTCTCCCGAATTCGCAAATTTCGTTTTTTTATGGTAGTGATACTCACGGGCATCTCTTATTGAACACAAATTTGAAAATATAGCTCTGAGAACCTTTTATTAACAAAAATACAGAAATTTGAAATCCGAGGTTGCTTTGCTTAATTCTGCTGGACTAAAGCCCATGGTTTCAAAATGCACTTTTTTCCCGAATTCGCAAATTTCGATTTCTATGCTGCTGATAATCGAGAGCATCCTTTATTGAACACAAACTTGAAAATTTAGCTCTGATTACCTTTTATTAACAAAAATACAGAAATTTGAAATCCGTGGCTGCTTTGCTTAATTCTGCTGGACTATAGTCCATGGTTTCAAAATGCACTTTTCTCCCGAATTCGCAAATTTCGTTTTTTTATGGTAGTGATACTCACGGGCATCTCTTATTGAACACAAATTTGAAAATATAGCTCTGAGAACCTTTTATTAACAAAAATACAGAAATTTGAAATCCGAGGTTGCTTTGCTTAATTCTGCTGGACTAAAGCCCATGGTTTCAAAATGCACTTTTTTCCCGAATTCGCAAATTTCGATTTCTATGCTGCTGATAATCGAGAGCATCCTTTATTGAACACAAACTTGAAAATTTAGCTCTGATTACCTTTTATTAACAAAAATACAGAAATTTGAAATCCGTGGCTGCTTTGCTTAATTCTGCTGGACTATAGTCCATGGTTTCAAAATGCACTTTTCTCCCGAATTCGCAAATTTCGTTTTTTTATGGTAGTGATACTCACGGGCATCTCTTATTGAACACAAATTTGAAAATATAGCTCTGAGAACCTTTTATTAACAAAAATACAGAAATTTGAAATCCGAGGTTGCTTTGCTTAATTCTGCTGGACTAAAGCCCATGGTTTCAAAATGCACTTTTTTCCCGAATTCGCAAATTTCGATTTCTATGCTGCTGATAATCGAGAGCATCCTTTATTGAACACAAACTTGAAAATTTAGCTCTGATTACCTTTTATTAACAAAAATACAGAAATTTGAAATCCGTGGCTGCTTTGCTTAATTCTGCTGGACTATAGTCCATGGTTTCAAAATGCACTTTTTTTCCGAATTTGCAAATATCGATTTCTATGGTATTGGTTATCCCGAGCATCCCTAACTGAACACAAATTTGAAAATATAGCTCTGAGAACCTTTTATTAACAAAAATACAGAAATTTGAAATCCGAGGCTGTTATGCTTAGTTCTGCTGGACTATAGTCCATGGTTTCAAAATGCACTTTTTTCCCGAATTCGCAAATTTCGTTTTTTTATGGTAGTGATACTCACGGGCATCTCTTATTGAACACAAATTTGAAAATATAGCTCTGAGAACCTTTTATTAACAAAAATACAGAAATTTGAAATCCGAGGCTGCTTTGCTTAATTCTGCTGGACTAAAGCCCATGGTTTCAAAATGCACTTTTTTCCCGAATTCGCAAATATCGATTTCTATGATATTGATACTCACGAGCATCTCTAATTGAACACAAATTTGAAAATTAAGCTCTGAAAACCTTTTATTAACAAAAATACAGAAATTTGAAATCCGAGGCTGCTTTGCTTTATTCTGCTTGACTAAAGCCCATGGTTTCAAAATGCACTTTTTTCCCGAGTTCGTAAGTATCGATTTCTATGGTATTGGTTATCTCGAGCATCCCTAACTGAACACAAATTTGAAAATTTAGCTCTGAGAAACTTTTATTAACAAAAATACAGAAATTTGAAATCCGAGGCTGCTTTGCTTAATTCTGCTGGACTAAAGCCCATGGTTTCAAAATGCACTTTTTTCCCGAGTTCGTAAGTATCGATTTCTATGGTATTGGCTATCCCGAGTATCCCTAACTGAACACAAATTTGAAAATTTAGCTCTGAGAAACTTTTATTAACAAAAATACAGACATTTGAGTTCCGAGGCTGCTTTGCTTAATTCTGCTGGACTATAGCCCATGGTTTCAAAATGCACTTTTTTCCCGAATTCGCAAATTTCGATTTCTATGCTGCTGATAATCGAGAGCATCCTTAATTGAACATTAATTTGAAAATTTAGCTCTGAGAAACTTTTATTAACAAAAATACAGAAATTTGAAATCCGAGGCTGCTTTGCTTAATTCTGCTGGACTAAAGCCCATGGTTTCAAAATGCACTTTTTTCCCGAGTTCGTAAGTATCGATTTCTATGGTATTGGTTATCCCGAGCATCCCTAACTGAACACAAATTTGAAAATGTAGCTCTGAGAAACTTTTATTAACAAAAATACAGAAATTTGAAATCCGAGGCTGCTTTGCTTAATTCTGCTGGACTAAAGCCCATGGTTTCAAAATGCACTTTTTCCCAAATTCTTACATTTCGATTTCTATGGTATTGGTTAGCCCGAGAATTCTTAACTGAACACAAATTTGAAAAATTAGCTCTGAAAACCTTTTATTAACAAAAAGACAGAAATTTGAAATCCGAGGCTGCTTTGCTTAATTCTGCTGGACTAAAGCCCATGGTTTCAAAATGCACTTTTTTCCCGAATTCGCAAATATCGATTTCTATGATATTGATACTCACGAGCATCTCTAATTGAGCACAAATTTGAAAATTAAGCTCTGAAAACCTTTTATTAACAAAAATACAGAAATTTGAAATCCGAGGCTGCTTTGCTTAATTCTGCTGGACTATAGCCCATGGTTTCAAAATGCACTTTTTTCCCGAATTCGCAAATTTACATTTCTATGCTGCTGATAATCGAGAGCATCCTTAATTGAACATTAATTTGAAAATTTAGCTCTGAGAACATTTTATTAGCAAAAAAACAGAAATTTGAAATCCGAGGCTGCTTTGCTTAATTCTGCTGGACTATAGCCCATGGTTTCAAAATTCACTTTTTTCCCGAATTCGAAAATTTCAATTTCTATGCTGCTGATAATTGAAAGCATCCTTTATTGAACACAAATTGGAAAATTTAGCTCTGAGAACCTTTTATTAACAAAAAAACAGAAATTTGAAATCCGAGGCTGCTTTGCTTAATTCTGCTGGACTATAGCCCATGGTTTCAAAATGCACTTTTTTCCCGAATTCGCAAATTTCGATTTCTATGATGCTGATAATCAAGAGCATCTCTAATTGAACACAAATTTGAAAATTAAGCTCTGAGAACCTTTTATTAACAAAAATACAGAAATTTGAAATCCGAGGCTGCTTTGCTTAATTCTGCTGGACTAAAGCCCATGGTTTCAAAATGCACTTTTTTCCCGAATTCGCAAATTTCGATTTCTATGCTGCTGATAATCGAGAGCAACCTTTATTGAACACAAACTTGAAAATTTAGCTCTGAGAACCTTTTATTAACAAAAATACAGAAATTTGAAATCCGTGGCTGCTTTGCTTAATTCTGCTGGACTATAGTCCATGGTTTCAAAATGCACTTTTTTCCCGAATTTGCAAATATCGATTTCTATGGTATTGGTTATCCCGAGTATCCCTAACTGAACACAAATTTGAAAATATAGCTCTGAGAACCTTTTATTAACAAAAATACAGAAATTTGAAATCCGAGGCTGTTATGCTTAATTCTGCTGGACTATAGTCCATGGTTTCAAAATGCACTTTTTTCCCGAATTCGCAAATTTCGTTTTTTTATGGTAGTGATACTCACGGGCATCTCTTATTGAACACAAATTTGAAAATATAGCTCTGAGAACCTTTTATTAACAAAAATACAGAAATTTGAAATCCGAGGCTGCTTTGCTTAATTCTGCTGGACTATAGTCCATGGTTTCAAAATGCACTTTTTTCCCGAATTCGCAAATATCGATTTCTATGATATTGATACTCACGAGCATCTCTAATTGAGCACAAATTTGAAAATTAAGCTCTGAAAACCTTTTATTAACAAAAATACAGAAATTTGAAATCCGAGGCTGCTTTGCTTAATTCTGCTGGACTATAGCCCATGGTTTCAAAATGCACTTTTTTCCCGAATTCGCAAATTTACATTTCTATGCTGCTGATAATCGAGAGCATCCTTAATTGAACATTAATTTGAAAATTTAGCTCTGAGAACATTTTATTAGCAAAAAAACAGAAATTTGAAATCCGAGGCTGCTTTGCTTAATTCTGCTGGACTATAGCCCATGGTTTCAAAATTCACTTTTTTCCCGAAGTCGAAAATTTCAATTTCTATGCTGCTGATAATTGAAAGCATCCTTTATTGAACACAAATTGGAAAATTTAGCTCTGAGAACCTTTTATTAACAAAAAAACAGAAATTTGAAATCCGAGGCTGCTTTGCTTAATTCTGCTGGACTATAGCCCATGGTTTCAAAATGCACTTTTTTCCCGAATTTGCAAATATCGATTTCTATGGTATTGGTTATCCCGAGTATCCCTAACTGAACACAAATTTGAAAATATAGCTCTGAGAACCTTTTATTAACAAAAATACAGAAATTTGAAATCCGAGGCTGCTTTGCTTAATTCTGCTGGACTAAAGCCCATGGTTTCAAAATGCACTTTTTTCCCGAATTCGCAAATTTCGATTTCTATGCTGCTGATAATCGAGAGCAACCTTTATTGAACACAAACTTGAAAATTTAGCTCTGAGAACCTTTTATTAACAAAAATACAGAAATTTGAAATCCGTGGCTGCTTTGCTTAATTCTGCTGGACTATAGTCCATGGTTTCAAAATGCACTTTTTTCCCGAATTTGCAAATATCGATTTCTATGGTATTGGTTATCCCGAGTATCCCTAACTGAACACAAATTTGAAAATATAGCTCTGAGAACCTTTTATTAACAAAAATACAGAAATTTGAAATCCGAGGCTGCTTTGCTTAATTCTGCTGGACTATAGTCCATGGTTTCAAAATGCACTTTTTTCCTGAATTCGCAAATTTCGTTTTTTTATGGTAGTGATACTCACGGGCATCTCTTATTGAACACAAATTTGAAAATATAGCTCTGAGAACCTTTTATTAACAAAAATACAGAAATTTGAAATCCGAGGCTGCTTTGCTTAATTCTGCTGGACTAAAGCCCATGGTTTCAAAATGCACTTTTTTCCCGAATTCGCAAATATCGATTTCTATGATATTGATACTCACGAGCATCTCTAATTGAACACAAATTTGAAAATTAAGCTCTGAAAACCTTTTATTAACAAAAATACAGAAATTTGAAATCCGAGGCTGCTTTGCTTTATTCTGCTTGACTAAAGCCCATGGTTTCAAAATGCACTTTTTTCCCGAGTTCGTAAGTATCGATTTCTATGGTATTGGTTATCTCGAGCATCCCTAACTGAACACAAATTTGAAAATTTAGCTCTGAGAAACTTTTATTAACAAAAATACAGAAATTTGAAATCCGAGGCTGCTTTGCTTAATTCTGCTGGACTAAAGCCCATGGTTTCAAAATGCACTTTTTTCCCGAGTTCGTAAGTATCGATTTCTATGGTATTGGTTATCCCGAGCATCCCTAACTGAACACAAATTTGAAAATTTAGCTCTGAGAACCTTTTATTAACAAAAATACAGAAATTTGAAATCCGAGGCTGTTATGCTTAATTCTGCTGGACTATAGTCCATGGTTTCAAAATGCACTTTTTTCCTGAATTCGCAAATTTCGTTTTTTTATGGTAGTGATACTCACGGGCATCTCTTATTGAACACAAATTTGAAAATATAGCTCTGGGAACCTTTTATTAACAAAAATACAGAAATTTGAAATCCGAGGCTGCTTTGCTTAATTCTGCTGGACTAAAGCCCATGGTTTCAAAATGCACTTTTTCCCGAATTCGCAAATATCGATTTCTATGATATTGATACTCACGAGCATCTCTAATTGAACACAAATTTGAAAATTAAGCTCTGAAAACCTTTTATTAACAAAAATACAGAAATTTGAAATCCGAGGCTGCTTTGCTTTATTCTGCTTGACTAAAGCCCATGGTTTCAAAATGCACTTTTTTCCCGAGTTCGTAAGTATCGATTTCTATGGTATTGGTTATCTCGAGCATCCCTAACTGAACACAAATTTGAAAATTTAGCTCTGAGAAACTTTTATTAACAAAAATACAGAAATTTGAAATCCGAGGCTGCTTTGCTTAATTCTGCTGGACTAAAGCCCATGGTTTCAAAATGCACTTTTTTCCCGAGTTCGTAAGTATCGATTTCTATGGTATTGGCTATCCCGAGTATCCCTAACTGAACACAAATTTGAAAATTTAGCTCTGAGAAACTTTTATTAACAAAAATACAGAAATTTGAAATCCGAGGCTGCTTTGCTTAATTCTGCTGGACTAAAGCCCATGGTTTCAAAATGCACTTTTTTCCCGAATTCGCAAATATCGATTTCTATGATATTGATACTCACGAGCATCTCTAATTGAGCACAAATTTGAAAATTAAGCTCTGAAAACCTTTTATTAACAAAAATACAGAAATTTGAAATCCGAGGCTGCTTTGCTTAATTCTGCTGGACTATAGCCCATGGTTTCAAAATTCACTTTTTTCCCGAATTCGAAAATTTCGATTTCTATGCTGCTGATAATTGAAAGCATCCTTTATTGAACACAAATTGGAAAATTTAGCTCTGAGAACCTTTTATTAACAAAAAAACAGAAATTTGAAATCCGAGGCTGCTTTGCTTAATTCTGCTGGACTATAGCCCATGGTTTCAAAATGCACTTTTTTCCCGAATTCGCAAATTTCGATTTCTATGATGCTGATAATCAAGAGCATCTCTAATTGAACACAAATTTGAAAATTAAGCTCTGAGAACCTTTTATTAACAAAAATACAGAAATTTGAAATCCGAGGCTGCTTTGCTTAATTCTGCTGGACTATAGCCCATGGTTTCAAAATGCACTTTTTTCCCGAATTCGCAAATTTCGATTTCTATGCTGCTGATAATCGAGAGCATCCTTAATTGAACATTAATTGGAAAATTTAGCTCTGAGAACCTTTTATTAACAAAAAAACAGAAATTTGAAATCCGAGGCTGCTTTGCTTAATTCTGCTGGACTATAGTCCATGGTTTCAAAATGCACTTTTTTCCCGAATTTGCAAATATCGATTTCTATGGTATTGGTTATCCCGAGCATCCCTAACTGAACACAAATTTGAAAATATAGCTCTGAGAACCTTTTATTAACAAAAATACAGAAATTTGAAATCCGAGGCTGTTATGCTTAATTCTGCTGGACTATAGTCCATGGTTTCAAAATGCACTTTTTTCCTGAATTCGCAAATTTCGTTTTTTTATGGTAGTGATACTCACGGGCATCTCTTATTGAACACAAATTTGAAAATATAGCTCTGAGAACCTTTTATTAACAAAAAGACAGAAATTTGAAATCCGAGGCTGCTTTGCTTAATTCTGCTGGACTAAAGCCCATGGTTTCAAAATGCACTTTTTTCCCGAATTCGCAAATATCGATTTCTATGATATTGATACTCACGAGCATCTCTAATTGAGCACAAATTTGAAAATTAAGCTCTGAAAACCTTTTATTAACAAAAATACAGAAATTTGAAATCCGAGGCTGCTTTGCTTAATTCTGCTGGACTATAGCCCATGGTTTCAAAATGCACTTTTTTCCCGAATTCGCAAATTTCGATTTCTCTGATGCTGATAATCAAGAGCATCTCTAATTGAACACAAATTTGAAAATTAAGCTCTGAAAACCTTTTATTAACAAAAATACAGAAATTTGAAATCCGAGGCTGCTTTGCTTAATTCTGCTGGACTAAAGCCCATGGTTTCAAAATGCACTTTTTTCCCGAGTTCGTAAGTATCGATTTCTATGGTATTGGTTATCCCGAGCATCCCTTACTGAACACAAATTTGAAAATGTAGCTCTGAGAAACTTTTATTAACAAAAATACAGAAATTTGAAATCCGAGGCTGCTTTGCTTAATTCTGCTGGACTATAGCCCATGGTTTCAAAATTCACTTTTTTCCCGAATTCGCAAATTTCGATTTCTATGATGCTGATAATCAAGAGCATCTCTAATTGAACACAAATTTGAAAATTAAGCTCTGAAAACCTTTTATTAACAAAAATACAGAAATTTGAAATCCGAGGCTGCCCATGGTTTCAAAATGCACTTTTTCCCAAATTCTTACATTTCGATTTCTATGGTATTGGTTAGCCCGAGAATTCTTAATTGAACACAAATTTGAAAAATTAGCTCTGAGAAACTTTTATTAACAAAAATGCAGAAATTTGAAATCCGAGGCTGCTTTGCTTAATTCTGCTGGACTATAGCCCATGGTTTCAAAATGCACTTTTTTCCCGAATTCGCAAATTTCGATTTCTATGATGCTGATAATCAAGAGCATCTCTAATTGAACACAAATTTGAAAATTAAGCTCTGAAAACCTTTTATTAACAAAAATACAGAAATTTGAAATCCGAGGCTGCTTTGCTTAATTCTGCTGGACTATAGCCCATGGTTTCAAAATGCACTTTTTTCCCGAACTCGCAAATTTCGATTTCTCTGATGCTGATAATCAAGAGCATCTCTAATTGAACACAAATTTGAAAATTCAGCTCTGAAAACCTTTTATTAACAAAAATACAGAAATTTGAAATCCGAGGCTGCTTTGCTTAATTCTGCTGGACTAAAGCCCATGGTTTCAAAATGCACTTTTTTCCCGAGTTCGTAAGTATCGATTTCTATGGTATTGGTTATCCCGAGCATCCCTTACTGAACACAAATTTGAAAATGTAGCTCTGAGAAACTTTTATTAACAAAAATACAGAAATTTGAAATCCGAGGCTGCTTTGCTTAATTCTGCTGGACTATAGCCCATGGTTTCAAAATGCACTTTTTTCCCGAATTCGCAAATTTCGATTTCTATGATGCTGATAATCAAGAGCATCTCTAATTGAACACAAATTTGAAAATTAAGCTCTGAAAACCTTTTATTAACAAAAATACAGAAATTTGAAATCCGAGGCTGCTTTGCTTAATTCTGCTGGACTAAAGCCCATGGTTTCAAAATGCACTTTTTCCCAAATTCTTACATTTCGATTTCTATGGTATTGGTTAGCCCGAGAATTCTTAACTGAACACAAATTTGAAAAATTAGCTCTGAGAAACTTTTATTAACAAAAATGCAGAAATTTGAAATCCGAGGCTGCTTTGCTTAATTCTGCTGGACTAAAGCCCATGGTTTCAAAATGCACTTTTTTCCCGAATTCGCAAATATCGATTTCTATGATATTGATACTCACGAGCATCTCTAATTGAACACAAATTTGAAAATTAAGCTCTGAAAACCTTTTATTAACAAAAATACAGAAATTTGAAATCCGAGGCTGCTTTGCTTAATTCTGCTGGACTAAAGCCCATGGTTTCAAAATGCACTTTTTTCCCGAGTTCGTAAGTATCGATTTCTATGGTATTGGTTATCCCGAGCATCCCTTACTGAACACAAATTTGAAAATGTAGCTCTGAGAAACTTTTATTAACAAAAATACAGAAATTTGAAATCCGAGGCTGCTTTGCTTAATTCTGCTGGACTAAAGCCCATGGTTTCAAAATGCACTTTTTTCCCGAATTCGCAAATATCGATTTCTATGATATTGATACTCACGAGCATCTCTAATTGAGCACAAATTGGAAAATTTAGCTCTGAGAACCTTTTATTAACAAAAAAACAGAAATTTGAAATCCGAGGCTGCTTTGCTTAATTCTGCTGGACTATAGCCCATGGTTTCAAAATGCACTTTTTTCCCGAATTCGCAAATTTCGATTTCTATGATGCTGATAATCAAGAGCATCTCTAATTGAACACAAATTTGAAAATCAAGCACTGAAAACCTTTTATTAACAAAAATACAGAAATTTGAAATCCGTGGCTGCTTGTTTCAAAATGCACTTTTTTCCCGAATTCGCAAATTTCGATTTCTATGATGCTGATAATCAAGAGCATCTCTAATTGAACACAAATTTGAAAATTAAGCTCTGAAAACCTTTTATTAACTAAAATACAGAAATTTGAAATCCGAGGCTGCTTTGCTTAATTCTGCTGGACTAAAGCCCATGGTTTCAAAATGCACTTTTTCCCAAATTCTTACATTTCGATTTCTATGGTATTGGTTAGCCCGAGAATTCTTAACTGAACACAAATTTGAAAAATTAGCTCTGAGAAACTTTTATTAACAAAAATGCAGAAATTTGAAATCCGAGGCTGCTTTGCTTAATTCTGCTGGACTATAGCCCATGGTTTCAAAATGCACTTTTTTCCCGAATTCGCAAATTTCGATTTCTCTGATGCTGATAATCAAGAGCATCTCTAATTGAACACAAATTTGAAAATTAAGCTCTGAAAACCTTTTATTAACAAAAATACAGAAATTTGAAATCCGAGGCTGCTTTGCTTAATTCTGCTGGACTATAGCCCATGGTTTCAAAATGCACTTTTTTCCCGAATTCGCAAATTTCGATTTCTATGATGCTGATAATCAAGAGCATCTCTAATTGAACACAAATTTGAAAATTAAGCTCTGAAAACCTTTTATTAACTAAAATACAGAAATTTGAAATCCGAGGCTGCTTTGCTTAATTCTGCTGGACTAAAGCCCATGGTTTCAAAATGCACTTTTTCCCAAATTCTTACATTTCAATTTCTATGGTATTGGTTAGCCCGAGAATTCTTAACTGAACACAAATTTGAAAAATTAGCTCTGAGAAACTTTTATTAACAAAAATGCAGAAATTTGAAATCCGAGGCTGCTTTGCTTAATTCTGCTGGACTATAGCCCATGGTTTCAAAATGCACTTTTTTCCCGAATTCGCAAATTTCGATTTCTATGATGCTGATAATCAAGAGCATCTCTAATTGAACACAAATTTGAAAATTAAGCTCTGAAAACCTTTTATTAACAAAAATACAGAAATTTGAAATCCGAGGCTGCTTTGCTTAATTCTACTGGACTATAGCCCATGGTTTCAAAATGCACTTTTTTCCCGAATTCGCAAATTTCGATTTCTCTGATGCTGATAATCAAGAGCATCTCTAATTGAACACAAATTTGAAAATTAAGCTCTGAAAACCTTTTATTAACAAAAATACAGAAATTTGAAATCCGAGGCTGCTTTGCTTAATTCTGCTGGACTAAAGCCCATGGTTTCAAAATGCACTTTTTTCCCGAGTTCGTAAGTATCGATTTCTATGGTATTGGTTATCCCGAGCATCCCTTACTGAACACAAATTTGAAAATGTAGCTCTGAGAAACTTTTATTAACAAAAATACAGAAATTTGAAATCCGAGGCTGCTTTGCTTAATTCTGCTGGACTAAAGCCCATGGTTTCAAAATGCACTTTTTTCCCGAGTTCGTAAGTATCGATTTCTATGGTATTGGTTATCCCGAGCATCCCTTACTGAACACAAATTTGAAAATGTAGCTCTGAGAAACTTTTATTAACAAAAATACAGAAATTTGAAATCCGAGGCTGCTTTGCTTAATTCTGCTGGACTATAGCCCATGGTTTCAAAATGCACTTTTCTCCCGAATTCGCAAATTTCGATTTCTATGATGCTGATAATCAAGAGCATCTCTAATTGAACACAA
Organism: Orthonevra nobilis; assembly: GCA_963555765.1. Taxonomy (NCBI): domain Eukaryota; kingdom Metazoa; phylum Arthropoda; class Insecta; order Diptera; family Syrphidae; genus Orthonevra; species Orthonevra nobilis. Next base: position 65,522,618 of record OY743224.1, read on the forward strand.
ATTTGAAAATTAAGCTCTGAAACCCTTTTATTAACAAAAATACAGAAATTTGAAATCCGAGGCTGCTTTGCTTAATTCTGCTGGACTAAAGCCCATGGTTTCAAAATGCACTTTTTCCCAAATTCTTACATTTCGATTTCTATGGTATTGGTTAGCCCGAGAATTCTTAACTGAACACAAATTTGAAAAATTAGCTCTGAGAAACTTTTATTAACAAAAATGCAGAAATTTGAAATCCGAGGCTGCTTTGCTTAATTCTGCTGGACTAAAGCCCATGGTTTCAAAATGCACTTTTTTCCCGAGTTCGTAAGTATCGATTTCTATGGTATTGGTTATCCCGAGCATCCCTTACTGAACACAAATTTGAAAATTAAGCTCTGAAAACCTTTTATTAACAAAAATACAGAAATTTGAAATCCGAGGCTGCTTTGCTTAATTCTGCTGGACTAAAGCCCATGGTTTCAAGATGCACTTTTTTCCCAAATTCGTACATTTCGATTTCTATGGTATTGGTTAGCCCGAGAATTCTTAACTGAACACAAATTTGAAAAATTAGCTCTGAGAAACTTTTATTAACAAAAATGCAGAAATTTGAAATCCGAGGCTGCTTTGCTTAATTCTGCTGGACTAAAGCCCATGGTTTCAAAATGCACTTTTTTCCCGAATTCGCAAATATCGATTTCTATGATATTGATACTCACGAGCATCTCTAATTGAGCACAAATTGGAAAATTTAGCTCTGAGAACCTTTTATTAACAAAAAAACAGAAATTTGAAATCCGAGGCTGCTTTGCTTAATTCTGCTGGACTATAGCCCATGGTTTCAAAATGCACTTTTTTCCCGAATTCGCAAATATCGATTTCTATGATATTGATACTCACGAGCATCTCTAATTGAACACAAATTTGAAAATTAAGCTCTGAAAACCTTTTATTAACAAAAATATAGAAATTTGAAATCCGAGGCTGCTTTGCTTAATTCTGCTGGACTAAAGCCCATGGTTTCAAAATGCACTTTTTTCCCGAGTTCGTAAGTATCGATTTCTATGGTATTGGTTATCCCGAGCATCCCTTACTGAACACAAATTTGAAAATGTAGCTCTGAGAAACTTTTATTAACAAAAATACAGAAATTTGAAATCCGAGGCTGCTTTGCTTAATTCTGCTGGACTAAAGCCCATGGTTTCAAAATGCACTTTTTCCCAAATTCTTACATTTCGATTTCTATGGTATTGGTTAGCTCGAGAATTCTTAACTGAACACAAATTTGAAAAATTAGCTCTGAAAACCTGTTATTAACAAAAAGACAAAAATTTGAAATCCGAGGCTGCTTTGCTTAATTCTGCTGGACTAAAGCCCATGGTTTCAAAATGCACTTTTTTCCCGAATTCGCAAATATCGATTTCTATGATATTGATACTCACGAGCATCTCTAATTGAGCACAAATTTGAAAATTAAGCTCTGAAAACCTTTTATTAACAAAAATACAGAAATTTGAAATCCGAGGCTGCTTTGCTTAATTCTGCTGGACTAAAGCCCATGGTTTCAAAATGCACTTTTTTCCCGAATTCGCAAATATCGATTTCTATGATATTGATACTCACGTGCATCTCTAATTGAGCACAAATTTGAAAATTAAGCTCTGAAAACCTTTTATTAACAAAAATACAGAAACTTGAAATCCGAGGCTGCTTTGCTTAATTCTGCTGGACTAAAGCCCATGGTTTCAAAATGCACTTTTTCCCAAATTCTTACATTTCGATTTCTATGGTATTGGTTAGCCCGAGAATTCTTAACTGAACACAAATTTGAAAAATTAGCTCTGAAAACCTTTTATTAACAAAAAGACAGAAATTTGAAATCCGAGGCTGCTTTGCTTAATTCTGCTGGACTAAAGCCCATGGATTCAAAAGGCACTACTTTCCCGAATTCGCAAATATCGATTTCTATGATATTGATACTCACGAGCATCTCTAATTGAGCACAAATTTGAAAATTAAGCTCTGAAAACCTTTTATTAACAAAAATACAGAAATTTGAAATCCGAGGCTGCTTTGCTTAATTCTGCTGGACTATAGCCCATGGTTTCAAAATGCACTTTTTTCCCGAATTCGCAAATATCGATTTCTATGATATTGATACTCACGAGCATCTCTAATTGAACACAAATTTGAAAATTAAGCTCTGAAAAACTTTTATTAACAAAAATACAGAAATTTGAAATCCGAGGCTGCTTTGCTTAATTCTGCTGAACTATAGCCCATGGTTTCAAAATGTACTTTTTTCCCAAATTCTTACATTTCGATTTCTATGGTATTGGTTATCCCGAGCATCCCTAACTGAACACAAATTTGAAAATTTAGCTCTAAGAAATTTTTATTAACAAAAATACAGAAATTTGAAATCCGAGGCTGTTTTGCTTAATTCTGCTAGACTATAGCCCATGGTTTCAAAATGCACTTTTTTCCCGAATTCGCAAATTTCGATTTCTATGTTATAAGTTATCCTGAGAATTCTTTGCTGAACATAAATTCGAAAATTTCGCTCTGAGAACCTTTTATTAACAAAAATACAAGAATTTGAAATCCGAGGCTCTTTTGCTTAATTCTGCTGGACTATAGCCCATGGTTTCAAAATGCACTTTTTCCCGAATTTGCAAATATCGATTTCTATGGTATTGGTTATCCCGAGCATCCCTAACTGAACACAAATTTGAAAATATAGCTCTGAGAACCTTTTATTAACAAAAATACAGAAATTTGAAATCCGAGGCTGTTATGCTTAATTCTGCTGGACTATAGTCCATGGTTTCAAAATGCACTTTTTTCCCGAATTCGCAAATTTCGATTTCTATGCTGCTGATAATCGAGAGCATCACTAACTGAACACAAATTTGAAAGTTTAGCTCTGAGAAACTTTTATTAACAAAAATACAGAAATTTGAAATCCGAGGCTGTTATGCTTAATTCTGCTGGACTATAGTCCATGGTTTCAAAATGCACTTTTTCCCGAATTTGCAAATATCGATTTCTATGGTATTGGTTATCCCGAGCATCCCTAACTGAACACAAATTTGAAAATATAGCTCTGAGAACCTTTTATTAACAAAAATACAGAAATTTGAAATCCGAGGCTGTTATGCTTAATTCTGCTGGACTATAGTCCATGGTTTCAAAATGCACTTTTTTCCCGAATTCGCAAATTTCGATTTCTATGCTGCTGATAATCGAGAGCATCACTAACTGAACACAAATTTGAAAGTTTAGCTCTGAGAAACTTTTATTAACAAAAAATACAGAAATTTGAAATCCGAGGCTGTTATGCTTAATTCTGCTGGACTATATCCCATGGTTTCAAAATGCACTTTTTCCCGAATTTGCAAATATCGATTTCTATGGTATTGGTCATCCCGAGCATCCCTAACTGAACACAAATTTGAAAATATAGCTCTGAGAACCTTTTATTAACAAAAATACAGAAATTTGAAATCCGAGGCTGTTATGCTTAATTCTGCTGGACTATAGTCCATGGTTTCAAAATGCACTTTTTTCCCGAATTCGCAAATTTCGATTTCTATGCTGCTGATAATCGAGAGCATCCTTAATTGAACATTAATTTGAAAATTTAGCTCTGAGAAACTTTTATTAACAAAAATACAGAAAATGGACTATAGCCCATGGTTTCAAAATGCACTTTTTTCCCGAGTTCGTAAGTATCGATTTCTATTGTATTGGTTATCCCGAGCATCCCTAACTGAACACAAATTTGAAAATTTAGCTCTGAGAACCTTTTATTAACAAAAATACAGAAATTTGAAATCCGAGGCTGTTTTGCTTAATTCTGCTGGACTATAGCCCATGGTTTCAAAATGCACTTTTTTCCCGAGTTCGCAAATTTACATTTCTATGGCAAAAGTTATCCCGAGAGTTCATAAATGAACACAAATTTGAAAATTTAGCTCTGAGAACCTTTTATTAACAAAAATACAGAAATTTCAAATCCGAGGCTGCTTTGCTTAATTCTGCTGGACTATAGTCCATGGTTTCAAAATGCACTTTTTTCCCGAATTCGCAAATTTCGATTTCTATGCTGCTGATAATCGAGAGCATCACTAACTGAACACAAATTTGAAAGTTTAGCTCTGAGAAACTTTTATTAACAAAAATACAGAAATTTGAAATCCGAGGCTGTTATGCTTAATTCTGCTGGACTATAGCCCATGGTTTCAAAATGCACTTTTTTCCCGAGTTCGCAAATTTACATTTCTATGGCAAAAGTTATCCCGAGAGTTCATAAATGAACACAAATTTGAAAATTTAGCTCTGAGAACCTTTTATTAACAAAAGTACAGAAATTTGAAATCCGAGGCTGTTTTGCTTAATTCTGCTGGACTATAGCCCATGGTTTCAAAATGCACTTTTTTCCCGAATTCGCAAATTTCGATTTCTATGTTATAAGTTATCCTGAGAATTCTTTGCTGAACATAAATTCGAAAATTTCGCTCTGAGAACCTTTTATTAACAAAAATACAAGAATTTGAAATCCGAGGCTCTTTTGCTTAATTCTGCTGGACTATATCCCATGGTTTCAAAATGCACTTTTTCCCGAATTTGCAAATATCGATTTCTATGGTATTGGTCATCCCGAGCATCCCTAACTGAACACAAATTTGAAAATATAGCTCTGAGAACCTTTTATTAACAAAAATACAGAAATTTGAAATCCGAGGCTGTTATGCTTAATTCTGCTGGACTATAGTCCATGGTTTCAAAATGCACTTTTTTCCCGAATTCGCAAATTTCGATTTCTATGCTGCTGATAATCGAGAGCATCCTTAATTGAACATTAATTTGAAAATTTAGCTCTGAGAAACTTTTATTAACAAAAATACAGAAAATGGACTATAGCCCATGGTTTCAAAATGCACTTTTTTCCCGAGTTCGTAAGTATCGATTTCTATTGTATTGGTTATCCCGAGCATCCCTAACTGAACACAAATTTGAAAATTTAGCTCTGAGAACCTTTTATTAACAAAAATACAGAAATTTGAAATCCGAGGCTGTTTTGCTTAATTCTGCTGGACTATAGCCCATGGTTTCAAAATGCACTTTTTTCCCGAGTTCGCAAATTTACATTTCTATGGCAAAAGTTATCCCGAGAGTTCATAAATGAACACAAATTTGAAAATTTAGCTCTGAGAACCTTTTATTAACAAAAATACAGAAATTTCAAATCCGAGGCTGCTTTGCTTAATTCTGCTGGACTATAGTCCATGGTTTCAAAATGCACTTTTTTCCCGAATTCGCAAATTTCGATTTCTATGCTGCTGATAATCGAGAGCATCACTAACTGAACACAAATTTGAAAGTTTAGCTCTGAGAAACTTTTATTAACAAAAATACAGAAATTTGAAATCCGAGGCTGTTATGCTTAATTCTGCTGGACTATAGCCCATGGTTTCAAAATGCACTTTTTTCCCGAGTTCGCAAATTTACATTTCTATGGCAAAAGTTATCCCGAGAGTTCATAAATGAACACAAATTTGAAAATTTAGCTCTGAGAACCTTTTATTAACAAAAGTACAGAAATTTGAAATCCGAGGCTGTTTTGCTTAATTCTGCTGGACTATAGCCCATGGTTTCAAAATGCACTTTTTTCCCGAATTCGCAAATTTCGATTTCTATGTTATAAGTTATCCTGAGAATTCTTTGCTGAACATAAATTCGAAAATTTCGCTCTGAGAACCTTTTATTAACAAAAATACAAGAATTTGAAATCCGAGGCTCTTTTGCTTAATTCTGCTGGACTATAGCCCATGGTTTCAAAATGCACTTTTTCCCGAATTTGCAAATATCGATTTCTATGGTATTGGTTATCCCGAGCATCCCTAACTGAACACAAATTTGAAAATATAGCTCTGAGAACCTTTTATTAACAAAAATACAGA